>JANDJT010000206.1:10372979-10437244 GCA_024331685.1 Stegophilus panzeri | reverse complement strand
GTGTGATGTGGTGGGTGGGGCTTTGGGCTTTAAATTCCTTTTTTTTTTTTTTTTTTTTTTTTTCCTTCAGGTGAACGATATAAACTTTGAGAACATGTGCAATGACGATGCGGTGAGGGTGCTGAGGGACATCGTGCATAAACCTGGGTGAGTCTGATCTGTGTGTGTGTGTGTGTGTGTGTGTGTGTGTGTGTGTGTGTGTGTTTGCAGACCTGTCTCTCTGACGGTGGCCAAGTGCTGGGATCCAAACCCTAACAACTGCTTCACTCCCAGGAGTGAGTGTTTATATTCTCACACACACACTTACACACAGACACACTCATCTGGACATTCCTCAAAATTACACCCACGTAAACACACTTGCATAAGCCTGGACACAATGTCTGTTTGCTCTGAGATTATGTTAAATTGGTCGTGGAAGCCTAGCTGAACATCGTCTCCAAGGTCTTTCCTTGCAGCTTTGGAATGTACCATTTGTTTGTTGTAGGTGCCCTCATGACATAATCTTCCTCTCTCTTCCCCAACACCCCCAGGCGAGCCCATTCGTCCGATCGACCCTGCAGCCTGGGTGTCTCACACGGCGGCCATGACTGGGATCTACCCTCCCTACGGCATGAGCCCCTCTATGAGCACGGTGACCTCCACCAGCTCCTCCATCTCCAGCTCCATCCCCGAGACAGAGCGTAAGAGATAACGTCAAACTTTATTTACTCAATAATAAGCAACAACTCTAGAGGCCACTACTAGGGGGCACAGGGCTGCAATTTTAGAGACACAACTAACGTTCTATAGAGTAAGAAATTATGGTATCGGTAGTTTAGTAACCGTTATCTCACTTACGGTAGAGCCGAGTTAGTGTTGCATTAGTGTTGCGATAAAGTTGAGTTGGTATGGAGATAAAGTTGAGTTAGTGTTTCGTTAGAGCTGAGTGTGTTTCAGTAGTCTTAGTAGTTTGTGGAATGTGTTTAGTTTCTCACAGCTCCATATTTTCCTGCAGAAGGGAAAATGTTCCTGCTGAATAAATATCACAGGTTTTGCTTTGGATGGATTTTTATTGCTTTCGTTGGACGGCGTTTGCAGTTCAGACTTTTTCAGTCTTTATTTTTTCCCCCTCAGGGTTTGATGACTACCACCTGTCAGTCCATAGCGACATGGCAACTGTTGCCAAGGCGATGGCCTGTCCTGACTCGGGGTTAGAGGTTCGAGACAGGATGTGGCTGAAGATCACTATAGCCAACGCCTTCATTGGTACATTTACTGTGTGTGTGTGTGTGTGTGTGTGTGTGTGTGTGTTTTACCTGTGTTTTAAGTCCAAGATTATTTTGGATCTGTGTTCTGAATGGTGTGTGTGTGTGTGTATGTGTGTGTGTGTGTGTGTGTGTGTGTGTGTGTTTCAGGTTCAGATGTGGTCGACTGGCTCTTCCATCACGTTGAGGGTTTTGCAGACAGAAGGGAAGCTCGGAAATACGCCAGTAACCTTCTGAAGGCCGGCTTCATCCGCCATACTGTCAACAAGATCACCTTCTCCGAGCAGTGCTACTACGTGTTCGGGGATTTATCCGGCAGTGAGTCTCTGAGCATGCTCAGTCCGTTAATAGAAACACACGCACACTGTTCCATTCGGAGTGGTGAAAAATCTTATGCTGGATCAGTGTTTGATGCTGAAACTGAAATTACAGCGTGCTAAATTCATGGAAGCATTATTCTGTGTTTCAAAAGGTAATAATAATAATAAACATGGCACCTTTTTATATACAGTATTTAAAATGCAGGTCAGTGGAATTTAGGGAGTCAAAGGCAAAACAAATAGTCAAATAATAATGCAATAAATTAATTAAATCATAATTAACATGCAGTTAATATATTAATGCTTTCAATATAATTAGCTCTGTTTAAAGAGGTGGTCACATGACTTCCTGTCATCTTCGTCCATCATTTTCTCTTTTGTGTGGTTCGTGCACATGACACTGTGATTGTAAAGACGTTCTCGTGGGCTGTATGGTTGCAGATATGGCACACTTGTCCCTGCAGGAGCATGACGGTTCAAGCGGAGCGTCCGATCAGGACACGCTCGCTCCTCTGCTCCACCCGGCCGAGGCTCCGTGGCCCAGTTTCCCCTATCAGTACCCGCCCTCTCTGCACGACGCACCTCACCATCAGGCCGAGCCGGGCGGAGGGAGCGCCGGGAGCCATCACAGCGAGGGTAACAGCGTCATTGCCATTTCCTTTCACGCTTTCCTTGGCTGAAAAAGCCGTCTACGAATTTCCTTCGATTATTATGTATTTTTTTTTAATGATTAAAAAAAAAATACATCCATATTACTCTCTAGAGCATGTAGTATAAACTGTTCCTGTTAACATTAAGTGTTAATAAAAATGCATATATTTATATATACACATACAGTTGATTACAAAAGTATTGGCACCCTTAGAGAATGGACAGAAATTACTTTTTGTAAATTAAACAGTCCACACCATCATTTAAAATGTTCCACTGGGGGGGGGACCAACGCAGTGTGAAAGATTTTTTTCCCCAGTATATCATTACAAAGTTTTGGGAGTCTTCACTACATGCTTGTTTTAAATCCTGACCCGGTACCGGTGTGTTCTGTCCCGATTTAGGAAGCAGTGGTTCGAACTGCAGCTGGAGCAGGACGGAGGGAAAGACGACGACGACAGCGGTGGCAGCGGTGTTGGGGATGAACGATTTAGCCGATGCCCCAGAGTTCGACTTGCGTAGGGAACAAGCGCCGAGCGAGGGAAGCATCCGCAGCTCACGCTCTCACTCTCACTCCTACAGCGGCGTGTCCGGGCCACGTCACCTTGCCCATGTGCCCTCTGAACTCTCGGGCTCGCGCCGCTCCTGCCTCACCACCAACGGAGAGCTGTTCGTCGACATCATGTGACCACGCCTGGATTGCGAACTACATTAAGACCATGTTTTCGTTATTTTTGGTTTTGTTTTTGTTTTTGAAGACTTTCATTTAAAATAACAGTAGAGTATCAACTGTAACACGTAGCCCTGAAACGTGAAAACTAGGATCATTTTTTAAAAATTAAAATGAAAGGAGTAGAATACCAAACCCATCTTTTTTTATACACATAGGGAGTAGGCACGTGCCGATAATCGCTTGTACAATATATCATGATGCTGAAATTTCTAAATATCGCCACTCTTTTGTGTTTTATGCGAGTGCATAAATATGCAGGGTTTCCAGATGTCTTTTGAGAAATTTCAGTCCATGTGAGCGGTATTATTTGAGCAAATCAGAGTAGTTTTTTAACAACAAAAACAAAAAAAAAATACAATATCATGATCATATTGTAAACATGCTTTATAGGTAGTGTCTTTTCAATTAATTTTAACTCTCAGTAAATGAATAAAACAGACCTTTAAAGCGTATTATTAATTTTTGAATCAGATTTAGAGATGTGATTTGGCTGCGAGGGTTAAATAAATGTCCTCTAATTAGGCATGTGCTGATAATCAATCAAGTTATTCGATATGGACTTTAAAATCTGGTCAGTGAGAGACCGAATTACATCTCTCAACCAGAAATCATGTACAAAATGTTCTTGCACCAAATTTACCTGCAATAAAGCCGCACATCTATATCATCAGTAGCACCGTGTGTGTATACACAACTTCAGAAAATAGCAGAATATATCAGTATTAAAAATCCAAACCATTCTAGGCCACACCCCCAACCTGCATAATGCTAAACTGGTAGCTATACGTGCCGTTAAACTGTTGGATACATTAGCCTTGTAATTTAGAGGGTAAACTGTACATTCAAATTAGAGAACATTGGTGGACATAATCGTAAGTCAAGTCATTAAAAGAAAAGATAGTATGTGTTGTAATTTTTTGGAAACAAGTGCAGATTTAACACTGGTTATCATCATCATTAGGGGTCCAAGCACCACAAGTGCATTGTGATGATCATCAGCACATGCCTACTCATGATTTCACCTGGTTGTAGTGTGTTTTTGGAAGGTTTTTAGCTTCTTTCTTTTTTTATACATACATCAGTAGTTTCCCCTCCAGATATTTCACTTGCAAAGCCAGGAATATATTTTTCACGGTTTGTCAGCATTCTTGTGCTGGGAGATTTTCTTTTTTTTGGGGGCGGGGGGGATTCACAGCAGAGTTGTTGCTTTTATTTATGAATATAGTTTTATTACACCGGTGTGTCTGTGTGTGCATTCAAGTGAGAGATCCAGCTATTGAGGACTTTCTAAAGATCTGTAGAATGATAGCAAGTCTGTTACGCCCTACTGCGGGTGCATGAGCGTCTTGGCTGTGTTCTCATTGCCTAGTAGGAAAGGTAGGGTGCTTCTTTTCTTCACGCTGTGTAAATGTTCTCGAAGTGTGTCGAGATGTTTTTTGGAGTGGGGGGGTGGGGGGGTTGGGTGGGTGCTGTATGAAAAAGGAGCCGTGTCATTTTGACAGTGATCTTGGGAATTAGCTACTACAACTAGCATGGGTAAAAAAATTTGGTTAAGAACTAATAAATTTGTTTTAACAAAAAATGTGTGCGCCTTTGATTCGCTTCTAAATGATTTGCTTTTTCTAAATACTATTTCTGAAACGCACTTTGTTTGAACCATGTTGAAATTATCAGGGTTGTTCTATTACTTGATCAGCTCTAGTTGGAGGCAGGGTAGTGATGCAAATACCAGCTCTTTTCTGTGAGTCAAATTAGTTGAGTCGGCTCACCAGTGAGTCAAATAGTGTCACAATCGACTCTTTATTCTCCCAGTTTTTTCTTCCTAAACCAGATTGACCACAGACTGTTGTTATTTGCCATAATTATGGCTGTAATTGCTTAATGAAATGAATATTAATCTACTTTACATTTATATCTACAAGCCAAGAAAGAAATTAATGAATAAAAATTAAAAAATAAAAAATCCTCATGTATTTGAGTCGACTCTCAGAGATCCGCTTAAAAGAGCCGACTCGTTCACAAACACCACGTCACAAGAATTTACAAAGAATTGACTCTGGCAACAACAAATTTTTTTTTTTACTTTTCATAACAGTAGGACATAACAGCTGACGTAGCATCAATTAGCATCCATTCCTGATAGCTAATTATCAGGCTAGATAGTCATGCAATGCCACAGTTACACACTCATTTATGTCACAAACTAACGAGTTGTGAACATAAATCAACAAGGAAGTCTTAAAAACAGCACTTAAATGCTAAACTGGAGGTGTAAACTTGTATTAATTAATAGCTACATTAGCCTCGTAGCTAATGTAGTAGAAAACTAGCAAAACAATTTTTTTGGCTAATTGACTTCATCTGAGGTAAGTGGAACGTTGTGTTAGACATTATTTTGGGTAGAATGTTTTGTCATAATAATAATAAAAAAGAATGCACAGAAAAAAAGTGCAACGGTTTTAATTACTATACTCATTAATGGCAATGTGTGTGTGTGCAAACCTGGAAAATTTTTGTGATGTTTGAAAGAGTATCTATCTGTAGATTTCTTTTGCTATTACCATCAAGTGTTTAATGAACATTTTAATGCTATTGTTTTTTTTTTTGTTGTTGTTTTTTTAAAATCACTAATATATTTGCTTTTAGCAAGTATAATATAGCGGCATCAATGTAATTTTTCATTGACATTATAATAAAATATATCAGTTAATTAATCCCATTTCTACACATCTGATCTGCCAATAAGTGACTGAAATAAAACTTGACTATGGTTTTCTCACGGTGCTTCATGTACTTCTCTGGCCACATGAGGGCGATGTTGTACAATTCTATTAAATTAATCAAACTGGACATATATCGTGGTACCACGATATAATTTTGATATCGTGATGTTATGTCACAATACACTTTTCTGAAGTGTTGTGGATATCCTGTTATATTTTCTATCTAAAACAAAATAAAATAAAAGTAAGTTTAATTACAAACTGACTGGGAGCAGCTGCTAGTGTTGAAATGTATTTAATCTTGAATGTTATGAAGAACAGCAGATACGAGCCAATAAACGTTGAACAGACTCACGAGGCACACAATTAAAATCTGAACATTAAATGTTTATTGCAGGCTGGAGGTGTTTTCTGTACATGCCTTCACGGACGCTGCAGGCTGGATGTAACGGCTTGCTCAGGGAAGCGTTTCTTCATCGTAGGGTGTTTCATAAGAACCCAACAACACCAAAAAAACAAGCGACTGTGTTTATTCACGGTCATGCAGAAACCACTAGAACACTATTTCATAGGAATACGGAGATAAATAATCCAGTTGAGTGACGACGTGTTATTACAGCAGGGAATACTGATGCAAAATCACAACACTACAGTATTCAAGTGGGAGTCGAGGGGAAAAGATATCAACAATAACGCAACCAAGCCACTCATCCATGCAATTCCCTCTCACATAAGACATGTCGTGCTCTCCTGTTGAAGAAATATCCTACTTTTCACATGTGTGCTGATGATTTATAATTAATTGTGGGAAGATGCATGTTTTGCGGATGCTAAAGATGTTCTTTGGTTAAAAAGGGCTGGTAGATAAACTAGATCAAACATATCTCGTGGACTGAATTTGTAAAATATTTGCTTTTCATGATTTCCCTGTTACAAGTAAATTTTAAATCAGGCCAAATCCATATATTCGAGTTTATTATCCATCCAGAACAGCTCTTTAGACCATCCTAACGTCAGACTCGGGGGTGATTTGGTGTTTAAACAACATTATGTGGTACTGCAAAATAAAAGTTGTGCTTTTGTTTCACTCAAAAACAAAAATGTGAAATTTCAAGCAGTTCTCTGGAGGCGTTCACACGTAGACTGCTTGACGAGTACGAATCAGCACATCGTTTGCTGTTTCATTTCACGTCCAACGAATGTTGGCTGAGATGCACGTAGTGCTAAAAAAAAACCAAATAACAAACCATGCTCATAAAACGCTTTCATTCATTGGCCAGAAATACAGCTAGGGAAAAATGTAAACAAACCCTTTAGAAATCACAAAAATGACCAGAGAACCACTGAGAACTAATTTGAAAACATTTTGTGTATCATGCCCAGCGTCATTCGGGACGATTCAGAGACGAATTGCTTTCTTGCTAGAATTCACTTGGAAGCGGTACAGAGACCACTACTCTCAGACCCGAGCGTGTTATCGCCAAAGGTGAAAACACACCAGGGTTCCATTCAAACCCAAAGTGGGTTCAAAACCCTTATACTGTAATGCCGTAAGAAGGATGTTCCAACTCCAGTCAAGCTGGTTCATGTAAACAAAATGGCAGAAAAATTAGTGGGAGTCTTCAGAATTTATGCAAACAGTTAGCGTGAGATGGGCTTTTGAAAACTGTAATGAGACGAGTGAATATAAGGCAATTCTCACGTCACCATCCTTCATCTCATGAATCCAATCTGGAGAGCTTAACAGTCATTGATAAGTGTCTAAAAGTGTCATGCATGGTTCCCTAATGTCTTGTCATCGAAATCCCATGGGCAAACCTCAGCCATGTTGAGGTTTCTAGCAGCCGGTGCAGTTGTTTGAGATTGTGTGTGGATGTCCCCGTCTTTCGTGGTGACACTTGGCATACACTCCGTTTCCCAAGGGCACACGTCAGCATGTTTACTATCAGTGATTCCAGCCTCTTTTGTCGAGCTTCTCCTTCTACCAGGTGCTGTCACAGTAACCTGGCCGCTCTCTGATGTCTGGCTGACGCGGCGTTTCTCAGAAGGTTTACAGGAAGAGCTTCGCCTCTCCCTGCTTTTGAATCTTTGGCTATCGTCCTCTTTATCCTTCCCTTTCCCTTTTGATGAGCAAGAACCTTTCCTTTTTGAGTTAGAGTCCCTTCTCTTAGAATGATGTGTGGGGCTTGAGGTCTTGTCCTGGTTAGGAGATGGTGGTTGGTCATGGTCCCATGGACAAATGTCCACCATGAGGGCTGGAGGCTGCATAAGGCTTCCAGTGGATTTGGAGATGTCTGAGAGGATGATCTTGGGCTTTCCATCTGTTGGAGTGACACTTTTCTTGCGGCTAGTCCTGTCAAGGGTCTCAACTCCTTTGGAAGATGGATCCTCAAATTCCCACGGGCAGACCTCTGCTTTGTAGGCAGTCAAGTTAAGTGGTGTTTTGGGTTTCCTCCCATCATTCTTGTCACCCAATTCCTCTCTGTTACTACCCTTATCTTTGGAGCGGCGGCGGTTTGATGGAGATGGAACCACCATCCTTTGTTTGTGTTGAGACTTTCCACTTTTAGAGCTGCTTTCATGAAACGTGGTAGTCTCACTTGGGGCAATGGAAACATGCTTTTGTGCTTTCCCCTCTGACAGAGTGGGCAAATCTTCCATTTCCCAGGGGCAAACCTCAGAAAGGTCATAAAGGTCCTTGCTTCTCCCTGGTTCAGAGCAAATCGATGGTTGACTTCCGCTCACTTGTTGCTTCATGATGCCCATTTTACTTGGGGTCTTGCTGTACTCAACAGATTGGCTGATGATCATCTTCGGGAAGCATTCAGGAGATTCGTTGACTTCTGAAACCATCCTGGTATCTCTGGCCTTGAGGCCTTTCTTACTTGCGTCCTCAACACTATGGGTCTTTCCTCCAAGCCCCAGGGTTCTCTCTCTGGCACTGGCTATGACACTCAGAGACTTCTGTATCATCGAGGACCGGAGATGCATAGGCTTCTTGTCTGCTGCGAGATTGTGTGCGCTGATGGACTTGCACACAAGTGGCACCGACTCTGCAGATTCTGCAGGTTTGACCTTTGGTGCCTCTGGATTTTTCTTTGCAGACCTTCTCCCCATTAAGGTGTTCAGCAGAGACAACTCGGTTGTAGAGTTCTCCGCTTGGTCGTGCGTATGGTCATAGCTGTGGGACCGTTTCAAGGAGAATACCTTGTTCTTTAGGGAGTCCTCTCTGGATTTTCCACCATGGGAAGATTCAAATGGGTTTCTACGTAGGGTACTGCGATTGCTGCCATGTTCGCTTCCGTCCCTGTCTTCTCGACTGTACTGACGGCTCACCGTCTCGGGTATTTCTGTGATGCGCCGCATAATCGAACGTCCGATGCCTTTTTTGGAGTTGCGTTTTTTCTGGAGATGAGGGTTATTTGTCATCATCTTCTTTTGCTTATAGATCTCTAGCTGGCCATATAGCTTCTTTAGCTCATCCTAGACAAAATAAACCAGGCAATTAATAACCCAATACGAAGCAATAGCGTAGCCAGTTTTAGCTCTGCTTTAACAATGTTTATGTTTGATTGAACTGAATAAACTCATTCCAGTTCTGAACAAAAACTGTTTAGTTCTACCCTAAACACAACAGCCTGTTAAAAAAAGTTAATCCACACCATATTTATGCACATTCACTGAGTAGGCTTGAGGAGATTGGCGATAGTATCGAGAGGCACCAATTAGATTCCAACCATCGTGATAGCTATCAAATTGGACAATATTTGGATGTTTGTAGGTGTCTGCAGTTTTAAGATCGACCAAAATAGTTTCGGGGCACGGTAGAACCATGGCACATTGCACACGATTTCATAAGCCTAGTGTGGAGTCCTGTTAGAGCGTAACAACCAGCTAATATTGGCTGAGTTTCCAATTGACTTGTTTACAAGTGCCTCAAGTAGAAGAAGAAATCGGATCCAGCACTTGCTTTAAAATATTAGTTGCACCCAATCTTAACCAACCCACCAACTGTAGAATCCTTTAATAATCTGAAACATTCACTTTGTTTAATAAGAAATACAGTGTCTGACTGTTGATCAGGTTGCACAGTGAAGGCAAATGCACACACTTGGAATGTATTCAAAGATGCAAATTGTTTTCCTAATCTGATTAAAACACGAGTCTGAGCTACCTACGGACAAAACAAGCACCACGATGATGTGGTTTCCTTTAAATACAGCTTTGTAATGAACGCAATGAATGGTAAAGATCAAAGGAAGCTCACTCTTATGTCTTCAGGGTCCAAACTGTGCTCACTCCAGGCAGAAGTTATGCTGCTGTTCAAGTATGAACCTGATCGGCCCATTTCCAGCTCGTCCTCGTAGGCCTCGGTGGCGATGTCATCCTGCCTGTGAGTACCAGTGAACACAAACTACAGCAAAAAAAGAAGAAGCAGCAAGGTTTAGTTTAAACATTTCAACATAGAAATTGTAAATATTAATGATGGGTGGGGGGATTGTAATTTGTACAAAAGAAACACCTTTGGGATGAGCAGCAATCCCAGAGTCACTGTCACCGTCAAATGTGTATGAACAAAACATAACATCAACATCCAATCTGGGTGGAGTCCAGGAGCCAGGGTGAACCTGTAGAAGAGATCAGCTGATTAGAGAAGTTAGTTGCATGTGTCATTTTATTCCCACTAATACTTTGTTACGCCGTCCATCGCCTTAATAACATCACCGTTCTTGTCAGGTAAAGATTCCATTAGTGTATGTCTTTTTGCCAGTTTTAGCCCACTCGTTCACCAACTGGGTGGAATTCATCTAGATATTGCCAGGGGCTGTTTTGGTGTCTCACCGGCTGTTCCAAATAATTCCAAACGTTTTCTAAGGGATTGAGGTCTGGAGAACATTACAACAATAGGTACAACATATATACCAGAAACATAAACGTATAGTTTATAAACCAGCTTGCCGACCCCTGTGTTCTAGCCTTGTTTCACAAGCTGCTCCCACGTGTGTTGTTGGCCACAGGTAATAGAGGTTAGTAGCTGCAGATTGATAATGTTTGCGAGTTTGGTGGGGAGAGAGCAAAACTAGCCATGCTCTCTTGGGGAGGGATTGCATACTCTCTCTCTTTCGCTTTTTCTCTCTTTCTCTCTCTCTCTCCCCTGTCAGTCACTGTGACAGTAGCCACACATGGGTGTCTGTATGATCATGTGTGGAGCTTTCCTCAGAATGTGTAATGCTTCCAAGTTTGAAAAGATGCGGTTGGCTGGCTTTGTGAGTCTCGGTGGAAGCACGTGATGGCCAACGGGAGAGTTGGCATGTGGGTGGAATTGGCCAAGTCTAGATTATGGGAGAAAACAAAAAAGATTCCTTGTTGCACGAATATACACAAAGTTTGCGAGGAGCGACACACACCACTCTTCCAAATCTGGACCAGGTGAGTATCAGTGCTGGATTCTGCCTGGACGTGGCTGAGACTAATAATTTTGTCCTTGTAGCTCACACTGCCTACCGTTTAAGTCATTCCCTAATCCGAAACCACTAATGTAATATGGCATTTATGAACAATTAATTAAAGAAGACCACAAAGAAATACCAGTAAACGATGGCTCTTTAAGGATCTTGACTCAGCAGCGAGCAGAATGCTGGCCAAGGTGCCACGGAGGAGGCTGCTTGTCTGCTATGGCTCTGAATAATGAGATTCTGCCTCATTAGTGCATTAGTCATTCAGAGGCTGTTTTTGAGTTGAAAGCAGGCAAACACTAAGCTTATCGTTGCGCACCAGCAGGGCCTGCAGTCACGCTGCGAAGGCTGCCAAGAAACAATTCGCACCAGGAGAAGCAATTGTTCTTGGTCCACGTGTCTTTCAGGAACATGGCTAGGAACTTATGTCTGCCTCTAGTAAGGAAAGGCTGCTTATTACACCAGGGAGAATGTAGACAGAGAAGTGTGTGTCCTTTGAGATTGGTTTGAAAGCTTGCCTCTTGACAGCCCGAGCTGAACAGACACTATTTTCTATCGAAACTGAAAGATTCAGATTTACAGTGAGACCAGAGTTTTATTTTAAGCCTGGCAGATTCATGCACAAGCTGTCTGGAGGACGTATATTTCAACTCGCTCATCTGTGCTAGGCGCTTGTGATTTAGCTGACGGGAAGTTCCCTTCATCTTCCGCAGACCAAGTTGCGGCAAACTTCTGCTGACGTAGAACTAAAGTGGCGCTTCGTGAGCAGTCGCCTACGAGCACACTGTTCTCATTTTATTTTGGATATTAAGGCCCTTGTTGCTGTCATTACTCCTTTCTGATGGGAGCTACTGAAGAACCAAAAGGCGATTAATAACCTCGTGTATGCAGAAACAATTCTGGGCTCGTTTGGTGAAAGGAAACAAAACCACAGCTTTCTTTTCACTCAGAAGCCATGTCTTGATTGTGGAATTGTTTTTGACATCACTTGGTAGACATCAGCTACAGTGCTTTTGGACTGTCGCCAGGAACCATTTGAACTAGCTAAGCATTGGTGTGGAACTTGCTAGGTTTAACTAGGAAAAGTTTAGCAAGTTCAACGACAAGCAATAATCTAGTTATATATTTAGCGAACGTTCTCTTAAAATCCATTAGAAGTGGGCCATAATAAGTGGTGCCTTCATTTGGAAATGTACAAGTGCTGATGAACTTTCTAGAATTTTGCTATCTGATTTCTCACTTCTTATGCGTGTAGTTAGACCGTTTTTATAGCCTAGCAATGAACAGAAATTTTTACGTATTTATCCCAAACTCGTCCCAAGCTTACCGTACGATTTTTTTTTTAATGGTTTGCTTTCACGACTGTGTTAAAGATCATTTCACAGCGCATACGAACCAACCTGATGATGTGCGATATGGCCGAGACGAGGAGTTCATTATAGACGGCGACTGCCATGTAGCGTGGCTCATGAAAGGCGGAGGGTACGGTGCGAACGGCGTAGCACAGGTAGACCCCCCACAACAGGAAGAGAAGCTCGGCTACGGAGAGGCAGAGGAGAAACACAATACAGGACACCATCACTTATCGTTCTGTACGTGAGTGAGGGACTTGAGAGACTGCTTGCTGTCTGAAGTGAAATGATGAACTCACTGTAATTTCAGTACTCATGATAATGATAATGAGTCTTTATTGGTCACATATACATTACAGCACATTGAAATTCTTTTCCGCGCATACCCCAGCATGTTAGGAAGTTGGGGTCAGAGCGTAGGGTTAGCCATGATACAGCGCCCCTGGAGCAGAGAGGGTTAAGGGCCTTGCTAAAGGGCCCAACAGTGGCAGCCTGACAGTGCTGGGGCTTGAACCCCAGACCTTCCGATCAGTAACCCAGAGCCAAAACTGCTAAGCCACCACTGCCCCTAATGGCCAAGCCACCACTACTCATGCCTTTTAATATCAAACTCTCCCAGTAGAACAATTTTTCCTCTCGCGGCTCAAGCACTAGGACCTGTTTGAGAGAACCGCATGTTCAATTTGCAGGTTCTTCATGCTGATTTGCAGCTGCACTTCTGTCAGAGGATACACCACTTTATCTCCTGACATTCTATATCTTACACGCCTCGCCGACTGTTCTCCCTCTACCCCAGAAGAATTAGATTATAAATCCCACGCCTTTGCTGTCAGTGCTGACTCCATAAGCCCTGAGAGTTTAGAGATTTCTTCTGGTATTTTTTCCTTTTCTCTTTCACGGAGAGAGAACACGCTTTGCTTGCCTGAATTGAACTGAACAGCGCTTGTGTTCGAAGTGCAGCTGAAATCAAAATCTGGTGTTTTACAGCCATCCCTTATTTACAGTAGCACTGACAAGTCGCTCGTGTCACTTGTAGTTTGTCTTGTAGTGCTATTCTTGATGCTTGTGGGCATGGCCTATCGAGTGTTTATTTATTTATTAATTATTTATTTTAATGTAAATAGCCTACAGCTCACGACTGACTTTTGATTGAAATGTATTCCAAATCAAAAATTAAATAACGCACTAATCAATGTGTATATTGGTTGTTTGATTTGCATGCTTCATGCTAGCTTTGTTAGCAGATTAGACATGCATGCTAACTGTACTAGCCACGTATGCTTGCCAAAAGCACCAACAATCTCTTCTACTTGCTTCCAAGCTTTATTTTTTTTCTGTACACGTTTAACGAGAGGTCTTTTTGACCGGATAAGATGAAATCACGTTTAGAAGTATTTATTCGATATTTGTGTGTTAAACAGTAAATGGAAATGAATTGCAGTTACGAACCAAAGTCATAATTGAAGCAATGCAGCGCTGAATTACAGCAACGCTAACAGGACAAACGCTTGTACAACCAATCACTGAGTCTGGAACTTCTAATTCTAGTCCAATTCTAAGCACATTTTAAATTTAAATAGAGAGTATGGAGAAGAACCTACCAACAGCCATCATGTAGTCCCAGCGGTCGAGCTTGCACATGGGGAACTGCAGACCCTCTATTGTCACGCCCTCTTCGACAAGGCCATGATGGGAATCGTGGCTCTGGCAGACGGCCGCGGTCCAGGCAACCAGGAACCAGAGCACTACGAGTAATAGGGCACCCAGCAAACGCAGAACACGGCAGCTGGTCATGTAGGGGATCCGCTGGGCCGTACGCGACAGGAACACCTTCAACACCCTGGACAGGAGGAAGATGATGGACCAAAATTTGACCAAATGGTTCCCTGACTTGGAGATTCCAATTAAAAAAGTTGATTTAAAAAAATAAATAAAAAAATAAAAAAATAATGAGTTAATGAGTAAAGCAAACGGATCATTCTAGTTTGTATGTGTATGCTAATCAGTCCCACCAGGATTTTGCGATCGCAGAAAATTAACACAAACTCAAGCAAATGCCACAATATTCTGAGACGCTTGCAATTTTTCAAAATGACTGCAGATAAAAATCCATTCAAATCCGGGGAAGTAATCCATTCAAAAAAAAGTTGCGAACAGCTAAAGATAGAAGCAAGGGAGTTCTACATCCTGTGATTACCATATAAGCACATCGACTCGTGCACCTGCATCTCGCCTCACAGCAGTGAAGCCCACTTTGAGTGCAGACCACGCCCCCAACACAAAGAGCGATTGTGGGGCTGTAAATACGGGGAGAACTTTGAACATTATGTACCGGAAGAGCTTGAGGATCACCGTTCCGTACACCGTGGCAAAGCCCAGGAGGCGAACCCATCTCAGGAGAATGCAGTGCAGGACGTTCGGTTGAAAGTAAAGTATCATCACCTGGGGGGGGAAGACAAACATACTGTAATACGTAATGTTCACCGTCACGCTCCCGCTGTTTGCCAGAATAATGTGGAATTCATACCCAATGTGTCGATTTGCTTTTGTGTCCGTGTAGGTGTCTCCTTATATGGTATAATATATATATATATATATATATAAATTTTAATTACACACCATCCAAATAAGTGATTTATTTATTTAACAACCGGGTGAAGCTGCTTTCCAATTTACCCAGAAGACATTTTGTTTGGTGCAACTTTCTTTTCAAACCTGCAAAATCTGTCAAATGACGCTGGTTATAAAGGAAAAAATTATACTTGCACTAGTATGCTAATAAAGTTAATGTTAACCACACGCTAGTACAGTCCACATGCTACATTAACCACACGCTAGTACAGTATGCTAATAAAGCAGAAAACCGTGCTAGTAAAATAAAACACCATATCGCAGTGAAGCGGAAAACTGTATGCTGCGTAAGCTAATGTAACACTGCTATGTGACTAAATAAAAAGACTGTTGGTTAATAGAGAAAAAGATCATGCTAGTAAGACTTAGGTCTGTTTGCTAATGAAACAAACAAAAAAAAGAGCTAGTACATCAAATCATATCATAGTAAAGGAAAATGCTTTTAATGCTAGTACAGGTAGAGTGTTTATTTTGTATGGCTAATGGAGCAAAAGGACCATTCTAGTTAAGGTTAAGTTTGTGTGCTAATAAGGCAAAAAACTGCATCATATCCTAGCAAAGAAAAAAAAAATGCCAGTAATGCCAGAGTAAAACAGTGCTAGTACAGATAAAGTGTGTATTTTGTATTCTAATAAATACAGAAGTGCGGCTAATATAGCAATAGGATTGTACTAGCTAAGCTTACGTCTGTATGCTAATAAAGCAAAAACTGCACTAGTAAAACAAATCACCATTGTATGCTAATAAAGCTAATGAAAAAACACTGCGGGCTAGTACAGTTAGCGTGTATTTTGTATGCTAATAAATTAAGAACGTTGGCTAATAGTGCAAAAGGATCATGATAGTTAAGGTCATGTCTGTATGATAATAAAGCAAAAAAAAAATAAATAAAATAAAAAAAACCCCCAAAAAGACTGAGGTTGTCAAACAAAAACATTGTATGCTAGTAAGCAGAATGATTGTACGCTAGTAATTTCCTCTGCTTATTTTATAGAAGGTAAAACACGGCGTGACCTTTCCAGATATGTGCACGCTCAGGCCGTAAAAATGACTGACATGATGGATTGGCACAAGACTTACTAACATTTCCTAATAAAATACCTAGTAACATTTTGTGTGTTGCATCCTGTATTTTTACATATTTTTTGTTCAATTGAGGTAAAAACTACAGACACATCTGTGCTGCAGAAACATCTGTCTAATCCGCATCCCGCTGTCTGAATGTGGTTGTGCACCCTGCAGGACGATGCGTAATCACACTGCCACCTCTGAGAAAAACAAAAAGGCAATTATCAGAGAAAGCGCTGTGGCTTTTCCACACTGATTATGCACAGAGTCGCAAATGATAACGACGAGAGAAACTCATTCCGTTTGAATCATAACTACCCGGTGTTACGTAAACCCTTTTACTTTTCATCATGTCTATTTTTTTTTTACCCGAATGGCTGATTTCATACAATAATGTACAAAGAATAGAGTGTTATTCAATCTTATTGTGCTAGTGGTGTAATTCTAATGAAACAAAAAGATAAACCAAACAAAGCTAGTTATACCAAAGAATATATTCTAGTCAAACAAAACAGTATGTTCTAGTTAAACAAAACATGATGGTTAAATCAATATACACTAGTTAAACAACAATATATGCTAGTTTAAATAATATGCTAGTTAAACAAAAGTATGTTTTAGTTACACAAAAGAATATGTACTAATAAAACAAAAATATATGCTAGGTAAACAAAATATATGCAAGTTAAAACAATATATGCTAATTAAACAAAAAAAATATATGCTAGTTAAACAAAAAAATATATGCTAGTTAAACAAAAAAATAGACGCTAGTTAAACAAAAAAATAGACGCTAGTTAAAACAATATACGCTAGTTAAACAAAATACATGCTAGTTACACAAAAGTATGTTTGTTACACAAAAGAATATGTACTAATTAAACAAAAAAAATATGCCAGTTGAAACAATATATGCTAGTTAAACAAAAATATATGCTAGTTAAACAAAAAATATATGCTAGTTAAACAAAATATATGCTAGTTTAAATAATACACTAGTTAAACAAAAAATAGACGCTAGTTATACAAAATATAACATGTATTAATTAAACAAAAAAATATGCCAGTTGAAACAATATACACTAGTTAAACAAAAAAAGTGCTAGTTAAAACAATATCCTCTAGTTAAACAAAAAAGTGCTAGTTCAAACAATATATGCTAGTTAAACAAAAACTATATGCTAGTTCAAACAATATATGCTAGTTCAAACAATATATGTGCTAGTTAAACAAAAAACCATATGCTAGTTAAACAAAAATATATGCTAGTTAAAACAGTATACGCTAGTTAAACACAAAATATATGCTAGTTAAAACAATATAGGCTAGCTAAACAAAACATTATATGCTACTTAAACAAAGTATGTAGTATACTAAAACACTGAATTAAACAAAAGAATATGCTAGCTAAAAGATATCCTAGTTAACCAAAGCATGTGCACTAGTTATACAAAATACTGTATGCTAGAAAAACAAAAGAATATACAGAAGTTTTTAAAATACCTTATAAATGCTAGTTATGCTAAAAGATTGCTTGATATAAAAGCAGAAAGTGACTGGGGTGTGTTGGTGTAAGTTTTGCGCCAGTTGCTAATTTTACAGCGAATCCTATTTGTGTTTTGCTTTTGCTTTAACTGTTCACCTCTCACCATAAGTTTTGCGACTCGCTGAGGTTGATGCCTCCCGAGAAACTCTGCGTTTTGTATCGGGAGATCAGAGGAAAGGAAGTGGCCTTTCCCCCTCACCAGGTTAATTATTCAGAGGATTTATTTTTAAACACACTGCCTTAGCTTGATGGACGGGTTAAAAATGCATGCGGAAAATCCACAGCAGAGTACAGGAGCTTCATGAATATCACACACACACACACACACGCACGCACACACATGCATGCACGCATAGCCGAGTGTATTTTAGATTATGTGCATATCCTAGTGTCTCTCAGTCCTGACCTAGAAGCTACATGACTTTACACGGACTGGCCATTTGATTAGGAACACCTGTCCTCCTGGTCATTTAGATAACGTTGTGTGTTAATGCGCGAACTCACTTAATGAGCAGCGTTCCTATTAAAGGGGTCAGTGAACGTATTTCAGAGTTCGGCATTGCTATGCTAGTCTTTCTGTAAGGCGTGTTTAGTGTTTTACTGGGAAAGGAACTGTGAGGAATTTCCAAACATATCCTGGATCAAAATGGGCGGGGCTTGTGTTAAATTTGATCAGCCAATCGCAAACTAGTTCATACGTCACATCGCAGCAAATGTATACCTTACATTTGAAAGCTTGCTAAGCAACTTTAACCCTGGTTTAATAACTTAATGTTAAAGTATTTCTACCTTTTAGCTAGCCAATCAGATTCCTTGTTATAATAACAGAATTTAATAGTTTAAAAACGTTAGCTAGCTTGCGAGTAGCTCCGCTGCTTGTACTGGAGTGTTTTGCTAGACGTTCAATAACCTAAATATTTACCTGGCTAATGATGAATTTGCTAGACTAAAATACTGTATATATAATATGTAATTAAAGGTAGTATTTCATGCTATTAACATCATTAAGCTTAGCTGAAAAAGGAAACACTAGTGGTGATGTTAGTGCTTATTTGTGACAAAATGACACCTGTCACTCAGAAAATTCAGGACATGTGACTGTCTAATGCAGGACTGTTCTGTCTGTCTGTTTCTCTGTCTCTGTGTTCGATGGGAACAGATGGAGAGGGTTAAAGCTTCTCCACGGAGAGAGAAGAGGAGCAGAAAGCTGTGGTGCATTTTAACGACTGAGGAGGCAAAAAAAGAACGTGGTTACATAACATGCGAGTAAGACGAGGCTTCTGAAAATCTGAAAGTCTACAGTTCCAGACTACAAGCACAAATACAGAGATTATGTTACAGTTTGTAATTTGAAACCAGATACAGATAATCGATGTTACTAAACGAAGCTGCTGAGGTTATTTTTTTTATTAATCCGTGGCCATGAATTAATATATTGCAGCCACTAGGTAATTTTCTGATTCCATAAACTATGTTCGCTATGACCATGAATTATTACCTTATTATAATATAATAATTATTCTAATTATTACTGCATTGCCTAAATTCATGGCCTCAACTTTGACAGTGTAATAATTTTATTTAAAATAAAATAACAGAATGGTGGCTGTGAATGATTGTTACCAAAATATGTGGCTACGAATGATTACATAACCCAAAACCATAGCTACGAATGATTATGTTATCAAAAAATGTGGCTATGAATGATTACATTACCAAAGTCCTAACTAACTATTTAGCTGGCTAAAGCGCAATCCTGTGTTACATTGTGTAATTAAGAACTACGCCGAGCTACCTGTATACACAGATGGTGACGTAATGATTTATGACTGGTTGAGCGTAATCTGATCGTGAAAACATCTTGGATGTTTTGAGATATTTTGGACTTTTGAAAGTAGAAATTTGGACTTACAGGAAGGTAGAGGAGCATGGCACCTGACAGGATGGCCTCGAGAAGAATAAACCCAGACGCTTTGATTCTCTGAAATAGAAAGCGAGATAGGTTTTTAAAAGTCAATTGTTCAGTAACTAATTCCATCATTTATTCCTTTTTTTCCCCCCCAAAGTCTTTTTTTCAGTAACACTTGATTTGGAGGCTGTCTACGTACGGACTTTATGACACATGCATAACAGGTTTATAGAATAAAGTACTGGATTCTGTGAACAGCTTACAGTATGTCATTTTGTTCGCTAGAGAGCATGCGATGTCAAGAAAGTAAAGACTTGTCATAGGACTTCGTAACAAACCCATTGTAGTGGCATTACACTTCGTAGCAGTGTTATCAATACAGTGTATGTCCAAGCCTTTCTTGCTGTACTCTGGTTTATGTCATTCTTGAGCACAGCAGCGAGGGCATGGTGTGAAGAGAGGCTTTGTGAATGTAACGTTAGTACCTTATGCATGCGTTATGTATGTCACATGACCCTTACTCGTAGATGCTGAAGATGCATAACACGTAAATACGTTTCTCTGTGCTCATGGGTTACGCAGTCCTTATGCAGGTTTTGCTTCTTATGCCAGCTCGTTGCGTGTCGATCTCGTACCTTGTTGCGGCGGAATCGGTACACCACGGTCATGCAGATGAAGTCGAGCAGCACACACAGGCTCTGGAAGGAGATGACGGCGAGACGGAGGACGCCATCCTCCTGCGCCAGGCATGGCGCATCGTCCCGACAGAACACACAGCCGTCCTGACACGGCAGACATCGAGCTGGCAAGTCCGAGGGTTCCGCCCCGACGTAACGATCCCGCTCCGATTCTGACACACCACAGACACACTGAATTAGCATTTGTGGGTGTGGCCTGTCTGGCACTTTTTTTTTTTAAAATTTCTGATGAGAAACTCTAGTAGCTATATATAACTTCTAAAGCTAGCTAGCTAGTTAAACGCAATTTAAACCAGGGGGATTTACATGCTAGATGCCGTCACAGCCGCGTCATTATATAGGATTAGCTACATACTAGCTACATACACTAGCCACTGCTTCCATCGGAGCTTTATTATTCTTCATAACGCCTCTATATACATTTAACATGAGGTTGTATAACCATGACAGGATAAGATTAAACAAACAAAAATAAAGTTTGTAAGGTTTTCTTCGATTTTTTTTTTTTGTGGAAACTAATTGCAGGTGAGAGCTAAAGTCGTGGGATTGGTCCGAGGAATCGTCCGAGCTGTTTAAACGTTTGTATCCGTCATTTCTTTACAGCGTCATACCTAATTTGCATAGAATTGAGAAGCCGCATGGCTTAAATCGTTGCTTGGGGTCACACAAAAAAAGAAATGATCGCCTGTCACTGTACACGTATTTTGTAAATCAACCACTGTAGGCCATATCAACACCATCATCAGTCCAACGTCGACGTGTCCCAAATCACACAGCTTGTTCCCTGTTCACTGCGTTTACAGCTTCGGTTGGAGTTACAGACTGATGCAGCTGTAAATACACTTTTATATCGATCCCTCTGCGTTTTTACTGCGCGGTTGTCACTTCATTAATAAACAGCACAGACTCGTGTTATTAGTGACTCATCACCTATTTTTAGGTGTGTGTGTGTGTGTGTGTGTGAGTGAGAGGATGAGAAAAGTGAGCAGGGTTGTTGCCCATAGCAACTAGGATTCACCATGTGGCAGTATTTGTGTGGTTTTTCTACTTGGCGCAAAAAAAACGTCTTTTTGTCCATCTGAGAAGAACTACACACGTTTAACAGGATTTTGTGTTACATGTTCATGTGGAAAGAATCGTTCAGACGTTTATACTGCGATGTTTTTTGTCTTTTCTCGTCCCTTTTATGGAAAACAGAACGAATTAGACCTACAAATGCACTTCGAGGCGATGAAACGACGCAGTTAAGCAGTAACTGAGTCGTCAAACGCATCTGCGAATAAGCGTGTGTTCTGACCCGCCTCAGGTAAGCGATTTTATACACTGTACACAGCATAACGTAATGAACACCTTAACTGAGGGCATGTCCCAAATTCCGCCCTGTTCACTTCACATGTCGTTTCGGTTTCCTAAACACCATCACGAACTCATCGTCAGCCACCAAACCACACCCCTGTCCCCTACGAGTACAGAGATCAGTATTCAGACCTCAGACGTAACTCCAGACCTAAACGCTGTTAAGAAGAGCGCTTGGTCGGCTTATCCTTCAAACCGTGGGCAGGTGTTCTTTACAGGAGAGCGCATTGAATTAACAAAAAACATTGGGATTATTTCATTCATTATTTATTTTTTTATTAGTACACTCGTTACGATTTCACGACCTCGATTTAGTATCTCCATTAACTTGTGTTCACGAGTCAGAGCTTGATTAGAAATTTTTTTTAAAATAAAATAAATAAATAATAACAATAATACTCTGTGCTGGATCAAGTGCTATTCTAAGCACTGCTGAGAAGCCATTTTGTTACATTAAACCAGTGACTAGACTTTTCATATGAACCTCATTAACATATCATCGTATTAGTCTTTGAATTTGTCGGTTTTTAAAACATTTCACAACAAAGAAATAAAACCCGTGTGCGTGTCCCAAACCACAACACCCTATTCACTGTGCATACACAGTATAAACCAGATAAACATCAGTCCACACAGGCGACCCATAGGATTATGGTGTTTTGGACTACACCTTTTGCAATGCATTGTGGGATACCAGGATATCACGTAACGTGCCGAATATTCTCCGCTACGTCTAACAGTGTAGTAGCTCTGTAGCGAACAGAGCCTGGATTAGGACGCGTTACTCACTGGAGAAGCCGTTGAGTGCCACTCGGCTGTGTTGGTAAAACCCCCTCCTGCACTGGCACTTGTACTTGTCCAAGACAAAGCCGTGGCCTGGAATTGGTTTACACTGAGGAGAGAGAGGAAACGCTGTGAGGAGACAACATGGAGCTCTAATCAAGCCTCATAAGTGCCCAATTAAGGAGTAAAACACTGTGTGTGTGTGTGTGTGTGTCATGCTGTTACAGTAAAATAATGAGCGACATGGTGGTGTAATGAAGCACAGTTACCATTATTCATTATTGTACTACAACAGCACTTTATTGCACTTGCACCACAGCAGATCGACAACCGTGCAAGCAACCGAACGGAAGAAGAAAAGGATCATAATGTTGGATGTTTTTACCTCGGGTTTAAAAAAGAAAAAGACATGCAAGCTGATTTAATATCAGGGTCTGCAGAGGATTGTGTGGTTCACGTAAGCTAAATATAACTCTTTTTTATTTTTTTTATGTCTCTGCTGTGTCGGTTATAAGCGTCTTGTGGATTTCAGTAAAGTTCAAAACTCGAGTTATCGCCAGAATTTATTGGTTTTCAGGAAGAACTTTAACTACTGAGCTCACTCTAAAAGTGTCGAGGATGGAGGGATTGTAAATTGTAGGCTTCTTTTACTTTAAATAGCATCTCTTCATCTCTCTCTCTCACACACACACACACACACACACACACACACACACACACGCCTGTCTTCCCACCCAGCGAGAGCCCTCGGCACACAAAGCCCACTTGAGCGGATTTTAATTAACACAGGGCCAAGGCTCTGATTAGGGCTGGATGATAATTTGCACGCTGACACTCCTCCCTGCGGCGATGTAGAATGTTTTATCACCGCCTCCAAACCGCTTTTATTAGCCTCCAAGTATCATCAGTGCACATGTATTTATTAAATATGATTATCACAGCGTGGTGTGGGATCACATTAGACCGGCACTCCTTTGGCCGTGTGATAATCGCTGACTAGTGTCTCGGCTTTACTGTAAAACTGCACGCAGAGATCATTTCAATCACATGTGATAATGAGTCACTGTCCTCTTGTGTTGTGAATATGTAAAGGCTGAGCGGGTAACGATTCCCGTCCACGTAACGCAAGACACGGAGAGAGAGACAGAGAGAGAGAGAGCGAGAGAGAGAGAGTAATAAACTGCAGAAAACAGATTAAACAACTGTGAATCAGTGAGTCGCTCCTGTAATACTGCAACAGTGTGGTAGGATTATCTCAACTGACAGACAGACAGGAGAGACAGACAGAATAGACATATGGAATAGTCAGGACAGACAGACACAGTACAAAAAGACAAACAGATGGGACAGAGAGGACAGGCAGATGGGCAGATATTACAGACAGACAGGTGGGCCAGATGGAAGGACAGAGAGACTGGACAGAAAGACAGGACAAATGAATAGACAGACAGATGGACATACTGGAAAGACAGACAGGACACACAGATGAACAAACAGACAGACATGTAGACAGACAGATGAATAGACAGGACAGGAGGACAGAATGGTGTACACAGACAGACATAAAAGATGGAAATACAGATGGGACGGATACACAGGAGAAAGGAAATGTCACACAGCTGGGACAGACAGGCAGGACAGGTGGACTGACAGGATAGAGGAACAGACAGTTAGACAGATGGGACTGATGACCAGACAGACAGAAATGCAAGCTGCTGCTACTTCACCCTAAAAAGGAAATGATTAGGTTTGCGTTTTGGAAATTTAGAAAGAACATAAAGGTGAAGTCTGATGAGAAGCAGACTGTAATTTGCGGTTCGAGGCAAAATTCATCGTGTGATTTATTATGAGCCGTCCAGTCTGTAGCACGGGTTAATCAAGAGCAAGACGACATCAAAACGAGACAAAGCGTAACCGAAACCAAAAACAGGCATGAGTCAGAAATGCACACTTACAAAGAATGAGACTTCACAATGAGGAATGGAGACAAAAGGACAGACAGAGCTGAACACAGAACAGGTGCACACATTGGGGAAACAAACAAGCTCACTGCGCTGGGAACTGAGAGTGGAAAGACTTCGTAACAAAGACTGAAAGCTAAAACTAACAACCAAATGACTAAAAATATAACTATTATGGCAAAGATTATAACTAGCCACTAAAATACACACACAAACTGTATAATCTGCCAGCTCTAATTCAGTTCCTCCACGTGGTAACATAAGAATGATGCGTGAGCAGGTGTTTATTGACATTGTCTCTCCAGCAGGAGGCGTTAACATCGGTGCTTTCCCGCTCCTGCTGCTCCTCGTGCACGCTTAATGAATGACGGTAGATGTGTGTTCCCTCACGCCACCTTTCTACTGACTCCAGGACTAAAACGAGCAATCCAGAAATAATCCGAACTCTCGGCGGCACAAGCACAGCGCAGCGGCTAATTAGCACCGTCAGAGCCGTGTTCACGCAGAAAAGAATGAATTTCAACTCATCTGAAATCCAAATAAACCTAACGAGCTCCTGAACAGCCCGGAGGAAGATCTGCTTCTGTTTGAGTTGTGCTGTGATTCATCCTTACACATACACACACACACACACAACACACACAACACACTGAGAAGATTTAACGGATTGGTTACGGGGCTCATTTGCATATTCGCAAACTGATTAACAGACTCTAATACATAACCGCAGGGTTTATTATGAAGTAATGCGATCTTTCAGCAGTTACGGCTTTGTGCTAATCCATCGCAGGATTGCTCCGGCTGATCTCAACTCTTATTCTACGCTCGGTTACTATGGCGACATCATGCTAATGTTGAAGATTAGCTTTATAATTCTATGTTTTCTGTAAGGTTGACATTTCTTTAACAATGATGGAAGGAGTCTCCAGCGTCAGAGATTTGTAGGAGTAAGTTCTCTGACATCATCAGGACAGAGGAGTTTACGCGTTCAGGTTTCTCGGTAACATGACAAGCTGTGTTTTTGTTCTGGTCAAAGAATGATTGTTTATAGCTGCTATAACATAATATTTTCCCATCCACTAGGTGGCACTGTGGTCACTTAGGTTTGCACAGAATGCTAACACTGCCTAAGAGCTAGCCAGATATGTTGGTTTGCTATCCGGAATACAAAAAATAATGACGTTCGCATTGGATATTTGTGTTCTTAGTTTAGTTCTCAACATTTCCCAATCTGCTTCATTCTTTTAAGTATTTTCTATTGTTTTATTTCTAGGAATTAGCTGCCGTCTGATTGGTTGTCTCTTCAGATTTGTAAGTATTGAAATATCTCTTAGTTAAAGACACACCGGTTGATTTTTATTTATATTAATATTAAAAATCCGGTGGAAATTTCTGCGAAACATAACTGTTGAAACAGCGTGCCGATGAATTCACGCCATTTCTCCTAAATAAGTGAGGAGCTTTAACGTTATGAACCGGTGATGTGTTTTGGGATAGACAACACATTCCGTGTTTGTCTACTCAGCTAGCAAAAAACAGAGACGACGGAAAGTGAGCTAGCTGGCTACCGAACCAGCGTGGATGAATTGCAGAGGTCACCGTAGATTCTCGGAGGCAGGGCTTTGGGTAAACAAATCATTCACGCATTTGTAGCTGGCCTCATAGAATTGTACCTCGTAATAAATTTTAAAAAAGCGTTTGGAGGTCAACTCACCTCCATGGTGGTCAGATTGCAGCGGTGAGTGCCGGCAAACCAGCCGGTGCTGGAGCACTGATCGATGTCCACATCCTGCAGATTGACATCAACCCTTACCACACCCCTACACACACACACACACACACACACACACACAAAAAAGAGTGTGTTATCAAAAAATCCTACTCTACCTGTACTGTAGAGGTGAAGCGTACAAAGAAAAAGTCGATGTGACGTGATGAAATAATATCGATATCGTGATAAATGATGTCAATTACTCATATCTGAACATACAGTGTCAGTTATTATAACGTCTTTATACATTATATTATATATTCATACCATGACCATAAAAAAATGCTTGTTTCTGATTGGCTAGAACGTGCATTCATTCTTTTACAGTAAATCAGTGATCCTATTTAAACATGTCGGAATGTTACAAATGAAACCCAGGCTAAACTGGCTTATAATTTACACTCTTCCTTTGTTTTTATTCATCGTTTTACGGTCGGCAATCCGATATCCGAATCAGCCAACAAAGATGACCAAACCGAATCTGATCCAATCAAACAAAACTAATCGAACTTGTTTTGTGGCTGTTCCACAACATTAAACGTAACTGTAAACTGATTTAAAATAAAAAATAAACACAGAAGAACACATCATCCTGGGCAAATTTCTACGGTATACCACTCTGTGTGATGTTGTTATAGGAAAATAATCAACTCATACGCAGCAATTTACCCAACTTTGTTTGTTTAAAGTTACATTTAACATTGTGGGAACGTCCACGAACCCGATCAGGTCCTGTTAGTTAACATGAATGTAACTAGCGTTATTTAATTAAACATTAAAAGAAACAACCACAGATATAAAGACAGGACAAAATAGAATATTCGATACTACACGCCTTAAAAAGACTCAAATTCGATTCAGTGTTTTCTGGATATATATACATACATACACACACACACACACACACACACATATTTATAAATATAGATAGATAGATAGATAGATAGATAGGTAGATAGGCTTAACAATCTAAATTGGAAGTGTGCCTTGGAGTACCTTTTTTGTCCCCCACCAAAGAGCACCTTCCAACATACTCCATTAAACTCCTGAGCATACCAGGTTTGTTTGTTTTTTGAGTCCTTGTTGGTTCCATATCGTACGTGTGTATGGATCATGTGCTGCTTGTTGCTGTCACGAAAAATAAAGTGTTCCTGATTCTTTCCCTTCCACCGAAACAGCTTTATTTTTAACCGCCACACTGCCTGAGGGGTGAGATGTGTAGGAGGCGTGGAGAATGAGCGGAGAACACGGAGAACCTAAGAACTGCAGTGTAAGACGGTTAACATGCCCCTCGGACTCCTCACGCTGTATTTAACGTAGCTCAGGGATGAAGGGTGGACGTGAATAACCTGGCACGGTTGGTCGAGGTGAAGCTGAGCGGTGCTGGATTTTCCTTCTTACCACTAAGGAGGACGCTATCGAGTGCTACGGGGAAGAAAAGACAACGTACACTGCTTCAAAAACAGGCATGTTTCAGTGTGTTCCTCAGTGTCACGTCCTCGCATGAAGATTGAGGAGAAACTTCTAGAAGAATACACACTCTTCAGTTTCAGACCAATCACACTATGATTCCACCGAATGTGTCTGGCGTGAAACAGGAGAACCTTTTCATTTGGTTTGCTTTGACATTCTAGCCACGGTCCTCCAACCATCAGGGTCTCGCCTCAGACTGTTTTAACTTCACAAATATATCATGCAATGAATTACAGTGTGCGCGTGTGTTTTGCAGGTGATACAGTAAGTTCAAGTATATTTGAACACAATTAAGAGGCCATTACTGGTCATTAACATTTTTTCAGGGTCCAGCCAGCTTCACATTTGACAATGTGTTAAATTCTGGCAGGTTTTGTTTGAGAAGTGTCAAGTGGAAACCCTGGAGCTGTGAGTAAACAAAACAACCTCCTGAGAGTCGCGGAGAGATAAAGTATGACCTCTAGCTGGATTTGCTATTTCCAGCTGAAGAATATTAGATTTGACACAGAATGCATTTCCTTCTAGTCTGCAGATTTGTTATCCTGCTTTTCCCTTCTTTCTTTCTTTCTTTCTTTCTTTCTTTCTTTCTTTCTTTCTTTCTTTCTTTCTCTCTCTCTCTCTCTCTCTCCTTCATCCAACAATCGAGAGTTCTCTGGAGGCATCAACGGCCCATTTGTCAACTGGGAACGGAAACAAACACCTGAAGCTGTCAGGCTTCATTTCTGTCAGCCAGGAGAGCAATGTGTGAGAGATGGGATGGAATTGCTGGAGGAAATCGAACCAGTCAGATTTCAAACTAAAGACCACATAAACAAACCAGAATTAGCTCCAAAATCAAAACATACAAAGTCACTTAACTTTACCTGAGATCGCTTCAAACTCACCACAGATCACTATAAAATCACCCGAGATCACTAAAATCACCCGAGATCACTATAAACTCACCTGAGATCACTATAAACTCACCTGAATGAATTTAAAACTCACTGGGATTCACCTGAACATTCACTTAAAACTCACCTGGACTCACCTGATCTCTGGCTCTGTGTCCGAGTTCAGACCATACACTTTCACCGACAGGGTGAGAAGCCAGTGCGGGATGAATCGCCCGCGCTCACACTCCAGATAAGGCGCAGACCACTGCACGTGACCTTGTGTGCTTTGGGAGCTTCGGGTCTGCGTTATCATCCGGGTTCTTTTCCGGACTTGGCGGTTCCACTCGGACTCCTCACCCGAAAAGTCTCGCAGTTCCACGTGCCCGTCCATCCTCATGGCCTGGAGGTGGAGCTGCTCAGTGTGAAGCGCGAGCGCGACGCGGTGGATCTTGGGCTCACGGTCCAGCATGCTCCGAAGCAGTGCGCGATACCACACCTGCTGCTGCTGTTCTTCTTGCTTCGTTTCTCGCGAAAGCGCATTCAGGAAGTCGGCGGCGCGCGACACGGCGTCCAGCGCTGCGCTAACGGAGTGTACGGAAGCGACGGGAGGCGCCGGCGGAGCGGAACCGAGGCTGCTGAGCTCGTAACGCCGCGAGCAGTTCACGTGCGCGAGCGCGGAGGCGTCGCCCGTGTGGAGGAAAGCAGCCACCACGCGCGGTAACTCCTCTGCCCCGGCCCCCGCCGAAGCCGCGCGCTCCGTACCACGGACGCGGTGTTGCCTCGCGCCGATTTCGGCGGTTTCGTCGTCGTCGTCGTCACTGCCGTCCGACCATTCCACGTAGCCGTCGTGCGTGGCGCGCGCTAATCCTGCCTGCAAAAGGAGGCAGAGCAGCAACACACCCATGACCGCGTCCGCCAGAGAAAACTGCCTCTTAAATCCTGTTCCTTAGTGCGAGCATCCTAAACGGGTGTAGTTATGCAAACGTGCATCCTCGAGCTCACGCGTCTACAACGAATCCCGAATATTCTCACAGACAGCTTGCTGAACTCCAGGAATCATTTTAAGGTCTTTTTTAATTACTATATATATTTTTTTATTTTTAATCCTCGCGCACATGCACTCACATTAAATTGCCATCCTGTTGCACCGCGCGTGCAGCCTCGTCGTCACTCCACATGTAAATCCTTTATGATGTTTTCATTTTGCGCTCCATGATACAGGTCCATCAACGTCTCTCCTCTCTCATCCTACCTTCTCCTCACTTCAGGCAGAAGCACAGTGAAAGCTCGGTTGCATGCGAGAGGCACAAAAATTCCCCCACTTCCATCATCACACCGTTCAGGAGCGGTGTATAGCCACTATTTCTGTCAATCATACATTTTGGGGCGGGGCTTAGGCCCCAAGTGCCGAAAGCTGTCCGATGCTGAAAGAAGACGACTGCTCTTATTTAAGAAAAGATTTTTTAACTTTTATTAATCCCTCATGAGGAAATGAAAAAAGGTTACTTTAGAAATAAATATAGATATAGCTATAGTCGTGCTAATATGACAAGAATACAAATAGAAAATACAAAAATAAATGACAGAAAATGTGCAAAAATACAGAAACATTCAATGTACAGAGTTAAAACATTTAGCACTGATTGAAACCGTACAAATATAAAATTGTGTGCACACCACTCTGAAAAATGTCTTAATACTAAAATTGTGCACTGGTTCTTTGGAATTCATGGAATATACCTAAAAAAAATCCAAAAGAATTATAAATGTTGTAATAAGTTAAAACCTTTGAACCTTGTAATGTAGTTCGCTCCTCCTAACCACCAGGGGCGCTGTTCCAACCCCTGGATACCTTCTTGTACATGTGCACACACAAGTTGAGACTTTTAATCTTGTGAGTGTATAAAATACTGTTGTGAACGTTTGAGTTTCATAGAACCACAGTGTACATAGAACCCCAGTGTTCATAGAACCACAGGTACATGGTCTGTAGTGTCTGTCACAGTTGAAGGAATTTGAACAAATCTTGGTGGCATGGATTGTGGTCTGCTTTTCTATATTGTACGTATCTATAAAAATGTGTTATTTCTTTGTTGCTGTTGTGTTTTTTTTATTTCTACCACTTGGGTGTTTCATCTATTCTTGGAGAGCTCTTTAAGGGTTTCATAAGATGGTTCTACTTGGAACCTTTTTTGATGCACTACAATTTATGAATTTTCTTATAGCTGCATTGTTTCCCAGTGCCTTATTTCTTATCTCACCGGTTCCTTTTTCCCCCTGATGATGTACCATTGGATTGGTCTGAAGTTTCTTCAGTTCCCTGATTACAATTTGAGTTCCAATGTTCCATTAGTTCTCATTTACTGGTTTCATCTTAGAGATATTATGAAGAAAAGCTTGCTAGGAAGTCACAGTGTACATAGCTAGTACAGTTAGCTCTTTATTAAGTTAGTACTTAATAAACAACATAGGCTCTGTGAAACTTCTTCAGAACATTAGTTAAAGGCCTCAATGAGGATTGAACTCACAACCCCTGGTTTATGAAACTGAGCTATGGAGTGTTGAGGAAGGGTTGTATTTGGAGCTCATTCTATTTATACGTACGCCTTGAGGGTGGGATTGAAAAAACATTTTAATGAACATGTTCTTCAGGTTCTTCAGTTCTTCAGGGTCAGTGGTGCTCAAGGCTTCATAGCTCAGTGGTTAGAGCACTGGTCTTGTAAACCAGGGGTCGTGAGTTCAATCCTCACTGGGGCCTTCAAGTTATTTTTGAGGATATAAACTTGGAACGGCAGTGGGTAGCACCTTACAGCTCTAGGTTCTTGGGTTCTATCCTGAGCTCAGTTTACTGTCTGTGTAGAGTTCTCCACTGTTTTGGTGAGTTTTAACAGAACAGAACTTCAAAGAGCCTGTATTAGTACTCAAACTGTACTTCAGATAAGAAATGATTATAAGTAACAGAAATGGCATTTTCTAGATCAGTGGACCTTACTGAAGCAGGAAGTGGGGTTTTGAGGTCCAAGAAATGCTTGAGCAGTTGAGTGCCAGCTTCTTCAGTTCCCAACATTTTATTCAGAAACATCAGAACCTGAGTCAGTCCATGAGTTTGTCTTGTATATCTTCAAAATAGAGATCATAGGCCCCAGTGAGAATTGAACACACAACCCCTGGTTTACAAGGCCACTGCTCTAACCACTGAGCTATAGAGCTTTGTGACACTGTTGTCATTGTCTCTTGTTATGTGAATCATGTTGGTTCACACCCTGTAAAGTAAATGTTATTATTCTGTTCATTCTGCATGTACGTGAGTACTGAGGGTGTGACTGCTTTTATAAGCACGTTCTTCAGGGTTACTAGCATGGCTCCATAGCTCAGTGGTTAGAGCACTGGTCTTGTAAACCAGGGGTCGCGTGTTCAATTCTCGCTGGGGCCTGCAAGGTCATTTTTTTGATGATATAAACCTTGAGACGCAGTGGGTATGGTTGCGTCTTTTGAGCTCGTGTTACTGACAGTGTGGAGTTTCTGTGCATATTCTCTCTGTGTCATGGTGTCGTGAATGTCCAGTTCAACCTTGAAGAACCTGTATTGATGCTTAAAGTATAGTTTAGATTAAAAACTAAGAAAGGGAATTTCCTTGATCATCTTCATTGGACCTCACAGAGGAATTGAGAGGTCAAGACTTGTTGGGCTCATGATACTTAAGATCTGAGTCACTGTGTGAACATATCTTTCTTTCAATCTTCAAGACATCCATACAGGCCCCAGTGAGGATTGAACTCAAGACCCCTGGTTTACAATACCAGTGCACTAACCACTGAGCTATGAAGCCTTACATTACTCTAATAGCCACATACATTTTGAACAAAAGTGGTGTGTATAAATCGTATAGTGAGATGTGAACTGTATATTCTGGCTACCTTCTCACTGGAACAAGAAAAAAAAACACTGGACAGGCCAGGCCCACAAGAGACAAACCACAAGCACCAACTGGTGTTTCTCTTAATACAGAAAATGATGTAAGGCTGTAGTCTCTTTACTCATTCGTCACTTGATCACGATTAAATTTTATAGCAATTTTTCAGCTCTCTAGTCTGATCTCAGATCAGTTGCAGCCTGCCCTTCGTTTTCCAGATTTCGGCTCGCTCTTCCTCATGAATATTTCAGTCACGCTCGGAGCTTCATCAGCAATGCTTTACAACTGAAGCAGAGCAAAGCGCTCTCTCACATCATCCGCAACTCTCTGACTGACCCCATTTCCTCGCTCCAGATCTTACATCACCGTGACTGAAAGTCAGTGTCAGACGCTGAACCCGGATCAGTTCGGAAGGAACTGTGAGTGGAGCAGGTTTGAATAGACTAAAAATGGATTTTTTTTGCATCTTCAAACCTCAGAGAGCAGAAAGTGTCGGCATGGAAATAGAGTCTGGGGTTTTTATTCTAAAGGAGACAGAGTGAGATTTTAAAGTCGAGTATAAAATAGTTTTCTGTGGAAGAAAGCCTGTAGGCAGAACTTTAGATTTATTTTATTGTCTGTTGTTTTAACAGTATACTAAGCCATGGTCCTTGGGTTCTTCAGTTCCTGGGTTCCTTCTCTCCCTGTTCCCTGGTATATACTTATTTCATATTTTCCTGCCTGTTTGTTTGAGTATCCAGGAATTTTTTTATAATTCCAAGTTTCCTAGTCCTAGTTTCCTTATTTTCACCTTCCTTGTTCCAAGCCTGATAATCCTCACATCTTCCTTGTTTCCTGCCTTGGTTCCCTTTTTCCTCAACTCCTACTCTCACAGCTTTCAGATTTCTAGCCTTCTAGTTTTTTGTGGTTATTTTCCTGGTTGATAACCTCTTAGTTTTCCTCAGTTCTCCTAGTTTTCTTGGTTCCCACTTTCCTAGTATATGTATTTCCTAACCTTTTTTGTTCTAACTTAAGAGTTGTTTGTTTGTTTTTAAAGTAGTGCAGTTTCTCTTATCCTTAGTTCCTAGATTGAGGATTTAATTTAACTGGTTTTTAGAATTCTACTCATCTGGTTCCAGAGAACCTTCTGTGCCAATGTTCTCAGCTCCTAATGTCAGATCAGAGAACCTGAGTCACTCACTGATCCCCTTTCTTTCTTTCTTTCTTCAAAATGGCCCCAGGGAGGGCCAAACTCACAACCCCAGACTTATGGGACCAGTGTGCTAACCACTGAGCTATGGAGCCTTGCAAGCTAGTTGGCACACTGGTTCCTCAGTGTGTACTTCTGTAGCCACAGAAACTGCTGTAACATCACTCACAAATGTAGTTCCTACAGTACCTGTAGTTAGTCCTGCAGTTACATTCTGGCTACTTTCTCAATGGATCAAAAAAACAAACAAAACAATGGACAGGCCACGCCCATAAGAGACAAACCACAAGAGCGACCTCATTGATCTTAAGGCTTATATTATCTTATGTAGGTCCATCTTCAGGTGATGAGAACTCCATCCAGAACTCCAACCAGAAATCCATCTTTGGTTCTTAGTGTTTTGCTTGTAATTTCCTTGTTCTCATACTTTTTCCTCATATATCTCATAGTCAAATATTATCCTACTTTGATGGTTCTTAGTCTCAAGGTTTTCATGTTTTATATATGACATGTATGTACTCTCTCACAGAGATTTGTGTGTGCGCACCAGTTCACTGCTTCTGATTCTACAGCGCTGTTTTGTTTTTAGTTCGTTCTTGTTGTGTTAATAAAGAATCCAGTCAACCAGGTTTGTCCTGATCTGTAAGAAGAGCTATGTTGGACTCGTCATTGCGTGTTATGCTGTTAATAATGCTAACTTGCTAAAACTAGAATGGCATCATAGCTCAGTGGTTAGGGCACTGGCCTTGTAACTAAAAGTTTGTGAGTCTAATTCTCACTGGGGCCTTCAAGAAATATTTTGATGATATAAACCTTGAGAGGCAGTGGGTAGCGCTGCTTCTTCTGAGCTCCATGCTCCTGGGTTTGATTCTGAGCTTGTGTTACTGACAGTGTGGAGTTTCTGTGCATATTCTCTCTGTTTTATGGTGTCGCGAATGTCCAGTTGAACCTTGAAGAACCTGTATTGATGCTTAAAGTGTAGTTTAGATTAAAAGCTTATTATAAGTCATGGAAGTTACTTTATCATCTTCATTTCCTACATCAGTGGCCCTCACAAAAGCAGGAATTGGGGTTTTGACACTTGCTGGACTCCTGATATTTAAGATCAGAACCTGAGTCACTGTGTGAGATCATCTTTTTATCCTCAAAATATCCCCCGAAAGCCCCAATGAGGATTGACCTCAGAATCCTGGGTTTACAAGAACAGTGCTCTAACCACTGAGCTATGAAGCCTTGCACATATTCCTTCCAGGCAAATAGAACCTTGATGAACCTCAGTGGTACGTCAGTAGCCATAGAAACTATTGTAACATCACTCACAAATTTAGTTCCTACCTGCAGATAGTTCCTGTTTACTGTTTGATGCAGAAAAATAGACAAACATTTTGAACAAAATAGTGGTGTGTATAAATCGTATAGTGAGCTGTGAACTGTACATGCAGGTTACCTTCTCACTGCAACAAAAAAACAAACAAACATTGGACAGGCCACGCCCACAAGAGACAAAACAACAAACACACTTGCTAATTGCTTCATGAGCAACCTGCCAGACTTCATTGATGAAACCCTGATGTTAATGCCGTCTTTAATACCAGCTCCTGTATTTAACTCAAACCTGTTACTGTGTTTGTATGTGTGTGTGTGAGAGAGAGAGAGAGAGAGAGCAGGATGGAGGTGTTTTCCAGCACACTGTTAGCTCTGTGAAGCGTTAACACTCTGAAGGGATAAATATAGCTGTGTGATGCTCTGTATCAGCCGGAGGAACAGGACCACATGTTCTCTACACGTCAGTATTTACACTACAAACATTTACACTCGGACGCCAGCAACCCCCCGCCACCCTGATACTGTACGCTGAATTGACATTATTTCACTTATTTGATTATTATTATTTTAATGATTCCATAAACACCCAAGTATGTAATATCAGAACTTTTCCAACTCATGCTCATCAGAAACACGTACATTTATATTCTTCTACTTTTAATTCTATTCGGCTCTGTTCTATTATTGCTGATACGATTGCACTTTATTACATTTCTATTCTGTTGGTTTTTTTGTTCAATTCTGTTCTGTTATTGTTTTTGTTATTGCATTATATTACATTTCTATTCTGATCTGTTTCATTCTACACCGCTGATGCTTTACTTCATTTTATTTTGGTGCTTATATTTTTCTATTCTGTCAGGTTCTGTCTGTATTATAGTATATTCTATTCTATTCAGTTTTGCAAATATTACATTTCTATTTTCCTTCTTGTTTGTAACATTATTACATTTTATCCTATACTATTGTATTATTAAATAAAAATTTATTTATTATGCTTTTTAAATATAAAAAATTCTTATCTTTTATTCTGCTCTAGTATATTTTCATATTTTATTTGATTGCATTACATTGTATTCTGTTTTTTTCCAGTTCTATTTGTATGTTTTCATTTGTTATTTTAGTCAGCAGCATATTCTATTACATATATTTCTATTTTATTCTATTTATTATGCCATATTTTATTTGAATCTGGGTTTTTTTTTTCAATGTTCCAATTATGTTGCGATTTATTTGTAGTCTGTTTTATTCTGCTTCATTTTGGTTTTATGCTGTATGTCAGTTCTACTTCACTTAAAAAAATTTTTTTATTACATTTGTCATATTTATTTATTTATTTACTCCTGCTTCATTTGACTTTATTGTATTTTATTCCATTCCTTTTTGTGATATTTATTACACAAAGCACACTACAGTAAAGGTGACTTGCTAAATAAAAACTCAGGAGCCTAGAGCTCTGTCTGGTAAGGTTCTCTATACAGAACCTTTAAGGGTTCTCCCATGAAAAAACAAACAAACTACTGTTGTACCCTTAATATTAAGGTTCTAGATTGAACCTTTGTAGGGTGGTTGTTGTTTTCCTTCCCATTGTGTTGCGTGTTAGAAAATGGTTCCTGGAGGCTTGTGTGGATTGTTTATTTGCGCATGCGCGGAGGCAGCAGTGAAAAGAAGCTTTGTGTACTCTTCTTCTTCTCTTCTGCGATGTGAAAAAGCTGAAGATCTGCAGCATGGCACAGCTGAGAGAGAACACACCGACTCACAGAGGCGTGGTGGTAAATACATAATATAGATTTTACTGAATATAGATATTTCTCCGATCAGCGCGCGCACTTGTTTGTTTTTGATGTAGAGTCGAGAAAGTAAAACCGGAGTTTGAGAAGTTTCCAAAACTTGTGAGGAAGCCCCTTGTTGCGCAACACGCAAGTCTTCCTGCGGTGTTTACACTCTCTTTACTTCTTCTCCGTTTTTCACATGCATCATCTAGAGTTTTCTAGTGTTTGTAAAAGCACGAGCTCGTTCGTTCGTTCATTCATTCATTCAGTCATTCATTCATTCATTCGTTTCAGTGCGAAAACACGAATGTGAGCGCTTCAAAACTCATCACTATAAACAGTCACATTCGCGTCAATCCTGCGGGTAAACAGTCGTTTTTATATTGTTGAAAATAAAAATAAAAAAGTAAACGAGTGACGCTCGAGCTTCTTATCCGAATTCCTCGTTCCGCCTTAAATGAAGTCGCTGTGACGTCACTCGTGCGTTACCAGGTCACGGTTGAACATGTTCACAGTGTGCCGAAAGTATTCAAAATGAAAACAAGTAAGGTCTCGAGTCTCAAAACTAGTTTACAAACACAACTAGTAAGCATTTAATCTGAACTCTAAGCTACTTCTGAACCTCTGGAGTAAAACTTATGTCAAAAGACTTTTATAACATCAATATTCCCATATAATGACATGATACTCTTTTGTTATGACTCTCACTGTTCAAGATATTGTCAAGTCCTGAGTCGACTCATCTTCTGTATTTTTCCATTTTGTGGCTACTTAAGTTACTAATCTGCACCACAAAAAAAATGAAAGATGTATGCCATGTATAGAAAGTGATCTTGGAAAATAATTTTTTAGGACAAATACAGAAATTCTAATGGTTTCCACTACAAATACCATTACAACCCATCAGCTAAACATTAAAACCGTTACCGGTCCTTAATGGTATCCACTAGATAGAAGGCAACAAATTAGACGAAGTCGAGACTCACAGGGACTGTTACAGTTTCTGTTCAAACCAAGACAATTCCAATTAAAACCATTACAAATTCTATGAATTTCTGTTGTTGTTGTTGTCATTGTTTGTTTTATTCAGCAGGGGCAGGGAAGGAACTGGTAGTTGAGAAGATGACTCCAAGTAATCTTGACGAGTTGAAATTTCAAATGGAGGCAGGTTTCACTAGTTGTAGGTGACGATTACAAATTGCAACCTCACCTCAGAAAGTTGTCAAGAAATTCCTAGCTAACACTAACTTGCCGGCTAATTACTTGGCTAGCTAAAAAGTTCATGTTGGCAAATAAGATTATATTTACAATATTGCAATATTATATTTATCCTATAAGCGTAGCTAGCTTTTAGTCTAATAAAAATGCTAACAAACATGCTAGTCATTACAGAGAAATTTTCTAGCTAACACGAACTAGCCAACTAGTTACTTATATAGCTAGCAAGCTAATTTTAGAGAACAAAAATATTTATAGTTTATATAAATACTTATGGAGCTAGCTAGCTATTTGGGCTTTTTTTGTTGTTTGTTTAGCAACAATACTACAAAAATGAACAGACATGCTGATTTTCAAAAAAACTCTAGCTAATAGTAATTTTCCAGCTAACTAATGTTATCAAAGAAAAGGATTTACGGGTTATGTACCTAATGGAGCTTAGCTAGCTTTCTCAGTAATTTTGAACGCCAATACTATTTAAAAAAAAACAAAAAAACATGCTAGTTGTTAAGGAAGTTTCTAGCTCGCACTAGCTAACTAACAAGAGTGCTTCCTGATATTAGTTTGCTAGCTTAAACAACAGTGTTGTGCTATGTGTGTAAAAATTCTTTAGTAATTAAAGTTTGGAGATAGAGATGGAACTTTCAAGTGTCGAGTCTTAAATTGTACTCTATATTCTCAGAGATACGCTACGTACTTTGTACGCTTCGTGCTTATCTAGTATCGCTATGTTCTAGGTAAATAACATCTCAAATCTAATGCTGAAAGGCAATGACAAATTAGCTTGTCACATCATTGAGTGACCAAAACAAAATGGCTTCTACTGGATCAACATATATATAATTTTTTTTATCCAAAATGGTCGCCTGAAATTTTCTTACTTGCTACAGTCCAACCGTTAGAAAAAAAATCAAACCATACCGATTTCTGGAGGCTCCGCCCCTTACAGTCCAGTACAGCCCATCATCCAGGTCTTTTTTTTTTTAATTTTTATTTTTTATTTTTTAAAGTGTATGAACATACTGAAAAGTTTTCTTTACTCAAAAATGCAAACATGTTGGTGATAAGAAGGCACGATCATCATTGTTTATTATTTCCTGAATTAATGTGATTTTATTCAGTACAAAAAACAACCTGGAAAGTTACTTTTAATGTTATTTATTTTCCCCTCTGTGTTTGGATTGCTCGGTGCGTTATTAAAAATGAATAAACAGCGCCACCAACAGGCAACATGATGGTACTCCGGCTTTAAGGTGGAACACCACGTTTTCATGGTGCAGGAGGGTCCAGATTAGATATGTGCATGGGACTTTTTATTAACCCTCTACTGCATGAAATATTATATTTACATTAAAAATGTTTTATAGATTTTTATTGCTTGAGTTAGTTCAAGTAATTGAAAATAATTTATTAAAGTCATAAAAATATATACACAGTTTAAAAATATATATATATTAGGGGAGGATTGTTGGTAAATTGTTGCTGTATGGCAACAATGTGCAGTGGTGGAAAGTATCATATAGTCAAAAATAACACAAAATGTATATTACAATTACAATTACTGCATTTTCCAGAGTTTTTTTTTGCCACCCACTAAGCATGTAAAAGTGATCTCTTCTAGAAGGAATTACAGTTGTAAAAAATATGTGGATGGATTTACTCACACAAAATACAAACAGACAAGTTTCATCCAAACATGTTTTGGGTGAAGTATCTTGAATTCTTTTTCTTGAAACATAAAATTTGGAAAATAAGACGCACCTGCAATATGTCTGAAATGACACCAGTTTTTCTTACTTTGACTGTGGAAAAAAATGTAAATATACTATTAGAGACGCCTTTGCTGTGTAGGCCTGTTTCATACACATACCACGGTTCTGTTATCGCATCTTGTTGCCATGTGGCAACAATTACATTTTACCATTTAACGGAATAATCAAAATATATTAACATGTTCAAATGACAAAAAAAAAAAGTTAATTTTTAAAAAGGAAATTTACCTAAATATTGAAAAATGTATAAAATTTTGAGAGCCTTCTGATGATGTGATGACCTTTAGCATGCCATGTGATTTCAGAAAAGGAAGTGCAAACAGCATCATTGTCATCTGACATGGCTTTTATATATATCTATATATTCTGAACAAGCCCATGCACTCCTGCAGTTGGTTCTTTTTTTGTTGTTGTTTTTAAAGAAAATATAAAAACCAATTGCAATTCAATTTACATGACCAGAATAAAGTAGTTACTAAATCATTATTATTACTATTTGTCCAACAAGCTTTCCTCATGCATGAAAGTAAAATTTGCCCTCTTCTGTATATTTTCTTCTGGTCTAGATCAGTAATGGCCACCATGATGAACTTTAGGCTCTCTCAGGGGTGTGTGATGTGAAAGTGTGTTGAGTTATAAAGACACCAGTGTTATAAATTATTTATGTGAACATCCCTATAGCTAATGTTCTATCATCGATAGATCCCAGACGATTGGCCAGGGTACCGCCTGGATCTGTTCACCTATCCGGCGCATTACAGTGGGGATTTGGACTGTGTCTACATTCCACATGGAGTCATCATGGACCGGTAATGATAAATGAACACTATAGCGTACAATACGTCATGTTCTGTAGCGTATCAGTTGCACAGCATCGCAACCTCAGAGCTTTAACCGAGTTGTTGTTGTTGTTGCTCTTGACATTACCCTGCATGCATTGCACACATGTTACACATTTGGCCCTTGACAATCAACTGATCAATTAAACATTCAGTCATGTCTGCTAGCTATTGATAAATACGTCAGTGCTGCCATCTGGGACCAAATTTAAGCTAACTAGTTAAACCACTCTAATTACTACTAACTAACGTGCTAAAGTGTGAGAGTTGAGTGAGCGGTGTCTCGTGGCAGGACGGAGCGACTGGCGCGCGACATCTTGGAGGATCTGGGTGACCATGACATTGTGGTGCTGTGCGTGCTGAAGGGAGGCCACCAGTTCTGCGCCGATCTGGTGGAACGCATTCAGGTGCTAAACCGCAACTCCAGCAGGTCTTTACTCATGACTGTCGACTTCATACGAGTCAAGAGCTACCTGGTAATCAGACATGCCCTTTATTTAAAAAATAAATTACTAATGGAGAATGTTTGTTTTATTTGTAGCTATATTTCATGATTCATGTTTTGAACCTGTTGACTCATTTTCCCCAAATAAGAGTCGACTCTTTTCGGCTCCCAAACAACTTGCTGCCATTTATTTCTAAGCCAGATAAAGTCGTTGATCTTTTGACCAGTCAGAACATTTATTTAAATGTGTATGTCTCACTTTGATTGGCTCATGGCAGATCAATCAACGTAGAGCGCAACTGACACACTCCTTTTAGTCAGATCATTTGACTCAGCTCACCAATACTATTTGATTCTTTTTGCTCCCAAACAACTCTGACAAATTTAGCGCTATTTTAACCAATGCAGTTTTTTTTTGTGATGACGTAGAGGACATGAGTCACATATTTCAGCGCTGTATGTAATAATAAACATGGCTGAGGACACTCATACACTTATATGGACAGAGGACATTTTATGATACATTTAATGATTCAACATCTAAAATCATAGTGACCCTGACCAGGATAAAGCGCTTACTGTAGATGAATGAATTCACGCTTTCCACAGAAGCATTTTGGTTAAATTATACTGCAAAAGTAACTTGCGTCATTTGAGGAATACTACAAAAATCTACAAAAATAAGAAGGAGGAAAACTGGTTCATATAGAGTATGTGAATCGAGTCTCTTGAGCTAAAAGAGGTTCATTAAAGGGCTGACTCATTAGCGAATGACTTTGCACAGGATATAGAATGCAAGAAGAACCCAATCAGAACTAAGAAGCTTTGTCCCATCTAGGTGGCGGGACTAATTTCTGGGCCAGAAAAATGCACACGGGAACTTGAAATAAAGAAATGGTTACCTTGTAATATTTATTTGACACTTCTTTTTTTATTTTTTTTATTTTAAAGATGTTGTTCAAATGATTTGCTTGTTAAGGGACTAAAACCACTTTTAAACATTACAGACCGCATCTTTAAGTTCATGGACGTCACGATGGCGTGTTAAACGCTGAGCCTTATATTTACTGTAATGCGTTTATCAACCAGCAGAGGGAGACATACCATAGATAATCATCCTCCACATATCCTGTATGAAGAAAAAGAATAGCTTTGATGATTATAATAATATTAATAGTGGTTTTATTATTGTTGCGTTTTTCATGCAATTCAATGCAGCTTTATAAAAAAGTGGTTTCATAAAATGGGGAAAAAATAAAACAATAATTAAAAAAAACTCATGAACTCAGACGTGTGTTTGAATGGTTTTGAAGTAAATACTTTTGTGTCGTAATCCAGAATGATCACTCGACGCCGGACCTCCAGATGATCGGCGCAGAGAGTCTGTCTGTACTCGCCGGGAAGGTGAAAACCTGATTAAACCTTTCGTAATTGTATTTAGTGATTAACCCTCCGTCACTGCCTTATTTATTATCCGTCATTAAGTCATTTCCTCATAGTCACACGTTCAAAGAAATGACGATAAGTACTGAAACCTGACATCATACAATCATCAGAAAAAGACATAACGGAGACGAAATGACCACTTCAAACGCCTTACTGACCAATCAGAGTGTGTGTGTGAGAAATGTAAAGAAACTAAACACTCCGTCTCGTGCCGTTAGAGGAAAATAATCAACGGCAGCCTGGTGTGATGAAGCGGCGCCACGGTTACTACACTGGAAGTTGATTATTTTCCTACTACAGCACGTCTCTGAGTGTTTTATTCCTCTCTTAAACCAGAGAAACCCCGTCTCGGCTCTGTGTGACTCCTAGGCTTCGAGAACTTCTCGCCGGAGTGTGTGCAGGGGTGAATCAGTGTGTGAGGAATCTCAGAGGCGTGTGTCATCTCTTTCTCAAACATGAGCTCAGTGTATACATACCGTCTGAACTGCATGTAGAGCAAAGGTGCATCGTTTAAAAAAAAAAAGAAAGAAAGAAAGTAATAAACAGTCCGGCGGAGTTTACTGATTGGAGCCTCGGGTGTGTGAATCATGTGTTATTTCAGTGTCTGTGAGAGCTTCTGTCGAATTTGTTCCGAGCCAGTGTAAAGTGGGCGGGGCTAATTGTTCTCAAAGCTAGTACGCTGTGAATAAAATCAACTGGAATCAGAATCTCCAATAAATGAAATGTTCGCACACTGGGCCTCGTTTATCAATCTTTCGGTCAAGTCTTGCGTAAATGTTTACCGAACACAAACCCTGATTTTCTTCGAGGATCGCGTGTAAAGCACACTGCGCGTTTCAGACACAGCTCATTTGCATGTAGCGACGCCCAGCAAACTCCATAAAAGGAGTTCAGGCGCAAGAGAGAGCCGGGAGCACGAAATGACGACTAAACGGGGGTGAGAAAGGCAGAAATGGGAGTTATTTTGACTCGCTTCTGTGCTAAGAATAAATATTCAGCACCTGAGCAGGTCACAATCGGGAGACGAATCACAGAAAGGGGTGAATGAGGTGCGGTATGAGAAAGCAAAGGAGAAAAATAAGATCTACAGTGTACCCAGGTGATCACGGCCACGAGGTGGGTCACACAGACAAAGTGCTTTTAAACCTATTTTAAAATAGGTTTAAAATGCTGCGGTAAAGGCAAATGATTTAGAGATACCCGTTCATATACAGTGGATGAATGTGGGAGATTATGTCTAGGTTTTTAAATAGTTTGGCTGTAAATATAAAATGTGTACCTTGGGGGTTTGTGGAATATATTATTTTACAGTTAAAGGCTGCAAAATGCTTGATTTAAAAGCAGCATTCAGCACACATGAGCTACAGCTTAAATAAAATACACAATGTTACGATATTTGGGGAGAAAAATTCAAGCGAATGTAAGGCAGCATTTAAAATTTTTTTTTTTAATTTCGTACCCAATTCAAATCTTACTCGATTTAATTCATTAGATTATACTGCAATATTTAAATAAATATAATTTTAACAGTGTAATTACACGCTACATTACAGTCTCTTCTACTGGGTATGTGTTATTATTATTATTATTATTATTATTATTATTTTATTTATTTCTTTTTTTAAGCAGTTCAGTAATACAGTGTTTGAGTCAGTCCAGTGTTTCACCTGATTTACCTTTTCTCTTTACATCCATCTTCCGCAGAACGTCCTGATTGTGGAGGTAAGACTTCTATAATATATTTTATTTCAGTAAACCATTTTAATGTGCAGCGATGTCACGAATAAACTTACACACTGTGCAAACTCATCCTGTGTATGCGTTTGTGTGTGTGTGTATCTCAGGCTATAGTGGACACAGGCAAGACTCTGCAGATGCTGCTGACTCACGTCCGAGCCTTTAAACCCAAACTGATCAAAGTGGCAGGGTGAGTGAGGTGTGTGTGTGTGTATGTATGTTTGTGTGCCTTTCTCTCTCTCGGTCTGTCTGTGTATCAGAATATAATGCCAACACATACACACATGAATGCAAAATACAGTAGTATAATTAGTGCTGTTGTGACCTGATTGCAGTTTGTTGGTGAAGAGGGTCTCTAATCAAGACGTCTGTCTCCCCGACTGTAAGTATCTCCCCCCCATCCCCCCCCCCAAATCTCTCTCTCTACCTGTCTCTCTCAGCCTGTAAATATCTTATAAAGCATTGTGGTTCTCTCTCTCTCTTTCTCTCTCTCTGTCTCTCTCTCTCTATCCTCCAGATGTTGGGTTTGAGATCCCTAACCACTTCGTAGTCGGCTACGCTTTAGACTATAACGAATATTTCAGAGATCTTAATGTGAGTGTTCATGATGTTTATCCATTGTGAGGTGTGTGAGGTGTGTGTGTGTGTGAGAGATAATTTATTGTTTTTGACAATATTCTGTGATTTAGTAAATCTAATCTCTGCCTGTCATTCTGTCTCTGTCTCTCTCTTTCTCTCTTCATCTCTCTCTCTCGCTCTCCCTGCAGCACATCTGTGTGATGAGTGAAGATGGGAAACAGAAGTACAGACTCTGATGCCTCTCGTCCAGTGGCTCAGTGGCTCAGACCTGTATACGAGTGAGAGTGAGTGAGTGAGTGAATGAGAGTGAGTGTGTGTGTGTGTGTGTGTCCTCATGAAGTGTTTGCTAAACTCATCCATTACACAATAACTGTACAAAATGATATTAATTTTATTTCACGTAAAATCATAACATAATGTTTTATACTGACGGGCTGAAGATTACCGTATTCTCTGGAGTATTAGACTCCTCCCACTTTTCCCTCAGGCTGACTGTAGTGTAAATTCTAAATACTGCCCTGTAATAACTGTAGTAGCAGGACTACTGTATTATTAACAAACTGATGATTTACAGATAAATTCTGCTGGAGGTGGAGGGGGAAAAACCTACTGATCTTATAATCTATAAAATACGGTACACACTGTTTACATGTTGACCTGTATCATACATTTTACATGCAGCTGAATACGTCACATGTAGTGTGTACATTTCTAGTTAATATATGCTGATTTTTGCGACTCTTATTTGTCCACATGTTCATATACTGTGATAAAAATTACATAAATCAAGATGTCTTGGCGAAAAATTGAATTTATGTCATTATTGTATAAATACCTGCTCAAATCCCCCCTGCTGTCTAAATGAAAAAACGTTAAAAAACCAGAAAAGTAAAACAATGACGAAAAGTGGTTCAGGAGGTTCAGGTACTTGACCTCGTCACGTATTACGTCACCTCAGTGAAAGAAGAAGTCAAACACCCTTGTGTACACAGCTGTGTGTGTGTGTGTGTGTGTGTGTGTGTGTGTTAGTTACATAACCACCTCCCACTCTCTGGTGTTTTGTTTTGGCTCAGGTGAAAGTGTGAGGTTTGTAGTTTAATCCTGTGCAGCTTTCAGCAGTGTGATTACGGTAACCGTGTTAAAGCAGCGCTCGCTAATAAATGTCCACCATGCTCTATCAGCTAGCACGTCTTCAGGAGCTAAGAGCTAAGCGCTTCCAGGTTAATGCAGCTAATATGTAACGGAAGTCTGTCTCACCTAATATCTGTTAATATCTCCGTCAAACCCCATCTGTGAGGTTAAATATTATAAGAGGAAGACTGAGAATTGTGTGGAGGGCCAGAGTTCTTAGGTACAGAGTTCTTGGGCTCCTAAAATGTATCTTTGGGTCCCCCAATGACGTTTCTGGGTTCCTAAACAGGTTCCTGGGTTGGTGAAGATGTTTCTGAGTTCTTGCTGGATCTGTGAAAATATTTATGGGTTTGAGGGGGAAGAAAAGGTAGCTGAAAGGTTTTCTTGTTCATTCGTTCATTTCAGATCATTTTTTTTTTCTGTTTCTGAATGAGATCCTGAATGTTGAAACACTTCCTGGGTTCTTGAAAATGTTTTAGTTCCTGATAATGTTCCGGGAAAAACAATTCCAGGACCCCTATAAGCCAAGGGTTAATGGGATCCTGAAGAGGATAATGGGAGGGTCCTGGGTTCCCGAAATGACTCCTGGGTTCTAGAAATGACTCCTGGGTACTAAGAATGCACTCCTGGGTAATTGAAATGGTGCCTTGATTCCTAAAATGGCTCCTAGATTCTTTAATGACTCCTAGATTACTGAAAGGGCTCCTATGTGCTAAAAATGGGCCCCTGGGTTCTAGAAATGGCTCCTGGGTTCTAAAAAGCCAGAGGTTAATGGTATCCTGAAAAGGATAATGGGAGGGTTCTTGGTTATTGAAATGGCTCATGGGTTCTAGAAATGACTCCTGGGTTCATGAAATGGTGCATGGATTCCTTATAATTTCCTGTGTTTCTGGGGAAGAAAAAAACGAGTGTTTAAAAATCTTGAAAATGTTTTGGGATTTCATACAAAGTCTGGGGTTCCTGAAAATCTCTTGGTTGCTAAAAGGTTCTTTAAAAAAACATATTTAAAAACAGTTTGGTTTATTAATATGAATGTGCTTGAAGTGCTGTATGTAGACACAGATACTGTACGTTTTGTAACTCACGGCATGGTGTTTATAAAAGCTCAGTTTCCCGGCTGATCCGTGAAGTTATGAGGTTTTCACGTCTGGATTTCACCGAGGGGAATCTTTGATTACGGTCTCCGCCCAAACCTGTCCTCACCACCTCCATCAGCAGCCGTGGAAACAAAAACACTGCTTCTGTAAACCTGTGTTTAAGGTGTGTTTGAGTCAGGGCCGGGTGGACCACACGGGGAACGTCTGCAGTGTTCCAGCATGTCGTGTCGGACATGGCCACTATCGCTCTCTGGGAAATCCAGAATTGAACAAATTCACGGGGAATTCAACATATAAGGATTTCCAAACCACACAGAGGGGATTTTTGAGTTTCTTTTGCTTGTCGGATTTTCAGAAAGACTCTTCCCTATATTGTGGGAATTTTTTTTCTCTGTTTTTGGCTCTCGTGTGTCGAGTGACCCCATTGTAAATAAAAGCGATTCAGTAATGCGGTTGCTGACAATGGAGCTGAAGAGTGTGTGTTACAGAGGCCCATTCACACACACCTGACACATGACTCCAGTGTTTGAACAGAAGGAAGACAGAGCTCCATGCTGTGTGTTTAACGTTGCCAGATTGGGCACTTTCACACACACTAAATCATACAGCGAGGGAGAGAAATATCAACAGGGTCACTATTAATTCTCATAAACATAATACCACGTTAACGGTTTTAGTTGTCACTTGTAAATTTTGTGGAAAATGATAAATCTGGCAACCTGTTTGTTTCCATTTGGTATTTAAATATATGAATGAATTTGTGAGATTATTTACAATGTTAAAGGAATAGTTCCATAATAATTGTACTAATCAATTTGAATTTGATTGTGTTATTAATATTAGTAGGCAGCTTGGTTAGAAAGCTAGCTAACTATTACGTAAGGGATAGGAAAATGATCAACGACAGGGTGATGTAATAAAGCAGAATTACAGTTACCACCCCAGTGTAGATTATTTTCCCATAACATCAGATTCGAATGTATTTTATTCCTCTTATACCACAATTACAATTTTTTTAGTTGTTAAAGAATGACACAATATTTTTAGACTTTTATAAGTAGTTATATTTAACGCTGAGGGACATCCACGATGCAAAGCTAGTCCTGTTATCATTAATGTTTCAGCAGCTATAAACTTTGGAAGCACACTGCTGTAACACTAAGAAAAAGAATCCCTATAAACATCATGTTATTATGATGTGTTTGGTTATTATTAGAGAACATCATTATTACAAAGCAAGCATTTTGTTATCATCAAAACATTGTTATTACGAGAAGACATTTTGTTGTTTTCATTAGAAAACATCGTTATTACGAGAAAAACGTTTCATCATTAGAAAACATCGTTATTACGAGAAAAACGTTTCATCATTAGAAAACATCGTTATTACGAGAAAAACGTGTTATTAGAAAACATCGTTATTACGTGAAAAACGTTTTATAATTAAAAAACATTGTTATTATGAGAAACGTTTTGTTGTTATTATTAAAAGGTCTTTACGAAAAAAGCATTTATTAGAAAGCACCTTGTTAGTTTACGAAGTATAAATCTCTAATTGAAACAGAAGATAAACTTCTTATGTGTAAGAAATTTATTTATTTGTAACGAGTCTGAAAATGACTAAACATTACATCTTATTATTAATTTTACGATGTTTTCTCGTAATAACGAGTTGCTGATGGGGATTTGTTGTTGTATTACGTTGCACCAGTGTGCGTGTGTAATAAACGGTCAGTAACATAGTAAACATTTGTGTTGATGCCCGATGAAAAAGCTTACAATTGGATGATGAAATTAGATGTAAGCTCCGCCCCCCCACTGACCCACAAACGCTTGTCACTCTGCAAAATCGAGAATGTTTCAGGACAGAATAATAAGGTAGTTAAAGGAATGGATTCGGTTGTATTTCATAAACGTACAGCATATGTGCTTTTGTTTAGAAAATACTTTGTGCCAACTTTTAGGTTTGGGAAAAGTTTCGCTCCGTGAGAACGCTAACTGGAAACTTGGTAGCTGTTGTGTGAAGTTCATTTCAAGCCCTGATAAACGTTTGTAGATTTTTTTCCAGATGGATTGTGTCCGTGCTGCACTGAGACAAATTCCCAGCCACTAAATCCCCCTGAACAGGTGGTCACTCCTGAATGAAAGGAACATTTGTCCAGCTCCAGACGCTTTGCAGAAAGCCGTCTTTTCAGGTTTGCGCCATGAGGGTCGGGCTCAGAAGCTGATTTTCTCAACAGGGTTTGCTTTGAAGGGCCTCAATATTTTGTCGTACATCGAGTCCTTATTAGCGTATGTATCTCAGGAGAGTCCTGGTTTTCTAAAAACAATTCTTATGTTTGAAAATAATTTGCGGTTCCTGGCTTCCTAAAAAGTTTCTCGCTCGCTTCCTGAAATGATTTCTGGATTCTTGAAGCTCCCTGAAAATGTGTAGGTGGTTCATGAAAAGCTACCCGAAAGACTCCTGGGTTCTGAAAAGTTTCTGGCTTCCTCAAAAACATTATTCGGATCTTTTAAAATTTCTGGGGGGAAAAAACTTTATCTCCTTGATAAAGTTTCTGGATTTCTGAAATGGTTCTTGATTGTTAAAAAAAGTTCCTTGGTTCTAGAAGAAGTTTCTCTGTTCCTGAAAAAATTCCTGGGCCCCTGCAAATGTATATGGGTTCTTAAAATGGTACTAGAAGGGTTCCTGGGTTCTGAAAAGACCTTGAGTTCATTAAAAAGTTTGTTGGTCTCTGAAAAAGCTTGTGCCTTTCTGATCAAGTTCCAGGGTTGCTGAAAGCAATTTCTGAAAGAGTTCCTGGGTTGCCTCTAGAGACACAGGAACATTTTCAGAAACCCATGGACTGTTACAAGAACCCAGGACACTTTTCAGTAACCCAAGAACTCTTCAGAAACCCTTTTCAGGAACCCTGGAACTTGCCTTCAGGAGCTTTTTCAAAGATGAATGAACTTTTTTTTTAAGGAACCAAAATCTGTTATTTTCAGAACCCAAGAACCTTTGAAGTACCTTTTCAAGAACACAAAAGCATTCTCAACTATTTTATTCCTTACATATATCCCGAGTCTATCCTAAATCCTGAAATTAAGAACCGTTCTCCTCTGCTGGATCACAGTGACTTTGCAGGGGCCCAAGAACTTTTTTTTCCCAGGACCGCAGAAACTTTTGCAAGAACCAAGGAACTTTTTTAACAATCAGGGTTAGAAATCATGGATTACAGAACTTTTTCAGAAACAAATACAATTTTAACTGGAACCCAATATCTTTCTTCCTCCCCAGGAAGCCCGAAACGTTTTTTGTTTTAGAAACTCAAGATCTTTTCATGACCCTGGCACCTTTAAGGTACCTTTTCAAACTGGAGAATGCAAAAATTCCATCACAAAGTCTGCAGGAACTCCAGACCGGAGTTGGTGTATTTTTAGCCATGATAGCATTGACATGGTTCACATGCTAGTGCAGTCTCGGTCTCGTAGCTCACAATACGTGCTAATATAGAAACGCTGTGACAGATGAGCAGCTCTATACGGCTGAGGAAAGACGGATGTTGTGGGAACACACACACATGCATTCCACAGCTTTTGCCAGCCGCATAGCGACCCCGCTTTGAACCAGCAGCGCCATGTGACTTGACTAATCTAGCCAAACAGCTGCTGTATTTATGCCAGAGACATGGAGAGGGGTGGAGGATTATCATGCACAGGCTAATCAGGATGTGGAAAATGTAAAAGTGGGAAACTCCAGTGAAAGCAAAACTTCCTTGTTAATAAAATGGCCACACTTCTTGTGTTAGCGGTGTTCCAAAGTCTGAGATTCAGATGAATTAAAGGAACCGGCAGGATTTTGTTGAGATGACAGGACACTTTATACATGTCTGTACGGATTCTATTAGCATTCATTTGATGCCGTTTTAAAGAATTTCATTGTGCTCTGATTCACTTATTTCTTTCGGGTAGATGGAACTTATTTTTTTCTTTAGAAATCTATTAAAGAAACAACAAATTTATTATTACAGATAAAATTCCAGATGAAAAATAGCTGCTCAACAGAATATTCACTTCAGCTTCATTACTATGCTAGTTAGTCACACACTAGCTAATTGGCACGCTTGTTAGCAAACTATCTTCTTAGCATTCCTCTAAACTTTAGCGTGTTTAAATTTTCTACCCAATATTTATGTTTTTTAAATGATTTTCACTCACATTTTTATTCAGTATTGCGACAGTCATAGTCATCAAGTGGATGTTTTCGAAATGAACTGCCTTTACACAAGAAACATTCACGCGACTAGATATTATAAACATAAATCAATCAATCAAATTTCAAAGATGTGCTAACATGTCAACAAACACTTGAAGCTAAGCTAACCGGTTTGTTCGCTAAGTTTGGTGAAGCTTTTTCACCCCTGCTTAAACACAAATAAGAAAGAAATAAAACAGAATGTAGAACGAGCAGGAGCATCACAAGAAATACAAACAACAACCAATAAAAAAGATAATTATAAGTAAAATTTGTTTACTGAAAACATTATGTAAATGAGCGCATATTTAATGATCTATTAAATATAATTTGTGTATTTTCAGCATGTTTAAATCTGGTTTTACTAAAGGAAAAAAACTTATAGGGTGTGGTACCTGTGTTTTAATAATTATAATAATAATAATAATAATAATAATAATAATAATAATAATAATGTGGATGATTAACACTTGAATGTGTTTAGTCCTTTATTTAGTCCAAAGAATTATTTAAAAAAAATCTGAATTCTATTTTAACAAATAAGTACAAATTTGAAGAAAAACTGAAAGAAAAAAACTTTCGAGAATAGATTAAAAATATATGTATATATTTAAGGGGGGAAAAAGGAAAGAAAAACACATTGAGAAAATGGCCGACTGTAACGCCGCTTCCTTTTGGCTGGAATTCAAAACCCACAACATGTTACGCGGCATATGATTGGCTGGCGTTTCCAAGGATTCTGTGGTGGAGCTCTCGAGCACAATTCCAACATTGTTCCGCGCGAGTTAGCTGGCTGGCTTGCGCTCGTGCTAGCTTTAGCCAAGGGGGGAAAAACTTCTAAAAACATTTTTAAATTTTACATTTTAAAACTACAACAAACAAAGGATTATGAGCTTTATATCACGGTAACGAGTCGGACTGAGGATTTTTATTTCATTTTCAATGGGCGTTTGGTGTGACGTTAAGTTCTTTCCGCGGCTTCATTCCCAACAGGTAGGCTGGAAGCTATCGCTAGCTTAGCTTAGCTTAGCTTAGTTTAGTTTAGCTGAGCGGAACCTCCCCCTACGTGTCTTATTTTATTTTTTATTTATAAACACTATTTGTCGACAATCATGTATTCAGCTTGCTAACACTTGGAATTTCGTTTTATTTTAACTTTCTTTCGGAGCGAGCAAACTTTGTCGTCCCTGTTTTGTTTTTTTTTTGGTTTGTGGAGCGGGATGTGTCCCAAATCGCCATCGTATTGGGCGCCGAGTGCACTACGTAGGGTGTGGGCGCCGGGGTTCCTGCCGCCTACGTAGTGCGCTTGCGTAGGAAGGTGGAAGGGATTTGGGACCCGACTAACAGACCAACGTCAAACCAAGAAACTTTTTCCAACGCTGGGTTGGGAAAAGTTGCCAGATTGAGCGAATTTACATGAACATTAGTCAATTTAATGTTACGAGATTACGCAAACGTTGTAATATAAATAGTATTAGTGAAATCGAATACGCTTAAATATATATTTTTAGTTTGTAATATTTTCAGAGAGGTTTTAAAAATGCTAATTGTTTTGTAGTAAATCTGGCAACCTCGCTAAGAACACCATTTTGTCTTTTTTTAGTCTTTTATTGTTGTTTAACAATGATTTAAATGTAAAATTGTAATTATTTAAAGTGAAATTACTAATGCATTGACCTAAAATAGTATCATTGTCTAATTACCTAAAATAAATAAATAAAACCCCTCTTTATTGACACTTTCCCAGCTTAATTACCACCAGACTATATATTTTCTTTTAATTGTGTTAAAATGAAATAAGATATATTTCAGGTCATTTGGGTGTTGTTTTTATGGTGGTAGGTGTTTTTATGGTGGTAGGTGTTTTGGGTATTTTTATGGTGGTAGGTGTTTTTATGGTGGTAGGAGTTTTGGATATTTTTATGGTGGTGGGTGTTTGTTGTAGCTCTGAGGATCAGCAGGGAGTCTTGCAGCCATGTGGCACTTCAGTCAACTTTTACTTAAACATGTTTTTAAAGACAAAAGTCAGAATATTAAAAGCAAAAATAACAGTGATGTTGTAAAAACTGTTTTTAAACGTGTCTAAAAAAAAAAAGAAAAAAAAAAAAAGAATGAAAGTTAAATCCACTCATTTCCAGATTAAAAAAAAAATACATGTGGATGAACATGTTATATAAAAACAATAAATTGAAATAAAAAAGGGCTCGGACTCTGTAACATCGATATCTTTTCATAACATTAAAAAATAGAATTGCAAACTTCAAGTTAAAGATTTAAAAGATTAAAGATAAAAAAAAAAAATTATTCAAGTTTGTTCTGAATTTACAGGAAATGTTTCCTTCCTTTAAATAACTTATTCTAAAATATATATAATAAGTGATCAATAAAATGTTTTGACATTAAATTGAGTACTAATTATGAGTTAATTAATTTCAATATAACTGAGCAACTAACTAACTAACTAAATAAATTTGATTAATATATAAATAATTTATTCATAACTTTTTTTTCTATTATTGTCAATTTATTTTCAAGCCAAAACAAAAACGTTTAATAATTAAAAATATAATTTCTTTATTAAATCTATTTATTTTTTGATGTTAAGTGTTTAATCAATTAATAATAATAATAATCAAATAATATTTCTTATGAAAAAATGCTTTGAACTTTTTAAACTTTTGCATACACACACACACGTGTCTTCAGGAATTAACACATTTTAACATTTAACATTAGCACGTTAAGATATTTAAACTTTACAAGTAGTAAAAAAATAAATAAACCATGTGCTTCAAGTTTATCGTTTCTTTTGTTGGGGAATAAAAAACTATAAGATAACTCGGACTCCTGATAGATTAGATCTCATAGAAGAAAAGAGGTGGGGGGCTAGAAAGAAAAGTCTGACACGATCTTAAATCTCTTTGGGTTTTTTTATTATTCTTTTGTTATTGTTTATCACATTTAAAGTCTTGGAAAGGAAAATAAAAAAGAGGCCTGGTTATAGAAGATGTGAAAAATATTGTAGAGAAGACGCCGGAGATTTTGTTGCTGGATTTTGTTTTATTTACACTTTTTTTGTGTTTTGTTTGTGTTCTGCAGGGGAGTCGAGGCAGGATGGATGTCCACACGGCGATCAGATTGGATTAGTCTGACGCTCCTCTAGATGTGGACTGCGGGGAGGTGAAACCATGGCGACAGGTTGGAGGAATGATGACGATGAGGCGAGTTACAGTGTCAACGCCCCGCTGTGTGAGGTAATACCTTATTATCTAACTGTTTTACTGTTATTTCCAGTATGGCGTGGCATGTCGTCCCGTGAGCGGTTCATGATGTGTGGACGCTGGATGTGGATGTGTGCTTTAACGATGGCGTGGTGGTACTGATGCATCATACGATGGCGGCGATATGCAAATATATGCAAATGAGCATTTATTTGTGCGCTTGCACTTTTTGTTTTCTCTCAAAACTTAATGCAGGACACTACAGGTAGAAGCAACCCTATTGGCCAGAATTGTAGATCTGTGTGATACGATATCATATCGATATCGTGATACACCATGTCACATTGTCCCCAAATCCGCCGTGTCATTCCAAGCTATTGTTATGGTGGTGTGTATCGGAGTATCGTCAGATGTTCTGCTGAGTCCTTGTGAGTGACGTGACATGGTGAAGTGTGACGCTGGTTGATATTTGAGTCAGATATTATCTCCACGGTAATGGGTCATTGACGAGATGAGACAGTTGTTGCTAGTTATTTATGAATTGTCGATACTGAGGCTCAGGTGCATCAAGCCAAAATTGAAAGTTGATTTTCACCACGGTTACCATGGAAATGACCCCCCCACCCCAACCACACCTTACTTACTTTAACTTTAAGCCTTATTTGGACGGGATAGTTTAACCATTTTAACTTGAAAAAAATAAACAAGGATCAGGGATGGGAGATATGACGATACGATTTCCATATCATGATTAAATTGTTCAACTTTCCTGAAATATCGCCAGATAGGTTTTTTTTATAGCATTTAAAAAAAAAAAATTTGCAGCTGATTTAACATTAAACCTTTATTCTGAATTTCCAAGAAATCACCCTTCTTTTAAATAACTGTTAAATAATTAATAAATTCATTTGAAGTAAACATATATACATATATAATTAAAAATGTATTAAAATGTGTTTTTTGCTTTGACTTCATATTATGGGTTAATGAAAAGTTACTGAATATGATTAGATATAACTTTAAATCTAAATTATTTATTATATTAGGAATAAATATGCATTTGTTTATGTTAAGTAGAACTATATGTAAGGTCAGTTTGAGTTTTTGAAAAAATATATAATTTATCCTTTTTTATATTTATAAAAAAAATGTGACATTCAGTCAACTTCTGTTTTTCACGTTTGCTTAAAAAAAAAGTTTAAAAAAAAAAAGCGTACTTTTAAAATGATTTTTGCATGCCTTGGTGCCGCGGTATGGTATGATGCCCCCGGTTTTACCCGAAATAATTTTTAGTATGTCGAGTTTCTTCCCCCCCCGCCCCGGAAGTGAAGGTGTGACATAAATCAGACTCGTGATCCAGAGAAGAAAAGAAAAAGGAAACGGTTCAGAAGCCGCTGAAGGAAATTCCCCCGACATCGTACACACAGTCGGCTCGAGCTGACACAAGATGAATCATGTCCAGGTTCCCGTCAGCTCCTGTAGTGCTGAGAATCCTGCCAAATGATGATGTCATCAAAAAGTGCCGCGCAGTCACGGAGGCACTCGCTCGTTCACACGCTTATTCCAAAAACCATCAAAGTCCCTCTCTTTATCTGTGCGCAGACTTTCCGTCTCATGTAGGTGGAAAAACTTCACCCGGACTCCACGGAAATCCCGACGCCGCAGAGCAGAGAGCGGCATGGGGCGAGTACGATATGACCAAAAAAACCTGTTTGATTTTTATAATACCTAGAAAAATGAACTTTTTTTAATATTTAGAAAACATACATTTTATTTATAGATGTATATACTAAATTGTTTGTTTTAATTTCTATTTAAATTTAACACTGAAAAGGGGAAAAAATGTACAAATGAAAGATTTTACAAATTTTAAGGTCAAACCTTTTCAAGGATTTATATAACGTCCACGTGTGTGTGTGATTATTAAAGAATCATTTATATTTAAATGAAAGAACACTTAAAAGTAGAAAAAAATAAAGCTGTGTAAATGCTTTAGCTAATGTCTGCAAAAATAGTTTTATTTTTAGGTTTTAAAAAAATAATAATTGAGAAAAATTGAAGTTTATTACACCTCGTGTAATATGAATGTCATGTTATGACAAATAGCCGAGTTTATTACGCAGTATTATTGGTATTACGGGTGTAATTGTATTGAGAGCCTCGTATCAAACAGTATATACAATAAGCAGGATCGCTACATTGCCTTAATCCTTCACCTGAAACACTGCATCTTTTTCAGCTATTATTATTTTTACTACTACTATGATTGTGATCGGGCAGTTTGGTTGATGACTTCGATGCCGATGAATCTGCGTTCATCAGAGTGTGCTGAGTTATTGTGATTCTCTTTCAGAGCGAGTGATGAGTGATGGGGAGCGGAAACGTGCTTCCCATTAGATGGAAAGATGGAATGAGAGAACAGGAAGGAGGTTGGAATCCGGGAGTTTTAACACTACTGTGTTGGGATTTCCAGTAACATGGGGTGGACGGGGTCGTCCGTTTATTACCTCGACTCCGAAACGTGTTTCGATTTCCCGGAAGCGGGTCAGGTTAAAAAGTCATAGCTAGCGCAGTATCGCAGAGATAGCACAGTACTGGAAACTTCAGTACGAGTCGATGTCTGGGCGCGTCCGGTAAGGTTTTTAATTTTTTTTTTTACAATCTTCAAACATTCAAAACAGCAGAAAAGTTTAACTTTTAAAAACAATGAAATCATTTAAAAAGAAATAAGTTATAAAATGATATCTTGATGGCCACGATATCTCAGAAAAGTGCATTGTGATATGTTTTGTATCGTGATATCGATATTATATCATATCGTCCAGCCCTAATGGCTTCTGGTGCTTTAAACCTTGTCACTGATATATTACTGCATTTTATTTTATTCTTAAAAAATATGTTAAAAAAAAAAAAAAAAAAAATCAGGAAACCATTATCGATAGGAATCGGGAAGCCGATATTGATAGGAATCGGGAAGGCGGTGCGAATGAGTAAAATGTTTTCTTTTCCCAGGTTGCAATGCTGTCAGTGTCGTGATGTTTGATGTTGTGATATTAAAATAATAACAAACTTGTTAGCTGTTATCTCGTTACATTCATAAACATTTTGTGAGAAATGTGTTAGAAAGGTGCTTTATAAATCAAGCAAACTAATAAATAAATGGATCAATTCTGACAGTTTTGTTACAAAACTCAAGATGGTTTGAAAATTGTTTTGTCCATGAACAGCTCCTGTTGGTTGTTTTGTGCGTGCGTGCGTGTGTGTCTTGGGATGTTGCCCACTGAGACGTCTGTGTCAAAAGTCGAGACAATAAACGCGTTGTGTGTGAATTCCAGGCTGGAAGGTCGGACGTCGGACGCTGCTGAAGTGAATCATCATCTGAAACAAAGCTCCTGTGTTCAGCCATTTTGTAATTTTACACCACTTTCCTTCCTGCAGTGGCGAGAACCAGTTTATTGGCACCCCTATACTAGGGATGTCACAAGAACCGATACTTTGGTACCAACATTCTTAAAATGTGACGGTACTTGTTTTTCTGCAGTTGCGTCGGTACCGTTGGTAATGAAGGTACCGATGGTTGCAATTCGTCCGGAACTGAAGGGGGCAGCAAATACGCGCAAGTGTTTTAGTCGGTCCACAAGTGGTGAAGAAGAGGAAGAACAACTACAAGCACACAGGAAAAACTACAGAAGACGGCGACAATTTTAGCTCCGCCCAACTCGTTGAGAGGCAATGAGAGGAAAGTTCGTTGAGAGGAAAGGTAGCGTTGGTTGCCGGTGTGCAACCGATGCTATCGTGCATTTCAAACAAAGCGAGGAAACACCTGGAATTTTTTCGAAGCACTTGAAAGACAGTCCTATATTATGTTTGTTTGAGGCAGCTGGCATTGTAGCCATGAAACTAGCTAACGTTATTCTGCATGTAATGTTAGCGATAGCCAGTTATTTGTTATTGACGCTAACACATTGCAACGTTATAAACTACCTCCAAATGGGCCACCATGCATCGTCATTCAGCCCATGTCCTGTCAGCTAAATGTAGCCTAATGCCACTAATAATTATTCAAATGATCATGCTTTTAATAAATCTTTATGGCCTGCCACCATATCAGTGAATTTAAACTAATGCTTGCATTCAGAGTATAAGGTGTGTGTGTGTGTGTGTGTGTGTGTGTGTGTGTGTGTTTAGGAGTGCACCTTAGCACTTGTTATTAGCACTTAGCACTGTTTTATTAGTCATTGTCAGACAGTGTTTGATAACTAAAATTTCCCCCTCTCTCACACTCTCTTTTTGCCAGTATTAGCCAGAGGAGGATGTCCTCCAGGAGTTTTTAATATTATTTTTTAATACCACACCGTGGTATCAACTTTGGTATTGATTATCGTATACTTTTGGTGGTATCGGTACCGACTACTAGATTTTTGGTATCGTGATATCCCTACCCCTATACACTCTACCTTCGTATTAAACTCCACCTTGGATGATTTGCATATTAACATGATCCTCAAAGGGGAATGAAATTCTTAGTCTTTAGCTTGATCTGTTTTCACTTACCTGCGTTACCCACAATGCTGTTCGGCAACCTGCTGATAGCGTTCATCTCCACGTAAAAAGAGTGATGCGGCGGCACTTTAGTGTCTTTAGTGTCCAACTCTCTCACCTCTGCTCAAACAGATCGGCTCCCAAAGCCCCTCTCACGCTTACAGCGCCATCGTCGTCTCTTCAGATCGCTAACTAGCTGTAGCTCAGCATCATGTAGCCGAGTTGCGTTCTGGGAAATCACCTTTTGTTATTAGGAGCTAAACGAGAAATCTGACCTATTTCAGATTTAGACTGAACCATGTGACTGCGCTAGCAATAGAGCGACATATGCTTGTTGACAGCACCAGGCAACAAATTAGCACCAGAATCACTAAACGCATCACAAATATCTCCGTATAAACATATTCAGTGTGTTTCAGGAAGCCAGTATGAGGGTGGAGCTACAGCAGGGATGTTGGGGTTGTTGTTGTTTGGCTTATTGCTGCTGCTGTTATTGTTGGGGTCACTGTTGTTATTGGCCTGGTTGCTGTTGGTGTGGATGTTCCTGTTGTTGGGGTTGTTAAGGTGATTGTTGTTTTTGAGGTTATTATTGGTGTTACTGTTGTTGGGCTTGTTGTGAAGGTGGTGGTAGTTAGGGTCACTGTTGTTTTGGGGGTCATTTTTGGGGTGACAAATGTTGGGCTTGTTTTTGTTAGGGTGGTTGTTGTTGGTGGTGGTTATTATTATTATTATTATTATTATTATATTTATTTATTTGTTTGTTTGTTTGTTTGTTTGTAAACAGTGTTAAACACTTTCCCGCACTCCTGTGTTAATCACCTTGTAGGTGTTGAGTTTGGGACTGAAGCTCATATTCTTCACGCACGGTGTGTTAATCGTCCTCGAGTTTTCATTAGGATCAGTGTTTATTTCTCCTCCCAGCAGTGACTCGGGAGTACATCAATAACTAGCGTCCGCTTTTAATTAAACCAATACGATTAACATCACTGTTTATATAAAGGACTAAATCGTATAGTCAATTCATTAGAAATAGAAATAAAAGCAATAAACACAAGAATATATTAAGTTTATCTGGTGTTGTTTATATTTAATAATTGTATTATTATCTGCGTGTTTTTTGCTCCTTACCTTAATAATCTGTCCCTCCAAGGGCACGTTGTGTCCAGATGTTTTTTTGTGTTCTAAAAATAGCATTACAGCTGATTATGAAGCCTTCCCTTTCCCCCCTCACTTCTGTCATCATGTGATTTACCTCATCGTCTGAAAGCAAAAAAAACACTTCTTAAATTCAGTAGAACGGACCAAATGTGTCGCACTTCCACTAGAAGAGAACAGGTCACCCGGGCCGATGGGGATGAGATGTGGACGGGCGTGGCTCAAATGCCACTGCATGAAACGCTTCATGTTGTTCTAGAGTTTATTTAACATTTGTTATCTATTCGTGTTAATTTACTCACTATCGAATTCAAGTAACTAGCATGCTAAATAACATCTTGTACATAAACAAGACGAGACGTGTAGTTAACGTTGTACGCCTTTTCATTACGCGGACGTACTTTACAATTCCGTATAAGATATACACGTTAACGAGAGAGTTATATAAATGAATTATTGGTAAAAAAAAATTGCTATTAATTGTTATTTCAGAGACTTGCGTGACTTTATGTCTTTATTTTATAACACATTCTGTATCTGGTTGGTCAGAAGGACTGTTAATTTCCTGTCATGCACTCGTTCTAATACGTTACGGTTTCTATAGTAACAGCCCATTTATACGGTGGACGGCTCAAAGTATCAAAGCGTTTATACGGCTTTGATATCCTCTTATCGGCGTCTCTTGCGTTAATTCATACGTTAACGTTACGTCAAAGCCGTGAGGTTACACGCAAGATTAACGAATATCAAACTAATGAACGCCTTCACCTCGTTTCTCCATTAGAAAGATTTCTCTACATCGCCTTCACCTTGAACTCCAGTAACAAACACCACCACTTTGTATTTTCTCCTCGAGCACTGAAGTGTTTTTTTGTTGTTGTTGTTGTTGTTTTTTTAAGCTTTGTGTGGTTTTTTTCCTCTCTTTTCTTTGTTTGTTCTGTTTTCCAAAGCAAAACACACTCGTATGCAACATTTCAACAGAAGCCACTTAATCTCCTTCACCCTCGGCTGAACTCACTAACGTTCGGAAGGACATCAAGGAGCTCGGATTCAGAAAGATTTAAGAAAGAGAGAGAATGAAGTGGGGAAAAAATGAAAGAGAATTAAAAAATGAATGAACTAAAGAAAGAGTTAAGAAAAAAAGAGAGAATTACTAATTTATAAAATAAAATGAAAGAACAAAAGAAAGTGAAAGAATGGACCGAAATAGATGCATTTAAAAATATTTTTCTAGTTTATAAGTGTTTATGTTCCGGAGATGAAAGAGAATAAAATAAAAGGGTGAAAAAGGAAAATGTAGAGTGAAACAGCAGAAGGGAGGAAGAAAGAAAGAATTTGAAAACAAGAAAAAGAGAAAATTTGAAAAGAAAGAGAATAAGATTTTGAAAAAAGAAGGAAAGAAAAACATTGAAAAAGAATTTGAAAACGAGAGAAATTTTAAAAAAGAAGGAAGGAAAGAAAAAGGAATTTGAAAACAAGAAGGAAATAAAGAATTTGAATGCAAAAAATTGAACGCAAGTAAGAAAGAGAAAAGGAAAGAATTTGAAAAGAAAGAATATACGAAGACCAATTTAAAAAATGGACTGATTCTGATGAAGAGGAACTTGGTACAGTGTGTGAGAGACAGACAGAGAGAGAGAGTGAGTGTGTGTGTGTGTGAGAGAGAGAGAGAGAAATAGATGCTTCTCTTCAGACTGATGACAACATGGTGCTCATGCAAAGCAAACACACACACACACACACAGTGTAAGGCCTGAGGTGGATCTGATTTCTTCCTTCCTCATGAATTACTCATCGTGTATTTTTCCTTCCTATTTTGATATTTTATTTAGTTTTTTAAACTGCGAAGTCAGGTTTAAATGCTGTGTGTAAAATGCGGAGACATAAAGATTGTTTAAGTTTGAAATAAAAAGTATGTGTGTTTGATACACAGAGGTCTGGGGGCAACTCGAGTGTGGGGGAGTGTCGCAGGGAAGGGCGTGTACGCTGAGGAGGTGTGAGGCTATAAAAACTCTGTAAATGCACTGACGTGTGTGTGTGTAAAATGTTTGTTCATGTACTGATTTACATCCTGTTATACCACTGCGTTCTGATTGGTCAGAAGATGTTGATGAATTTTCTGTAACAGCAGCTCTTACAGTAGCGCAGATTAATTTAGGATTAACGCACTCGTTCTGATGCGTTATCGTTTCTATAGTAACAGCTCATTGTTAATACGGTGAAGTTTTTTGTAAAGAGATGTCTATTTAACGTTTATGGAAGGAGTCTCCAGTGTTGCTGTAATGGCTAGCGGGAGTGAGGTAGCCGTGCTAGCATTGCCGTCGAATGAATCAGTAGTGAATCTATCGAAGGAGTCAGTAGAATGAATTGGTCTAATGAATCTGCTGGAATAGAGTCTATGAATCTGGTGAAAGAATCAGTTGAATGAATCTGTCCAATGAATCTTTTGAAGTAGTATCAGTGGAATGAATGAATTTGTTTAATGAATCTGACTAAGGAATCAGGTGACTGAATCATTTGAAGGAATTAGTCTTGTGAATCTGTCCAATGAGTCTGTTGAAAGAATTATTTGAATGAATCTTTTCATTGAATCTGTCTAGTAAATCTGTCCATTCAATCTGTTGAAGGAATCAGTTGAGTGAATCAGTCTAATGAATCTGTCGGAATCAGTCTTGTGAATCGTCCAGTGAATCTGTTCAAAGAATCGGTTGAATTAGTCTTTCAGAGGAATCAGTTGAATGGAGCATGTTGAATGAATTTCAATATGTTTATTATTTTGTTTTTGTTGTATTTCCTTGTTGTAGGACGTGTGTGAGCAGAAGGAGTCGTCGGTGTCCATGTTCCAGCCGGAGGACGAGGGGTTCTCATGGCCCGGGCCGAAGACGGTGCGGTTACGGCGCACGGCGCTTGGCTTCGGCTTCACCCTGCGCCACTTCATCGTGTACCCGCCCGAATCTGCCGTACATTCCACTTATAAGGTACTCCTCTCTCTCTCTCTCTCTCTCTCTCTCTCTCTCCTTTCACTTTCACTAACGTCACTCCCTCCATAACTTGTTCTTCATGAAGCAGAATTTATCCAGAAGGCATTGCAGTCGCACAAACATCTCACCTCCTGGTTTTATTTAATGACCTATATCTCTGTTAACTTAAATATCTTGACTCCGTTCTGCGTTCTGATTGGTCAGAAGGCATTGATTCATTTTCTAATCCTGTCACAGGTTTTGTAATTAATGCTCTCGTTCTAGGGCGTTATTGTTTCTATAGTAACTGCTCGTTCAAAGCAACTTGTACAGCAGTGCACCACATAAACAGAAACAGTGTTCTTTCCTTTTTGTTTTTCTTTCTTTCTTTTTCACATTTTCTTACATGCTGCTTTTTTCCCCCCTCTCTTTCTTTCTTTTTTTCTCTCTAATGTGATTTCTCTCTGTACGTTCCCCCAATAGGTATTTCCCTGAGCTGTGTGTGTGTGTGTACACTGCACTATAGCATGACTAACTCTGCTCTGAGTTTAATCAGAGTTTATAAAGTCTTTCTGTTTCAGAGCTAATCTTCATCTCTTTCTCTGTCTCTCTCTGTGTTAATAAAAGTAAGTAAGCAGATCTGAATAAAAAGAATAATAATAAGTAGCAGAAGAACAGTGTGTATGAAGTGAGTGATAACGTGTCAGTAAGACGGACGTCATGTCTAATCTTTTTCTTCTGTTCGCAGGATGAGGACGGAGATCATCGAGGTAAGAGTCTACAGTTTCACACCAAGTTCATACAGATAATAAAATAATTGAGAAATTTTATTCTTTTAAAGTAATCGGGTGTTTTTGTTTTATTTAACTTCTATTATAATTTTAATATTTACTTTAATTCGTTATTTTATTGCTTTTTTTATTTTTTAAGTAATACATTTTTATTCAGTCAGTGAGGTGGTTTTCATGCTTGTATCTGCATTGTGTCCTGATAGAAGCCTGTACTGTACTGCTCTCTCTCTTTCCTAAACGCTCTCTTTCCTCGGGCTGACTTGGCTCAGGAAGGGTGAGCGGGAATTCCTTTCTCCGGTGTCCTTCACTGCTGCGGGGGTGGGGGGGGGGGGGGGGGGGGGG
>JANDJT010000206.1:10319643-10341903 GCA_024331685.1 Stegophilus panzeri | reverse complement strand
TGAGTGTGTGTGTGAGTGAGTGTGTGTGTGAGTGAGTGTGTGTGTGAGTGTGTGAGTGTGTGAGTGAGTGTGTGAGTAAGAGAGGTCTTGTTTTTCTATCATGCGCTGTCTGCTACAAATGTGGACAAATGAAACACTGGAAAAAAAAGAAGAAAAGAAATAAAAGCCGCTTTGTGTCTGACCAGGACAGTGGAGTGTTGAGTGTTTTACTCGCGCAGGTGTGTGCTGATCGTATTCTGACCTCAATATGATCTTTTCTGTTTTTCCTGAATGGAGATTTTTAGATTTTTTTTTCAAAAGCACTTAAATATTGCAGGGGTGAAAGGTGTTCATACACCTGGCTGAGGAGGAAAGGTGAGGATGAGAAACAGGGACAGGAACAAGGTTTTTATTTATTTATTTATTTATGAAGTAAAAGATGTTGTAGGGAAGGTAAGTCACATGATTCAGCTCTATATCTATAGTTAATCATAAACATGGCCACAGGGGACAAATAAAAGTTCTTCTCAATTTATTTAACAAAATTAGCTAATTATTGTTTCTATGGTAACAGCTTTGTCATAGGGAGGTGTACATAATAAACATTAAAAACCATGCACTTTCCTTCTTGATTCTCCTTCCCTCCCTCTCTCTCTTCCATGTCCCCTTCTCTTTTTCCTTACTGTTTTTACTTTCCAATCTGTTGCTACCTTATTGAAATGTTCCCTTTCTTGCATTATTATTATTTTACTTTCATTTTGTTTATTCTTTCTTTCCACATTAATGGATTTTTGTTTTTTTTAAAAAAAAAGTTAAAGTCCCTGTGAAGTGCTTTGAATAACGCAGTGTTCGAATTTCCACTGAAACAGGAAGTCAGGGCAGGACATATTGAATGGCTCTCAATATGTTGGCCCTTTTTAATTATCCAATAGCCTTTAGCTTACCTCACAGCCCTGGCTAAGCCGTACCTCCCAGTTAGGACCATGGATTTTTATAATGTTGGGGGGTGGGACACATCAGATTCTAGAGAGCATTTTATTGGACAGATAACCTTAAGGAGAACATGTTCGTACAAAAAGCCACAAAACTTCCATTGTGACTTCATGGGGACTTTAAAATGGGCGATATGGCGAAGTTTTCTGCAACTTATATAACGTTTACAGAGCCTCCAGTGTCGGGGCTTTGTGACAGTCAGAGGTAAAGCTGTAACTTTAAAATTATGACATGTCCTCTTTAATACATAATAAACTGTATTCTGTGTTATAAGAGGAATAAAACACGTTTAACAGTCAGTAACAGGAGCGTCGTCGCTCCGCCCTGTTGTTGATTAGTTTCCTATAACTGCACAACACACACAGAGTAATGGAGCGAGTGTGAGACAGCGCGTTCCATGGCTGATTGGCTGAAATGTTTGCAGCTACGAGGTGTCCGACTCAGAGCATCACGTCTTTGTGATGTCTTCAGGATGATCAGTTTGGTGTTAGATCTTCAGCGTCGGATTGAAGGTGCTGAAGCCACTCGGGTGAATGATGTGTGCACGATATGAGTAAATATCACAACCGGGTTTTTTTTTTAGGTGCCCCCCCCCATATTTCATAGTTTGCTTCCATACTATTGGTTGGTTTTATATAAATATACACGTGAAGTGGCTTGAGGGAGAAAAAAAAACATGGGTTAACATTTTCTATTATATATAAAATATGCTTCACTTTAAAATTCTTGTAATTTACACCCACTCATCTACACTTAAAAAATCGTCTACTGCTGGAGAAACCATTTTCACTGACGCATATATTTCTCTTATTTCACCACTAGATGGCACAAGAGCGCTGTTCTGAGTACACGCCGGTCTTTTTAAACCATGATTGATATTCCTATCAACACTTCTTGATCGTCTGATACACGTGTACGCAATTATGTAATAAAATAGGGTAAAGTCCAAAAGTGTCAGGTTTATCGTCCCCGTGGCCCCATAAGCTACTCGTTAAATTACGCTGAAAAACTTTCAGGTGAAGACCACATCACGGGGGTGGGGGGAGAAGAAGCTTTCAGAATGCTTTATGTACAAGTTGCTCACATCAGGGAACAAACAAAACGGCCGCAGTGTAATTTTACACGTCTGTATAACCAGCACATGACCACAAGCTTTTGTCTCACGACAGCAACATTACGGTGGAGCTACAGACACACATTCAGGCTGTCTGAAATTACAACACGTAAACACACGCAGTTCAAAAATACAATGGATTGCGGGGGCTGTAACACGCAGATTGCTTCCTAGCATGCTGGATTTTAAAAAACAAACAAACAAACAAACGTACGTTCTGTACAAAAAGACCTTCTGAATGCCATCGCAGCTGTTTAGATGAAATACACATAAAAAGCGTGAAGAAAATGAAACATACGCGTAAACGTTACAACTTTCCTCATCCTGTTTGTTTGTTGTTTTTTTTTTGTGTGTGTGCACGTTTGTAGATCACTAACCACACCAGCAAGTCTGTAATGCTAAACCAGTGGCCGTGAGATTCCGTTCTTTAGATGCGGAGTGAAGGGAAACACCTACGTCTCATTTCAGCGTGACGTTGATTACTGTCTAACAGCAGAGCTGGGCGCTACGACGCTTGTTAACGTGATATAATTCTCTGATTAACACTGATTCTGTTCAGGAAAACAGAGCTGAACGGATGTTAATGTTGTGATGTAGTTTTTCTTCGTATTTTAACTGCGTTACTGTTTAAATTTGCGTAGCTAACTTCATCTACGCTGAATATCCATATTGTATTGGCTGTTTATTATGAAAACTGTATGAACACGTTTTGAATCACTTCCTAATTATCGTTACTATTAAATGTATTTATAGAACACAAGTGTTAGATCTGACACTTTGTTGTAGATCTGTTTAAATTTTTGCTAAATAAATTTTCCCCCCTCTCTCACACTAAGATGTTCGTGCATTTCTACGAAATATAGCTAATCATTAGCCAGTTAGCGATGTATGCGTTTAACGTTAGCTTAAACGTCAAACATTTGTTCATATACCATGACGGAAAGCAAGAACGTGGCGTCTGCGTTTTTCAGGCAGGAAAACCCAGGAGTCCAGAGTTTACACTAATGTGAAATTGGGGGAAGGGGCGGGGCTTCCAGGGTGTCGGTTAATATCAGAGACTTCGAAACACATACGCAGTTATCAATCGTTCCAGATTCCTACATCAGTTGTAACTGTAATACCTCTTAGGTAGTTTACAGTGATAACTCGTATTAACGTACTCCGACGTTAAAAAGCGTAAACGTGGGCAGGTCTGGTTTAAAGTCGTCGCATCTCCCAGCCCAGTTTTACAGATAAACAGATCGACCACACTGATGTTTGGAGTTTGAGATCTGTAATGTCCGTGTTGTTGAATCGTAGTGTGTCGTGGGTTACAGCTTTACTCCAGTAAGGCACAGTGACTGAAATAATAACATTAGACTCTTTTTTTTTTTTTTTCCCCTTCCCTTGGTTGTATGAACGAAACATTTAACCTGACCAGAACATGATGCTACGCCCTAAAACTGGTATGAAAGCTGCTTCGAGTCGTTTATTACCAAGTGTCTCATTAAAGCCGCTGGCCTGTTACAGGATGAAGGACAAAACGAGAAACAATGAACAGTTTTAACTTTAAATAAGAGACACGATATTACCGTATTTTCCAGAATACGAGTCGTTACTGTACTAACGTGTCTGTTAGTTTTGCACAGAAGCTGCGGGGTAAACATAGCAATCGGGGAGGTGAAGTCTGACTTCGTCTATATCTGTAAACAAGCTAAATTTTAGCGCGTAGCTGTAACGCTGTAATGTTACATTTACGACCTGTTGCTATGGCGAAATTTTAATTTTTTTCAGATGAATAGCTAATAGAGAAAAATAGAGCCAATAGAGAAAAAGGCGATGGGACTGTGATCCATTTGGCCGCACTGCAGTCAGCATAGTTGTTCATTAGTGCCATTTTTAATGACTCCGCCCCTCTCGGCCCCACCTCCCAAAGTCTGAAAGAACGGAACTGTAGCGATGTGAACGATAACATTCGACTTTGACACTAAATTTGCTGTTTACGCACTCGTTTATTTAAAAGGCGAAGAGTTTAGGTTGATGGACTTGATCGCTAACGTTAGCATTGTAGCTTTAGTGCAAAAGTAAAGATGAGAACGTCGGCCACGTCTTAGCGGTAAACATGAACACTAGTTACGTTTTGCTCCTGCAGAAACTTTCCCTTTAATGTAATGTATAAGATCGCTACAGTTTAGCGATCTCTGCCAAGATTTTAACATTTAACAAGCACGATAATTACACAAGCGCAGTTTAGAAGTCTGGAAAATACAGTCATAAGCTCCGGAACAACGGATATTAACAGTGCTATTTAATTCTCCCGCACTGCTCTACAGGGTCTTGTGCTATATTCATCCTCCGGCTTAGTTTCCGTTTTCAGCGCGCTGCTGCGTCACTACCGGCTCAGTCCACACGCGGGCGCTGTACAGCTTCATCAGGGAGGAAGGTGAGGAAGGAAGAAGCTCTCGCTCGCTCTCTCGTCCCTCTGTCAGACCGTTCCGTTTTCAGAGGCGAGATGCAATTGGTCCATGCAGATGCTCCGTCCCAAATGGAGAAGACGACGACGATGATGATGATGATGATGAAGAAGAATTACATGATGCAGGTTTTATTTTTTTAGGGAAACAAATTTGATCACAGTTTGTGTTACACGGCAGTTTTAGCCGTCGTCCTCGTCTTCCTGCTCCAGCTCGTCCTCGGTGACGATCTCCGGCGGCCTGAAGCACACGTCGAAGAAGTTGACGAGCGACTGATCCAGGTGCTGCCGAGAGACTTCCGAGTGCAGCAAGTGCCCCTCGTCAGGGTAGATCTGGGGGGTGTGCATATTAAGGTTAGACAGGTTACAAAGCCACCTCCTGATTGATTTAAGTGAGGAACACTATGTTCACACTAGCAAGAAGCAAGCTGTAGTTTGTCTCTTGTGGGCGGGGCTTGTCTAGTAGTATTTGTAGTAGCTATATGTAACTTCTAACTTGGAAAATACATTAAATAACGCACTAAGGAGTGTTTGAGGAAACGGTTTGATTTACATGTCATATGCTCGCCTTCGTACTAGCACTGAACGCTCACCAGGGGCACCAACGATCTCTGCTACCTCCTTCCAAGTGTTGTTTTTCCTGACTTTTTTTGTGCAGAAACTAGCTGCAAAGACCACACGCACTGTAGCATCGGTCTGAGGAGTCAAGAGTTTGCATTTATTGATTAAAAGCGTCAGTACCTAATTTGCATTAATGTAGAAAATCAACGCTTGCTTTGTCACTTGCTAGTGTGAACGTAGGGTTAAATTTTTTTTTTTAATATATCTTGAACACTGCATGTTATTCTTAAAACACCATACTCGAAAATGTTTCCGATACTATTACGATTTCTTAACAGCTAAATATTCTGCCCATAAATATAATTTAATTTGCATTTAAAACGAAACGCGTGCTCCGGCTCTTACCTGCAGTGTGTAATTGCCCTTTTGGTTTATTAAATAGTTGATTAATTTAGCCGTGTGCTGGAAATGGACATTTTCTGCAAACAGACGAAGGCGAGCGTTAGTCATTAAGTAACGAGGATTACAAAAAGAAACGAATCAGAGAAGTGGAACTCACTCACCGTCAGCTGTCGGGTGAATAATTAAAAAACTCTTATCCTCTAGCTGACCTGCTCGATGAGCTAAACTCGACATCTGAGAAAGTAAAGAATGAAAGAAGAGAAAACACACCATGATGATGATGATGATGATGTAAGGTTGGAGGAAACGAGTGTTTGTGTAATGTAGCGGGAAGAGATTTACCTCATACACTCTTGGATTGGATCGAGGAGATCCTAAATAACGCTCGGAGAACGCCGAGGCTGCGAGAACAACACTGATTAGAATTACAGTTGTGTGAAAAAATAAGTACACCTCATGGAATTTACCTGAACAGCACATCCTGAAGCGTTTTATTCCTCTTATACCACAGCCTCTTTTTCTCTCTAAGACGAATAAAACCCGTAGCTTGTCACGTTACCGAGAAACAGCAACAAAGCGCTGACACTGGAGATTCCTTCCATAAATAAATCACAGGAGTATTTTTTTGTGCTGCGTCTACCTGGTGAATGAGCTGTTGCTATAGAAATGATAGATAAAGTATTACAGCGACGCGAGGAAGTCTTCGTTGTAATCGTCACCAAATTGCTGTAGTGTGAGAGGAATAAAACACCCAGGGACGTGCTGCTATTGGAAAGTAATCAACTCCAGGCTGATAAAAGTTGTAACTGCCGTGATTACAGAGTTGCATTTCTTCTACAGGATTTATTTTCTTTACCGTATAGGCTGAAATCGGTGATGGGCGAGACGGCTGCTCCACATTTAAATTTAAAGTTGTACTTGAACAGCGAGTCCTCAGAGCTCAGCAGGAGGCTGGCGAGATATCCGCCGTACACCTGCAGGAGAGGGGAGAAAGAAAAACACCAGAACTAGGACAAAACCTAAAATACACACGTTCCCAAGGGAATGAAATGTTTCACACAGACTAAACCGGTGTCTGAATTACGATCCGTGTCCTAAACAGCGTCGGGTTTATTCTGCTCTCCGGCCCAGTTCTGAGGTTTCTCTGGGTTTAAGAGCTGCGGCTGAGGTTTAATAATTCATCTGCAGCAACAGCGGGACTCCAAATTCACCACCACGCTTCTCCGTCTTCACTCAAGCTCTTCTGTCTGGTTCTGCTTTCAAACAAACCAATTAAACCGCTCTTCCGGAACTCGCTTGCTTTCACATGCGCTCTCCGTGCGTCTGTGCTTCCTGACGTGCGGGGGAAATGAACGTGACTCGCTCTGAACTCTGTTTCTCTCCCGCAGAAACATGAAATATAATGCCAAGAAGCGCTTCTGCTTCAGGAGGACTCGTTTCCAAGGTTCCGACGGTAAACCGCTGTTAGAGAAGTAACTGAGGAGGCTGTCGGGGCTCTACGTGGCTGAATTTCTACACGGCGATCGTAAAAGTGACGCGACTTCTGTTCCTAATCCTAAACATCAACACTCTTTCCTGTGGTCTTTACCGTTAACTCTCTCACAAATAAATAGTGATGGGAGTGCATCATTGAGAGCTTCATATAGACAACAGAACCGACAGGAGGAGTGACTCGGATTTACTGACGTGTCGAGGAACTTCCTATACACCAACGTACACCAACATACACAATACACAGCCAGAGACAGAGAGAGAGAGAGAGAGATTGAACTCACCCGTCCGTACACTCCGATCCTGGTCTTGTCGACATACGACTCTTTAGTGATGATACTACAAAGAAAGACAACAGCAACGTTAAACTACGCTGACGTTCACCCTCGGGATAAAGAACATCTGTGTTCTTACAAGCGTTCTCACAGAAATCCCACAATCCTGTTCACTGTTCAAGCTGTGCTCAAGGACGGTGAGATGTTGCTGTGGGGCGGGGTTAGAACAGAATAATTCTGAAATATTCTCTGGATTTATGTACCCAAGTGCCTCCAGCTGGTCGATCTCCTCGAACTCTCCGAGTTTCCTCTTGATCCGGTGCAGCAGGTTGGTGCCCTGAAACCCGCTGCCCCGCCCATCAAAACGCATCACGATGGTGCTGTAGGAGCTCACCAATACCGTCGCCCAGTCCACCTGGAACTGCTCCGTCACCATCTGACCACCAGGGGTACCATCACTGTCTCACACACACACACACACACACACACACAGTGTAGTGAGCGTATGTAGTGAACAGGAAGTAGATGAAAATGGAGAAGATTATAAATCACCTCGTGGTTCTCTATGCTAATAGAACAATTACAGGCTCATGAATATTCAAATATATTTAAATATTAAAACTGAAATTATGCAAGTGCTACTCTAAATTATTTATTTCTAGCAGTAATATTTGGTACAGCTGATGGGTTTTAGTTTTTTGTTTTAAATAAATAAACACGTAAAGTAAATAAATAAACCTAAAAACATTAATGTTTACTTAGTAAACAAAACTAACTAATAATTAAATAAACTGAATAATAACTATTGTTAATAAGCAAATAAAATGAATCACAAAACAAGTAAATAAATCAAATGAGTAACATATGTAAGTGAACATGTAAATAAATTATACAAGTAAATAAGAAAAGAAATTAACCAGTAAAGACGTTAAACAAGTTAACGATCAAATAAATAAGTAAACAAATAAACAAAACCTTCATACAGAGGCCCGTATAGTTTGAATATTATGTTCCGGAGGGAATGACTTTGATTTGAACAAAACGCTGATCTTTTCCCCGACTCCTAATGACAGTTTGCGGTTTCCTTTGCTGACGCGTCGCTCTTTTTCACGACGACGCGATTAGCAAAACCTCTCAGCAGGGTTCAGGATGTGTTCTGAGAGTTTATCTGCAGTGTTTTAGAGGAAATCCTTCACGCTTCACAGCTGGAGCTTCCTGAAGCTCCAGCCTCATTATCACCAACACGCCGCCGAATTACACGCTCAGCTCGTTGTAGCTCAAAACAAAACTCACGAAGGGATTTCTTAATCACGCCGGTGCTGTATGCTGTGTGTATAAATAATGAAGGCTCATGACGCACACACGACGACGGCCAACCCGCTCAGAAGGGGTTTTAATTGAACACACACCAGTGTAGCAATAACTACAGGATCAAGAAAATGACTGTATAATTTCAAACCAAGCGAAAGGAGCTCTGTGGCATCATCCGTGTTCCTGTGTTTCACCTGTAAGATTTGTTTTGATTTATTAATTGAAGTATTTCTTTTCTAAACTTGCGTGCAGTATGAATTCAAGCGATTATTAGGGGTCCAAGCGTTTTAAAAAAGAGGCGGCGCGATACCAAAATCTTCTTTTCCGATACAGAAATCTCGAGTATCAGATGACATTGATACCCATGTGATATTTTTCTCTTTAAAAACTGAAGCTGCAAAAGAAAAGAATGCAGCTTTCACACAAATAACATTTACACTGCAACTATAATAAAAATCGATCCTAACAACAACAAAATAATCAACTGTATGTAAACATTTATGGTTAAAATAAAAAATCTTTTCCAAATCTAATTTCAGTCTTTTCTGTTTGTTAGAGGATCAGATTGGAATTGGGGTTCCTCCTCCCCCCTATCAGATCTGTGCAATCTCTATATTTCATCAACATATTGACTTTTGGCAAACGTGCTGTAAAAATACAAGCGATTATTAGGGGTCCAAGCACTTTCACCGTTTAAAATTCGTTATGACTGGTGTAATAACCGAATAACAAAACGTACAATTGATCAAAATGTCGAAGGTGCGTTGAAGGAGCGAGGAAGTTGACGCCAAACAATAAAATATTAAGCATTAAGATCTTTCATGGCGTGGTGCAATGTTAGACTTTAAAGCTCACAGTCATGATGTTGGTGTTTTAAAAATGCCTTTGATACACAAGATGTCATCAGATGATAGATATTTTTTCCACTGTGCGTGTGTGTGTGCGTGTGTGCGTGTGTGTGTGTGTGTGTGGATGAGTGTGTTGGACTTACACCAGCAGTAGTAAGGGGTAATGTGCCGTGTCTGTGAATGCCGCAGGTTTCAGGATCTGGATGGTCAGAGCTGTGGAGGGAATCGTACGGTTAGTACGACTGATCATCTCTCTCACACACACACACACACACACACACACACACACACACACAAACAGTGTGTATAACACCACTGATACTGATCCTAATGTGAGCTGCAGGAGAAGCGTACTGTAATCATCGATGGTGATTTCCTGATACTCCACTCTGGGCATCTGCATGGAGCTGATGGTGGAGTTCAGCAACTCGTTCATCTCCACATCCAGCAGTTCTGAAACACAAACCGCTTTACATTAAATATATTACCATGTAGCTTAAGGAGCTTTCTCCTTCTTTCTCACATGCTTGCTTTGTTCCTTCTCTGTTTTCCCTTCTTTCTGTCTATAGTAACAGCTCATTCACAGGGACTTGCATCGTGACACGCCACGTAAATAGATTTTTAAAAACGATCTATCTGTTGAAGTTCACTGCAATTTATGTAATGTTTATGGAAGGAGTCTCCAGTGTCAGAGCTTTTTACGCCAGTTACATGACAAGCTTCGGAAGTGAGAACAAGAACCAACTAGTTTCTTGGATGTTACGCAACATGAAATGAAACTATAATTGGATAAAAAGTTTGTGTTATTGACGTTTTATTCCTTACTTTTAATTTGATGCCGTTAATCTCTGACATCTTCAGGCGTTTACTGTGATTTCTTTATTTATTATTTTTTTTAATGAACCCTTTAACCCCCAGGTGACTGCAGGTGGATGAGACCCAAAGAACATAATGGTCAGAGAATATGAGCAGGTTTGTTATTATTTAAAACTTGTTAATTTATTTGAGTACCTCATTATTTTGAGATATTATTATTCTATTTCAGTGTTTTATTTTTATTTTTTACTCCACTTTGCATTGGCTTTTTTATTTTCTGAATTGTCCTCCGACACAGTAAGGAAACAGCGTCTGCTTCAAATAGTTTTCTTTTGTAAATTAGAGATGTATTAAAGTTATTACTTTAGCTGATTCTAAGTTTCCGTCACTGCGGCTGTGTTCCAAATGGACGATTATAAACGGGAGACTCACTCTCATAGAGTCGATCTTGGGTGCTGTAGACGGCTGTGTAGGGCACTGTGGGACCTGCAGACAAGGAAGGATGCGAGTCATCTTAGTATACATCAGTTTTTGTGTTTAAATAGTGCCAATCAATGTAAATGATTCAGTGTGCCACTTACGAATGACTCGGTGTGCAAAATGATTCACAATGCAACTTGCAAATGATTCAGCATGCAAACTACGAGACTGAGAATCTTTTCAGTGAACTGTGTGCGCGCGCGCAAAATGAAGCTGTATAAGAACACACACACACACACACTGTGGTGTATTGTGCAGTCTCACACCGCTGATTAATTACAGCCCTGTGTTTTGTCCTCCTCAGACAAAGCCCTCAGAGAGCTTCAGATCATCCCCGGGTTTTGCTCTAAGTGCCGTATTATCATGAGCTGAGCCTTTTATCGCTCATCCGATTAATAAGCTAAACTCGGAACAGCAGATCCCGCTAAGCAGATCAGCGACCATGGCAACAGGGCCTTACTGTGCTGATCAAAACTACATCATCATTTCCTCCACGATTAACACAGTCCGAGCAGTGAGGAGGCCACACATCAGTCTAAATTTATTCAAAAGTATTGACTTACTGTCTCTATGAGAAGCAGTGTATTATTTAAAGCCATCAGCTTACTTAAAAGAAGATAAATACTAAAGACAGTACAATTCAGGGTGAAACTTCCAAATGATTCAATAAAGGATTCAGCTCACAAACGATTTAATGGGTGGATGATTCACAAATCAATTCAGTGTGCAACTTTAAATGATTCACCAATGACTGTAAACGATTCAACAAACAATTCCATGTGCAACTTGTAAATGGTTCACTGAATTATTTAGTGTGCAACTTATGAATGATTCGGTGTTCGTAAACCCTTCAGTCTGCTGCTTGAAAATGATTCATTGTCCAACGTGCAAATGATTCACAGAAACTCTCTGACCTTTACAGTTGAGGAGGAAGTAGTTTGTGCCGGGGCTGAACGCGCCACTGACGAAGCCACAGCCGAAATCGCAGGACAGACAGCGGCGGTTAAACGAGCCTGTGGTGTAAGCACTGAAACACAACATGTCGTCATCAACATCCATTTCCTAAACAATAGATTATATTTAAAAATATAAAAACGATAGCTAGTTTTAGTATTTAGATTGCCATCCTTTGTTTCGCAGAACTTTGTGAACATACGAGTTTCAACCAACAAAATTCATTTCATCCACACTAGAGCATGGAAGATCTGCTCGTGTCTTCTCCACTGCATTACAGATTCATTTGTTTGTTTTAGATCTGTATAGATGTCAACAACTGACAATTTTGAATCTTAAGTACGAAATTTTAACATCAAATCTTCATTGGTTTATATCACTATAATACATCGCTCAGTCCTGAACCGAACGTATAATCAACTATTCTGTGATATACGTTACTGTGCAAAAGTATTGGCCACCCTATTTTTCATTTTAGGTGTTAAAATTTGTCTTTTGCATAATTTCAACAATAGAAAATACTACATTTTCACACAATTTATTTTAAATGAAACGTTACAGAGAAATGTTTGTTATTCGAAAATAAGACTGGCATCTTTGACTAGTTTGTGTGCCAATACTTTTGCACAGTGACGCCGATGAGAAAACACTAAAACCAGAGAAGCATACCTGTACAGGTGACGTCGTTTCGGGTTGTCCTCTGTGCTCAGGAAATATCTGCACACACACACACACACACACAGGTGCACGTTGAAACCACAGCTTTTTATTACGAGTGACACAGCTAACGTAGCCACCAGCTAGCTAACTAGGCTACACATGCTACAAGCTAACATCACATACTCTCGATACGTTTAAAGTGATGGAGTCAATTTTAAATTCAAATACACCCATCACACTGCCTTCAGTCATAATGAGTAAAGGATATTCAGAGTTTTGAGGTGTGTGTGTGTGTATAGGTGAGTGAGTTATGCTTACACCAGCTGTGTGTCCTCATCATACGCTAAAATCTCTGTAACATCCCAATCACCCGACGTCAACGACTGCAGCGTGTCTGAGCTACTGTTGGGCTGAAACACACACACACTTGACTTGTAAGGTAAATGAAAGCTGAAGAGCAGTGTAGGTGCACATGTAGTTTAGTACAGGTGTGTGTATATGTGTGCGCACCCACCTGTGAGGTGGACATGGAGATGTGGTAGAACTTCCCTCGACCCCCCTGTGGTACTGCGCGGGTGAAGAAGAACCTGAGGCCGTCTCTGGAGAACAGCGGAGCTTCATTCTGTGTTCAGGGGAATAAACACACCGTAACACTACACACACACTCTCCAACACTAACACTACACACACACACTTTACCTTTTTTTTAAAATTATATATTCCTTCTTTCCTCATGTTTTTCTCTACTTCCCTTATTTTCTCCCTTCCTTCCTTCTTTCCTTTTTCGAGGATGAAAGGAAGTGAGGAATGAAGGAAAGACATGAGTACATAAATCCTTCCTTCTTTCCTCATTTGCGTTCGTCCTTCTTTCCTTTATAAACTTCTCGCAGGCCGTGTGCCTCTCTCTGCTCTGCTCTCGGGGACAGGGCTTTAACTTACTTTAACTTCCACAGTGTGGTGTTTGAAGAGAGAGAGAGTGAAGGTGAAGTGACTCACCTGTCTGTGCAGCCAGCTCTCACTCTCATCCTCATGTTTCTGTAAACAACAATCACACGTTAACCCTTTATTAGCCTCTCTAGAAGCTTCTTCTCTCTCTCACACACAGCGATTTTACAACACTATTCAATTATGGAATTTAAAGGAAACATGGTTGGATCCATTGTGTGACTCTATACATATCACCAGATCGGTCAAAAAGTTGATTATTTTCCTGTAACAGCATGTCCTGAACTGTTTTATTGTTTTACACCAATCTGACAGTGGCTACAATTTTTTAATTATTAAACAAAAAAACCCTGACATATCGTACTTCTTATCTGTTTAAAGTTACGTTTAACATTGTGGGACGTCGGCAAAATAAGTCTGTTCCTGTTCTTGCTCACGTCATAGCAGCTATAAACACTCATTTCCTCACCAGCCGCTCTTTACCATCTCTCTTTACCCTCGCTCTTTATTCTCTCTCTTTAAGTTAATGAGATAAAAAAAATACGCAGCTTGTCACGTTACAGAGAAACCGCAAAAAGCGTAAAAGCTCTGTCCCGAAGGCATTGGAAAGCTTCCATCTTTACCCTGTGAACGAGTCGTTACTATGGAAATGGTAATGTATTAGAGCGAGCGCATCAATATGAACCTGAGCTGCTGTTACAGAAAATTAAATCAACACCTTCTAAGCCAATCAGGTTCCAGAATGGAGAACTCAGAAAGGAAACCTTGGTGCAGATTCCAGTGGTGGCTTCACACAGGGTGAGGATGGAGTTGTTCTGCGCTCGGTTCAGCCAGTTGACCGCCAGTTTGGTGCTGGTGGCCCATTTCACCATGGTGACATAATACTCCTTCCTGAAATGGGACCCAATGTAAAGCAACTTTCCAAATCCAAGATGGCGGACTTCTATCTTATGGTCATTTTCAAAGTCTGCGCATGAAAACTAAATGACTGACCCGATCCTGGGGTCCTCGGGCTTCTTCATTCGGACCGTGTGTAGCGGCCCGTTCAGACTCGCCACCGACACATAGACCTCAGGGTTCTCTTCTCCGGCCTGAGTCAGGAAAATGTATAAAACTGAACGACAGAAATTGTGTCCTCTTTAACTAGAAGCTATTTTGGGGTGACATGGACAAAAAGACAAATGAGCTTTTAGTGGAAAAGTACAAGAATATTGAATAATAATAACGACAAGTGGGTGTGTTTACATGCAAAGCTTTTGCTCAACAAAAGTTTCAAACACATGTTAATTAGCCGAGAGTTTAAAAACAGAGAAAACAGAAGTTTTACACCCACACTCAGCAAGCGTGCTCCATTTGAAAGAAAAGATCAGCAAAGTAGACTTCACTTCTCTTCTAACACACATCGCATTCAGATACTATCAGTGGAGTATTGCAGTGAGGCTTGACCTTCTGCAAGTTTCTCTCGTCTCCACACGCGATCTCTGAAGCTCAACCTTCTTGCTTGCCTCTCTTACACCCGAGACCGCCCCCCGGTTGCTCAGTTTGGTCGGGCGGCCAGCTCCAGGAAGAGTCCTGGCTTCTTCCAAACAAAAGAATTATGGATGCCACTGCACTCTTGGGAACCTCTAATGCAGCAGAAATGATTTCTGTAGCCTTCCCCAGATCTGTGCCTTTCCAAATCGCGTCCAATCAATCGAGTTCAACGCCAATCAGAGCGTAAAACATCTCAAAGCCGATCCAGGGAAACGGATGTACCTGAGATAAACTTCGAGTGTCACAGGAAAGGTTGTGAATACTTGTGTCAATGTGATATTTCCTTTTTTTCTTTTTAAAAAGTTATCACAAATCTGTATACTTTCTACAGGTGTGTGCCTCAGCTGTTCTTAACAGGAGAACGTTATATTAGATTTGCGCTGGCCTCCATCTGTTATTCTACTCCTCAGCCTCAGGCACATTTCTGGCCACAATCTTCAGAATCTCTGACGGTTCCTCAGCGCTCACACGACGTACATGCTTCGTTTAAAAGAATTTCACTTTAAAGTCATTCGGGAGTTTTGTTTGAAAAAGTCGACACGTTTAAAGAACGGGTCTGCTGTTGGTCGTTTCTAGTTTCAGCCGAACGGACACTTCCTGTGAAAGTAGGCGGTTCTTGGACACAGTTAATGACGGAACGTACCGGACTCCTGTGACTCTAGACATGAAAACTTGATTATTCACTATTATCACGTTATACATAATATAACTGGCTAAAATGTAGACTTTTAAACGTTTTCATTCAGGTTTTCAGGATGAATATCTCTGTAACTGTAAGAGGAAGGGAAGTAATAACGACGCTCCCTTCCTCCGGTGTGTGATGATTTCTGAAGAGTAAAAAGATTCAATTATGTAAATGAGCTTCGAGTCTGGGCTCTCCGTGTGCCGTATCTCATCAGCACAGCTGTCTTGCTTTAAAAAACAGCTGCGCTGCATTACGATTAGTCCCTGCTGTTTCCCTGAAAGATTGTTTTCCGCCTCGACGGTACGCGTACATAAGATAAAGCGCTCACTTTAGGGTAGCGGTACTCCTGAGCGCCGGGGTACAGGCCGCCCGTGAACATGGGGATCTCCATTTTGGGCACCAGAGTGTCGTTGATGGTGGCGTACGCAAGCCTGAGGCCGTCCGGGGACCACCAGTGTGCGGTGTGGGACCTGAAGATCTCCTCTGCGAAACAAACAAAACGGATAAATCAATCAAAATAGGAATGAATAAATACGCAAATAAAGTAAACGTGATAAATGTAAACAACCTAATGCAAACAATAAATAGACTGATAAATGCTGAAGTCTCAGGAACAAACCAGTGCTGCCAGAATGTCTGAGAAATAAACCTGCACCGTTACAGTTCGGCTTCGTTTTCTGGACTGACGATGACAGATTCTCTTGAAGACGAATAGTCTCCTCTAAGTCATTGGCTTCAACTCAACGAGCTGCAAATCCACCCAATAGGACTTGGACATACAGCAGCCATCATGATGTGAAATAAAGGTGCAGTGTGTAATCTTTAAACATGTCTTTAAACCAGTAATAATCACATCACATCGTTAATTGGGGCGGGGGGGTGTAGGAAAAAAATGTAAATCTCAATTTTTAATTTGTAATTACCATGCAGGTAATCTGGATAATTTCTGATTTTTAGGATATTCAGGCCCTGAAATGAGCTCCACCCCGAGCTGGAACACATACTTTTCTTTAAAAGGTAAAGACATTAAGCACGTGTAGTTATTAACAGTGAGGGTGGAGTTGTGTGAAGTTTTCTGCATGCACTAGGAGTTTTCCAAAAGTTACAAACTGCCCCTTTAAAACATGGAATCACAGAGAAAGCTCTAGAAGCTGTAGCTCTAGACTGGTGTAGAACAGAACGTCAGTGTGGTTTAATATGGCGTAAAGGGAACCACAGACCACAGGATGGCAGTAGAGCTCCGTTATGTGTTTTTTTTTTTTTTTTTTTTTTTAAATCAGCACCTCAATATTTACAACACGCCACAAAGCAGGCTGTAACAGGTCCTGTAGTTCCAGTGAAGGGGGCGTGTCCAATCCTTACAGCTCTGGGATTTTTATTATTTAGAAACAGTATCAAGTTCTGAAATTGAATTGGTGTATAAATATGGTAATGTAAATAGATTTACACATATTTCAGTACATAATTTATAGAACTGTGCAGCATATCACTTTACAAAGCAGCTAAAAGCCTTTTTATTTTATAAACTGTAACGGTTCATCTTTGATGTTTAAAATAAGCTGCTCTTATTTTTACGTTATTGATTTTATTATAAACGTTCAGTTACATATTTAAAAGCATAAACAGATGAATAGATGAGTGTGTGCAAAAGAAAAACATGAATTAATGATTTAAAAGCAGCAGAAATCATAATAAAAATAAAATAATAATTTGTACAACAAAAACTAATTAATAAACAAGAAAACATGAAATAATCATATGATTATGATGTGGGAATAAGCAAATAAATAAATAAACCCAAAAATAAATAAATATGTAAAAAATAATTTCTTTCTCAAGGTCACAGTGTCTTTATGAGAGAATTTATGAGAAAGAGAAACGTTCTGGAGAAATAATGCTTTTTTTTTTCCTTTCCAATAACGCTGGCCTTTTCTTTCTTTCTTTCTCTCTTTCTCATTTCTGTTCAGAATTGATTAATTAGCCTTTTGAAAAAATTGGATGAGAGAGAGAGCATGCTATGAGGCACCTGAGGTCCCAGCGGTGAACAATACGACCCCACACACACACACACACACACACACGTGATTTATCTGTAATAAATTCCAGATAAAAGATCACAGGAGATCGGGCTTTTCTTCTGCCGCACCATGGAGCACATGGAGAGAAGGAGAAAGGAGAACAGAAAAAGCTCGGGTGTAAAAGCATCAGAGTGAGAAATGAGAAAGCGAGAGAGGATTTATGAGTCGTGTCTCGTCAGAGCCGAGCCGCAGGGTGGACGTGTGAGGAACGGATACGCTGGGATTCGTCATGGCTCAGCTCCTCGGCTGCTACAGAAGAACGGCAACATCGTGTTTATTTATTTATTTATTTATAAATTGTATGAAACATGAATGAAGAGACTCGCACGGAGCGATATCATCACCGTTCACATAAAGCCAAGTCAAATTTGCCTTTGAATTTTAAAATCACTGAAATCCTCCGCCGTCGTCGTGATTGTCGTCATGATCTGCTTCTCGAATCTAAAACTCTTTACGCTGCAGGTTAGTGTTTACTAATCTAGAGAATCCAGAAGGCAGGTACGCCGAACAGAGCTTTCAGCAGGTTTCGAGGTGACGTGAGAGGTTTTACCAGAGGTTAGTACTCCATCCTTGTAGTGCGTTCTAGAGTACTAACTCACGTTATGCTTTCGTGACCAAGAGCTACGTGCCTTAAATATTTTCTTTTGACTGCACATTAATAAAACACAATATCCTTAAAATGAAAGAAAAAAAAAAAGATAAAACAGGAACGTTTCAAATTAAACAAGCAAGTAAATTAATACAGGCGTTTAAAAATACATTCATCCTGGAAGTTTGAGGTTTCGGCGTGAAATTCTGAACATTAACACCTGGACTACAGACCGCGTTTCTTTCGTTTGCTTGATCTCCCTTCCCCGAGCTAGGTTCTAAACCGTTTACTATTTTTTCAAGAAATCTTCTACACATTTCTGTAGATATAAAAGCGTATAGAACAAGCAGCGAGCTACTATCAGAGCTGCTGTTGTAGAAAACGAAGTGACACCTGAGCAGCGCTGCGTCCTCACCTTCATACAGCCAGTCGGGGAGTCCATTAAAGACCACGCCCTCTCGTCCTGTAGTGACCAGGCGGATGGGTTTGTCCTTCACGGTGGCTTGGTAGTAGATGTTGTTCTCGAAGATGAAGATCTGGTGAGAAATTCAGCGTAAATATAACAGCATTTAAATACAATAATAAGAAAAATAAACAGTTGTGGAAACATTTCCAGTTCCATGTGTTTTCCGAATCCAATTCCAGGATCCGATACGTTTTCTCTTCCATATCCGATCCACAGTTGTGTTTTTCTTTTTTCTGGGTATCAGACTGGTACCAGCTCTACTTTCTAATCATCACCACCCTAAAATAAACCTTTCAGCCAAACCTTTTAAATACACAGTAATTTAACTGATGTTAGATATTTACTCGTCTGACCTCAGCTAACGTGCATGCGCTCGGATAGATTTTATTTCATGTTAATAACGATAACTCAGAACATTCTCAGTTTAAGCGCGACAGAACGCCAGGATGCTGCGTCAGCGCATCTTTTGAGTCGAGACATGAAATGTTACTACTGTGAGGCTGGGGGGAAAGGGTCGGGGCTTCCGGCTAACATCAGAGAATTCGAAGCTGCCAATTGTTCGTGATCATTCGTAGCGGCGTACTCCAACGTTAAAAAAAACATTGTGCAAAATCCGTAAGGAACCATGCCTTGAGGGGGCGGAGTCAAAGCAAACTTCCATGAACAGTGCTCCAGTGAAGGTTTCTGATCATGTAAAGTCCATCTTTCACATAACTCTTCCTTTGTTAAAAGTGTTTTTGTGTAATTAATGCAGCACCATGCACCAGATTGATCCTTTGCTAATTGTCGTTACCGTGGAGATGAATATTAATGATGCGATTAGAGGGTGGAAAGATGACAATCGCAGGAGCGAAGCATAAGAAGAAGAAAAGAGAGCTCGCAAAAAAAAAAAAAAGAGCAGGCTGCTGATGTGTGCGTGTGTCGGCTTGTGAGTGACAATGCCATTTGTCAGCAGTGAGTCTGTCTCTCTGTCATCTGCTGTGCTGATTTCCTGCCAGATCACCACTCCATCTTGCTTCCTGCGCCGTCTCTATCTCTGCTCCTGATTTCCAGCGTCGTCACGGCGACCTTGGCGCTGCGGGGGCGGGGTCGAGAAAACCTGCTGCTCTTTTGGTGCAGATTAATCACCGCAGCACTACAGCCATAAAGATTATTTCCGTTCTGGGTGATCAGCTTGCTAAGCTCCGCCCACACAGTAGTGTTCATTCTAGAGCAGGAACTAAAATCTGGTCTTGTGTTTGATTCTCTCTCTCACACACACGCACACACACGCACACGCTGAAGGTCGGGTGAAAACAAGACTAGTCCCCAGGGCTAGTGCCATCTGTCACTCTCTCTCACTCACACAGCTGATCACACAAACACACACACACACACACACACACAGAGCACAGGTTCTCTCTGCCCTCTTTTATCCCTGACACAGTCTCATCTCGAACGCTCCTCCTAAACCTTCGCTTACTCTTTATTAATAATTATTTTATTAACATGTAATAAAACTGACGCTTTATTAAAAACATGTGACGTGAAAAAGTGCTTACTTGCAAAGAGGAGTGTGTGATTAGTAATCAGGGTCATGTGACTAATCAGGTGTTACTGATTTATCCAGATGTAATGCAGGGAGGTGGGTGTGTGTGTGTGTGTGTGTGTGTGTGTCTCACCAGTTGTTGGCCTTTCGGACCCCATCCAGCAAACTGCAGCGTTGTGTTCTGCACTTCAGGAGCAGACAGAACCTCCGTCTCCCTGTGAGGGGAAAAACCCCACACACCTTTAATTGATTAATCAATTTCATTCAATTACAATTATGTTCATTAGAATAGTGTGTTTATTGGCTGAAGAAGAGTGACCAACTGATAATAAATTACTGTAGTTGTTAACTATAGATCATAACCCATTAACTAGTTAACTAATTAAATATGTGTTTGATTAATCCGCCTAATTAATTATTCCACGCTTAACTGAAAATGTTGATTCATTACCTGATTAGTTAATTAATTAGGAAAATCTATTTATTCATTACTCCTTCAGTCCAGTACAGTGTGTGTGTGTGTGTGTGAAATATAATATAATCCTGTAAAATACAGTTAGTTCATTTGTGATCAAATGTAAAGTAATTATTTAATTAATCACTTTATTACCCAAGTAACTAATTTACTAATACAGACTTAATAAAAGAGTGACTAATTAACAATAGTCATTAATTAACCACACCCCTGCTTCAGCCTATAAAATATATAATAGTTAATTAGTTAAAAAAATGTTGTCAATTAATTCAATTAAGCACCCGAGTTAATAATCAATCAGTCAATACATTTATTTCAGCAATGATTCATTCATTAATTAGTGTAGTACAGTGTGTTTTTCCAGGCTGAAAACAGAGGAGTGGAATTATTTATTATTTGTTATTTTACAACAATTACATGCATCTGATTGTGATGTTGTGTAAATTAATTAATAATAAATAAAAATAAAAAAAACAGCCAGAACTGATATACAGCATAGTGTGAGAACTCAGAAGCATTACAGCCAGCAGGGGGCAGCGACAAGCGCACAATCAGCTTAACACACACACACACACACACACACTCTGCAGGGTTCTCACACAGACCACATGCTGTAGGGTTCTCCACTGTAATTAACACACTTGTTCATGTTTCAGCACAGAACAGAGGAACTTACGGAGTTTTCAGGCTGCATATGATATACGAGGCCGTGTAGGAGTACCGGTACAGCTGTAGAGGAGAGAACACACATCTGTTAACACACACACACACACACACACACACACACACAGACTCAAAAACCAAACCAAACACACATGCACGCACACACACACACACACACACAGATACCAACGGTCTATCCATCCATCCATCTCAAACAGAGCTCTGTTGAGCAAACCTGGGACTATGTGGGTTCTGCTACACCCTATGTAGTGAGCGCATGTAGTGAACAGGAATCTGATTGGGATTCTCTCCATTACTCTTACTGACGCTGCAATATCATTAAAGTCTGACAAATGAATGACAGGACTATTGTGTGTTGTATTGCTTTAGCCAATTGTTAGACGAGTGTGTGTGTTTAGCTGTAGAACTGTTTTTCCTACACCTGTCCTGCAATAACTGTTGGTCGGTTGATGGAAACAGCCGTGTGTGTGTGTGTGTGTGTGTGTGTGTGTACACTCACTCACCGGGACGATGTTGTAGGCCAGCAGAATGTGAGTCAGGTCAGGAGACACTTGGTACTTGCTGGCTTTATACATTTCCTGAACAGGAGGGTGAATAAAGTTATTGAACTGAAACATCAGTTTAGTCATCTATCTATTTATCCGTGTTCTTCTATCTGTCTGTCTATCTCTCCATCTGACCAGCTGTCTATCTGTCCATCCATGCATTCATTCATCCATCCAATCCAACAACCTGTCTTCCTCACCATCAATCTCAGCTTTTTGGCTTTTATTTGAGTGTATCCATTTATCTATCCATTCATCCAGTTAGCAGTCCATCCATCCATCTCACCAACTGTTTATCCATCCATCCATTTATCCATCCATCCATCCATCCATCTGACCAACTGTTTATCCATCCATCCATTTATCCATCCATCCATCTGACCAACTGTTTATCCA
>JANDJT010000206.1:10306052-10319543 GCA_024331685.1 Stegophilus panzeri | reverse complement strand
CCATCCATCTGACCAACTGTTTATCCATCCATCCATTTATCCATCCATCTGACCAACTGTTTATCCATCCATCCATCTGACCAACTGTTTATCCATCCATCCATCCATCCGACCAACTGTTTATCCATCCATCTGACCAACTGTTTATCCATCCATCCATCCATCCGACCAACTGTTTATCCATCCATCCATCCATCTGACCAACTGTTTATCCATCCATCCATCCATCCGACCAACTGTTTATCCATCCATCCATCCATCCGACCAACTGTTTATCCATCCATCTGACCAACTGTTTATCTATCCATCCATCCATCCGACCAACTGTTTATCCATCCATCCATCTGACCAACTGTTTATCCATCCATCCATCCATCTGACCAACTGTTTATCCATCCATCCATCCATCTGACCAACTGTTTATCCATCCATCCATCTGACCAACTGTTTATCCATCCATCCATCCATCTGACCAACTGTTTATCCATCCATCCATCCATCTGACCAACTGTTTATCCATCCATCCATCCGACCAACTGTTTATCCATCCATCCATCCATCTGACCAACTGTTTATCCATCCATCCATCCATCTGACCAACTGTGTATTCATTCATCCATCCATCCAACCCACTAGATATCAATCATCCATCTGACCAACTTCATGCATCCATCCATCCAACCCACTGTTTAACCATCCATCCAACCATCTATCCATCCATCCATATAACCAACTGTCTATCCATCCATCTATGTATTGATTCATGTATTGCCTATATTCATGTAAATAGTTTGTCTGTCTATGAATCCACCCATCCATCATTCCATCTCTATCCGCCTGTCTTTCCCGTATGATCTTTATTGAGTCCGGTGTGTGTGGGGCATATTTTCTGTATGGACGAATAAAATTTACTGATAAACTTACAAACATCTTGTTCTCCACCAGAACCTCGGTGCTGTTGCTCTCCACATCAAGCTTGACCACATCTCCATCCTGATTACGGTACAGCAGCTCCGTGTCTGAGGTGGGGAACAGAGGGAAACGCAACGTGATCATAATTATATCATCACTGAATAGCAACAGCATTAGATTCCATAATTATTATTATTATTATTATTATTATTATCCTCATTATGGAAGTGTGAAGTTTAGTTTCAGTGCCTTCAGATCCAATCAACAGACATCACAGAGCAGGAGGACATACTGTACTTTCACGTGAGCTCATCTCTGAATGTTTGCGTATGCTCTACAATTAAAATCGTAACGTGGTTTCAGCGAGACAAAATGGCCGCCTTTCACAGACACAGTGCTGGGAGAGTAAAACTTCTGTAATAACTGCATCATCATCATCATCATCATCAGATGTGGCACTGTAATGAGAATAATGTACACAGTAAAGTGCCGTCTCGGCATTAACGTGTGGATCTGGAGGAGGAAAAAATCCAGCTGGTGTGATTTTAAAAGTCTATTAAGGGACTTTTGCCTCAATATGCAGTGATAAAAAAACGTCTTTGTAGAGAAAAACAAAATTATACTTCTATTCATCTCACTTCTATTCATGCACTGATCATCTCATCTTGCTCGTTATCGCACACAAACACAAGCCCCGCCCCCTTACCTCTGTCTGACCCTGTAAACATTTTCCAACAAGTCCCTCCGAGTTAGCTGTTGCCATAGAAACAATAACGTGAGTGGTGTAAGTATAAATATGTGACGTATACACAGACCTACACGCCGTATATGTAGTAATATGTAATGCTTTGCGAGTTGTCTCCTACACAAAAGGGTTAAATAGAGGCACGTTAACAAGGCTAATCAGTAAGAACAGGTGTGAACAAACAGGACAGGTGCTGACCGTTTGGGGGCGTGGTCACAGCTGAGGGATGGGGAAAAGAGGAAAAAATTATGAACAGTTATAAATTTGGTATCTTTGAGAAACAAAACCCTGGAAATCCTGAAATAAACTGTGGGAGAAATTCTCACAATATTAAACGTTAAATCAGGAAGTCTGAAAATCCAGGCTGGAAATCGTCTTGGGAACAAGTTCATACATACTTTATATCGTGCGTTGTTTTGCGCCTCTGGTTTGTTTGCGTTTTGATTTGTTTTTGTCTATCTAATATTTTATCCAGTTTGGTTCGTGTCCCAGTTTCATGCCCCTGGTTTGTTTTTGTTATTTTGCTTGCGCACTCTTGCGAGCTCTCTCTCACACACACACTCTCACAGAGAGCTCCTCGGGTCTGGATGCACATGCTTTCTACGCTGGTAAATAATACAGACGAGTGATCAGGGCTAAAAAAGCTCAGTGTAACAAAGAGACGCAGCAGCACGACAGGATGTGTATAACAGCGATGTTTCCACACACACACACACACACTTCTGTTTACTGTTTAAATCAACACACTTACAGAGATAACACCGTTAACCATCACACACATGAACAGAAACTCGAATAAAATGAACATAACAATAACGGTGTGTTAAACGCGGCAACGACAAACCTGACGAAAACGCATTTTTAAATGTGTTTTACTTTACAGTTAGTAAATATAAACTTTTCGTAATACTAAGGACATGAAATAATGATTACAAATGACTTTTTAGGTACTTTAAAAGTGTTTCTCTGGTGAGTGTCTCTCAATGCTCAGTGCTCGCTGAAGAGAACTGCTCCCCCACTCTCATGGGAATTAAGCTGCTCGCGCTCGATTCACAGCACTTTGTTAAACTCGCTGTTAAACGTACCGTTTTAACGTCGCAGCATGAGCTTGGAAAACTGAAAAAGTTTTTGATGAGAAACATCAGAGGGGAAAAAAAAAGGGATAAGTCATACTTTTAACTCGTTTGTGTCTGTATTGCTGTGCTTATCTAGCTCACTTTCATTACACTACGTCAGCTGACACGTTTTAGCCCAGTCAGTTATATTTCTCAGCCAGAACACCAGAATAAGCACACTTTCCAGCTTTTACACGCCTGGAGAGCGAGCGAACGGATTTCTCACAGGTAGTAAAGATGCAATATGATGTGGAAGTGATGTGAACAGAACCGTAAGCTTCAGAAACTAACTGACTTGCTTGGAAACTCTCGCGAACCTCACCGGTTTCCATTCTGTTTCGGCGCTGCCCTGGCCACGCCCCCTCAGCACCACTATTTTGGTCGCGATGTATCTTGTAATGTAAAGCTCTTCCGAGCTGGATTTAGACCCGTTTCCTTTTCACCGTTTCCTCGTTTGATATTTTGCTATTTTTCATATTTTTTCTGAATCACCTTGTCTCGCCTGTGATGAATATGAATCGGCATGATTTTGCAGAAATTTCATGACTAATAGAGAAACTCTGCACTCGTGTCCAGTGTATTAAAAATTTTATTCTGTTACTTGCAGAAAGTCAGGCGAGTCTCATCACGTCACGTCTGCCGGGTGCGAGATGCTAATGCGAACTGCTGTTCCCGAGCGCAGCTGGAATGCTAATGCAGCATTAGATAGGAAAATGCTAATTTAGAGAGCCTCGGGATGCCGAGTGTCCTTGTGGAGGATTTCGGCGGAGTAAATGGAGGCGTGAACCTCCGCTCTAGTGGTTAATTATCTTGATCCATCTGCTAGGAGATGAGCAGGAGCTCGTGCTTTTCTCCTGTTGAGCCGGCGACATCTGCCATGTTTCCCACGTCATAATCTGTCCTGCTCCTCATTGTTTAATGGTTCATTTAGTGCAGGGATGGCTGCTGCCAGGAGAACCCATGGAACTGGAGAACATGTTCTACCTGTGTTTACTGCAGTGTGTGTCGCACAGCTGGATCAACTCTAAACCAACCACTACTGGCTCAAATCTAGATTTACATTTAAATACAGCTGACTGGTGGTTTAATCCAGAGCCACTTTACAATGAGGCACAGTTTCATCCAAACACATGGATGGCTATGCCCTCCATCCATCCATCCATCTCTCTCTCCATCCATCAATCCAATCATCCATCTATCCCTCCATCTAACCATCCACTGATCTCTTTATTCATCCATCCATCTATCCCTCTATCCATCCCTCCATCTATCAATCCATCTAACCATCCACTGATCTCTTTATTCATCCATCCATCTATCCATCCCTCCATCTATCAATCCATCTAACCATCCACTGATCTCTCCATCTCTTGGCTTCTTTGTATGTCTGTCTCTTTCTTTATGTTGTGATCAATAAATATTGATTATAGTAACCCATACACACACACACACATCCATTTATCCATCTATATTTATATCCAAGTCTCTCTCTCTCTGTCTACCAATGTTAAATGAGGAAATAGTTTAAACAGCAAACCTCTCTATCCGTCCATCTTGTATAATCTTATTTGATGTAGGAGAAGGTGGAGGAGGAGGAGGTTTGTTTCCGCTGATTTGAGTACAGAAGGACATCCGGCTGAGCGCTGCTCAAACAGTCAGACAGTCTCATCATTAAAAACCGCAGGGGACAAAACAAACAGCTGTCCATCTTTACTCTTCATTTAGCTCCTTCTGGTTGGATTCTGGAGCTTTCACTCGTTCATTATCCAGAGCCCGACCGAGTCCTCCCATCAAACCCAGGGCTTCCACGTCAAAAAGATAAACCAACACAGCGGTGCACGGAGCGATCACCAGGACGAGCTCTATAATGAGTTTCACCATCATCATCACGGATTGTATGTACTCGACATACGCCTTTTTTTGTGTGTGTGTTGTTCAAAACATTGCCTGCTTTCCATCCCGAGGTCTTTGGTGATCTGAAATCGCGTATCACGATGCATGTTTCCGCGAAATACAGTAGTGTATTTCCCAGCAATACACTACTGTTGCATTTAAAAAAAATAACTTTTCCAATGATCAGTCTGTAAAGGATTCCGCAGAGTTTATTTTGGGATCGTTGCGGCCAAAAAAAAAGCTCGATTTTGCTGTGGCTTTTTTAAAAATTGCGATGCAACTCAAGTTTTTTTTTGTGTTTTTTTTTTGCAGAAAACTTCTTGAATCGGCGAAATCACAGTCACACTGCCTTTCGCAGCAATGTTTGTTGGTAAACGAGAACTTTTAACTATACTCGTATTCGATGACGTCACACGACGCGTCTCAGCCCAAACATGCATAAAATCTGCGGTAATTTTTTTTTTTTTTTAATCGCAAGATTCTCGGAATGTTGTGGGGTTTGCTTGATTTTGTGTTCATTTCTGCGATCGCAAAATCACAACAATATTCCAAATTGAAATGTTAAAAAAATAAATACAAAGTTAATGAAGGTTTCCTGTCTAGTTTGTATTTATAGCAAAAAAACAAACAACTATTTAATAAAAAGATGTCATGATATCTATTATATCGCAAAAAACATTGTGCCATAATTTATCACCATATCGATACATTTATTAAATAATGTTGTACTTTTTGTCATGGAACGTCTTTAAAACTTTATTTTTTTTAACACAAATTTTGTCCAAGATGTTCATTACTTTTCCAACCAAAATGAAATGTTATCAAAACAAGCCTTGAACCCAGACAGTTTAGATTATTACTATTCAGTGCTCTTTACTTGACTATATTTTTAATGTAGAAAATGTTTCATTTTTTATTTTTGAAGGCATATTTGCATTACAGCGTTTCTTCAACCACCTGCACGTTACTCTACATTATAGCAGCCGTAAAAAGATAAAGATGATCACCGTTTGCTGCTGTTTGTTTATATATTTCTTTAACGATTGAACCTGGTTTCAGCTTCTTGTTTACTGTGCGTTTGTGTTAATGTGGTTATATTTCAATATGATGATGCTGTGCGTATATAATCCACCAGAGGGCAAAAAAAATGCATGTTTCCATACAAAAATGTTTAGGAAAATATATATTTAAAAAATTCATTGGGTGATTTGTGCTTGATGTGGCACTTGGGATAATTTCATGTATCATTTGTTTTTAAATGTTTCTACTAATATACAAATAAGCAGATGACAGTTATATTATATTGTTATAGTAGCTATTAGTTATGGCAAAATTTATAACATATACAACACTGTATATGAGGGTCAAATGAGGCATCATACACACACACACACACACACACACACACACACACAACGTACCACTTAGCCACTTGGCCTGGGGGTCGTGAACCTGCAGCTCCGAGCTGAACAGATCCTCCACTGTGACCTTCTTCTTGGAGGCCAAGCTGTCATCCTCACCTGCATTCAACAACACACACACACACATACACGGAGACAACATCAGTCTTTGTGTGTGTGTGTGTGTGTGTGTGTGTGTGTGTGAGAAAGAGAGAGAAAGTGAAAGCATAGGTAAAAGCTTCCAGCTCCATAAAACAAACATGAAGCATAAAAGAAATCCTCAGCAGCTCTGCATTATTGATTCGAGGCACATAATGGATATAATGCTTTATTCATTATTAATAACACACGGGCGTGGTTCAGTAATTATTCACATAATGAAAACGCCAACGCACCACTTACCCATCTGCTAAATGTAAGCAAGTCGAGGACCAGAACAATTCACCTGAACTACACGCACACACAGCGGCAAGGAAATAACGAGTAAACCTTCTACCGTGGTTTACGCAACACGGTTTTATACTCGACCCAGAGTGGTTAACTCGCTGCACTGTCCTACGCCTTCACACGACTCTTGTTTTGTTCAGCTACACAAATATAATCAGGTGTGAGAAATTCAAAACACTGAACACTGGTTGGTGATGAGGGTGATGAGGGTGATGAGGGTGATGAGAGCGTCAAGGTGTAACACATCTTTGTGGAATAAAGAAGAGTGACCCAGCGCAGCACCGTGGGACGTTTATCCTTCAATCAAAACTGAACAACTGGTGAACCAGCCAGGAGTCAAAAATCAAATTAGTGGGTCACACCAAGAGTCAAAATTCAAATTGGTGAATCAACCAGGAGTCAAAAATCCAATTAGTGAACCAACCGGGAGTCAAAATAATCTGGTAAACCAACAACGAGTCACATATCCAATTAGTGAACCAACCGGGAGTCAAAATAATCTGGTAAACCAACAACGAGTCACATATCCAATTAGTGAACCGACCGGGAGTCAAAATAATCTGGTAAACCAACAACGAGTCACATATCCATTTGGTGAGCCAGCCAGGAGTCAACAATGTAATTAGTGAGTCACATCAGGAGACACAATTCAAAGCAGTGAATCAATCAGGAATCAAAACAATTTTGGTGAGCCAGCCAAGAGTAAGAAATCTAATTTGGGGGTCAAAAATCAAATTTGATTTTCATCTCATTTGGCTCAACAATTAACAAACCAGCCAGGAGTCCAAAATGTAAGTAGTGCGAGAACCGGGTTTTAATAATAACCGATTTGATAATAACAATAATAATAATAATAATAATAGTAATATTTAGTTTTAGGAAAAAGCACACTGGTTTGATGAATAACCTCAACTAGTTTTCAAAATAAAAGAATAAATACAAATAATACAAAAGAGGCAAACAATGTAAACAAATAAAAGCAGTACAAAAATCACACAAAATATTAAAAAATATATAACCAAAACTGTAAAAAAAAAAAAAAAAAAGTGTAAGAATTTAAACTGAATTCTTTTATCATCTTAAATAATATAAAAGCAATGCGGATTTAACTAGCAAAAAGAAAGCAAATAAAGACAGAAAACCCCCTCCCCCCCATCCCCTCCCTTTTGCTGTCTGAAGTGACAAAGAACACGGAGAACGAGTTTCCCGATCAGGTTCTAACATCGTTCTAACGTCTGTGAGGAACACAGCACACACAATACACAACTACACAACATACACAACTTTCTTTCTTCTGTTGTTCTCTCACCAGCCTCTCTTTTTTCTCTCGGCCATAAAACTCCAACACTGGAGACTCCTTCCATAAATGTTATACATAAATCACAATTGAACACTTTATCGTATCAATGTCCGCCCTGTGAACGAGCTGTTACTATAGAAACAATAAAGTTTTTTTAAAAATACAGTATAAACCTATGAATCGACATCTTCTGACCAATCAGAATGGCCTTTGTGTGTAACTGTGGGATGGTGATATATATATATATATATATATATATATATATATATATATATATCAACGTTATGAGGACAGCCGAGATGCTGATAAAATTTATCATCAGACTCGATGGAGAGAGCGTGAGGGGGGAAAAAGCGCCATTTCCTGCATCAATGTGAGAGAAGCAGTCAATATTCATTTAATTGAAAAAGTTTCTTTATTCAAAAGGGAAATTGGTCTGGCAGCGAATTTGGCAATGAATAGACGACATGTCAATACGGGCGCACGTGCATGCGTGCGTTTTGTTTTTCTTTTCACTGTCACTGTGTAAAAAGCTAAACAATTAATTCTGTCGTCAATAATTTATGCAAATGATGTGGGGTTGTTGTTGTTTTTTGAAAAGCACACATTAATCACGCGTCAGTTTGAATGCAATAAAATAACCACAACACTGCTGCTGCTTATCGCCGACATGATGAATAAACTTATTTCTATAAATGAACAGACGGCCCGCTGTGCCGGTTGTTTCCAGATTTCTATCACACCGTCACGCTTGAGGCTATTATCTAGCTAAAGTATCTGGAGACCGTTCGTTTCCAAACGAGAGCTGGCGACTTTGGAGCGATTTGCTGCAGCGACTCCCGATGGGAGAAGAGAAGAGCGCACGTGCCGTAGGCGATTAGCTCACTGACTGGTTTTACTGGACATAAACGAAGGCGTGTTTTGAGCTAATGAATACTCTAATGTTTAGGAAGGGTTTTTATGTAAAACGTTAGTTGACGACGTTATCATTAAACGCATTCCAAGATGCCGATCTTTGCGATTTGGCTGAAAATGAAACAAACTGATTGAGAGGGTTCTTCTCAATATTTTTGCTCCACAGGAAATGCAGGTTTATTCTTCGCATTCTCAACACGGAGGAACAGCCAAGGAGCGTTTTTAGCGCCTGCAAATAATACTAAAATAATACACGATGGAAGAAACTGCAGATGAAAATGATGGATGGAAACGAGAGAAAGGACAGAAAATCCCTGCGAAACGACTCTGACACAGGAACGTGAAGCAGCAGGTCGTCTTCGGTCAGCGACCGTAAAGCACAGGAGCCCGAATTACACTTGATGAGCTGCAAATGGCACCTCTGATATCCTGCCAATTTTATAAACGAGCGGCACTATTAGAGTGATAATCTACAGGCGGGATCGTTACCATAATCCACATTAAAGCACCATTACCGGGCAGAGGGGTGAGCGCCGCTTCCCTGAAAAATTCTCACACACACTTTTTCTAGCTTTCTAGTTGTGCATCAGGTTTTGAATAGTTTTAACAGCAGTGCTTGCAGGTTGTTTAACGGCGCTGTATGCTCCTGTGAGGACGTGTGGCATCTTCTACAGGGTCAGTGGACACGTTTCCTTCCAAACAGAAAATCAAGCAAATCGGGTTTTAACGTCATCCGGTGCAGGAAGCTCGTGTACAACACGTATTAGAAAACAGATTTATCTCCAGTTAATATCACGCAATCGTGAAGTTTTCAAAATTTTCAAAATACGAGAGTAAAAAGCCGCAAGTGCGAGAGTAAAAAGTCACAACTGTGGAATAGTTACAATTGTGAGATAAATCTGCGTTATATTTTCTGATACGTGGCAGCTTCCATGAGCTACAGCTAATTTTGGAGGTTAAACAAATCTATCTGCGATTTAAACATAAAGAAGCATAAGCTTTCACTGGAGGAACAAATATCAGTTTGTTATCAGAACTCAGGACGATGATTTATATATTTATATTAAATTAAAGCCCTTTGGAGGCATGTTGCATTGTATATATTTTCCTAAAAGCTGTGCAGGAAAGGGTTAATGTAGCGCTTTGCTTCCCGCGTCCTCCGCGAGGTTTTTCAGTAAAGATCTGGGTCAGGTTTGGGGGTTTTTGTTGTAACGTGTGAGGACTTACGTGGCGTGAGCAGGATAACAGAGGTGATGATCAGAGAGCAGATGAATAGGATGACCAGCAGAGCGATGGCTATTCCCTTCCAGTTCCTCTGAGGAGGAGCGCTACCCACCAGCTCCTGTTAACAAACACACACACAAAATGGACGCCATTTAAAAAAGTTCTTGTAAACACTTCTGGTCGCGTCTCGTTTCCAGAGGAGTGTGCCGAAATACAGTTTCACACCACAGCACTGTAAAATTCTGCGTTCTGATTGGTCAGAAGGTGTAGCTTAATTTTCCATAACAGCAGCTCTGACTGTAGCGCAGGTTTATATTAACGCTCTCGTTCTGATACGTTATCGTTTCCATAGTAACAGCTCATTGTGAAGTCTTCTGTAAGGAGGCGTTCGTGTAACCTGTATGGAAGGAGTCTCCAGTGTCAGTGTTTGACTTTAAGCTTTAAGCACACTGGTTTCCCCCATTAACATGTTTCTCCGCTGCAATCCTTTCTTTCTGAAGAAAACAAAAAGCCTGTAATTTTGTGTGGAGATAAAAACAGAGCGTCAGTGTCAGAGCGGGGCATTAGTCAAGGCGTCGTTAGCATTTCGGGGCATGAGAGGAAGACGGATGGAGCGAGCTGCATAACTGGGAGCTGTCTGTCTGTCTGAGCGAGGTCCGCAGGGGAAATCGGAAGTGTGCTGGGTTATTTTTAGGATAAGACTGAGAGAAGAAACTGAATTGACGTGAATAAATCAGCAGGGAGAAGAAAAACAGAGAGCGAGAGCGAGAGAGAGAGAGAGAGAGAGAGAGAGAGAGAGAGAGAGAGAAGATTAACAGAAAGCTAGAGGTGTCTGGATCCTGAGCTACTGACGGACTGAAATCACACCTGCATGGCTCTACGCACGCACACAGAATAAAACAACTGATGCGAGACCCTGAACCCTGTTCTTCACCTGTTTCACTCCACTCCTCTTCTAACTTAAAAGTCCATTGTTGGATAACTTTTCACTTTATTTTATTGTTCAGCTTCTAAATTTTTTTTCACAATTACAATTGTTAGCTTTCAGTCAGTTGATTTAAAAAAAAATAAAAAAATTAAAAGTTCACGGTGTATATATATATATATATATATGTTCGAGCGTAACTCATTTGACGGTCATGTGACGCGCATTGACACTAAAACGATAGTGTACGCTGGTCCTTTTTATTCTGAATAAAAAGTCGCAACTACGAGAATGAAAAAGTCGCAACTGCATAATAAATTGCGAAATAAAAACAATTGCATAATAAAGAATCGCAACTTTGAGATAAAAAGTTACAATTACGTAATAAAAAGTCACAATTGTGAGCTGTAAACTGTAAATTATAGTAAAGTATTAGGCATGTCACCAAGAAAAAGAATTTGTCCATAAACTGTCACCTCCAGTTTTTTTTGGCTGGAAGAGATAACAAATTCAGAATTTTTATCCTTAAAAAAAAAAAAAAAAAAAAAAAGATACAGGACTACACCGAAGTGTAAAAGTGTAACGGCAATAAACAATATAATCATCATTACTATTCTAATATTTAGCCGGTCAAATGAAGGCGTTATTAAAGTTAAATAACGAGTTAAGTCAAAATAATTTTAAAAATGTTGAAACTTTTGTAGATTTCAGCTATTTAAACTATTTTTTGAGAATTTTCTGAAATATAATTTGATGTGATGAAGCGCAGACGCCTGAGCGCGAGGAGAGTGTTTCGGTAAAGAGCGTCGCTCCAATACTGATAAAAACCCTGAAGATGGATTATTTTAAATAAATAAATAAATAAATAAATAAATAACACTTTTCCACTTTAAACACAGCTGGAAGTGCTGCAGTGAGCGCTCACAATTATTCATGTCATTTACGCGCTGAAAAACATTAAGAGTGCTTCAGACGCTTTAGAAAGTGCACTTCCTGTCGTTAGTTTCTGCTCCCGTACTGTACTGAGTGCTGAAAAGAGACGTATTAAAAAAAAAAAAGTAGGAGGGACGGTTGAGACTTTTCCTTAAAACTTATTATAGAGGAGTGAGTCAAGCGTGTTGGGGTTCGGCGGCGGCGCGGGTCTGTCGCTCCGAACACTTCAACACATCTCCTCTGATCGCCGAGTAGGCGTTTCCATGGCAACCCAGAGGCATCAGGACAGGAAGCAGGAGTTCAGGATGGTATTTGGACGAGTAGATGGGGGATGAAGACCGGCACCAACTCGCTGAGAACCAGCCAGAGGGACAGACAGACAGGCAGATAGACAGACAGACAGACAGATGGACAGAGAGAGACAGGCGCGCCAACAGGCATACAGGTGGACAGAGAGATGAAGAGAGAGAGACAGACAGATATTTGAGGACAGACAGAAAGAGACAGATTCACAGACAGACGGACAGCTAGGCAGACAGAGAGATGGACATGTGGACAGACAGACCGATGGACAGAGCCACATATAAACAGATTAATGGATAGACAGACAGAAATATGAGGACAGATAGACAGATAACAGATGAACAGGAAGGTAGGCAGACAGATAGATTAGACAGACAGACAGACAGACAGACAGACAGACAGACAGGCAGATGAACAGACAAACTGATAGAAAGAGACAGACAGACAGAGAGATGAAGAGACGGACATATGAACAGATGTATGGATAGACAGATAGCTGGACAGATAACGACAAACAGCAGGAGACAGATGGACAGAGAGATGAATAGACAGATGGACAGCTTGGCATACAGACAGACAGACAGACAGACAGACAGACGTACAGAGAGACTGACAGATGGACAAACAGACAGTAAACCATAGGATTAGAGAAGCCACAGATTTGCAGCTTGTGTGTTTTTCCCCCGTGATGCTGAGCATCATGGGTAATTTGTGCTTGACAAATTGGAGTGGAGTGAGTGGAGACAGAGAGGATGAAGAGCGCAGCAGATCGGGGTTTCAGGTTAGAGGAGCCAGGGACAGAGAGCGTCTCTGTGATGCTATTCACACGGATACACATCCGTAAGGAACGCTGTAAGCACGGGCACACACGCACACACGCAGTGTCCGTCTCGAGTTCCTCTCGGCCTCTGGTGCCAGTAAACTGATATCTGACCTTCTGTCTACTGTTTATATCCACTGCATGAGAGGTTCACGCTTCGGTTAGTGGAAAAACGAAACCCTACTAGATGTGGGTCAGTCTCCGCTGCACTGCTCCGACCAGGACGCAGAAAATAAAGGCAGTCCGGAGATCGCGGGTTCTAAGCCAAGGAGTCCAAGAGAGCAAAACCAGTCGTGACGTCTGGGTGGGAGGGGTTTACTCTGTCTCTGTTACCCTGTCAATAGGGTTACCCTGCGACACTAGGGTGTCTGTGAGATCGTGTATGAGGAAGGCGGCGGGTAGCGCTTCCCTCCGAGCATGTTAGACAGTTGAAAAGCTTCAAGCTTCCTTATCAGAAGCTGGCACACGCTAGAAGAGAGGCGGGCCTATTATTGCATTTTGACTTCAATCCTCCACTATCCATATACACACTGACTGAACTGTGTACTTGTATGAGTAC
>JANDJT010000206.1:10286994-10298368 GCA_024331685.1 Stegophilus panzeri | reverse complement strand
GCATGAATACCCATCACTGATCTCCACTGCATAAAGACCCATCACTGATCCCCTCTGCATGAAGACCCATCACTGATCTCCACTGCATGAAGACCCATCAGTCAAAAAGACCTTCAAAAAACACACAATCACAAGTAGTCTTATTGATCTATTTATTCTTTTATGGTTAAAATATTTTTAAAGTTGTTTTGAATTCTGTAAGAGTCCGTCACTGTCTAATAAAACTAATCTACCCTACACCTTCAGAAAAACGCCCCTCCCACAGGTAACGCGTTTGATATGCAAATGACCCTTAAGACAATATGCAAATTAATGTATTTAACGATATCTCGCCACTTTTATTTATTTTATTTTTTTTGCGCATGCGTCAAGCGACTTTTCCAATAAACGCTGAAGAGTTCGCAACAATTAACAAATATAAAATCCTCTTACAGGTCTAGCAGCGAAGAAAACTCGCCACAGTAGTGCTTGCTACAGCATTTTATCGACTAAAAGAGAAGGATAGAGTGATGGGAATGTCGGTGTGTAGCATGGAGAGGTGTTGGGTGAAGCGGACATGACAGGTGGGGTTGCTGCTTTGCTCCTACCTGCTCCTGCTGCTGAGGCGATTTAGCCGATGCGCTGCGCTCCTTAGCCGAAGTCATGGAGGCACTGAGATGTGAGGGAGATAAGCAGGCTGCTTCAGGCGGAAACGTGTGTGTGTGTGTGTGCGAGAGAGAGAGAGAGAGAGTGAAATAAAGATGTGACCAGGCGTTCGCGACCGTTACAGTAACTACCCGAGATGAAATGGAAAACTGCGCGTGGGATCACGCTTGAGCGCTTGGTTGCCTAGCAGAGAGAGCTGCGCGTGAGAGTGCAGAGGTGCTGTCGGTGGGCGGGGCCAAATTCATTCCCGCTCTTTTTTGGAAGCTACTTTATTACCCTATGTCTCCACAGAAACTGTATTTTCCACCAGGTTGCTTTTGTTTGTGTGTATGTGTGTGTGTGTGTGTAATATATATTTACATATATCTTATCTTAAAGAAACAAATGTGATAAGAATGACTTGTGTCCGTTTATTATAAAACGTGGCGGATTTCGGACTTTTATGTCACGTTTAACAAAATGGAAAAAAGTTCAGTGTTATCCTTTTGATCCCCATCATACTATTAATGTTGGGAGCACTATTTATGTCCATTAACCTTGACTGGAGTGGTTGACATTGCCACCTCACAGCACCAGGGTTTCCGGTTCAATCTCAGGTTACTCTCCGTGTGGAGATTCATCCGGGTTCTCCGGTTTCCTCCCACCGGGAAGTGGACTGGCTATAGTCAATCGCTCCTAGTGTGTGTTCCCAGCGAATAAGCTCCAGATCCACCGCCACCCTGACCAGGATAAAGCGGGTACTGAAAGTAATTGAGAGCTTTGTTAATTACTGAAGTTTTATTAGACTACTACTTATATATGTAAACATACATATCTGCCTCTGTCTCGTTCAAATTAATAAAGAAACAGCAATCGATTACAAGTCTCGCAATCCAAACGGCCCCAGAATCAGTCTATGTCCGAAAATGCATCTCTTTCTCTACGTTCTTCTGTCCACACCGAGACAGCGTTTCTGTCCAGCTCAAAATAAACAAAATGGTGGATGTCGGATGTGGTACTGTAGTTGTTGTGCCTGCTATCCAGTTTGATAGCTTTGTTAAAAGATTAATGTCGACAACACATAAGTTTTAAAAAACTCGCCGCATCAATTCAAAGAGGCAAAAAGTAAATAAACGTCTGACGGAAACGATGCAGGTGTTTTTTACGCACGCGCAGTATAGGGATGTAAGAGTTTACAGGCATTTCAGTGTGGATGAGCGATTTTTAGAAAATGTCTGAAAATGCCGAGGTTGACAGAGAGCGCTTTAAAATGAAAACGCAGATTTATCCTGATTTATCTGGACGTAGCCTCAGACTTGGGTGGAGTGACGTTCAACCCTGCGAGATTGCAAACACAGAAGAGTTTTAAACCTGAGCAGGCCATTACATAAGCAAATGCGGCAAATCCGATACGTTGTGAAATATTTACACCGTTATCAATCCAAGCCAAACTTCAAGGTCTCAACCTTGTTCTCGTCTGCAAGGTCTCTCATGATCAAGCTATTACGCTAAGAACACGCTGATATCTTCACTATCGCTATTTGGTTCGCTGAAACACTCAGCCCTAATTTTAGCATATGCCTGACACCCTTCCTCCTCACTCACTCACACACACACACGTTTCACTTCCTGAGATGCGTCACACTGCGTTTTCCCTTTTTTCTATCATGCGGAAGTCTCTAGAACATTCGAGGCAGGCGTTAACGAGTGACAGGTCTGAAAATGGTAGAGATCGCACGAAGGTGTCCGTCCATCAAGGAATCATTTCTACAGAACGTGCATCGATTCGACCTTCATGAGGTACAAGTCGAACGCTGATGGGAGCTCGCGGTATATTAATGAGAGGGAACTGTGTGTGTGTGCGCGTGACAACAGAGGCATTGTACATTATGTGGCTCGTCGCACGTGTTAATAATATTCCACGGAGACCTGGCGTTAAATCCAGCGAGAGACCATATGGAAACAGAGCTTCGACAGCTTCAGTTTATGTGAACGCCAAGCAGAGAATTGATCCAGTACTATAATTTGCTGAAAGAATTTACGGTAAAAAAAATACAACAGACGTACTGGATGTAGACATATTTCAAGTAAACAGATTTGGTTTCTCCAGCTTCCACCGAGCTCCCAAGAACGTGCTGGTGGGTTGACTAGCCAGGCTAAATTGCCCCTACATGTGAATAAGTGTGTGCATGGTGCCCTGTGATGTACTGGTGTCCCATCCAGGATGTACTCCCACCTCGCATCTCTTTCTAAGCGTTATGAGTTAGCAGCACCGTGCAGTTCCGAGTGGCATACTGACGGTCTCTATACTGAAGACCAAGATGCTGTCAGTCAGTGCTCAGAGCTTTAAAATGAAAGAGCAATTGCCAGAGCTGTTTAGCTATAAGCAGTCCCGTACGACCCCCGAGCCACCAGGGTGCGATGTAAAATGTAGAATTTTTAAAATATGTTTTAAAAAATACAAGGTTCTCCAGAAACAGACTTGGAAACATTCACTAGATAGGTCAAAGTGAGCTAGATTAGATTAGTCTCGACAGGTATTTGTCTTTTCTGAAAAATTCTATGCATAAAATAGAACTGAACTGAACGAAAGAGTGTGAAAAGAAAAAAGAAACTGCGGGTCATCACCCAAACAAAGCTATTGGTCAACGATGCAAACGACTGTATTTACTGCCGAAAGTCCACAATGCAAAACTGCGGCGAATTCCATTGACTTGAATGTCACTTCACTTGGACGACAAATAGCAAGAGTGACTCAAGTGTTTCTTATATGCCTACGTGTATGGTGGCTTTAAAAAAAAATTGAATCAGACCTTCCCGTGCCGTCACATACAGCTACGCTACGTCCGTTCTGCATGCTAATAGACTCTTAATTTTCTTTAATAGAACGCTAATTCATTTTTTTTCCTTTGGATCGCAACGGTGGTTGTCATAGCAACTAAGTGCAGAGGCCTTGCTTGTGTTTTTGTGTGGCTAATAATCAGAGGCTCTATAAAACTCTATATGAAATATGAACCCTTGTATATTCTGGGGAATACTGTAGATCCAACATAGGGTTCATTCGTATTTATATTTTAAAGAATTTACTTCTGGTTTAACTTCTGGTTTTGGCCATGCCCATTTCAGGTTTAAACTGGAATACAGATTCAGATAGGTTTCTTCCTCACTGTACATCCACTGTACTTTAGGTAATATATGGTGATGATACTCAATTATATGTTTACATTCCGCTGCAAACCTAAAGAACCGAACCGCTCTTTTGTGACTACATTTCGTATGAAATTTCATTTCCAGTAAACCGCCTTGGGTTTGTTTTTTTTACTTTGTTTTTGTTTTTTTAAACAAGATATAATGTAAAACTGCCATACTGCAGAATCGATACATCAGACAGTTCCAAGGAAGGATGTCTCAAACCATTGGCCGGAGCCAAATCGTGTTTACTAGAGTGAATATCGATATATTAGCAGATGGTTCATCGCAGAAGCCAAGCAAAACATACGCTCATTATACTGAAGTGCAAGCCAGCAAGAAAATATCTTCCTTTCATTTAGCCTCCAGCTCAAGTGCCAGCTCAGCTGAAGTGTTTTTCGCATTCGTCCTCCTGGTTGTTAAGAGCTGTCGTGCTCCAGAACCACATAAGAGGAGTCTTTTCATGCCTTCGTTTTTGTATCATGTTCAGTTATTGTTTGGTGCATCTCATTCCAGTCGCTGTGTGGGGAAAGAAAAAAAAGAAATAGGAAAGTTTAAGTTCTCCTGGAATAAGACAAGCTGTTACTGAGCATCCATACACACTAACGGTTTTAAACGCAACAGCAATGAGCAAGAAGAGAAAATGATTCGAATTGGACAGACGGAGTGTTCCAGGTTTCTTTTTTTTACTGGGTTGGGCCAAACAGGTTACCTTCTCTATGTATAGTCGAATAGGCAAAAATAATTCTCGCATCTAGATCAGTTTAAACATGAAGACAACATGGAAGAAAACTGCAGCTTGGAACAAAACGTGACAATACGTTAAACATCCCACGCACAATTGTTCATGGGTCTACTTACTACCGGGTCAACATCACCATTTGGGAATGTTGAAATAGCTCAAACTTTTAAACCTGTCTTGTATTTTTCTCAATATCTCGAATTCTAGTGGTTGTTCAGACCTCAGATTTTGACACAAAGTCAATTAAATATAATGTTTAAAAAATCTTAGCATATTTATCTGTTAAAGTGGGGTTTATAAACCACTAATATCACTCACGTTTGGAAAGTATGCCCATTTTTGCACTCTTTCCCATTTCGAGGACCTCATATGAAAATACTGTAAGAAAAAAACTAGTCTTCTGTGGTGACTTCTGAGCATTTAGACAGATTTTTTTTTTTAAACAAGAAAACAAACTTGTTTTTAAGTCTACCAAATTTCACTTGGCGTATAATAATATTTCTGGAGATATTCAATCCTAAACATGGTTTAACAGATAAGACGTTTTTGTTTTTGTTTTTGTAATTAGAAAATTTTTCAAGCGAGTGAAAAAACATGATGTTAGAATTCAGCCAAAATACTTTAAAGACTTAATGAATAAAAATCCGAGACGTGCAGCAACAACCCTATCTGAACCGACACAGAACAGATATTTATGTTATATACTTGATATCTCACTGTGTCCTTGGATTTGGGATTCGCAACACTATCCTTCTTCCACTGCAATTTCCAAGGACTTTTTTTTTTATCCAATCTTCTGCTAAACTCAATCAAGTCCCAACTACCTCCCTGAAGGCCGTGATTGAAAAGATCATGGGCTTCGTTGCCACGGCAGAAGGGAAGATTGGCCGGGTTTGACCTGATCCTTTTGCACAATGCAGAGTTAATGGAGGTGTTTACTTCTTAAACTCTATTAAACTCTCAGAATGGAGAAACCCTGGTAAGAACGCCCTGGAGAATCAATAATGCGATTACTCATTAGACCTCTTTAAATCGATGTGCAAACCGGGTAAGGAGACTCTGAAGTAGTGATTTAAGACGCAATTATTCGTCCTGCGGGCTAAATGAATTCAGAGGCAGACAGAATAGCTATTGATTGTGAGATGACCAGAGTTGTTTAATATCAAGAAAGAAAAAAAAAAGCAAGGAACTCCTCTGTCCTGAAGATGTCGGAAAAATTACAGCTTAACCTCCGACTGTTGCAAAGTGCAGACACTGGAGACTCCTTCCATACATGTTACATAAATAACTGAAAACTTCACCATATCAAACAATCACACACGTTTTTTTAACTTTTTTATTATAGGAACATTATAGGAAATGAATCAACACCTTACTAATGAAAGTCTTATAATGTAACATTTTTAAACATGTTCTCCAGTCTCACACTCTGGATTTGCTTCCAGCTATGTTTAGAGTCAGCTTATCAACCATCTAACAGAATAAAATTAAAAATGAATAAAAAAAACCCATCAGCTGTTGGTGCTACATAAACCACAACTCTGATGCAATATTTCTGAAATATGAAAATGTTTAAACGCTGCTGTTTGCACTCATGAAGAACTTCATCTGCCGTTTTCTTGTTGTTTTGAAGTGGAAATCAGTTGCAATGCCTTCTGGATAACGTCTGCTTCTATAGTGATAATGACTCCATCCCTCATTTAACGGTCGACTGGTAAACTTCAAGCAAAGCAAAAGAGCAGACCTTAAATTGAGGCTAATGGCAAGGGGAAGTTGACAAGGGCATGATAAAAGCTGTTGAAACACAGCCAGATTCTCTGATGAAGTCCCCATTCCAAGTTCACACGTAGCTTTCAAAGCTGTGACATCATCGTTCTTGTGCTCATCAAAGCCATCACCTGCACCATTTATGGTTCAAGAGATGCTCGATCTGATGCGGCTAAGAAATAGTTCTCAACAACACTCATTAGTTCAGTATTCAGGCGGTCAACTGTTATGCCCTAGAGTCTCTGAAAATATTAAGGAACCCTAAAGACTTGAGTGCAAAAGTTATGAAAAGATTTATGCTGGGAAAGTTACTCGTATTCAGAGTCGGGTTTCGCACACAGACAGTGTCGATTTTCTGGTCACATTTTCAGATTATGCAAATTGCCTGTGCGGACTTCACGAGGTTGCCAGATATTTCTCGAGTAGAGACAAATAGAAATTTTAGTCCTATATGTAAGCAGTATCTCTGAGTAATGAATAATTACAGAATAGTGTCATATTTATGTTTAATATTGCCCTCAGATGACATTCCATAGTGTGTTTGAGTGTCTTTACAGACAAAATATACATTTCAACGTGGCATATTGTGGTTATATTAAACTGTCAAACTGGCACTGGACTTAATACCACTCCTCATTCGAGATGATACATCACAAGAAAAATGCACTCAAGAGTACTCCAAATCGAGTGTAACTGAGACACGCCCATATTTTAATCTCCGCACCTGAGGCATCGTTTACTTGGAGGCGAAGCCTTGACCGGCTTCTGGTTTTGTCGGAAAATTGAAAAATATATATCATTATACCTGGTGTTCCTTAGGGCTCAATTCTAGGACCGTTTATTTTGCATTAACAAATAAAACTAAAATGAGCGTAAAATGTACAGTGGCTAATCTGACGAAAGTAAGAGGACATTTTCGAAGATGTTTTTTTTCCCTGATACATGATATTTAGATTTCTGTAAAAAAATAAAGTACTAACAATGAAAAAGCTTTGGGGGGGAGGGGAAGGGGGGGAGCAACTATTAAAAATATTTAACTTTTTTTTTTTTTTTTTTTTTTTACAATTTTGCTTAAAAATTCTGGGCCAAACCCAAATCAGCTGCTTCCAATGTAACTGTTAGAAAAAATGGTAATGTTAAACACAGAATGATCCCGAGATATCTCTGAAAAGTATACTGTGGCAGAATATTTATATTATATCGTTGTATCGCCCAGCCCTAATAAGAGGTAAACAACAAACAAAAATTTTGACGTCTAAACACTAGACAAGTGTATTTCTTTCTAAATATTATATTATATAAATAAAACCAATTTGGAATTTGACATATATATATTATATATATATATATAGATATACACACATATATATATATATATATGTCAAATTCCAAATTGGTTTTATATGTGTGTGTATACACATATATATATATATAGATAGATAGATAGATAGATATTTTTTTTTATCTTTATCATGTGGCTCTTTAGCACAGTGTCCATGTTAAGGCTCAGTTGAAGGCGGCGTTTTTAACCCTGTAATGGAGGCCATAATGGGTTCTGTGATTGAGTTCCATGTGCTCTGTGCATGCTCGTTTGATGTTTTCTAGCTCCAGGCCTCAGGGGGACGTCTGTGTGCTACAACAATCTGGACAGAAACTAAGCCAATCTTACAGCCTGGTGTCATTCAAGGGTATTTTCATTACCTAGTCTCAGGTGCGGTCGTGAGTAAGAGTCGTTCACGTCACAAAAAGGAATGAGAAAATTAGTCGATGATTTGGTGACCAGAACATGCAGTCCCGACTGAAAGTCAGGAGACACCGCGCCTCAGCAAAAAAAAAGACGCTACATAGAAGACATCCAGAACACAGTATAAAAAGAAAAAAAACACAACATTCCCTGCCCATAACAAGTGAACGATTATCTACTACTTACTTGCTAATGTTCTTACTAGAGGTGACGACAAAAAAAATCAAACTTTAAAACATTTCTATGATACATGATATGCATTCTTGTAAGTTTTAGCACCCTACTTTTTGTATATAAACTTCTACCTGTAAAAAGGACCAGGTTTTCATTTCCCCAACCATTCCTTTTCAAAAAGAATAAAATTTTACAAAACACTTTTCAGATAAAAGGTCAAAATTCGTTCTGTCCATTTATTTCATATTTTCTCATATATTTCATATCTTATATCTCCTAGAAAGGGTTCTCAACAACACTGCATTTATATCTTCAAGTGTAATGATTTCGAAGTCAAACTCAGGCTCATTTTCTCAATTTCACATCAAACATGTATTTTATTTATAAAATATGTGTACAAGAAGGAGCTAAATTTATCCCTGAATGCTACATATTACATATTTGCTTGGTAACTGGCAGAAATGTTGGGTTTGTTCCAGCCTGTCTCAGCTTGGTTATCTCTAAACCTGACATGAATGCGAGATGTACATCTATTCATTTGCTACATGAAAAAAACAAAAAAAAACAAAAATGGTCCTCAAATTAAACCCCCAAGGAATGCCAACTACTGCAAATTTGTTTAGTAATTTCATGTAAAGTGGAAGCTGGTCAAGGCTTCTCAGCTGAGTAAACAATAGGCTCTGAGCTGTGAAGAGATTTGTAAATCGTTTTTTAAAACATTCAGGCTTTTGGATGATTCAGCACTCGTTAAAGGATCGTTAGCTGAAACAAACACCGCTATCATGCAATGATTTATGGGGCTTCTGTACTTTATTATTGTTCTTCTGTGATGAAGATTAAAAGAGACTTTGGAAATAAAAGTTATTAACTATGGTTATGCTTTGCCAAAAATGACATCAAAGGGGAATAACAGACAACGGGGTGTTAAAAAACAAAAACAAAGGCAGGGATTAGTTGGAGATTCACTAATCTCTCTGGAATAGTTTACTCTCTAAATTAATTTTAAACTCGCTAGATTAGTTTACACTCTCTGAATTAGTTTACACTCGCTAGATTAGTTTACACTAGTTGGATTAGTTTACACACTCTGAATTAGTTTACACTCGCTAGATTATTTTACACTCACTAGATTTGTTTACACTCTCTGAATTAGTTTACACTCTCTGAATTAGTTTACACTCGCTAGATTGATTTACACTCGCTAGATTGGTTTACACTCGCTAGATTAGTTTACACTCTCTAGACAGTAAATATGTTTGTTCTTGATTTCTCCCATTCTCATTTCTGTTTCTTGCATCCTCAGAGGAAGGAGCTAAGAAGCTAGGCTGCCCAAATAAAGAAATTAGTCACACCCACAGTTTCAGACACTAACGAGAGCATAAGGTCAATCCGGCCACACTATTACTGCATGAATTAGCATTAGAATCCAACCCAATCACACCCAATCACACCCTACAACTCAATCACAAGCATAAGGACACACTCAGCGCGTCTTTAAAACACTACACTGAGAAGAAAAGTCCAAGAGATCAAGCACAATTAGATAAACATTTCCCTACACAAGCACTCGAGCGCTCAGCTGTCTTATCTTTAACAGCGTTTCGAAGACGCATCACAAGCAACAAAAGATGTATTTTACCATTCAGTGATGAGCATGTACTCGTCTCACATCCCGGATAAAACACCACACACTCTCCACAATCAGGTTCAAATCAGCACTGTGAGTTCTGCATCACAAATTCACACACTCACTTGTTTGTAATACTATAACAGACAAGTCATTCGCTAAACCCTAGCGCTATAGTAAACAGGCTGAAACACAAACTAAAGTTATAGCAAACAGGCTAAAACACAAACTAGTGTTATAATAAACAGGCTAAAACACAAACTAGCGCTATAGAAACAGGCTAATACACAAACTAGTGTTATAGTAAACAGGCTAATACACAAACTAGCACTATAGAAACAGGCTAATACACAAACTAGCGTTATAGCAAACAGGCTAAAACACAAACTAGCATTATAGTAAACAGGCTAATACACAAACTAGCGTTATAGTAAACAGGCTAATACACAAACTAGCGTTATAGTAAACAGGCTAAAACACAGACTAGTGTTATAGTAAACAGGCTAAAACACGAACCAGCATTATATTAAACAGGCTACAACATGAACTAGCATTATAGTAAACAGGCTAAAACACAAATTATTATTACAGGATGCTAAAATACTAGTAAGCAGACTGACAAACAAACTAGCATTATAGTTAAAAAAAAAACAAAAACAAACTAGCATTACCCATGAACTAGCATTATAGAAGCTAATGGTTCTTGAAGATGGAAATCCCATAATGTTTGGGGTTTTTAAAATAAGACCCATTTTAAAAAATATTTTACATAAACTTTGTTCTTCTTCAGTATTTTACTTTCTACAATAATTTTTAAAAAGCAAGTTTATTTAATACAGAGTTGCTGTTCAGGTTGTTTTGACCCTGATGGTAAACAAGGTGAAATAAAAGTTTCTTGCTTTTTAAACCAAAGTAATGTATGCTACTGTACGTATGCTAAGTATGCTAACAGTGAACATTAAGACGTTCGAGCAGTCAGGCCGCTTCGTATCAACGCGCTGATGCGTCATTATCGTAGCGTATTGACCCGCGCACATTTACCAATGTAAACAGCTGAGCGTGCAACACCGGGCTTTTCGCTTTAAATACTCTGTGCATTAAGTGGAGATGGTTTCCCTCGCAATAAACAGCAGGAAGTGTGGTAATGGAGACCATTAGCGCGGATCCACGAGAGCTAATGGACGTGACAAAGGGCGGCGAGACGCAAACATTTTCCACGATTAAACCCGAGTGGAACAGAAACGATGCGAAAACATCTTTCTAGCGTGAGTGCTGCTGTTAGGGAAAGCGAGGGAATGAAAAGGAAGGGAGAAAAAGCGAGACAAGAAAGGTGGTCTATTTAATGTCTGATCTACCAGCACATTAGCATTAGCATCAGCATTTTCAGTACTGATCAGGATTCCGTTAGCATTCACTCACTAGATTAGCTTCTACTTTTAGCTTTCACTCTATACGTTTTGAAAGGCTAGCTTATGTTTCATATCAAAAGGTTGCTTTTAAATATATA
>JANDJT010000206.1:10268620-10282924 GCA_024331685.1 Stegophilus panzeri | reverse complement strand
TATGGAAGATCATTTCCTTTTCGAGGGTTGATGTGTACGAAGCACGTTCTATACAGACATTAAGAACTGGAATGAAGGGAAACGTCAATACTTTGTCTAAGTCTTTGCTACAAGCAGAACTGCCTAACCGCTTGCTGTGACTGTCAGTGATCCATCAGCACCAAGTCAAAATGTCTGAGTAAAAAAAAAAGTTTTTAATCTAGACTTAAACATTGAGACCGTGTCCGAGTTCTGAACAGAGGCAGGGAGATTATTCTAAATCTGAGGAGCTCTGTAAGAGAACGCTGTTCCACCAGCAGTGATCTTTTTAATTTTGGGAACAATAAATTAAACCACAAACAGATATACAGTCTGGAGATTAATCTTATCATAACCCCCACAAACTTAAATTTCATATGGTAGTTTCCACTTTTATTAAAATGCAAATGCCAAAAAAAAGATAAACATTATTTAAACCCCACACTTTTATATATGATGGTAGATATAGCACTGACGATCTCAGACACATATAATGCGCTGATTTTAGATACCTCATTGATCCAGAGGGAAATTTGTTTCTTTGCATATCCCAATCTGTATGGAGGTTGTTGATTCAGAACACAGGGTCAGCCATCATATGGTGCCTCTGGAGCTGACAGGGTTAAGGGTTTTGCTCAAGGCCCCAACAGCAAGTGTGTAGTATAACCTGGTTTTGAATCCCCAGCCTTGTGGTTGAGATCCAGAAGCTCTCCCTACTACATTACACTGTCTCTTTGTATGACACTCTGTAAACCCTACAATGGCAGAATACAGGTTCCCATCCACAGTACATTCTTTCTTTCCAATTCTTTTTGTGTGTGTTTGTGTTATTATAGGTGACGCACTGGTAGGGATCATGGCTTTGTTTTTTAAAGGAGCCATCACAAGTGAGTCACAAATAATTATTTTACTATTATTTCCTTTTTACACTGTGAGATATGAGAGAGAAAATTAATAATGTTTGTTCATGTTCTTCATTGTAGGTTCACCTATAAAGACAAGAAGGTCCCAGGAGCACAATGCATGCTGCAGGTACCTACAAAATATGATGCATAGATAATGATTCCATATGGTATAATAATTTAAACATAAATAATAAATTCCATATAAAATATATAATAAATAATATTTGAAAGTAGCCGGTTAGAGAGTGTTACTCATTTCTCCTTGCCACACCTTAACAGTTTACTGCTAATTTTTTTTTAATTGTGAACAACTGTACATTTTATTGTTTCGTTATTGAATTTAATTATAATTGTATTTACTCTTCATACAAAGGAACACATAATTTATAGTATGTATATGTGGGCATCACCAGTATCATCATGCTACACTCTAGCACTGCTTTACATGCTAAAAGTATTATTGCTATTGATAGGGAAAGTGTTTTAGAGCCATATTTAAGGTTTATAGAGGTAGTGTAGATGAGTGGGTGGAGCTTTGTGTTGTTAACCAGAAGGTTGGTGGTTTAAATCCAGGGTCTACTCCACAGTCGCTGTTGGGTCCTTGAGTAAGACCCCCAACCCTGTCCGCCCAGCTCCAGGGGCACTGCGTGATGGCTAACCTTGTACTCTGATGCCACACAAACTCCATAGGAGTTGGGATATGTAAAGAAACAATTTAATTACTGTACATATGTATACCTGTAATGACAAAATAAAGGCTGTTCTGTTTTATTTTACTAAGTATAAAATGGGCATTTAATTTAAAATTTAGGAGGGTTTACTGTTTATTAAGTATTTAAATGGCACATTTAAATGGTTTATAAAATGTCTCACATACATCTGTGTGTTTTTTTCCTGTTGTGCAGTTTTGACACATCCTTCCTCTCCGATACCTCATACGAGTGCTTGTCAGTCAATCCAACCACAGGCTCGCTGTGTGTGTGCCGTCGGAGTCCACGGCTTCTCGCTAATGGTTACTACGTGTTGACAGAAGATAGTGTTGCCACAGATGACGAGGGTAACCTGACCCTCACCCCAACACAAACCAACATCTCCTACAAAGAAAATCTTGCCAGGTTTGTATAAGTTAATAGCACTTTGTATCAGTGGTTGGTGAGGGGCACGTGCTACTCCACTAATTCATGATGGGGAGCTTTGGGTTATCGACCAGATAACTGAGGAATTAAATGAAGGGACTACTACACAGTCACTTTTTGGGACCTTGAGCAAGACCAATAACCCTGTCAGCTCCATGGGGGCTGTGTGATGGCTGACGCAGTGCTCTGACCCCACAGCCTTCATATATGTTGGGATATACAAAAACGCGAATTTTCCTCAGGAGTAATAAAGTATCTAAAAAAATTTTAAATAAAAATTAAATATTAAAAAATATTCATGACTGAAAACGTCCAGTACATCCACTCTTATAGTCTGAAAACTTGAATACAGGGATGCACGGGCACCACAGCAGTACAACATACTAGCCCACCAGTGCTGAGTTACATAGCTTTCAGTTGAGTCTCACTGTTTCCTCTAAAACCTGGATCAGAACATATGACGATGCATCAGGCAGGTGAAAAGATGTAGTCAGTACTGCACACATGTCAGAGGGGGTGTTACAACAGTCCTCAACCATAAATAAAACTGCAGCATCCATGGAAAAATGCCTAAACCGGAATGAAAAACTGACATACAGTGAGCATCTATTAAAGTATGAGTCCTACACTTACTGTATATTTTAGGATTTTAAATACTATATTGATCCTGAGGTAAATTTTGTTTCTCAGTATATCCCAACCTGTATGGAGGTTGTGGTCAGAGTGCAGGATCAGCCATCACAGGGCACCCCTGGGACTTACAGATTTAAGGGTCTTACTCAAGGTCCCAACAGCGAGTGTGTAGTAAACCTGGATTTAAACTCCCAACCTTGTGGGGACAGTGTTGCTTAGTGGATAGAGTGTTGAGGGTTCGAATCCAGGATCACTGTTGGGTTCTTGAGCAAAACTCTTAACCCTGTCAGCTCCAGGGGTGCCGTGTGATGGTTGACCCTGCGCTCTGATCCCAACCTCAATAGGAGTTGGGATATGCAAAAAAGCTATTCTATTTCTATTCTTCTATTGTGGTTGAGAGCCCAAAGCTCCACCCACTACACTGCATTGTCCCTTTGCAAAACAAATAGAGTTACACATTCTAGCACTGCTTTATATTATTTTATAAGGTTTTAAAAAGTAGATTAATGCTATTTCAAGCACCACCACCACATGTAATCATCTTTAAATAATGCTTTCCATTAAAACCATTTTTATACTGTTATAAGGTTTATACTATTTATATTATTTCTAATGTTTAATACTCTGTTTTCTACATCTACCATGAACATAAAGTTTGACAGCTTTGTTTGTCTTTTGAATTCATCTGGAAAATAAAGCTAATTTTAATTAAATATAAAAAATGTTCTATAGTCCATGTAAAAAAAAAAACTGTATTAATGAATGAATTACTTCATTAACTAATTAATGGCTAAGTGCATGAATGAGCAGGTCGATGAAGAAATGGGTCGTTAAGAGATTGGTGTGTTAGAGGATTAGTGTAAGAAACACGACGCACGGATGGATCTGTATCAGTTTTGAAGTGACAAACGTTGGAGGTACTGAGCTTCAGCATCAGCAGGAGGATACCGAGACATTTCTGGAGTCTGAGCTCCTCTACTGGCCGAACGCCGACACGACATGCTGAAACATCTCGCATGTCAGACGTCGAGTCCACTGAAGTGACATTAAATGATTTCAAAACACTGGGACTGATCAAGTCAACTGATTCATGTTTAAAATGTCTAGTCCATATTTATATTATATTTACATTGGATTTAGGTGATTGTACAGTAACTACACAGAAGCTGAGAAGAATGGAATGGAGAAAAGAAAGAAAGAGTGATAGATGTAGTGTTTATGTATAGCGTATTCACTATAAGGTGTGATCAATATTCTCATTTAAATATTTAAATGTACAAACCGTAGGGGCGGAGCCTAATATACCACAGTGGGGTTAATACAGATATATAGAATGTTGTTATAGGAAAATAATCGACCTCGGGGTGGGGGCAGTAACTCGGCTTCGTTACAGCACGTCCACACGGGACGGCACGCGGGGTTTTATTCCGAGGCGTGTACGCTGTTCAGTGTTCGTGTCTGTAAAACAGGTTGCTGCTCATTCCTGGTTTCTCAGAGACTCTCGATCATGTCGACCCAGTAAACTGCAGCCAGTGTTTACGTTCTGATCCACTTTAAGTTTAAACACACACACACACGCGCTATTCTTATCCCCGAGAGTGAGAGGCAAATCCAACTGCAGATAGAGATGGAGAGAGGGAGAGACAGAGAGGGACAGAGATAGAGAAGGAGAGAGGGAGAGAGGGTGTGTGTGTACCGCATAACCTAAAAAAGGCGTGAGGCGAGCGGCACGGCTGAGTGTACAGCCCCACTATCGGCGCTGAAGATAAACAGCTGTAAACACTTTCACTCACTCATCACACATCTGTGTAAAAGTAACTATAAACGGATAGAAAGTACAGTGTGTTGTTCTTTAATAAATAAAAATAGAACTATGAAGATGTACATTATACTTGCTTATACTTTCACTCGTCACACATCTGGAACACGCTTAGGCCGAGAGAACATCCCGCTATCCCCCGCTAAAGCTAAACTCGAGATAGCTTACTGCACCACGCCGCCATTACACCAGCACATCACCACAAACACAACTACAACCACAGATACAGATACAACCACAACTTCAATCACATATACAACCACCAACACAATTACAGATACAGGTATACCTAAAACTACAACCACAAATACAGATACAACTACAACTGCAGATACAACAACTACAACCACATATACAACCACCATCACAACTGCAGATAAAACTACAGATAAAGATATACCTACAACTACAACCACAACTACAGATACCATCACATATACAACCACCATCACAACTGCAGATATAGATACAACTACAACCACATCTACAACCACAGCCTCAACTACAACCACATCTACAACCACAGCTACAAACCACAACTGCAGCACTAGCTTTCAGCTAACCGTGTGCGAGAGAATAACAGAGTGATGGAGGAATGTTTATCGCTCCAAATCACTTCCATACAAACCTTATACTTCCTGTAGAAATGTGAAGATGGGAATGTGCACTGTACAACATTAAAAATAAATATAAAAACAGATCAATAACACAGTGCGTCATTCTTTAATAAATTATTACACACCTTTCCCCAATATTGAATGTAACTATAAATGGATAAAAAGTGTGTCTTTCTTCAAGTAATACAAATCTGCAATCTTTGGTGAATTGCTGTGGTGTAAGAGGAATTAAAGATGTGTGGGACGTGCTGCTTTAGGAAAGTAATCAGCTTCAGGCCGGTAACAGTGACTTCTCTTCATCACTCCACGTCGCTGATTATTTTCCTGTAACGCACCACACACTTTCCATAAGCCACAGTAAACACTCCGTCAGTTCCACGCGGGTTCACATCTGGGACATGTTTATCATCAGAGAGGCTGAAAGAACATCCTGTTAATCTGAGCTTCATGAACACACACACACACACACACACACACACATACACAAATACACACACACAAGCATACACACAAGCATACACACAAGCATACACACACACACACACACATACACACACACCCCACAAACAGGCAGACAGGGCTTAGATAAGAGTGAGACAAGAAGGGAGAGAGAGAGAAGAGTGAGAGTCAGACAGTGAGAGAGAGACAGACAGATAGAAGGAGAGAGAGAGGGAGAGAGAGACAGACAGATAGAAGGAGCGAGAGAGAGAGTAAAAGAGAGAGACAGACAGATAGAAGGAGAGAGAGAGAGAGGGTAGAAGTGAATGAAATCCGTCTCTCAGCAAACAGACTGAACAGCATCTTCATAAAACAAGTGTCTTATTCCTCTTATGCCACAGCGATTTAACAATGATTAGAATTTTCTATTTATTTAAGAACACTTTTTATCCATTTGTAGTTACACTTAACGTTGCGAGACAAGTTTGTTCCTATTCTCACTTACGCAGCTATAAACAGTCGTTCCCTCACCAGCCTCTCTTTATTCTCTCTCTCGAAGTTAATGAGACAAAAGAAACAAACACACACAACAACAACAACAATGCAGCTTGTCATGTTACAGAGAAACCGCAAAAATGCGTAAGCACCCCTGACACTGGAGACTCCTTCCATAATGTTTGTTTTGATCTAAGCATAAAACTTATTATGCTGCGATGCTTGAAAAAAAAATCACAATACATGATCAAAAACACGAATCAAAATACAACAATCATGACAGTTAGTTAAAATGAACCAATTGTGTAATCCTGCCACTTAAACCCGCCCCTTAACTCCGCCCCTAACCCTTACCCAGATAGCTTTCTACACTAATTTTGTGGTGTGAATTGTGACAGATTTATACTGTAGGTGTGAAATCATGCTAAAATTGCTAAAGTGTGCGTGTGTGTGTGTGTGTGAGAGAGACTGCGAGTGATTCAACAGCACTGCGAAGATGAAAACAACGATGAAGATGACGAAAGTGTAATAATATCTCGTGTGACAATACAGTAAAATGTTACATCGCTATTCTTAGCCACGTTTCTTTCCCCTTCCTCACTTCTCTTCCCTGTGATGAGGCTATGAGATGTGTTTATTTAAACGTGACGCGTCAGCGGCGTCGCTCTCTTCGCATCTCGTACTCCAAGCAAGTGTCAAAACTCTCCAACGTCTCCGCTGATGCAGAGAACGAGTGTTGTAAACAAACCGAGGGAAAGGGAAATTTCCATTACGGATTAAAAGTTTGTGGTGTGTGTGTGTGTATGTGATGAATAACGCTGCTGTGTGTTTGAGCAAGCTTGTGAGCCGGAACGGAAGTTGAAAAGAAAGAGAAAAAAAAGGCTTTCATTTCTTTCATACTTTCTTTTTTAAAAAATCCATCAGATGTCGTCCGAATGAATTTCTCCTGAAGGAGAAAAGAGGAGGATTAACATAAGTGTTTAATTTTAATAATTTCCGGAGCCAAATGAGGGGGAGGGGTAAAAAAAAGTACAATGTCTCATTCTCCACTGACAGAGTGCTGATGTTTCTCTTTTTAATGGATCACATGAGACCTGGAGTAGAATGAATTCATATTCAGATCCAATTTCAATTTTCAAATTTATTCATTTACTTCATAAAAAGTATAAACGTTTTTGACCCAAAAAAAACTCCTAAAAAAACAAATTAAAGAAGAACATTCATGGCACAGCTGATTTTCATATAGCCATGCCCACAAAACTCCATAAAAGGTGATGAGCGCTGAAAAGGACTAAAGAGTGTGCGCTAAATCCTCCAAAAACTACAACTCGGCTATTGCGTGGGGTGCCATTACTTTCACGTCGACTCTTACGTGCCTTTCTTTCTTTCTTTCGAGTCCAGAGTTTGCAGCGACATCTCCACTATTTCCGCACTACTTCAAAAATGTGTAGTTTTTTCTCTGGGTCTAGTTGAGACACTAAGAGTTACAGATTTGTCAGTGTGTGTGTGAGTGTGTGTGTGTGTGTGTGTGTTGTATCACAGGCAAACTGTCATTCTATGTAATACACTTCAGTTTATTGCAGGAGCTCTGTAACTGCAAACACACACACTCACACAAACACACACTCACATAATGACAGCTCAGTGTTTGGAGTGTGTTCTTGCACCGGATATTCATTCAGGTTTTCCCATCCTCCTGTTCGGCAGGAACAATGTCCTGTGTCTCAGCTAATAAACAATGCCACACACACACACGGTATTATCATCATGGACACTTCAGAATATCGTCACTACCCTGGCGCTCCAGTCAGGGACAAGGATTCCTATTTTGGTCAGTGTTTGTGCTCGGAAGTCTGCTGAAGCTGCCGTTTATGGTTCGAAGAAGAAGTAGAAGAAAGAAGGAAGAAGGAAGAAAGCAAGAAAGTAGAAGAAAGAAGAAGAAGAAAATTCCATAATTCTGTTCCAGTGTGAAAATCACATACGAACAGCATTATTGGATTTGCCCAGGTAAGTGTTCACACGTGTTACAGAAGCGTTGTCCAGATCATTGGACACCCCAGGGTTTGTGGACTTACACCATGTCCACTGGAGGATTTCTGGGCTCAGCAGAACGGTGTCTCTGAGCAGAGCTGAGAGAAGTGTGTGTGTGTGTGTGTGTGTGTGTGTGTGTGTGTGTGTGCTCGGTTTCATTTCCAGAATAAATTGAGGACAATATGTTCACACAGAGAGACAATCCCACTAACAATGCTTCAGGAGTCAGCCTTCTTTACTGGGACTGACACACCTCAGGTCAGAGGCCACGCCTCTTTTGCTAGGACTAAAGCACAGAGACCACGCCTCCTTTGATAGGACTAAAGCACAGAGACCACGCCTCCTTTGCTAGGACTAAAGCTATAAAGACCACACCTCTTTTGCTAGGACTAAGGCACAGAGAGCAGGCCTCATCGTCTCCTTACAAGGACTAACAGACAAAGGTGACGCCTCCTTCACTATGACTAAAAGGTACAAAGGCCACGCCTCCTTTACTACGACTAACGGTACAGAGGCCACGCCTTATTCTCTGTGATTGACAGGTAAGACCTGTGGACTGCCTTCTCGGTTGCCATGGTTTCTAAGGTTGAAAGGGTGAGGCAGGAACGTGTGAGCGAATCGTGCTTTTCTTCTCTGTACAGATTGCTGGCCGGGGATGGATGATGCAGCACACAAACACACACACACAGAGCCTCAACCTGGCAGGAGCAGCAATGACATCACATACAGCCTGTTCATATGAGCAATACAGTCAAGACATACAGTAGAGAGAGAGAGAGAGAGAGAGAGAGAGAGAGAGAGAGACAAAAGGTTTCTCTCAGGTGAAATGTGTGTGTGTGTGTGCGTGTGTGTGTGTGTGTGTGTGTGTGTGTGCGTGTGTGTTCTTTAATTCACACACTGTAGCCTGACTCTCCAGTCACTGAGCATTGATCGGTTTATCTTGCTGTGCCTCTGAAAGCATTCAATCACAGCCAACAATCACCCTTAAGCTCCGCCTACAGGATCACAGCCAGTCCTTTATCCAGCGTGTAGTACAATTTCAATAAAATACAGAATTTCAATAAGATTTTCTACAAAACCAGAAGGTTTATTCTGATAAACACATTACTGCCACCCATGTCCTACAGCAACAATTCAACTTCTGTGTGTGTGGCTTTTTTCTTTTTCTTTTTTTTTCTTTTTTTTTAAATGTCAGGAAATTCTGAGCATGTCCTCACACTCAGATCAAATATGATGTGAAGGACAGATGGTTGTACGGATAGGATTTGGTACCGCTGATTCCATATAAGAAGGGGCTCAGCTGAGGAAACTGGACGGCGTGAAGCTTAGCGGAGAAATTCAGCCCTTTGTGAAGAAATATCCATAGCAGCTAAGCTGGGATTTGTAGTCATTACAGGCACAACAACTCGGGACACACTGTACTAGTAGCAGAAATTGGTTTTCAATGTTGAATCCAGGTGTGACACCAATGACATTTTATATTTCTCTAATAAATAAAATAAGATTACTGAAGAAAAATGCAGAAGAATGTGCTTTAAGACTGCTCAAGAACATTGTATAACTTTAAAGCAAAATACCTCCTGGTAGTGAGCTACGTTTTCAGTCCAGACTGCACAAATACTGGGACAGTGAATGTGAGATAAAGAACCCTGCTCACTCTTCAGACCATCACTCCTGTAACTCCTGGAGGGTCTCAAGTAGGATTGCACTCTCTGCTTATAACATTATCCTGAATCTGGTCTTTGCTAGTGGAGATGGAGCAGAGCAGACATTCACTCATTCCTCTAACTGCTGCTGAACAGAGACATTAATTTTGGTCATTAAATTGGTTCTGCTAAGGCTCTCAGCCCAGAAACTCCATTAGTGTGGACATGGTACAGGTCACAAATTATACAACACAAATTCTGTTTGGCAATAAAGCCCAAAAACAGCCCCAGATCCCAAACATCAGCATAAAAAGTGCATACATCAGCCTAAAAAGCGCAAACATCAGCCCCAAAGCCCAAACATCAGCCTAAAAAACGCAAACATCAGCCTTAAAGCCCAAAAATCAGCCCCAAAGCCCAAACATCAGCCCTAAAGCCCAAACATCAGCCCTAAAGCCTATACATCAGCCCAAAAGCCCATAAATCAGACCTAAAGCCCAAACATCAGCCCCAAAGCCCAAACATCAGCCTAAAAAGTGTAAACATCAGCCCCAAAGCCCAAATATCAGCCAAAAAAGCGGAAACATCAGCTCTAAAGCCCAAACATCAGCCTAAAAAGACAAACATCAGCCCTAAAGCCCAAACATCAGCCTAAAAAGACAAACATCAGCCCCAAACATCAGCATAAAAAGTGAAAACATCAGCCTAAAAAGCACAAACATCAGCCCTAAAGCCCAAACATCAGCCTAAAAAGCCCGAACATCAGCCTAGAAAGCCCAAACATCAGCCCTAAAGCCCAAACATCAACCTAGAAAGCCCAAACCAACATAATCAGCCCTATAGTCCAAACATCAGCCCCAAAGCCTAAACATCATCCCTAAAGCACCAAACATCATCCCTAAAGCACCAAACATCAGCCTAAAAAGCCCAAACATCTGCCCTAAAGCCCAAACATCAGCCCCAAAGCCTAAATATCATCCCTAAAGCACCAAACATCATCCCTAAAGCACCAAACCAAACATCATCCCTAAAGCACCAAACATCATCCCTAAAGCACCAAACATCATCCCTAAAGCACCAAACCAAACATCATCCCTAAAGCCACCCAAACCAACATAATCAGCCCTATAGTCCAAACATCAGCCCCAAAGCCTAAATATCATCCCTAAAGCACCAAACATCATCCCTAAAGCACCAAACCAAACATCATCCCTAAAGCACCAAACATCATCCCTAAAGCACCAAACATCAGCCTAAAAAGCCAAAACATCTGTCCTAAAGCCCAAACATCAGCCTTAAAACCAACATAATCAGCTTATAGTCTAAACATCAGCCCTAAAGTCTAAATGTCAGCAATAATGCCCAAATGTCAGTCACCTCTCAAACTTGTAATTGCTAATGTTATACAGCCTAAATCCTGTTTAGTAATATAGCATAAACTGGAAATATAGCACCAACTCCATTGCTAATATTTGTCAGATTAGCTTGGATAACAGTCCAAAATTAAATTAATAATATAGCTCAAACCCAAATTCTGTTTATATTTCCAAAGCAAAGAGAACAGCTAATTCAGCCTAAAATGGTCATATCTGCCAAATGGAATAATATTCCATATTGGTAATATATATCCAAAATTCAAGATGGTAATAAAAAAAAAATTGTTGTTGTAAATTCTGCTAATACCAGACACGAAGGTCTTCCACTGTAGCTATGTGACAAAATATCATCCAGACTGGGAATACAGAGCCATAATCCACACCATCACACCACGGTTTTCCTCAATCGCGCACACAGCAAGAGTCAACACGTTTCTCGTCACTAAGCCATCCACAGGCTGCTGTCCTTTCTGAATGTCACTCTATTCTGGTTTGACCACCTTCGGGTGATTAAATAAGGTCACTGTATTGGCTTGCAGCTTCACCACCTGGGGCTCAGGGTAAAGGAAAAAAAATCAGTGTGGCTTCCCAAGAAAAAGCAGAGTGCTGAGAAACACGGGGTAAAAAAAAATCTAAAAGTCTGCTAGTCTATTAAATCAAATGAGATGTTTATCAAGTAATCTATAATAACACCAAATAATAGCGAATAGCATGGTCTAACACTTCTGGTCCATGTGAAGATGTTGTGTTAAAAAGTATGATGTGATTACACTTAAAGGTGACCTCCAGGTTTCTAATACACACTGATAACAGCGTGCTCTCAGAGTGCCCTTCCCTCGAGCTTCCCAATTACGGCCTAATTGCAATAATCTAAGATGAAGCACTCGTGCTGCGTTCACCGGCTGCCGTGCCATTTCAGCTCATCAAAACATGTTCCCTGTTATTCACAGAGCAATCACGCTCCAAAAATGGAAGCTCCTTAAGGTAGAAATCAAGCATGGAGCTTGATTTCTAAACTAAGCACCGACACTGGAGACTCCTTCCATAAAAGTTACATAAATTACATATGTTTTCATAATCAACAATCAGGTTTTTCTCAGCCAGGTCATTTAGATGTTTCCAGCATGAGTAAAGAAACATCTTCATGTCATTAGTTTAAGAGTCTGATAAAGTCATTAGTCATCGATTGTTTTACATTAAATGGAAAAGATAAAAAATTTCTCCACGTGAAGGGTTTCCTACATGAAAACTTCCAATATAACCCCCTAAACCAGTGGTCACCAACCCTGTTCCTGGAGCTCTACCTTCCTGAAGACTTTATTTCCAACCACCTGACCATATACATATAAATCATTGCCTTAAGAAGTTCCTGATCAACTAAAACAGGTGCATTAGATTTTGGTTGGGGATGAAACGAGCAAGAAGGTAGATCTCATAAAGAGCCCCAATGTCAGCCGTAAAGTCAAAACGACAGCCCTAAAGCCCAAACCTCAGCCTAAAAAGCCCAAACATCAGCCCTAAAGCCCAAACATCAGCCCTAAAGCCCAAACATCAGCCTAAAAAGCCCAAACATCAGCCTTAAAGCCCATTCATCAGCCCTAAAGCACAAATATTAGCCCTAAAGCCCAAACATCAGCCTTAAAGCCCAAGCATCAGCCTTAAAGCCCATTCATCAGCCCTAAAGCACAAATATTAGCCCTAAAGCCCAAACATCAGCCCTAAAGCCCAAGCATCAGCCTTAAAGCCCATACATCAGCTGGTCACTAGGTGACCACTGCCCTAAAAGGTTCTTCGGTCCCTCGAGAAACCATTAAAGAATGTTTCACAGGTGCAAGGAGATCATCAATTAATTTGAATACATTCAACGCCATAGCCATCGAAGTCCAAGGAAACAAAAATTGGCCATGCTCTCTAGGTGAGAGGGGCATGCTCTATCTACCTGCCAATCACAGCAATGCTAGCCAATTGTCAGTGTCTGTGAGGACATGTATACGGAAGAGGGCGGATAGCAGCATGATAAACATCTTGAAAATTCTTGGAGGAAGCGCTGTTAGCCTTCACACTCTATTGTATGATAGTGGAGAGCTCGCTGGTGGTTGGGAACTGACCAAGATCAGAGAAAAAATTGGGAGGGAAATCCCTTTCGGGAAAGGAAACACGGTCACAGTGTTCCACAAGGTCAATATCGTCAGTCTGAGGTGAATCTCTTTGACGTACAGTGTAGCTTATGCACTCCCAAAGTGAAATCTGTCCGAATTTTACCACAAAAAGCCAAGACAACCAGTCTGACTGCTACTTTACAATTAGCAGTGCCTCCATTTTGTTTTAGAGACGTGTAGCCACGCATGGTCTCCATTAACATCGTTTATTTCTCCAAACTATAACCACAACAAACAAGAAACACGTTTTAAATAATATATAAATTCAACTCAAGACTTCTGGTTAACAATGTTAATACGTTTAGCCACGCCCAGAAGAATAAAAAAAAAAAAACGTCATAAAAGGCAAAAACGGCGACTAAAGAGCGCCTCCTAATCACGGTGTGCGCTAAATCTGTAGGGCGCTATTACTTTTCTCGTAACTGAAATCCTAATGTATGGCTTTCGTTCAGGTCGTTATTACAAAACAAGGAAATGATATAAATCAGCAGCAATTTCAACTCGACGCTGTAAATCGCAGTCACACATTCCGAATCTGAACAATCGAGGTCTGCGTTATCGAAATTGTGCACAATTTCACACAAAGAAAAGAGAGAAACGTAGGACACGTAGGAACGTTCTTACGTAATTTTCACAAATAGCTACCGCTGGTGTAAAAACAGACATGAACGAATAAAATTTACAAATAAATGATTTCGTAAACGGAGTAATAAGCTAATCGTTCAGCTCGGAAATGGAATTTGAGCAAAACTTCAACCAAAATAAATAAATAAATAAATGAGATGAAAGTACCATTATATTTAACAAGGAAACAGATTTAGCTACATGAAGTGTGTGTGTGTGAGGTGATGAGGTGAATCAGGTGTGTGTGTGTGTGTGTATGAGGTGATGAGGTGAATCAGGTGTGTGTGTGTGTGTGTGTGTGAGGTGATGAGGTGAATCAGGTGTGTGTGTGTGTGTGTGTGTGTGTGTGTGTGTGTGTGTGAGGTGAATCAGGTGTGTGTGTGTGTGTGTGTGTGTGAGGGGGTGAG
>JANDJT010000206.1:10224546-10252765 GCA_024331685.1 Stegophilus panzeri | reverse complement strand
AAAGACACTGGGTTAAAATGGCATCCATGGAAGAATGGCGAGGTGAAAACTACTGCTAACCCAGAAGAACATTAAGGTTCGTCTGAATTTCGCCAAAACATACCTTGATGATCCTCAAACCTTTTGGCAGAATGTTCTGTGGACTGATGAGTCGAAAAGGAAACAGTTTGGAAGACAGGGGTTCCGTTACATTTGGCGTAAACCAAACACTGAATTCCACACAAAGAACATCATACCTACAGTCAAGCATGGTGGTGGAAGTGTAATGGTGTGGGGATGTTTTGCTGCTTCAGGGCCTGGGCAGTAATTGAGGGAAACATGAATTTGTCTCTCTATTAGAAAATCCTAAAGGAGATGATGCTGCTGCTGATGATATTATTATTAAGATGGTGATGCACCAGAATATTAACTAGTTGATCCAATTTGTAAAATATTTCTTTATTTTCATTGTTCTTTTATGAACCTTTACTCTCCAAATCTTGTGATTTTTTTCCCCCTTATAATATTACGACTTGGCCCGAAAGCACTGTCGTAAACATCAGAACACCGCAAAGTCCTCCTCACAGACAAGTGAAACAGTTCTCTAATTCATCAACTGTTAATGTGAGTGAAGACTCTTACTGACCTACACACACACACAGTGAGTTAGCTGAGGCCATCTCCTCACACACACACACACACACACACACACAGGAAAATAATTCAAACGTCAGCGCCGTTGCTGCATCAGTGAGTCTCGACTCTTTGCAAATCACTCGAGCAGGAAAAACCTATTTCTCAAATCAAACACGTCCACTGCATTCAAATATCTCAACCTTCTCACACACACACACACACCTACACACACACACACACACACACACACGCACACACACACACACAGGTGTGTGTGTATGTCTACATTACTCTTTCAGATTTTGCCATCTTTTATTACAGACAGACAGATAGGCAGATAGAGATAGCAGGAGAGATGGAAAGACAGACAGATAAACAGACATACAAAGATTGCAAGACAAAGACAGACGGACAGACGGACAGACAGACAGGCACATATCATTTTGATAAAAAGTAGTATATGAGCATTCATTGAGACTTCATATATAAAACACATCACTCTTGTATGCATGTTATAAATGATAACTGTTATGAGTTGTAGAGGTCTCCACAGAACATTTATGGGTTCTCCAAGAGGAACACACTCTTTATAAAATAAAAAGTGTAAAGAAAACAGTGTAGAGAGAAGATCGCCATTACCATACCATCATCAGTTTCAAAGAGTTCAGGCTCTGACTGTGAAAAACCCAGTTATTTTTTCCCTTTCCTTTCATCTGGAGTTACTCTGTGTGTAGTTCTCTCTCAGCCCAGCAGAGGGCGTGATTTGTTTATTTATTCTCTTCTCTCATACTTTTATGTTTCTATGGTTAGTGTAGTTACTGGTCAGGATGAACATATGCTCACACGACGCTGAAAAACATGACGCTTGGAAGCAAAATAAATAAATAAATAAATAAAAATCACAATTTTACAGCACCATTTGGGTTTAAATGAATCAGAATTAAACTACAGAAAAAACAGGTTTAGTATTGAAGGCTCGAGAGTGAAGACTGCGAGTTACAGACTGAGGGAGTTTTATACAGGAAAAGAAAAATATTTTTCAGTTTAAAAGAGTGAGGTTTTTTGAGAGTTTTTGGAGGATTTTGGGAGTTTTTGGCGAGTTTTTGGAAGGTTTTGAGAGTTTTTGGAGAGCTGGTGAGTTTTTGCAGGGTTTTTGGAGAGCTTTTGTAGAGGTGGCGAGTTTTTGGAGAGCTTTTGTAGAGGTGGTGAGTTTTTGGTGGGTTTTTGGTGAGGTGGTGAGTTTTTGGTGGGTTTTTGGTGAGGTGGTGAGTTTTTGGAGGGGTTTGAGAGTTTTTGAAGCATTTTTGGAGAGTTGGTGAGATTTTGCAGGGTTTTTGGAGAGCTTTTGGAGAGGTGGCGAGTTTTTGCAGGGTTTTGAGAGTTTTTGAAGGGTTTTTGGTGAGGTGGTGAGAGTTTTTGAGAGTTTGTAAGAGTTTGTGATGACTTCTTTCTATAAGAAATGTATGTTATATCCTTTTATTTTCTATTTCATTTCACGATGTCACCTGATGACTTCCACTGACATGAGCATGCATTAGCGACTTTCCTCTCTCCTTTCGTTCTGGCTCAGATGTTCTCGGATCGGTTATATTAGTCCACACCCGAGTGTTCTCACCTGCCTAAAGGACCGCAGCGAGGGGGAAGAACACACCAGGGTTCTGTTTAAACAGACTAAACTCTGCACATGTGAAAGCCTCCTCAGGGACCCTAAAGCTAATCTCAGTGCAGCTGCTGTAATTTATCACAGCATGTCTCTGGAGTCACATGCAGCACTATATATATATACACACACACACACACACACCTACACACACACACACATACACACATTCAAGCCAAAAGCCAATGTGTATGAAGAGATATGGTTGATTCAGGCAGAGAGAGTGAAATAGAAAGATGCCATGTGTGCTTGATGAGATCAGTGATGGGTTATTTCCTTATTTATGTAGACCAGTGGGTGCCAATAATTGATTCGAACAGCAAATTCTTCTCCAAACATTGTTCATTCCTATTATTTGCTGTGATCAGTGTGTATACAGGCTTATTTATTACAACTGTTGATAAATGAGGTTTTAGAAAAGGAGTTGATTCCAGGAGTCGGGTGCACACAGTCACTTCCTGGATTTTCTTATCCACGCCAAAACAATGGATTATTAATCCATTAATTAATTAATTAATTCCAGCTTGTACTTTCTCCCTTTCCATCTTCAGTACGTGAATCAGCTTCACAGGATGGAATCGACTCATGATTTCTGAAGCCCGGAATCAGAGAATCGACTCTCTATGAATCGAATCCATAGCAAATCATCATTTAGATCTTTTATGATGATTATATTAGGAAACAGGTGTTGACGGTATGAATTATGAATCAACAGACTTCATGGCCAGATCACTTTAACGCTTCAAAATGAAACAGAATGTTGATATTTTGTGGCGTGCAGATGAGATTTCCAGCGTTATGAATCGTTTACTTAATGGCTTTGATATAAAGAAAATACAGAAAGGTTCATGATTACCTTCTCGTCTCTGGTCCATCCTCTCCGGTAGTTTTCAGCCCCGGCCGTCGTGTTCATCCCGATATCCAACAAGTTCAGTCTAAAATAAACAACTCGCTCTTATTTTTTTCTCCATCTGCTTTCCTCACACACTGTTAAAAGTGGATCATCTCTGTCCAAATAATCAGAGAAAAAAGTCCTTCATATTATACTGCAAATAAGCTCTGAGATGATGTCGGGTGCTAACAATAGCCTACATATTATTGTGACTTCCCACTAACACACACACACACACACACACACACACACATCTCTCTCTCTCTCTCTCTCTTTCACACACACACATCCACTGAGGACTTCCCAACATTGAGACTCGTTGGCCAGGAAACACAATCTCACGTTCCCGGCCCTCCACACACGCCTATTGTGACCCACATGCCCGTTATTTACAGTTATGTTTTCAGTTATACCAATAAAAGTGCATGCCGCAGCACATATGTCCAATTAGTTCAGTACGGTGGGAGTTAATTCAGTACTGCAAAAATCATGTCAATACAGTAGCTAATTTAGTACTGTAGAAGAAGTTATTTATTTCTGTACAGTCAGTGTTAATTCAGTACTATGAAAGTTATTTCATTACAGTAGGTGTTCATTTTGTCCTGTAAATATTAACTCGGTACTGCAAAAGTCATGTCAGTACAGTAGGTGTTCATTAATTTAGTAATGTAGAAGTTATTTCGGTACTGTAAGAGTTAATTTAGCGCAGCAGTTTCAGCATTGTAGGTGTTAGTTCAGTATTGCAGACATGAATTCAGTACTGTAGACATTAATTCTGGACTGTACCACTTATTTCAGTACAGTAGGTGTTAATTCAGTACTGTAGACATTAAGTCAGTACTGTGGATATTAATTCAGTACAGTAGGTGTTCATTAATTTAGTAATGTAGAAGTTATTTCGGTACAGTAAAAGTTAATTCAGCACAGCAATTTCAGCACTGTAGGTGTTAGTTCAGTATTGCAGACATGAATTCAGTACTGTAGACATTAATTCTGTATTGTACCAGTTATTTCAGTACAGTGGGTGTTAATTCAGTACTGTAGACAATAATTCTGGACTGTGGATATTAATTCAGTACTGTAGACATTAATTCTGGACTGTGAATTTTAATTCAGTACTGTAGACATTAATTCTTGACTGTACCAGTTATTTCAGTACAGTAGGTGTTAATTCAGTACTGTAGACTTTAATTCATATTAATGCACCATAGTGATCTCACCAAGAGCAGGACGTCCCTCCAAATCTGACCAAAGGACAAAAAGAAAATTTTGCCAGGGAGGCTGCCAAGAGACCTACAGCAACATTAAAGGAGCAACAGGAACATCTGGAAAAAGCACTGCTCACTTCCTGCATGCAATAACTATCTCTTGTATTCTTCATGTCTGGGATATGGGGTATGGAGGCTAGACGGACGCCCTTTCTCACAAAAAAAATAAAATAATAACTCGCCTAAAAAAAAATCATCCCAAACCACGTGACAAAATGTGTTATGGCCTGATGAGACCAAGGTAGAACTTTTTCGTTCATAATTCTAAAAAGTTACGTTTGGTGCAAAACCAGGACAACTTATCACCCAAAGATCACAATGAAGCAGGTTGGTGGCAGCATCTCACTATGGGGCTACTTCTCTTCAGCTGCAACTGGCGCTCTAGTCAAGATAGAGGGAATCATGGATATCTCCAAACACCAATCTACTCCAACACAAAACCTGCAGGTCTCTGACAGACAGCTGAAGAGGAAGAAAAATGTAACCTTCCAGCACGATAAAGAACCAAAGCACAAATCCAATTCAACAAAGGAACAGCTTCAGAAGAAGACGATCAAGGTTTTGGAATGGTCCAGTCAGAGCCCTGATCCAAATCCTAGCAAAAACCTGTGGAATGACTTAAAGAGGGAGGAGTACAGGAGATCCCCTCGCTATATGAGAGATCTGGAGCAATTCTGACAGGAAACGTGGAATAAAATCACCTGCTTATGGAAGATATCATTAGAAATATAACAGTGAACGTCTCTTTAATGTATTAATAATATACGTGTGTGTGTGTGTGTGTGTGTGTGTGTGTGTGTGTGTGAGAGAGAGAGATGTTGGAGAAGGTTGACTGATTGTCAGATTGTGAACTCGATCTGGGTTGAGACGCTGAGACGTTGAGGTGCCGCGTGTTGAGAGATCACCCGAGGGCGTCCGCTGAACCGAATAAACCAGCGCCGAGACAAATTGAAGGATAAAATAAACTGCAGGTTCTGATTCTGACCCACTTCAACATTTCTGAAACAAACACACATTTCTACACATCTCTGTGGAGAGGAAACTCCCATTACACTTTTTCTCTCTTTGGCCTGTTTACAGTGTTTCAAATGAACACGTTATTATGGTCACACGGTTTATACGAATGTGTTCGGGCAAAAACGAGATCATTTCTATAGCAACAAGTTGTTCACAGCAACTCGTACACGTAAACTTTAAAATAAAATTAAAAAATGTTCTTTCGTTTTTTCCCCCTGTTTTTTTTAAATATTTTTTTATGCTATGTTCTACCCATTCTTCATCTTTTCTGACTTTCTTGAAACTTTTCTTTCTCTATCTTGCTTTTTCTTGAATTTCTCTCACTTTCCTTCTTTCCTTCTCTTTTTCATGCATCTTTCCTTTCTTTCCATTGCTTTCCGTTCATTCTCTCTTTCTTGTTTACTTGCATGTTTGCATCTTTCTTTCCCTTTTGTTCTTTCTTTCCCCCACTCGTTCTCGCTCTTGTTTACTTGCTTTTTGCTTCTTTCTCTTTCTTGCTACATTCTCTCCTTCATTCTCCTTTTCTTTCCTTCTTTCTATTCGTTTTCTCTCTCTTACTTACTTGCTTGTTTGCTTCTCTCCAGCTTTCTTGCTACATTCCCTTTCCCTTTCTTTCTTTCCATTCGTTCTCTCTTTCTTGTTTACTTGCTTGTTTGCTTCTCTCTTTCTCTCTTACGTTCTTATTTCCTTCCTTCTAGCTGCATTCTCTCTTTCCTTGCTTCTTTCTCCCACTTATTTGCTTCTTCCCCGCTTTCCCTTTCTTTCTTTCTTGCTTATATGCTTGCTTCTCTATCTTTCTTGATACATATTCTTTCTTTCTTTCATTCATTCTTTCTTTCTTTCTTTCTTTCTTTCCATTCATTCTCTCCTTCTTGTTTATTTGTTTGTTTGCTTCTCTTTCTCTTTCTTTCTTTTCTTCCTTCATTCTAGCTGCATTCTCTCTTTCCCTTGCCTCTTTTCTGTAAGAGGAATAAAAGGTGTTTACAGTAACTGGGCTTCTCGGGGTTTTACTCTAACAGCACAACGCACAGTGTGATTTGTTCCCGGATGTGAAAATGAAAACCCGTAAGCGGATACGGAGACGTCGGGTTGTAAATCAGTCACGCGACCGATTCTTTAATGAACTTCTGAAACCGAATGCCTCAGAATATGTAGTAGGAGTCTTTCTACAGGACACCACCATGATGGTTAGCATTCTCACATGACCATTACTCATTAGCGTGACTGATACCTAGCGGTGTCTGACTTTAACCTGAGACTCTGAGTAGGAACACAGGATGCTGTGAAGTCAAATGCTACATAATTCATTATCACACACACACACACACACACTGTCCTCTGGGAGAACTGGGCCTTTACAGAATTATAATGGGAAGTGCATTATGGGAAGTGCATTATTACGCTGCTTTGTTTGGACAAGAAACTACTGCAGTGCATTGTGGGATTTCAGAAATTCTACATGATGAAGTTCATGTTTCGTTATTGTTAATATTTCATTGCTGTCGTGTGTAGGGCTGAGCGATATGAAAAAAAAAATCACCATTCTCAATATAGACATGCTTGCGAACAGTTTCTTGGGAAAATTAAAACTGCGAGAACGAGAACATCATAATCACAAATTCACACCTGATGTTCAGTAACGTATTTTTAAATCACACTTCATTTAGTATTATTCATCTGCTTTCTGTCCATCTCAAATGAACCTCGAAAACAAAACACTTACAACATACAGTGCATGCTAAAGTGGATTTCTAATGATGACAGCATTACTTCAAAAACATGGCCGCCATCAGCCAATCAGGTTTCAGCAGGGTTTCATATTGTTATCATTGAGCTACTTTTACAAAACTTGCTCTGTGGCTAGAACTGGCCACTGGATGCTCTATTTGCAAAAAAAGTGCTTGGACCCCGCAGGTCGCTCCTTGCAGGTGTATTATTCAGCTATGCACTTATATTTGCGTATTACGTATTTTTATTATTACTGATATTGAACATAACCCGAAGGCGTCCAGTGGATAAAAAACAGGAGGCCCGGCTCCCTCTCTGAGTCCTTGTCCGTTTCACTCATCCACTTTTTCTGGTTAAGAAGAACAGATACAGCGATGGATCTTTAAACAATGTTCTTTCACAGGATGTTAGTCGAGCACACAAGGTTTATGGCACAGAGTTGCCTCATCCTGCTGCTGCTGCCAGGTGATAAGACAAGTCTTGACCCACACACACACACACACACACACACACATAATCCTCACATGTGCCTTTATCAGAAAGGAAACATTTTTTAAAATGTCAAAAAACATAGGGAATGTTATAAGGTATTATAAAATGTTTTTTTTCACTGAGCTTGACTTATATGTATTTTGAAGAGTTTCATATGTTGCTACTATGAGGGGAAATAAATATCTATTTCTTTACATTTTAGAGATCCAAACAGCTCTGAATACCAGAACTGAGTCATTGTGTGGAAAAGTTGATGAAACTGTCTTATAGATTTGAAATAACTTGGGGCAAAAAAGTTCTTCATCACTTTAAACTCTAAACGATCAAATTTTCCTTTCTCAAACCTCTAGTTCTTTTAGTAGGGATACATCATTCATATTTCCTGTTTACTTCCCGGTTCAGCTCCACCTTGGCCACGCCCCCTTATCATTACACTCACCTGTTCAAATCCCATGGGGTGTGTGTATTAAATCCGCTTTACATTTCTCTGTAAAGTAAAAAGTGATGGTACAGGTGCATCTCAAAAAATTTTAATAATCGTTGAAAATTTTGTTTTTTCCCATAATTTAATTTTTAAAAAAGTGGAACTTTCATATATTCTAGATTGATTACACATAACGTGAAATATTTCAAGCCTTTTTTTGTTTAATCCAGATGATTACGGCCTTAAAAAGGATTTATATACACACACAAGTCCTGAGTTCCCCGAGATGCAGTACTAGATCTTGACACAACACACTTTATTTTTATCCATTTATAGCTACGTTTAATGTTGTGGAACGTCCATGAAACAATTTAGCTCCTGTTCTCGCATACGTTATCGTGGATATAAACAGTCGTTCAGTCACCAGACTCTCGATATTCTCTCAAGCTTGAATTATCAAGACAAAAAATAATAAAAATGCAGCTCGTCATGTTACTGAGAAATCCACGTTTCTCTGTTTGCTATAATATTCATGACTTATTGATTATTATCAGCTTTCCCGGGTTCTGCGAGCACAGCTAAAACAACTAATTGACCGCTCCAAGGTGAAAATCCTCATGAGTGTGTGTGTGTGTGTGTGTGTGTGTGTGTGTGAATGTTTTTATATCTTGGTGTGAACAGCGGACCAAACGTGCCTAAAAGTATATCTAACAATTTTGGCATTGTGGGGACATTTTGTTGGTCCCTACGAAGAAAACTGCTTTATATAAAGCACAAAAAGAGGTTAAAGAGGTTACTGAGGTTCACGTTGTGGTTAGATTTAAGTGTAGAACAGCATTAAAAGGTCGTCACAAGGATAATGAGATTAAAATCGTGTGAAATGATCGCTCAGTAAAGCATGCAGTGTAACACTGCCCCCTGGTGAAATGTCTTAACCATTACACTTAGATCCTGTCTGAGGCGGCTCTGATCTAATCCACAGTGTGTAAAAGCTGACATTAAATGAGGCGTCAAGAATTATTTCTATCCTAGAACTGAAATTTATCAGTCACACATCTGTAAAAGTGTCAAGTCCCAAATCAGAAACAACGAGTGCGTGGTTAGTCAGGAATAGAGCCATCGGTGTCATGCTGTTATAGAAAAATAATCAGCGACAGGTTTATTGTGGTGTACAGTAACAAAGCGGAGTCACAAACGCTTACAAATCGAATGACATCATACTGTGTATACATTTATAGTTACGTTTAACGCTGTGGAGCATCTACGAAACAAGCGAGTTCCTGTTCTCACTTACATTATAGCAGCTGTAAACAGCCATTCCTTCACCAGTCCTCTCTTTATTCTCTCTCGAAGTTACAAAAAAGACAACCCGCAGCTTGTCGTGTTACCGAGAAAACCACAAAAGAAGCGTAAACTCCTCTGTGCTGAAGATGTCGGAAAAATTAAGTTACAGCTTTAGCTACCTCATGAAGCTCTTGCGCTTTTGTTTTTAGGAGCAAACAGTAATGTAATCACCTGAAATTTTTCCCTCCTATTAATGACATTGTAACCGACGGTGCATTGAAGTCCTCCTGGAAAGGACTTCGTATTTACGAGATGGTGGTGTACTTTCTCTTAATTAAGTACAAAAAATACAGCAAGTTTTTTTTTAAAAAAAACTCTATTTCTAGAAAATGAACAACAAAGAATGTAACTCGGGCGTGTTTTGCTGTTTTATGTTGTTAATCAGCTTATGAAGCCACTGTAACTTTATCGTTACATAGGCTATTACGTGGTAATTATACAACGCTATCGTGATCAGCTTCTGAGGCGAATAAACATTCGATTTCAACAAATCCTGGAGTTTCATAAATATGATCTTTCCGACATGACTTGTATGCACCACGAGCTAGCAATATCAGTGTCACCTTGTGACATCAGCGAGAGACATAACAGCTCACCTTTCATGGGAATAATACAGGAAAATACAACACCAACCAACAAATGAGCACCGAAACAGCGAAATATTTAAACATTCGCAATGTGTTTGACAAGCAAACAAGTCATCCACATACACAAATAACATTTACACACGCCAGCATTTTGTTCAAAGCTTTACAAACCACAGCGCTGTGGGTAAACACTGGCATGGCGGTCATTTGCAATAATAATAATAATAATAATAATAATAAGCCCCTCAGGTTACTCATTCATTCTGGTGTTCATTCAACTTTCCTTTTAAATCCACTACAGCAGGACAGACCAATCAACTAGCCTAATTAGCGCATTAAACTTACCAAACTATTATTATTATTATTATTTCTAACCCAGTTATGATAGTTTACCTCTTGCAAATCCTCCTCTATTCTCTTGTGTCACTTTTATATTTATATTCCCAAGAGATTCTGAAGCTTTTGTCTGCTGCACCATTACAAACCAATCAGCTTCCATGAATCAAATCGATTTAATTAGACCACCAATGAGAGCCATCTGCATCACGTGATCAAAGTAGAGGCATCCTATTGGACACCATGCACGTTTCCCCAGATCTCTACAAAATCTGGAAACAGGAAAGCCAATGGGTTATCGTCCAAATATCACATCATGAGGAAAGAGTGAGATGTAAAGGTTTAATAATGCGTTAGGTTTGATAGAAAGCACATTATAAAAGCAGTGGATTTTATTCGGCTTTGTTTTGCCCTTTAATTGATGGAAAATAAAATGTGGAAAGAGTTAACATGCTTTTATTTTCACCTGAAAAATAACGCGTTTGATTTCCTCTAGGTGTCGCTGTGAACACGGAGAAGGACAAGAACGTCTTTCAGTACTTTTTTCCTCATGATGTTCAACCCATCTTGGGATCTTTTTCCTTTTTTTTTTTTTTTTTTTTTTACAACCTTCAGTGAGTCAGATCATGTGACTCACTTAAAAGAGTCAGCTCCCAAACGATTCGGCGCCATTTTTTTTTAAAGGTGCAGTAAGTACGATTAGTCTCTCTTTTTTTTTTTTTAATTTCAGGATTAGGTCTCTAAAGTTTAGGTAAGTTTGATATTTGAATGATTCCCGCCCATGTTCACGAATCTCCGCTCCCCAGGATCTAAGGTGACCCATAGAGTGTCCATAAAATGACTGACAGGAGGCATTCTCTTTAGGTTATTTTTTGCAACAACCTAACGAGAACTTATACAGAACGTTCTCTAATGGTTATTTTTTAGGTCAATTTGGATAATTAACATTTCCTTCAAGCACTTGCAGATACAGGGGTGGGTCCAGAGGGGCACTGGCCAACCCCAGCTAAAATCTGATTGGCCCCTGAAGTGCCCCTGTCCTGTCAATCATCTCTGATCTATGTCACTCCAGCAGATGAGTCAGTTTGTTTCAAATTCAGCTCGTGTAACTGTTTCTTTCTATCACATCTTGTAATGTCAGGTGTACAGATACTGCGTTTTTACCGTCCTCGTCCACTTAAGCTTCAATAGTGAAAGTACCTATTCAACACTTTAACTAAAGTCTCAAAGGACATTAGTGTTACTGTCATTTATCTTCTCTTTGACTAACGTTAAGAAGCTAGTTAGTTACAACAACACACTAGTTGGTTTACTAGCTGGTTACCTAGGCTAAGCAATGTTGGATGGTAGCTAGCTAGCTGGCTAATTAGTTAGGTTTCACACATCAGGTCACAGTTGCACCATTCAGGGAAGTAAAATATAGCAGCATAACGTTTGGTCATGCCACACAGTCACAGTCATTAATTGTTGTAAATAAAACTAATGCTACGTCCCGTGTAAGTGGCAGCTGGGAAGTACATGTAGACGTCAACACAGAGCTCTGATCAGAATGGAGTGCAGCAAAGCACTAACGTTAATCAGTGAAGCTCATTTTTAAAATCAGCATCTTTGTTTTAACTCCAGAGTTTGGCAGAGGTAGTGGTTTCTGACCAAAAAGAAGCCGACCCTGCCTGTCTCTGACTGTGAGAGCCATCAGTGTGAGAATAAGGGAGAGAAAGAGCGAGAGAACAAGGCAGATCTACTTTTATTAAATGATCTCAGCCTGTTTTATATATATTTTAAACCAAAATATCAGCTCAGGTCAATATCACAGTCACTTCACATTGCGACGCTGCACTTGAGCTACAATCAGTGTATTTTTCTTGTTTTCCAGTATAAATGGGCGGCTGTGGCTCAGGTGGTAGAGCGGGTTGTCCACTAATTGTAGGGTTGGCGATTCCCGGCCCACATGACTCCACATGCCGAAGTGTCCTTGGGCAAAACACTGAACCCCAAGTTGCCCCCGATGGCAAGTTAACACCTTGCATGGCAGCTGTGCTACCATTGGTGTGTGAGTGTGTGTGTGAATAGGTGAATGAGACACAGTGTAAAGCGCTTTGGATAAAAGCGCTATATAAGTGCAGACCATTTACCAAATATATAAGCATCTTTAAAAAGGAATAAATTCATCTGAGAACCAAACTGCAGAGGCTTAAGTGCATTTTATTTTTCACTGAGAAGATTTATGATGAAATACACAAAACAAGTCTTAATATCCAATGCATGTGTGCTTTTTTAAGAAGATTTAGATTTTTTTTTGCTGTCGCGTGCAACATCATACCACTAGACATGGCCATGTGCAAACTTCATGAAATTAAAGGTCTTTATAGTAATGTTTATTGAATTATTTATGTAATTGTTCTTCTAATTCTGATTGTTTGATCTAATGTCCATTTAACATGCTGCCTTTTTAAATTTCTTTGTTAAATTTGCAGATGATGGTGGTGGAAGAAGTGAGCCTGTTTTTTCAAGTGGAGAAGTTAAAGATCAGAAGTTTTTACAGAAAAATTGATCCGTTTTTATAGTTACAACTTATTTTTATCCATGAAATTTTTATCCATGAAAAGATTATATATATATTTTTAATTAAATGATAATTAATGTTTTGAATGACCCAAGATTCATGGCTTGTTATTTTATGTAAACAATGGATCAACAAAATCATGGATTGTGTGCTGATTATTTATTTATATATAATGATTTGTTTTATTTATGATTAATGATGCATGAATGTATACACATTAAAAATAAATGATGAAAATTGAGGTTCTAGAAGCCAAAAATTGTTAGCTGGGTAGTAATAAAAAACAAAACAAAAAAAACTATTGCACCTTTAAATCAGGCAAAGTTTATAGCCTACAATACTCTGAGCAGTGATTGTTCTTCTTTACCTAAATATGCCTGAATATTTTAGATCTTAGTAGAAGCTTTGTTTTCTCTTGTAATAACAGCACCTATTTAATTTGTTTCTATGATTTATCATCCCGTTTTTTTTTTCTGTATACTTTTATTGTTTCATGTCTCATTTTGAGTAAGTCATATAAAGGATAGTCTCAGTTCATTGAGTATTCCAATGCCCTTTGTAAGAGTTAAAAAATTTAATACAACTATGTAAGATAACTTATTTATTTGCACTTTTTAACAACAGACTTCATGACAAATCAGCTTTACAGAAATCCGAACGCAGTAACATTAATTTTTGTTTAAGATCAGCTTTAGAAGTTATATATATAATACCCTCTGAAATATTGGAACTGCAAGGTCAAGTTAGTTATTTAATCATGCTATGTTGCATCTACTCTTGGTTTGAGCCTTCATTTTCACCTGTAAATATTGCATTTCTTGTTAAAAAGGATAAACCAACATGAAGATCAAAGAGCTGTCTATGGGAGAAAAGCGAGCCATTCTGAAGCCGAGAAAAGAGGGAAAATCAATCAATGTGCAAACATTGGGCATAGCCGATACAACAATTTGGAATGGCCTGAAAAAGAAAGAAACCGCTGGTGTACTGAGCAACAGACATCGAATTGGCCAAGGAAAACAACAACAGCTGATGACAGAAACATTGTGAGAGCTGTGAAGAAAAACCCAAACACAACAGTCACTGACATCACCAACAACCTCACAGAGCAGGGGTGAAGGAATCACAATCCACCATTCCACCATTCACAATCCACCAGATAAAGTCAAAGTGGGATATAATAGCATTATGTTTTAATGTTAATTGCACATTTAACAAGCGTTTCATGCGGATGGAGGATGACACACAAATCTCTCCTATTCAATCGTACCACATCTTCCACCCACTGAGCGTTCCAACATACAGTATCCCTCCGCAGGATCAGTTCATTTTCATGTTGTTGTTGTTTCATCTTCTTGTTAACTGATGTTGTTATAGACAAATATAACATATATATGATCATGTATTATGAATAACCCGTAAAAGTAATATCTTTATTGACAGACAAAAAAATCCTTACTGGTTTTCTTATAAACCGAGGAACTACTTTTTGTGGCGTTGTGGTGTAAGAATACAGAGGTGTGATGCAGCCGCAATCAAATAAAGTTACTCTTGGGATGTGAGCTACAACTTTAATATCGAAATATTAATTGATTGATTTATTTTTTTTACGACACTATGTCTGTTAAAGAAACCGTACTCCTGGTTCATGATGACTTGTAACTTAAGTGTTTGATGAAACATGCTCCAGTTTATTTAAAAAATAATAATAAAAAGGTGTACTAGATAAAATAAGATTAAAGACGTCAGTTTTCCAAACGAATCTACTCACAAACTTTTACTGAGGCCATGGCTTAATTTTTTTATTTAATATATTAATAAATAATGCTCTATATATGTTCCGGGTTATTTGTACAAGTAAGTAATTTAAAAAATCAGCTATTTCACATGAAAAATAACTAAAAAATTAAAAATAGTCCTGGTGTTGCCCAGAAACAAATCCGTTCCGTTGATCCGCACCACATCTTCCACACTTCCGTTAAAAAAAAATGGTCGCCTCACCTGCTGAGCGTTCCAGCATATCCCTCCGCAGGGTCAGTTTATTTTCTTGCGAAAATGTTTTTTTTCTCTCAGCAGCTACCGTTGTTACGGACAAACACCACTTGTGTATAACCGTTTATTATAAACAATCAAGGAAAACAACGCGTTTGTTGACAGACACGAAAAATCCGACTGCATTTCGCTTAAACCGAGGGACTACTTTGTGGCGCTGCGGCGTGAGTCTACAGAGGCGTGATGCGGCCGCACTCAAATATGGCTACCGTTGGAGTGCGAGCTAGAACTTTAATATCTGTGTCTTAATAGATGTGGGTTTTTATTGTTTTTATTAAAAAAAAGCCGACACGTTTTTATTTCGGACGGGATATTCGTTTTTCGGAGATATTCCTTTGGGATTGTACTGAATTTGAAAACTGAAAGGAATTGAAGCTATCTCGGATGTGTCCGTATAAACACTGGTGTCTATTTTTTTTGTTCAAAAAATTGCCAGCTTGCCCAGTCGCGAGCTTGAAAACGGATTAATCTCGGATTGAAGCTCGCGCTTTGTACACGAGCTTGTTTTTGTTGTTGTTGTTTTTCATGGAAATAAGGGTTTCTGTCACTGCCACAGGATTATATATAGCAAAAAATCGGCTTTTGGAGCCGAGCATCGTTGGGAAGAAAAGCCCAAGAGCGCAGGGATGTAAAAACCCTGGAGGATCTCGCGATGTGGGGATGAATAAAGCGGAATAAAAACAAACTGCTCAAGTCGCAAATCAGCCGGGATTCAAATTAAGGGAATTTGGGCTTTCCGAGATTTGGATGTTACCGTTACATACTCGCCCAAGATTTGGAGTCTAAACTGGATTGTTCTTTCTCAAATCGGGAGTCTTAATGTCGACATAGTGGTCTATTCCCCCAACCCCCCCCCCCTCCTCCACTCCTCCTCCTCAACAACCTCCACCATCTCAAAAAAATCCTCCAAAAACACTAAACAAAACAAACAAAAAAACAAAACAAAGTACCGTATGTCCTCAAACCATTGTTGACATGAAGGACATACATTTCTAGCGTTATTTTAAAAAAAGGTAAGCGTACGTGTGCACGCGCACAAATTGAAACCGTTTTGTTGCTAGGTATCACGTTTCCCCTTCAGTCTTTCGAGCTAGCCTAGCTAACACGTCACCGGACAGTTTTATTTATTTATTTATTTATTTATTTATTTAATTTATTGACTTTTTTTTTTTTTTTTTTTTTACTCAATTTCCCCCCACACACTCATTCTTTTTCAAGCCCTTTTCTTGTCCGAGAAGTTTCACGTCACCCGGTCACGTTTTAACACGTCTGGAAATCTCACTAACAGCGTGTAACGTCAAAAATAAATAAATAAATAAATAAATAAATAAATACCACCCGATTTTGACGTGTTAAATCGTCAAACAAACCCCCGGGGTTGATACTGTACAAGTTGGCCTGTGGTGGTGGTGCTAAGCTAAGCGTTAGCAAAACATTATGGATTTATTATGGGCTCGGAAGTTTTTTTTTTTTCTTTTTTCTGTTGTTCAGAGGGAGAGAAAGAAAATGTGTGTAAACACAAATATGAGGAGAAGATGGACTTGTTCAGACTGGAGTGTTGGAGGCTAGTGTTAAGAAAGGAAGCCTCATCTATCTGAGTCACAGTACTTTTGATAACCGGCTTTTGTGTGTTTCTTTACAACGCAGGAAAAGTCCAGTGTTTAAAGTGGTGATTGTTTTCCCACAGAACCTGAATTAACCTGGATTTTAGCTTTGTTTTAATTGCTTTTTTTTTTTCACCAGAACTAACCTCCTGAGTCAGATGAACAAAGACTGGACATGCCCCCCTCATGTGAACCACTTTGCTTTGTGTTCAGTGCTTAAACAAAAGGCCCCCCCCCCCCCCCCCCCCCCCCCTTCTCCTTCCTGAACACTGAATAACTTCTGAACTGAAATGACTGTTGTTTTTCCACACGAGAAATATGGTATTCTAACAGTGTATCTGAAAAGGTTTTAGCGCCAGTCTTGCTAACTTCTGTGAGTCACCACTGTTGGTTGCACATTGCTCCAAGTTCATCTAATATCCTGGGTTTTTCCTCTCTTCCTTGACATTACAGGCTGTGCACATTGGTAGAATGTTACGTCAAGGTCTAGTAAATAATCAGAAGACCTTAACTCTTCGATTCAGGTGGTGAATAGTGGTGTAGAAAGCTTGAGATGCGTATCAAGCCTTGGGCAAACGCTCAACATGTTCACTCTGAAGAGTAGCAGATCAGATGTAAAGCTCCTGATGTTTGTTAGCAGTTCTTGGGATTCATTGTGTGCTGAGTCATGAAAGTCACTGAACAGGACTAATCAAAGGGACATGTCGTTATCTGCGATGCTTTTCATATTACTGACACAAAAGCTTTTGGGAATTCTTTGTTGTTGGTGTTTTTTGCTAGGTGTTTGACTTTAGCGCTAACTGTAGGTAATTGTCCTGTTATGTTACGTTCCCGTGCCGTGTCTGCTGCTTTGCAACATGTGCAGGATAGGCTATGACGTAGAGTCATGGATAATAGCGTGCGTCCGTTGTTTTCAAGCCCGGAGTGATCCGAGCGTGTGAAGCGTAATTTCTGGAAAGGAAGGCAGTGTCTCGTTGGCACCGTGCCCCATCAGCTGAATGCACAGGTGGCCAGAGAGAAGCAGACGAGCAACGGTAGAGCTCGATTCTTCGTTAACAAACGTTTCGGCCTTGTTCGTCAGTGCACACTTCAAAACTCGTGTTAGGCTGCCTAGCTACGCCCAGCACTCGCGCTTCCTCGATTTAAAAGCCGAAAGGCATTGTCAGGACAGGTAACTGAAGTTCCTCATTTTGGACAAAGCTGGAAGCATGCATCATGGTTGGTCTGTTTAGTGAAGACAGCAGTATAAGTACTCAGATAAGAGTTCAGGAAACGTGGCGGACGTGACTAAAGTTCTGCCTGAGAATCATTTTTAGTGCTGATTTTTGTTTGGACGAACTTAGGCTTACGTAGAGAGATGGGGTCTGCTGTGATTTTATTTCTATCCTCATCGGCAACGTAGGGGTTTTCCCCTCCGTCCTTTCCTGGGTAAAAAATAGTTTTATCCGGTCACTGAAGCCTTGACCTTGTTGACAGAAATTGTGACACGAACTTGACGAGAGCTCCACCGCTAAGACATGGAGATATCTCGCCAAAAATAACTGAAACAACCCAACGTATTCAGGCTGTTGTTAAAATGGGTCAGCGATACGGTGCACAATTTCATATCACGATACTTATAGACAAAAATAACGATATCGAGGTTCTGTTTGGATTTTTTATTTATTTTTTGCTCCAAAACAACGAACGTTTTCAACACGCTATTCACGTGCCACACCAAGGAAGTTGTTGGATGTTTCACGCTAAATGATTGAGTGTACAATAATGTAAAATAGCTTTACCCTTGTCGTTGATTGTAAAATCTACAACTCGATATCTTAAAATTCCAACATCTCAATGTTTAGGAAACAGTGGAACGGTGTTATAAGAAGTTATGAGCTTAGATATATTTTATTTATAGTTTGTAAAAAGTTTAAATTGAACAGTATCTTTATAAATTATGCCAATATGCTTTTCAAAGCACTCTATCTTGTATTAAATGTTTTTCTAAAATTTTATTATAACGTTAATTACAAACTGAAAAGAAAGTGATGACGGTAAAATTTTAAATTTAAAAAATAACTTTACGTAGATGTCAAATAATGTATCATTGAAGGGTTTTTTTGTTTGTTCTAAATGCAGCATTACTGTATTGCTAGGAAATAGTTTGCAAACCTATATATTGTGACACTTACATTTTATGGTAGAAATGGTAGAATTGTGATATGATGTTTTTGTCGTATCATCCACCTCTACACCAGAAGCATCTGACGATTGATATCACGATACTCGACGGAAAAAAAAACGTTTCATGATGTTAATAACTGGTTGTGACAGAATGTATATTTCATTCACATTTACTGTCACTTGTTAGCGTTTTACTTAACGCCAAATGACGAGTCCATTTAACATGTTCGTAGTTACACATTTCCTTAGTATTAACGATGATGTTTTTTGGAATTCGCTGGAAACGATCGCATGTGTATGAGCACGTCTACAGCGAGCAGTAAGGACGGTGATGAGCGATAACACTGAGAATCATGCCGAAGACTGTGCCCATAAGTTCATAACGTCTTGTTTCTGCAAACCTCCACCAATCTCACCAAAGTCACATGATCCACAGGTCTGGTATTTGGGTTGGTGGGAAGTTTCATAGTGTGAATCTTGTCTTCGGTCGATCTTGTAGCACCACAATGCTGTGGTAAATGCCATGCGTTTGAGAGTTGTGTAGCGTCCGCTGGGTCTAACGTGTGATGTTGACTCGCGCGTTAGACCCACGCTTGTGTCCACTCTCAAATCGAGTCAACCCCGGGCTGGTTTTTGAGGAGAAGCTCATCATCAGTTGTCGCAGCCGTGTTTACACGCTGACGATTTCTACGTCTTCTGTGTTTCAATTTTGCGGGGTAAACAAATCTTTTACAAAATGAAAGATGATGCGTTTCTTTATGTTTAAGAAAAGTCGCAAAGTTTTTAGCCAAACGTGAGTCACACGTGAGTCGACTGAACACCGCGATGAACTGATTCCTTACCATGATCAGCGGTTTGGATGAAGACTTTCAGTTGAAGCTGCTTGCTTTTGAGTTTTAGTGCTTTGTTCAGTCAGCACATCAAAATCCAATATTTTCCTATGCGGACCACAGTGCTGCCTTTACCTGACGCTGTAAAAATTCCTAATACAGCAGGCTCAAAATATAATATTAAGAGTGCTTTGACATATGCAGTAGTGGTTCTTCCATTTGGATGGAACCGTGACGTGCTCTCCACCTCCGTGTGGTTCACTGGTCAGGTCAGAACATACTCGGGCGATCAAACCGGGGTCTGAGGGCATCTGCTCGAAGTAGTGCTTCCAAATGAGCTTGGACGAGAAAGGGTTTGACTCTGACTCTTCGAATCATTACGGGAAGTGAATCAAACTTGCCGAGCTGCTAAAGGACAGAGCTGTAGTGAGAGTTCCTGTGCGTTGGACTGCGGAAGTTCCCAGGATTAAATCCTGGTTCAGAAGCAGCTTTCATTTTTGACCTACCAAACTGACTCGAACCGGGGGGGGGTGCCAGAAATGTAAAAGGAAACAAAATGAACACGGTCCTGTAATGTTGAATGTTATAAACCATATGAACAGCGTCAACACTGATGGAATAAAAAAAGTTTTGTTCTTTCTTTTTCTTCCATCAGAATGTCATCAGAGGAGAAGATTCTTGATTCCTCTGATAAAGGACCCTCAACACCTGTGGGTGGATCTGTGGCCACGCCCACAGGAAGTCCCGCCCACAATGACAGGCGGCCCAGAGGCCGGCCTCGAAAGGATGTTGGATCCACGCCCAGACAGAGGAAGAAGTGAGTGACTCGAATTTAAAAAAAAAAAAAAAAAAAAAAAAGTATTTAATGCTGTAGATGTGGTAACAAGTAAGAGAGGGTTAATAATCGGAAGCTGATTAAGGCCACGCCCACTCGTCGACTTGTATACGTAAAACATTGTGGTTTTGTGCGTGTTATGACTCCGTTCATCACAGCTTCTAATCAGGATGTTACTTTGTGGTATGTAGTTTATTACTTCCCGACATGTTTGTGGTTTAATTTCACTTTTTTAAATTTAAATATTTATTTTTGACGTTTTCTCCCGTCTGGGCCGCTTGATACTCTGCTCTTACAGCCGGCTGTGATGATATGCTGACTAAATTGTGATTAAAAATAAGTAGAAAACCGAGCGGAAGTAGCATGTAACGTGATTTGCACAAATATCGGGGTTCGTGAGGCAGTTTCATACAGACTACCGCCCCCTACTGGCCTGGAGTTCCTCGTGCGGGGGTGTGGGGGGATAGTTTCCGTGTGGACCGGAATTGTTTTGTTTTGAAAGCCAATCGTGTTGTGTTTGCGATTCAGGAATTATCGATTATCGATTATCGATTCATTAAAATTCCGTGTGACGATAGACATCGCTCCACATTGCGTTCACGTTACAGAGAGGAAGTGGATCAAACTGATCTCAATGAAGACGTTTATCCCAACAATCTGGTCTTTTCTCACTGCAGCCGATCTTCAAACCGGAATTTTTCTGATTTAGATCAGTATAACAGCATGGCAGTGTTGGTATTAACGGCTCATTTGAATTTAGTTTTATTGTTTTGGTGATAATAGATAATAGTCAGTCATGTTTTTGTCAATTGGTTACTGCTAGTTTAGCAGATTTTCCCCCTTGAATTTCCCTGACAAGTTCTTTTATAAGTTCTCAAAAGGCCTGTTTGCAGTGACTCTCTACTGATTAAGCTTGAAAGAGCTTTGAATTGTTTGTCACGTTTGTAGTATTAAAAAATATATTTGATATCAGAAAACTTTTGATAAAACGAACACAAAAGTGTCTTTTTTTTAAAGGAATTCAAGCTAAAATAAGGAATCATGTGAACAGAGTCTATTTTCTCTTCGTTTAAAACGATAAAGCTATATTTTATGTACGGGTGAGAGCCGTATGCCGTAAAAAAACGAATTCTCAAAAGGCATTTCTACATGACATGCATCACAATACACAAGTTTGCAGGGGAAAAACCGCTTCCCGGCAATATGGTAGCGTTTCGTTTAATGACGACAAAAATAAATGTATTTTTGTTTTTGATGTTAAACAAAAACATTTTTTGCTTATTAAATTTTCTTTAATGTAACAATGCAAAGAAGAAAAAATCTGTAATTGAAAAGAACGTTTTACAATTTAAAACATTAACACAAAATATTAACATCTTATCAACTGCTTACTGTCGGTTTGTAATTATGAAAAAAAATTGCATATAAATTTAATCAGTTTAGACTTTTAGATCGTTTTTTTCAAGATTTATTAAACAATAGTTAGTTGCATCGGCTACCTCAGTTTGTCAAATTTTTATGAAATGTTCTTACTAAAATACCAAAAACTCAGCCATTTTGGACTCAAGTGATTCAAGCTGAGGAAATGCTGTTGCTAGGCAACTGGAAAATCCAGACGGTTCACTGAGCGTTACGTGGCTAACGGCTGCGATTAACAATTCTGCTAGCTAGCAAGTAGCCGTGACTGTGGAAATGAGACGGAACAATCCGGATTATCAACGTTTCACTCAGATGTGTCGATGAAATTACGAATAAAACGAACTCTGAGACTAAAATTGCGCTTGGCATCGAATCCAACCTCGCTAATTTAACCCGAGTGTACTGAGAAACGTCGACATCGTGCTATGATATGTGAAGTTTGGGTTTTATTTTTGTTTCTGTTTTTTAACACAGAAAATTCTCGCAAACTTTCGCAAAACGAACACGCGACTGTACTAGAAGTGTTCCGATAATGTCTTGTTGGTTGATGTTTTGTTTAAGTGCTAGCGGTATTAAGAGAAATTTGGTTTCGAAAGTGCAACCGTTAAACGGCGAATAAAAAACGAGGCACGAGTTAAGCTGTGTTAATTGTAACCACAAAGCGTGAGCTACTCCAGAAAACGTAAAGATTTGCGCAGCTTCACCTCTGACTGTTACACAGCGCCGACACTGGAGACTCCTTCCGCAAACGTTTGTTACGTAAACATCTCCTTACCCTGGAGAGAGCTTCACCACATCGACCATTACACACTTACTACAGTTACTATGGAAACGTTAACGCATCAGAACGAGTGCGTTAATATAAACCTGCACTGAGCTGCTGTTACAGAGAATTAATCAACAACAATTTGACCAATCAGAATCCAGAACTTGGCAGCACCTCATTTCCCATTTAGATACATTCGCTGTAATAAGTCCATGTGAAACTCCACTCCGGGTTTTCTCCTCCACCTGTGAGCCAGCACTACTTTATCCTCTCTCTCTCTCTCTCTCTCTCTCTCTCTCTCTCTCTCTCTCTCTCCAGGCACAGGGTTGATAGGGATAAGTTATAGGCATTTGGGGGGTTGGGTACTGAATTTAAAGGCGAGAGCATGCACGATTTTCAGTTCACACTCGCGTTTAGCTATTTGGAGCGAGTGTTTGAACTTGGATCATTGTCGGGGAGGAAAAATCATACCGGCATGAATGTTAAAAAAAAAAAATCTTTGCTCTGGTACGAGAACGTGTCCTCGTCTGCGTGCGTTCCTGTACGATGGCACGTCAGTGACTCTGTTCAAAGGAAAACAATAAATTGTCGAATCTACCGCGTTGCCTTCCATTTCGCAAACCCGAGTTCACGCAAAAGTGACGTACGGAATGAAATCTACAACGTGAACACCAACCTGCGATTGTAAGCCCCGCCCCCACACCAACTTGCTAACGTAATATGAGTTGTAAGTTGTAATCGTAATAAAACGTTCGAGTTGTGATACGTTATCATGGTGATACGTTTTATGACGATTTTTTTTTTTTTTTGGTTTTGTATTGAATCGTTTCGGAAACCTCGGCGAAATTAAACAGTTATTTTAAAATGTTTTAGCATCAGTTCCTTCTTTTTTTTTCCATTTTTACTCCCTCTCTCTATTCTTCTTTTCCTCCTTTCTCTCCATTCTCCATCTGTTCATCTCTCCATCTCCTTACTCTCTCCATCAGAGTTCATCACTCTCTCTGTCTCTCCATTCACCGATCTCCATTTCCCCATCACTCAATCTCTCCATTCTCCATCTCTTCATCTCTCCATCCTCCTCTCTCTCTCCACTCTCCATCACTCAATCTCCCAGTCTCTCCATTCTACATCTCTCCATCTGTTCATCTCTCCATTCTGCTCTTTCTCAGTCCTCCATCACTACATCTCCCAATTTTACATCTCTCCAGTCATCTGTCTCCATCTCCCCATTTTATATCTGTTCATCTCTCCGTTCTCTCTCTCCATTATCCATATCTCTATTATTATGCCCCCCTTCTATCATTATTATCTTTCACCTCTTCATTTTTCTCTCTCCATTTTTGTACTCTCTCCATCTCTCTTTTCATCTCACTCCAATTTCCATCCTCATTTCTCCTTTCTCACCCCTCTTTTCTCTGTGGTCTCCATTTCATATCTTTCCATCTCTCCATCTGTACATCTCTCCATTCTCTCCTCTCTATTTCTGCATTCTTTTATCTCTCCCATCTCTCCATTCTCCTTCTCTCCATTTCCTGTGTTCACCATCTCTCCCATCTGTTCAGCTCTCCGTTCTTCTTTGTTTATTTCCTCATCTCTCAGCGCTCTCCATCTATCCATCCATCCATCCATCCGTGTGTGTTTGTGTGTGAGTGAGAGCTGCAGTTTAATTTGCGAGTCTGGTGATTATCACCTTGATAAAGTGATACTCAGATTAGACACAGCAGGACTCAGACAGTGATGGGTGCTCAGAGTGAGTGTGTGTGTATGTGTGCGTATATATGTGTGTGTCTCCAAATGGGATGTTTACATACAATTAGCACTTTTGAGGAGATGATAAATCGCCAATCCAATATAACAGAATTTTCTCTCTCTCTCTCTCTCTCTCTCTCTCTCTCTCTCTCTCTCTGTGTGTGTGTGTGTGTGTGTGTGTGTGTGTGTGTGTGTGTGTGTCTCTGTCAGGAGTCGAGGCAGAGGGAAGGCTGTGTTGGAGGATGAGGACAGCGCTGATGGGATGGATAGTGGAGGGATGCAGGAGCTCGGTGAAGCCTCATCCTCAGGAGGTGCTGATGAATTTTCTGTTACAGCGTTACACACAGTGCTTTATTCCTCCCCTACCATCTTCACCTCCTTCTCTCTGTCTCTCTCTCTCTGCCTGTCCCTCTCTTTCTCTCTCTCGGTCTCTCTCTGCCTTTCTCTCTCTCGGTCTCTCTCTGCCTGTCTCTCTCTCTCTCTGTCCCCCTCTTTCTCTCTCTCTGTCTCACTCTGTCTCTCTCTCTCTCTCTGGGTCAGACTGTAGAGGAGTGCAGCAGGAGTGTGAGGGCGTGGCCACAGCGTCTCTTCCCAGAGACGGAAAGGAGGAAGTTTGTCCTGTGCCGCTTGTTTCTCCGAACCCGGAGACGGAGGAGGTGGGAACATCAGCGGCATGCGGAGGAGCTAAAAGCAGGTCAGAAACACACACATATTCTCTCTCTCTCTCTCTCTCTCTCTCTCTCTCTCTCACACACACACACACACACACACACACACACACACACACACATCTGACTCACTTCCTAACGTGGGAAGGGTGTGTGATGATGATGTTTGGCTCCTTCATTAATAACTGAGTTTATAGGACGATTTATTATTAATTTATTCATCTATCCTTTCTTTTCTCTTTTTATTTATTTTTGTATTGCAGCGCTCTCTTTTTAAAAAAATATATTTTCCTCTTCTTTCTCTTTTAAATTTAGTCTTTTATTTTTTGTATATTCTTTCATTCATTTTTTTCATTGCATTTTCCTTCTTTCTTTCCTTTTTGTCTCTCCTTTGTTCAGTTTCATATTCTTTCTTTCGCTTTTTAGTTTGATTTTGTTTATTTTTGTTGTATTTCTTTCTTTATTTGTTTTTGTTTATTCTTTTTTCTCTTCTTTCTTTCTTTTTCTCTGTCACCCTTGATTTCTTGCTTTTTCTTTCGTTTTCAAACGTTTTTTTTTCTTTCGTTTTCAGTCTTCTTCCCTGCTTTCACTTTTTTAATACTTTCTTTTTCAGTAGGAAGAAGAAATCATTTGGCTTTTTTTTTTTTTTTTTTTTTTTTTTTTTTTTTTTAAAAACTTAAATTTTTTTTTCTATGATGTTAGATGCCTCCTCAGTCTCTCTCTCTCTCTTTCTCTCACACACACACACACAGCGGTCTGTGCTGTAAATCAGGGTGTTATTGATCTCAGACGGAGCTGTGGTGTCGATAAAAAGTCGTATATCTGGGGACCTCATTAAGAGCCTCCTCACTCTCACACTTCCACACCCAAACTATTCATCACCTCCATCACCTTCTCCTCCACCTCCCTCTCTTCCTCCTTCTCCACATCACTCCCCTTAATCCCACTCTTTCTCTTTGTCCTTCTCCACCTCCATCACCTAAATCCCTCTCTTTTTCTTTCTCCAACTAAACCTTCTTCTCCTTCCTTCTCCATCACCTTCTCCTTCTCTTTCTACTTTCCAATTTTCTCCCACTTCTTCTTCTTTTCCTTTTCTTTCTCTTTCTCCCCCTGGCACATTTCTAATGTGAGCACGAATGAGCCAAGCTTGTGTTACTTGTATATTTGATTCTGGTGTGTGTTTGTGTTTGGTCCTCCAGTGAGCGGCTCTGTGCCTTTTGTTACTGTGGAGCACGAAGTCTGCTCGGTCAGGGTGAACTGAAGCTCTTCAAGGCCACGTCGGGATGCGACCCTCCGCCGCATCGTAACCATGACAACAGCCAGTCAGGGAGGCCTAGGGGTCTGGAGAGGTATGTTAACTACTGCAGAGTCCCTACAGCAAGAATCTGTGTGGAGTTGTTGTTGTTGTTGTTGTTGTTGTTAGACCTCTAGACTTCTTTATAGTAGTTATTTTATGCTTGGGATTTGTTCATGGCTAAGACTCGTTTCTCTTTTTTACAACGACTCAGTGTTTGATTCAGTGAATCTTTTGTTTGTGGCTGAGATTCGGTTCTCTCTCATTCAGAGACTCAGTGACTATTTAAACGGATCAGTTAAGACAGTGAATCTTTTCTGTGAATCTGTTTTACGCAGCTGAAGCTGGTGAACGACTCACCTGAACGGATTCCAATAACACCAGTCACTTTTTTCCCAGTAAATGAAAACGAATATAGTAAGAGTATTTCAGCGTTTGGATAAGCTACTCCCAACAGAAGAGTAGTGAGCCCCTGCAGCTACATTACACATCTACGCTCTGTACGCGTCCCTCTTTGCTAGCGTGCACCATATTACCCTGTGATTACCCATCATGCAGTTGGGAGTCCTGCAGAACAGGATGTGAGACTCGGCATGTGCTCAGCCCTACAAAGGGCCCTCACTGGAAGGCTGCCTAATTTGTTTCGGCACCTTGGAACCAATCGGGAGCCTCGATGATGTAATGCAGCACGAGTGTGAAGTTGGCGGTGAGCCAGTGCAGCTCTGCTCTGTCAGACACACACACACAGAGAGAGAGTGAGTGAGTGAGTGTTGGTCAGGGAAATGGAGGAGGAGAAAGGAATAAAACAAAAGGATGAAAAGAGCGGACGAGTGTGCGGTGACTCAGGGGATGTCTTCCACTGTGTTATTGCTGATGTCTGATGCTACAGCAGCAGTGAATGTTTACCTGTGAATGTTTTGTTACAATTTCAGGCAGTTAGACAGAATAAATAACTATAGTTCTTTGACCTGCTTTACCTGGTTCTGACCTGCTTTATCTGGGTCTGACCTGCTTTATCTGGGTCTGATCTGCTTTTTAGCCGGTTCTGACCTGCTTTATCTGGTTCTGACTTGCTTTATTTGGGTCTAACCTGCTTTATCCGGTTCTGACTCGCGTTATCTGGTTCTGACCTGCTTTACCTGGTTCTGACTTGATTTATTGGGTTCTGACATGCAGTTAAAGCATGTAGATAAAAACAAACATCGGGTGTGTTTTTGAGCCCTTATGTGACTTCGCAGGAAGATGCTTTACATCCAAAAAATATGCAGTTATTTTTGCTTATGTTAGCTGGCTAGCTAGTGTAAACTATGACGTTGAGGAATAGTTATTAATGTGGCTTATAATTATAGACAAGTATACAAATTCCATTGACTTCCTCAGTTTTTTAAAATTGGACTCAAAGACACGCCCAATTTCCCATTTTCTTCTGGTCCCCTCAGTTATGCCCACTCGGTGTTGACCTCATTTCCATATTCTCACTGACACACCTACATTTCCAAAGATTCCCTTTGAGACACGCCTACTTTGCCGTTGTCATTTCCGTGTATGGACTCATGGTCTAAGATCTTCAGATGTCGGTTCATCCAGATGGACTCAGGCGTATCTTCTTATCCATCACGGATGAGTCATTTCCGTATAACCGGCATTTCAATCCGTGACTTTACACTAAATATCAGCTAAATTAACATGCCAAAACCTCCAGCTGCTGAATGTCAAGTGTGAATTAACACTTTCCTCCTCTTACATGCTCACGCTCTCATATTCTCTCACTCTCACATTCTCTTGCGCTCACATATTCTCTCACTTTCTCTTTCTCTCACTCTCACATCCTCTCACTCTCACATTCTCCCGCTCACGGATCATGATGGAAGAGTTTCTCCAGATCGAACGGCTGACATTTTGTTCGGCTGCTG
>JANDJT010000206.1:10175006-10198967 GCA_024331685.1 Stegophilus panzeri | reverse complement strand
TTACACAAGCTGTACACTCACTACTTTACACTGTAGCAAAGTGTCATTTCTTCAGTGTTGTCACATGAAAAGATATATAATCAAATATTTACAAAAATGTGAGGGGTGTACTCACTTTTGTGAGATACTGTAGGTAATACAGTCTATAAAATATGGAATTATACAGTCTGGTGACTAGAGTAAGTAGTGTGGTTAGGAAAATGCAAGATGTAAGTCCAGAAAATAAGGTATCTTCAGTACATTAGTATGTATTGGTATATAAGTAGTCTGGAAAATAAGATATGTAGTAAGTATAGTTCGAAAACCATGATATCTGACTGTGGTATGATTTGGAAAATTAGAATGTAAGTTGTGTAGTCTAGGAAATAATGTGTCTAGGTAGTATAGACTGGAAATTATGGAATGTAGATATTATAGTCAGGTAAATACAGAAAGTAGTATGATCTGGAAACTGCTGAATGTAAATAGTTTAGTCCAGAAACTGGTATGTTGGTGGTATAGTTCCGAACATTTGATGTAGTGTAGTATAGTATAGTCTGTAGTATATTAGTATTTTCTGGTACTGTTGTTGGGAAATGTGATAAGTCTGGAAGATATAGTATATAGGCAGTATAGTCTGGAAAATACTGCATATAACTAGAATGGTTTGGAAATACGGAATGTAGACAGGATTGTCTAGAAAATTTGGCATGCTAGTATTGTCTGGAAAAATATTGGTGAGTAATATAGTCTGGGGAAAAAATATTAAGGTAGTTTAGTCTGTATGGAAATATGGTATGGTACAGTCCTGTGAATAGTTTAACCCGGATAATAAAGTATGTAAATAGTATAGGCCAGAAAATAAAGTATGCAAGTCTTGTCGTGCCTAAAATGAAGTACGTAAGTCGTGTAGTGCTGAAAGTAAAGTACGTAGGTAGTACACTCAGTAAATGTGATACGTAGGTGGTACAGTTCAGAAAATTTATATAAGTATTATACACACAAAAATAATACATTTAGGTAGTATAGTATAGTAAATAATGTAATTTATAACTGTTAACACATAGTAATAACCATTAATAATATTTCTGAAATAACGTTAAACCACTTAATCTTATATTTTGTTAGAACTTTTAGATTCCTCTGATACAGGGAGCATTATGTGTTTCTTTTTTTCTTTCCCCTGCAGCTGGACTGGACGTTGCTCCTCTTACAGAAGAGGCTTCGGTTTCGTCTCAGTCGAACCAGGGACGAGTGTCTCATCAGGACGAGCCGCTGGACGGCATCCTGAGCCCCGAACTGGACAAGATGGTAACGGATGGTCAGTGCGTTCGCTTTATACTAAGAGGAATTTTGACGTGTATTTAAGAGCAACACTAAAAGCAGATCCCTTTTCTTCTTACAGAATCCATTCTGAGCAGATTGTATAAAATACCAGGTACGTCCTCTTTCTGTTTTCACGCTTTTATCGTGATGTCGATGTGACGTTTGTTTGTTTGTTTATTCACAAACACTCGCTAAACTAGCTAAGTTGCATCACACACACGGACAGGCAGTGTATGTAACATTCTAGTTAGCTGGATTTAAACATGACGTCTGCCGAATGTAGCTAGCGAAATTTAGCAGAATTATGGGAATACTTGCAATTGAGCAACAATAATGCTAGCTTTTTGTAGTTTAGCTAATTTTGCTAGTTAGGTAGGTGGATGTTGCTAGTTTGTATGTTACACACTGCATGTCAGGTTTGATTATGGGTTGTTAGCTGAATTAGTAGTTAAACATGCTAGTAGAATGTTTGATATCTCAACAAATACTCTGATTGCATTGAAGAGTTGATTAGCATAACTAGCTAGACAAATGCTAGCTTTCTTTAGTATATAGCTAGTTGGGTAGGTGGCTGTTGCTAGTTCATTTGCTAGCTAAATTTAGTTAGAAATATTTTTAATCGCTCAACAAGTACTCAACTTGCCCCGATGATTTGAGTAACGTAGCCAGCTAATGAATGCTAGCTTTCCACAGTTTAGCTAATTTTGCTAGTTGGATTTTAAACTTATTCAGCTTTTCCAGTTGTTTTATGTGTTATGTCAGCTAGGAAAATTTAGCTAAACAATGGGAATAAAAAATTTTTTATTTCAACTTTACCCTCCATTCAAGAGCTGGCTAATATAGCTAGCTAGGTAATGCTATCCTTTCATAGCTGCTAGTTCATATGTTAAAATTGTCTGCTTGTCAGGTCATGTTAAGTTTCGTCAGCTAGCCAAATTGACCTAATCTATGAAAATACTCAGCTTGTGTTTCCATGGTTTAGTTAAATGTAATAGTTAACGTTACAGATAAAAAATTTTAAGTGGAAAATCTAGCATGTGTTGTGTTGTAGACGCGTTGTATGTTATAACGGCTTATCTCCTCACAGAGCTGGAGGGAAAAGATGTTGAGGACCTCTTCACCGCCGTGTTGAGCCCCAGCACCACCCAGGCCAGTCAAGCTCCTCCCCAAACCCAGGGAACACACACTATACACGGGCATCCAGGACAGGGGCCTCCGCCCACCCAGATCAACTCAGGTATGTCACTTGGGTCCCATCATGTGCATCGGAGCAGCCCAATTTAAAGATTTACATGAATCCATGAAAGTCATAACGTTTGCACAATTGTGCATTTATTGTATTTGTTTGTTTGTTTTTTCCCCTCCCATTAATTTAAATTATGCATTTCTGTTAATTTTTGTACTTTATTTATTATTATTATTATTATTATTATTTGTACTAGTACTTTCATCAAGAAATCTACTGTCACTATGCAAATTGACGGAACAGCCTTGCCCTACATGTCCCGCCTCCCTTCTGTGCTGTTGCATGGGCTTGCATTTGCATATTGCAACATGTTATATAATAACACTCACATGTAGTATATCGAACACTAATAGTAAACTAATACTATTTTTTTCTGTCCAGATATTTTTTAAAAGAGACTGAATCATAACCAGGATTTAATCATAAATATAAAAATAGATATTAAATGGTAAATGGTCCGCTCTTATGCAGTGCCTTTTAACCTTTTGAGGTTCTGCATTGTTTCTTGTTCACACCATGTTCTTTAGCAAGGACAATCTGGGAAGTTTGTTAATTTGATGCATACTCTGAATTTACACGTAGTAATGTGTATAGTATTATTATTATTATTGTTATTATTATTATTACAATTTATTTTTCCCCCCTCTAGGAATGTTTCCCAGAATGCCAGTGATAAATGGACTGATGAACCCCAATCAGCAGTTCCCTCCGTCACAGATGCCTCCCGGAGTGGACGTGGCGCGAAACTTCCCTCCCATGCAACGCATGCCTTTTCCTGACAATCTGAGGTGAGCACGGACACGAGGGACGCTGCTGGGTTTCACGTTTAAGGAAATCTTTAAAGGACTGTCTAAAATTTGATACCTACATGTTGAAAACAGGTCAAGTTTATTTATTTATTTTTTTGGGGGGGGGGGTGCCACCCTGATCAAGACTTCGCAACAAAATCTCTGACGTCCACTAACTGGTATTTCTGGAGCTTGCTGTAGATATCTATACGTGACGCTGCAAGATTGTGTGTGTTGAACAGGGATAGGAAGTTTGGTCCGATGTCACGGGATACAGCGGCTCCGTGGTCCGCCACCGGTCCGGGTCCGAGTCCCTCTCCTGCTCCGGTTCCCAGTCCAGCTCCTGCAGCCGAGGGAGAGACGGATTCCTTATCCACGGCTCAGAAGAGCATGCTGAAATGGGAGAAAGAAGAGACTCTGGGAGAACTCGCTACCGTCGCCCCAGTCCTCTACACAAACGTCAACTTCCCCAACCTCAAAGAGGAATACCCAGGTGGGTGTGGCTTACTCGGGTAATAAATCATAATTCAGCCGAATGCCTCTGATTGTTGAAATTTATTCCGCAGACTGGCAAACACGAGTGAAACAAATCGCCAAGCTGTGGAGGAAAGCAAGTTCTCAAGACAGAGCTCCATATGTGGTATAACCTTTGATCGAACCTACTCCGTTCTTTAATAATAAAATAATAGCCACTGTCCGTTTGAGGACTCTTTGCACTGGCGCCGCGTTAATCGCTCGACCGGATGTATGTCGCTTACAGCAAAAGGCTCGGGATAACAGAGCGGCACTGCGCATCAACAAAGTCCAAATGTCTAACGAGACGATTAAGAGGCAGCAACAGCCACAGACCTCGCAGCCTTTGGAAGTGTTTGATCCTGCTATTCCTCCTCTGGACCCTGAGCTTCTGTTCAAGGATCCTCTAAAGCACAAGGAATCTGAGCAGGAACAGGAATGGAAGCTGAGACAGGTAAAGCCATGCTGGGCGCAAACATTAAAAACAACTTGAGAATTGCTCGGCATGTTACTGAACCGCAAAACGTTCACCTGCTTCTCTGTTATTAACAGACAGCAAACAAATTAGTTTTTTTCCTTATCCGTAAAAAAGATTATAGGCTATGCCTAGGGTCTGGTTAAAGGACTTTACAGCTAAGGAAAAGGCTGCAAGGCAGGTGGAACATGGCTATGTGTAAAAAAAGTGCCAGCATATTTTGGTCACCCCAGGGTGCTTAAAAAAAAAAAAAAAAAGGGTCTTCAGAAAAGGCACTGAGTGATGTCAAATGCTTATTTACCTCCTGACTGATCAGGTCACTGCTCAAGGGACCAGCATGAAAATAAAATATGGAGGACAAGAGTGCTGGTGAAAAATTTGTCCTGTTAGTGAGCGAAAATGAGGAGAAAAAAAAGTCACTGCAAAAATAAATATAAACCACGTCCGTATTTTTGGGATGCTCATCACGGGGTACGTGACGTGATGTCTCACTTTTAATTCTCTTCAAAAAAAAAAAAAGCTCTTGATTTTCTGCCTCCAAAGCTATAGTGAAGCGAAACAACCTCCTCGTCACAAAAAAAAGAAAGCTAAGCTAGTTAATCGGTACTATGGAGGACTGGTTAGAGCTTTGTTTTTTGTTGGTTTGGCACAAAATTGGCACTAGAGATCACTCCGACCAGCCCTTTTTCCTGAGTGTGAATGCACTCTTAACGATCCAGTGGAACTTCAATGAACTCTAAAGAATGTGACGTTCTTTTCCCTGCCATGTTTTAGTATTTCTTGGAAACGGCCAGTGTAACAAAATGTTAGATTTCTGACTGTCTTTCACTCGTTATTGAATATTAAGATGTTAAATTTAAAACGAGTACTAAAATATATCAGTTTAACAGTTCCTTTATCGATAGTTACGGACAACTTCTTGCTTCCTAATCCGTCTTGTTCATTAAGCGTAGAGAGTCATTTTTGTTTCTGCTCGGTCAGTCCCACGACGGGAATGGAGTCTGGAAAATCCATTTCACTTAAAGCTTGTTTATTTTTTTTATCACTCCATTACCATTATGTTCTTATTATCTTCTCATCAAACCCAATCTGCTGAACAGCAAATGGGGGGAAAAAAACGTATTGTGTGGTTGACGGCTTTCTACAGCTGTTGTAGATTAACAGTTATGGAAACTCGCTCTGCTGTAAAGGTTTCAGTTAATTTTATTGCCATGTGGCCATACTTCCGTTTCCTACCGATTAAGTGCACTTTTTTATGACGAGAGGACCGTTTATAATTTCTCTTCCGCACGAGTAATATAAGGTAGGATCGATATACTGTGGATAGGCTGAAACGGTACATAATTACAGAAAGTGTCGCGCTGTTTCATTGGAATTACTCAGTTTAGTGGCCTTCATGCTAAGCTTCACTGAATCATATTTGCTTGCTTTGGTAGATTCCGATTGCTAAGAGCTAAATAAACGTGATGGAATGTTTAATAAAATAATGTAAAACAGGAAAATGACTAGAAAGTTAGGTCTTTCGTCCATAGTTGCAATGATTTCCAGAGCATCCATCTTTAGTAGTCTGAGAATGCACAAATTATTTTGCCTGTATTTAGCAAATGTTTTGTTTTATTGCAGCAAATGAGACAGAAAAGTAAGCAACAAGCCAAGATCGAAGCTACGCAAAAACTCGAGCAGGTGAAGAACGAGCAGCTTCAACAACAGCAACAGCAGCACCTCAAAGGAGGTCAAGCCGACCTAGATGGCTCTGGTAGCCTCCAGAGTCCAGCTTCATCACAGTCCAGCAACGGGGAAATGTCTCCTATGCAGGCCACCTCCAAGAATGGGTTCTCTAAACCACAACTCCCAGGAACTACCACGGCGGGTTCCCCAGATGACGTCTTTTTACGTCCGCACCCTCCACCCTTGTCTTCAGGATCTCAGCCACAGTCCCCTCAGATGTTCTCTCCAGGCTCTTCTGGTTCTAGGCCATCATCACCCTGGGATCCTTATGCCAAAATGGTGGGTACACCGAGACCACCACCGGGTGGCCCGGCTGCCGTCCGTCGGAACTCTGAATCTGGGAAATCGCCAAGGAGTCTCTCTGAGGAGCGTGGGAAACCTTCATCAGTTCATGAATCTATCGGTTCACCAACAGCCCTTAATGTTGATCCATACGCTAAGCCTCCAGACACGCCAAGGCCTGCAGGCCCAACAGACCCCTTTCTCAAGCCTATGTGCCCTCCCCGGGTGGGTCAGCCCGTTGAAGGGAGGCACATAATCGGTTCTCCGGGACACGATCCATTCTCCAGGGGAGCCATGAGAAAGGAAGCATATCCACGAATGCCTCCTGGCAAGATGATACTTTCAGATCCCTATGCCCGCCCTCTACTTGCTCCCATCCCAGGAAGTAATGAATCTGGATCTGTACAGCCCTTCAAAACCCCCATGCCACCACCTCAGCCTCAGGACTCAAACGCAGCCATGCACTCAAGAAGACCAAGCGGGGATCCCTTTGAAAGATCAATGATACCCCCTCGTCCTGCAGACGTTTTTGCGCAGGGTCAACAGAATGACCCATACGCACATCCTCCACTTACACCACATCCTGCGATGAACGAAGGCTTTGAGAATCAAACAAGAGTTACACGGCAACCTCAGCCTCACCCTTTTACACATCCTGGGCCAATGGCACATCAGTCCACTGGAATTCCGTATGCACGTACCCTCTCGACCTCTAGACCAGATTTCTCTCATTGTGATCCTTTTACCCAGTCTCCATATTCTAATCCATATGCTCGAATGCCAGGAACTCCTAGACCACATGATCCCGAACCTTACTCTCGCCAGTCTGCTGCATCTCATCCTGTCATGATGAACCAACCTTCCCAGCAAACACAGAATCGCATGCAGTCACCCATGTCGTTGGATCCTTATGCACAGCCACCTGGGACACCACACCCAGGGATACCAGAAAGGTTCCCCAGACCCCAAAATTACCAAAGGAATCAAGGCTCATTTAATCATCCCCCTGCAATGGCTCGACCAATAGGACCTGACCCTCATGCTCAGCCAGTGGGAGTCACTCAGTCTTTACTCCATGATCCGTTTGCGCAAGGCCCTAGGACACCTCATCCTAGAGGTGCAGCACAGGGTATACGACCAGGACCCATGTCCACTCAGGATGCGTTTTCACCACCTCAGGTCTTGATGCAGGATACATTTGCCAGTCCAGCAGTTCCAGGGTCTCAGACTCCACGACACCCCGGTCAGGCAGATGAAAACAGTATGTCTCAGTCTCCATCTAGTCAGCCAAGCCAGACTCCAGTTCATGACCCATTCGAACAGGCACCCATGAATCCTCACCCTCAGCTTGCAGAAAACAGGGAGCAACAAGGGTTGGGACATAGCACTGTAGCAATGGGACAACCGAACACAGATGTTCAAACTGTTCCACTTGCAGAAGCTGAGGAGAGGCTAAGACAGGTACAGTATGCCCAATATCACATTTGAAGAATTTTAATAACACAGCTATACCGTAATGAAAGGACAACGGAGATATTTCTGGACATTTTCCACATTTACTTGGTGTCTTGGTACTTTAGTCATTTTTGTTTACAGAATATGTTAATTTTAAATATGTTAACTGTTTTGGTTATAGCGTCAGCGTATTCGAGAGCTGCTTCTCAGGCAGCAGCAGCAAAAAAGTGCCATTCGTCAAGAAAAGAGCCCACAGGAGCAGCCGGTGCCCATATCTCCAGGAACACCTCAACACTGGAGTCAGGATGCACGAGGTCAGCAAAATGACATATTCAACCGACCACCTCCACCATATCCTGGTCCAGGAGCTGTGAGGGGCCCTCAGAGATTCCATGGACCGTACCCAGGAGATCATCGAGGCTCTTTTCCTGATGATGGGCAATTTCCAAGACCCCAGTTTCCTGGAGACACAAATAACCTCAGGCAACCAGGACCCAGGTGAGTATAAGGGAATTTTAACATAACATTCTATATAAAACAGAGAGTGATGGAAATTATAATAATTATAAAAAAAATTCACCAATTGTAGGTTGGGCTTTCCCTCTGGTGTTCAAGGGCCAGTTTTAAGACCCCCCATGAATCAAATGCAAGATTCAATGATGGAAGGTCATCCGCAAATGAGAAGGTCCATGTCTATAGATCTGGGGAAGTCCTTAGGAGGCAACTCAACGGGACTTCAGCCTTTACCACCTCAAGGCATGCATATGCAGCAACACAATATCATGGGACAACCTTTTATAGAACTCAGGCACAGACCTCCTGAGAGCAGGCTCCGGCTTCCCTTTGGACCTCCTGTTATGCAGGGAAACCGAATGGAATCACCCTCACAATTTCAGCGACCTCCAGGTTTCATGAGTGGACAAGACATGGGCTATTCGAACAATCAGGGTCCTAAATCTGTGGATTCTAGTATGAGTCAAACTCAGGGAGTAGGTGCAGACATGCATGGGACAATGAGTATGGACAACTTGCATCAGTCCAGTGTTCTGATAAGAACCGGGCAAATTCCACTCATGAGGTCGATGAGCCAACCTGCTTCAAACGAGACTTTTAGTGGAACCGTCCCATCAAATTTTCCTGCAGTGTCTTCCGGACCATCAAGTGAGGTTGATTTACCCATAAATGAAGGATCTGAGGAGAAAATTGATGCAGATGAATCAGCTGTGAAGGATCTTGAAGATGTGGAGGTGAAGGACCTAGTAGATACAGATTTAGAGAACCTAAATCTTGATGCAGATGATGGAAAAGATCTGGATCTGGAAGCTAATGACCTGCACTTAGAAGACATCTTCTTGACATCTGGGAAATTTGATATAATTGCCTACACTGATGCAGACCTAGACCTTAGCGAGGATTTGGATCTCAATGATCCCATTGATGACCACAGCGACAGCGCTGACCTACAAAAGGAGCAAGACGAGAAAAAGCCTGAGAGTCCAAATGATGGATCCTTATCTTCTGATTCCACATCCGCAGAAGGAAAAGCTGTGGACAAACCCGAGCAGTCGTTAGATAACATCAAAGAGGATGATAATCAGGTTTCTTTGAAAGCAGAAAAAGATATCAAAACTGAGGTCACTGGTGGTTCACAAGAGAATTCTTGCAAAAATCAAATAACAAACACTCCAGTTGTTAATCAGGAAGACTTCAGAGGTAGCACGGATGCCGTTCAAAAACCTGGTGTTCACCCTGATTCCACTCCAGTGCTATCTAGCTTACTTGTCAACGTGCCTCCAGATAATAAACCACATAAACAAGAGAACTGTGGTCAGCAAGTGACTCTTCAGGAACCCAGCCTACAACAGGCACTTAATTCGACTCTGTTGGATCAAGTAGCCATATCCGTACAAGGAATGAATTCTGGCCTGGTAGACCAATCAATGGTTTCTGCTCAAACCGAGGGTCCATTAGACGTCCATTCGGGTTCCATGCAGGATCAACCCTCAGGTTCCGTGTTTGGAGTGGACCAGAAGGATGCTCTGCTTTCGGTAGAACAACCTGGCATTCTTCCTCAGGCCCAACAAGCCATGTTGTCCCAGCAGAATCGACCGCTGCTACTGGAGGAGCAGCCACTCTTACTGCAAGATCTTCTGGATCAGGAGAGGCAGGAACAGCAGCAGCAGAAGCAGATGCAGGCTATGATCAGACAGCGGTCCAACGACACATTCTTCCCTAATATAGGTAAGCGTTGTGGAATTTATCACAAAAGATACTAATGCTATGAATCACCTAAAGACTCAGTACTGGGCTTACTAAATAATCAATATCTCACAAGCTTAGTTACCATACACAGTGCACTGTTGGAATCTGTCCATCTCAAATTATAGGTTTATTTTGTATTTAGATTTTGACGCCATTACCGATCCGATCATGAAAGCAAAGATGGTGGCCTTGAAGGGAATCAACAAAGTAATGGTTCAAAACAATATGGGAATGTCGCAAATGGTCATGAACAAGTAAGTATTTTCTCATCAATTGGTGTTTATTAAAATATCCTTCCATGTAGCGCGGCGTTTTGAGTTTTTTACACTTGTCCGATCTTCTTTCAGATTTCCATCGGGCGCTCAAACGGCTCAGGGGCCGCAGGATCCGGATGGATGTGTTCCTCCCCAGCAGGCGATGGCACAGGTATGGCGTTCGTTTTCACTCTCGCGTTCCTAAATTGTCCATAAATGAATTAGCGGAGATTTAACTTAAATCCTGTCTCAGAGGGCTGATTATTTCTCTCGCTAATAAAAGGCGCACCGCTAGGCTTAACGAACTCACATCTGCGACCCTCGATCGAAGATACGCAACTGAATCCTTCTTCAAAATTACTTAAACTATTTAAATGTCCTGACTTACGAGCAGAATCTGATCTTATTTCAATGAAAAGAGGCAGAGCTCTTGTTACTACGTACTCGCGGTTCATACTACAAACATGGTGTTTACTGGCATATTAGCTACGGCGACAGGCTGCTTCCGGTCTGATACCTAGTATTAAAAACACTTATATAATAATATCACTACAGATCCCATGGAAATTAATGCTAATTTTAAATAATTTTACTCTTCTCTTTATAAATCTGAATTTCCAAAGCCCCTGGCCCAGACAGGTTTCCAGGTGAATTTTCTAAGAAGGGTTATTGGAAAATCGGCATCGTTGCTTTTATCTGTGTTCAACGAATCCTTGGAACGTGCTTCTTTGCCGCCAACTCTGACACAACCCACTATAGCTCTCCTTCTTAACGACGGTAAAGATCCAACATCCTGTGGTTCCTATAGACCGTAGTCTCTGCTTAATGCAGATGTAAAGGTGTTGCCAAAAGTAATAGCGTCTCGATTAGAGAATGTGCTCCCTTATATTATATTATATTAAATTACATTATATTAAATTACATTATATTATATCTGAAAATCAAAATGGGATGGTTTTATAAAGGGACGTCGGTTTTTTTTTTTTTAATACCCGTACACTCTTTAATATAATTTATTCAAAGCATTCGGATGAGCTTCCTGAGATTGTAATTTCTTTAGATGCTGGAAAAGCATTTGACGGGGTTGAGTGACTTGTTTAAAATTTTGAGGAAATTCGGATTCTGGGCAAAATTTATGTCTGGGATTCGCCTCCTTTACTCATACCCTAAAGCCAGTGTTCATACGAATGATATTCATTCCTGATTATTCTGTTCTCGGACGAGGGCGTCGCCAGGGCTGTCCCTTATCGCCTCCGCTCTTTGCTGCCGAGCCTCTACATGCCATATTAAGATCTTCCCACTTATTTAAAGGAATAGTCCCATACGGTGTCGAACACAAATTGTCGCTGTATGCTGATGATTTGTTATGGTATGTAACCGATCCTGTTGCGTCTATGCCTGCTGTTTTGGGTGTTCTGGAATCCTTCAGTTCCTTTTCAGGTTATGAGTTAAATTTGGAGAAAAGCGACTGCTTTCCCATCAGTACTGAAACAGTCAGGTCTACCTTTTCAATTTAGTCCATCAGGGTTTAAATACCAAGTGAGTGTTTCTAAACTTTTGATGATTTTCGATGACTCCCTTTATTCAGGACGGCAAACTGGCTCCATACATGACAAGACCCAGTCCTCCAAGTTTTGGTCAAGGATTCACCAGTAAGTGTTTTGGGTTTTTTTTCAAAATGTGATGCACCGCCAATGACTGCATGTGTAATCAGATTTTATTCAGCTGGATTTTTTTTTTTGCACTTCCTTTCTTAGACGAAGCCCAGAAAATACAGTATGAAGACTGGCTTCGGGAGACCCAGAAGCTTCTCCAGATGCAGCAGAGGTTTCTCGAGGAGCAGATCGGGGCTCACAGGAAGTCAAAGAAGGCCTTGTCGGCTAAGCAGAGGACGGCTAAGAAAGCCGGACGGGAGTTTCCCGAGGAGGACGCAGAGCAACTGAAACACGTCACGGAGCAGCAGGGTGTGGTGCAGAAACAGCTCGAACAGGTGACGAAGATACCGGTTTATTTTTAAATCAGCAGTACCGTAGGAAATCATGTACGGTTTGTTCAGCAACTGGTGTCTTATTTTCTATATGTCAGATTCGGAAACAACAGAAAGAGCACGCGGAGCTGATAGAAGAGTACCGGGTCAAACAGCAGCCTCAGGTGATGCCTGGCATGTTGCCAATGCAAGGTCATCCAGGCATGATTCCAACCGGCCCTGTGAACCAACCTGTTATGGGTCCAGCCATGCCCATGCAGATGCATCCAAACCAAGCAAATATTCCCAGCATGCCTGGCTGGCGTCCTGGAGCTCCAGGCCCGGTTGGACCTCAGATGCCGGGTGTAATGCCTCCTCAGATGATGCAAGGTTCTGCTCCTCCGCAAACCTCAGCCAGGCCTGGTCAGGGGCAAGTCGCCGGCGAGTCTCCTCATGTGAATTTCGACGACACCAATCCGTTCAGTGAAGGTTTCCAGGAACGAGAGCGAAAGGAGAGGCTTCGGGAGCAGCAGGAGAGGCAGAGGGTGCAGCTGATGAAGGAGGTGGAGAGACAGCGCATGAAACAGCGCATGGAAATTGAGCAGCAGCAAGGCCTCCTCAGCCAGATGCCCTTCTATAACCAGAACTTGCCTCAGGACTTCATGCAGCAACATAGACCTCAGCAGCAAATGCAAGGGCCAGGATTTCCCCAGCAACCAGGGATGCAGCCTGGAATCGGAGCCCTGTCTTCTGGACCTATGATGGGAAATGGCCCCTTCCCTCAGGAAGTAAGACCAGGTTTTGGGCCGGACAACCAAGTACCACATGGCTCTCATTTTGTTCCGGGGCAACCCAGACCGACAAGATTCCCTGGACCAAACATGGTACAACAGAATCCAGGTCAGGGTCATTCTTTTGGCATAGAATCAACTACTCCTCTTCCACCAAACTTTGCCGGATCTGGCCCGTCCCTGATTCAGCTTTATTCCAACATTATCCCAGATGAAAAGACGAAGAAGAAACGGAACCGCAAGAAAAAGAACGACGAGGACTCCGAGCCTTTAAGGGCGCCATCTACACCGCACTCTGACCTAACTGCCCCGTTGACGCCCTGTGTATCAGATACGTCGTCCACACCCACCAGGAATCCCTTGCTTTTCGGGGATCAGGAACTGTGCGAGACCTCCCAGCCTGGCTCCTCCACCCCAGGCTCTCAGAGCAGCCAGCACCACTCGGAGCTGGAGCGACAGCTTTCCGAAGGTAGCTGTTGCGGAGCGTCCGAGATGAACGCGGGTCAGCAGGACATACAGGACAAGATTCTCACGAACATCAAATTGGAAAGGATCGAAGTCAGCGACTGCCATGGTCCAAAAGGCACTGACATGAGTGTGGGTATGGGCATCGTAAAAGTGGAAGGGGACAAAGAAGACACATCGCCACATCCCACAGGCCAGAGTCCGGCAGGTAGCTCAAAAGGAGAAGGTGGGAACGAGCTCCTGAAACATCTCCTGAAAAACAAGAAGACCCCTTCGCCCCATTTACTTCACCAGAAGTCTGAGGACAGCGTGAGATCAGAGGAGGAAACCTCAATGGACAGCAAGGCTCTTCTCAGACAGAGCTCCATAGACAGCAGTGGGGTAAAGATCTGCCATTTTTTTTTTCTTTTTTTTTTTTTTTCCTCATAAGTGTATTTTTCTCCATCATTCTCTCAAGTTTGCACATTCTTCGTTTGTCTTTCATACAGACCTTCTCAGACAGCCAGCTCTCGTTTAACCCTGACTTCAGTAGCCCCTTGATGTCCGAGGACAAGAAAAAGCAAAGGACCAAGCGTGCTCCGAAGAGTGGAGAGCGTCCGGGCCCTCGCTCCAAAAAGAGGAAGAAGGAGGAGGATGAGAGACAAGCCGTGTATCCCTCCACTGATCCAGTAATGACTAATCTGAAACAGGTAAGATTGAGAGAATCTCTCATACATACCTACTCTAGCTGTATTGTAGATTAGATGTCTAGATGTCTAGTCTTGGAGTCCCATGGTCAAGGTTTCCCCCCATCCTCAAAATACCCACCTCCAACTCTTAAAAGGCTTCAAGAAATCAGTCCACTGTGTTGGGAAGTAACTGTGACGTAAGTTGTTACCACTTTATATAAACAAGCGCAGTCATGTTTTTGTCTCAGTGGTGAATTTGTCCATTGTTTTTTTTTTTTGTTTGTTTGTTTGTTTTAACCTCCTGACCAATCAGATCATTGTCAAGTCACCAGAGTTACACCAATCTTTATTTCGTCTGCATTCTGATAAATCTCTACGTGAAAAATTTACAATTTCACATCAGTAGATATCAAGACTGATATCAAGGCTCTGCGTTAATTAAACTGTCATATAACCTCGAGAGCCCATCTCTCTAGGCTCCTAATCTGTTTCTAATTTCTCACACTCACAGCTCTTCTTTCCTCCCCCCTTTCTCTCTCTCTCTCTCTCTCTCTCTCTCTCTCTCTCTCTCTCTGTCTGTCTGTCTGTCTCCATCTGCCATCAGCAGCAGCAGGTCTCTCTATTGCCTCTGATGGAGCCCATGGTCGGTGTAAATTTTGCCCATTTCGTGCCCTACGGCAGCGGGCAGCTAGACGGAGAAAGCCGTCTTTCCGGTGCTTTCGGAAGCGCCTCATTGGACGGAATGTCAGATTATTACTCCCAGCTTATTTACAAAGTATGTCATGATCGGAACCAGCGTTTGTTTGTTTGTTTGTTTGTTTATTTATTTATTTATAAACATATTAGATTTAATTGAGCCCGGCTCATTGTGCGGGGTTTTCTGTTCTATCTTCCAACAGCAGAACAACCTGAGTAACCCTCCGACCCCTCCAGCATCTCTTCCTCCTACACCTCCGCCCGTGGCGCGCCAGAAGTTGCTCAACGGCTTTGCCACAACAGAGGAACTGGCGGGTAAAGCAGCCGTCGTGGGCGGCCATGATGGTGAGGCTCGGCGCTGAAAGTCTAAAACGGATTACGGATTTTCAGGCCATGCTTCTTTAGGAATGTGTATGCACCGATTTTTAGCTTGTGTGGATAAAATATTTTTGCCTGTCACCTACATAGTGACCAAAGGGCTGCCTTCGAGACCGCTGCACGTACCTTTTAAGACCGAGGAGGAGCTCTTTGCCAGAGCTCTCGCTCACGGCCCCAAAACGGTGGACGTACCTGCTTCGTTACCCACGCCCCCTCACAACAACCAAGAAGAGCTGAGGTACCTCTTATTGTAATACTTTTTTTTTTTTTTTTTTTCCTCCTCTTAAATGTCTTTTCAGTTGTGTCTGGTCACGTGGTCAAGTTTGTTGGAATTCTGGTATTCCAGTTGGTCACATTGAGTCTAGTCTGAGTTGCTAGTTGCTCAAATTGTTGTCATGGTGCTGTTCCCTAGTCGTTACCGGTTCTCTGTTCCAAACTGGTAACTTTTTTGGTGAAACGGTCAGCTGTAGAGGTGTGAAACCGGTCCAGATTTGGCACCAGCTCTTTGTCATTGGGAAAGGACCATCAGACAAGTGGAAAAAATGGTTTAAGACCGGCATTTCATCGAATGAAAACCTTCATAGACGGTTTTTTTTTCTGGTCCCTTTTAAAAAAAAATATTTTTTCCATGCAGGGGACAGGAACACTGTGAGGACAGGGACACACCGGACAGTTTTGTTCCTTCCTCGTCTCCGGAGAGCGTGGTCGGCATGGAGATCAGCCGCTATCCGAATCTGTCTCTGGTCAAACAGGAGCCTCCGTCTCCGTCAGTCTCTCCAGTCGTGCCCATGTTCCCGAAATCCAGAGGGAAAGGTCTCACTTTTTTACGTTTAACATAAACATAACGGACGCTTTATAAAAATAAAATAATCAAAATTCACACTTTTTTTCCCACCTTATCTCTTTAGGCTCTGAGACTAAGCTGAGGGAGATTAAAACCGAGCCCTCGTCCATGTTCTTCGGCTCTCCGTTTGGAACGCCGCAGAACGGCCCCGGCCTCGTCTCCATAGCCATCATGCTCAAGCCCGCCGCCGCTGAGGTGAGGATGCACCGAGATAAGAGGAGGGAGGATTTGGTGGGGGGAGGCTGTTCATGTGTTTGAGTGAATTCTTTTGCTGTTTTAGAACATCACCGACGTGGTAGCCGCCATCGCCGACCTCATCCGGGTGAAGATCCCCAACAGTTACGAAGTGAGCGGTGGACCGTGGCCACACAGCAGTCTGGGTACCCATAAGGCCTTGGCGCAAGGCCTTGAGCCACGTCCAACACAGGCTCATGGTGCAGAACGGATGAACCTGCAAACAGGCGCTCAACATCAGCAGAACCGGCACCTGGATAAAAGTGAGTTCTGATTGTGTTTGACTGACGAGATTTGCATAATAAATGGAAATAATAAATACATTTTTCCCCCAAACTGAGAAAGCCAATGATGCGAGTCGCTCTCAAAGCCTTTTTACTAGAATCAGTGGAGGGGGGGATGGGACAGCAGTCTGTCAGTTACATAATCTGAGAAAATTATTTAATTGTTGCTTGCTTACAGGTCCGATGAGAGGCAGAGAGCAGTATCGGGACGGCTCGAGCAGCCCGGGTCCGAAACCACAGTGGTGCCGCCATTGTAAAGTGGTCATTCTGGGGGGCGGCGTGAGGAAACCCAAAGATCATCAAAACAAAGCACAAGTAAGAACATTTAAGAACATTTGAACTCCAAAATGACAGTGTCAGCATGGCTGTGATTGGACACAGATTGCATTTCAGTGTGGCACGGCTGCAAAACGCCGATGAAAGTGAAATGCGGTGCTACGGGGGTGCTACATTAAACTCCTGATGAGTCATCAGTATTCGATTCTCAGAAAACATCTGGTATGACCATTGGTGTCTTTACCTTTACCAAACGACATTTGTTGTAAATTTCTTCACTCTGTTTGCACTACAGGACTCTCAGCCGAACTCTGACGGAGATCTGGTGTTCTGCAGCCACAGTTGTCTCATACTTTACTCCTCTTCACAGTCCAAAGGCAGCAGTGACACCAAGGTTTGTTCCGTACCTGTGTTCCAAGACGATTAATAAATATCACATTGTAGAAAATCATATGATCACACTGAAGGGATTCACAGTTATGACAGTTGTCCGAATGTTAAGGCTAAATATTGTGTCTCCAGGCATCTATGGCCCTGCTTTCAGAGCTGTCTGTGAAAGGAAGTCCATCCAAAGCACAGCACCAGTACAACAACAACATGTCCTCTTTAGATGTCCACTGTTTGGCCCAGCTTCAGCCCAAGACTTTGCCCCCTTCCCCCTCTCGACCTGGACTCCATGTCACGCTTTCTCCACTGGAGCCTCTAAAAACGCAGCCCAAGGTGGAGCCGAGTGTTCCCGAAGGGCAGAACCTCAAAGTAACTGTAAAGCTCAAGCCTTGTTCGCAGAACCAGTCGGACGAGAAACCCTGGCACCTTGGGAAACGCTGGAAAGGCTTGTGTTGGCGCAAGTGGACAATGCAGATCATGGTGCCGAAAACTGGATCTCCGGCGCCTGAGAAGGCGGCGGAGGATCTCCTGCTTCAGCTGAACTCGTCTCTGCGTCCTTGCCCGTCTCTCCGAGACCGGCGCCGCTGCTGCTTCTGCCATCAGGAGGGTGACGGGGTGACGGACGGTGCTGCTCGCCTCCTCAACCTGGACCTGGACACTTGGGTTCATCTGAACTGCGCCCTCTGGTCCTCGGAGGTGTACGAAACCCAGGCAGGTGCCCTGATCAACGTGGAGCAGGCGCGTCAGCGTGGTCGAACCATCTCCTGCGCCTTCTGTCAGCGCCTGGGTGCCACCAGCGGTTGCCACCGACTCCGATGCCTCAACGTCTACCACTTCACGTGCGCTTTGCAGGCCGGATGCACCTTTTTTAAGGACAAAACCATGCTGTGCCACCAGCATCGGCCCCGAATCTCTGGTTCCGGTGCCCTTCTGCACCTAGAGGACCAGCAGTTGCGCTGTTTTTCTGTTTTCCGTCGCGTCTACGTCCAACGCGACGAACTGCGGCAGCTGGCGGCTGCCGTTCAGCGTCCGGAGCTTGGACACACCTTTCGTGTGGGCAGCTTGCTCTTTCACACCATGGGGCAGCTTCCACCTGCCCTGATGCCCCACTTCCACTCATCCAACACCATTTTCCCGCCCGGATACGAGGCTAGCCGTCTGTACTGGAGCATGAGGCACGGGCACCGCCGTTGCCGCTACGTGTGCACCGTTGAGGAGCGCCAAGGGCGGTCGGAGTTCTGCATCCGAGTCCTGGAGAAGGGCTACGAAGACCTGCTGCTCACTGACACCACGGCTAAAGGTGTGCAAAGTGCGCATATGTACATAGATATATAGATTATGAAACTGATTTTAGGGCTGGGGGGGTGGCGGTGTGGCTATGTAATAGTCTCCACACCCTTAATCCATGCCTGATGTACGCAAATTATCGCAGGATGATGACGAGAAGCTTATATCCACTAATCCTGTGTGCTAAAATAACTCACTAGCTAACGTAGTTGTCATGGTGACACTTGATCTAGGGTTGGCTAACTGGTAAACAATGAGTGACAGATAAAAATTCAAGACGTGGTGAAACCCCGGTTGCGTCGACCTGTGTTAACGAGTTACTAGTAACTAGCTGTTAAGGACGGCTTGGGGGGGGATGTGTTACCAATCTGCATATTCATATTCATAGGCATTGTTAATAAGGATGAATGTTTTAGCTGGTTTAAAATTTCACAGATCGACTTTAATATGAGTATATGTGCAGTTTGTACTGTCTTGTACTTTAACACCTCTCTGTGTGTGTGTAGGAGTGTGGGATAAAGTCCTGGGCTCTGTAGCAGAACGAAGGGCAGAAACTGGAATGCTACGTCTTTTCCCGATCTACCTGAAAGGAGAAGACCTGTTCGGTCTCACCGTGTCCGCAGTCACGCGCATCGCCGAATCGGTGAGTAATAACGCTAACTAAAGATAATAATTCTCTAATTCCGTACACGGCTTTTCAATTAACCTGCGTGCATATGATCATATATTTACAAACGAAATTTGACTCGGAGGGAGTTATCTCTCTAAGGTTGGTGATTCATTCCCGTCTCACGTTGCTTCTTTTTGTGTTGTGTTGTGATTTTTTGGGGGTTAGCTGCCGGGTGTGCAAGCTTGTTCGAGGTACCGCTTCCGTTACGGGCGCAACCCGATGCTGGAGCTTCCCTTATCCATCAACCCCTCAGGCAGCGCCCGATCCGAGCTCAGGAGCTACCCGCAGGGTCAAAGGTCAGTGTCAGCATCTGAAAATGTGGTTTGAGATTTATATTTGCTAATAATAATAATAATAATAATAAAAATGTAAACTCCGTCCATCACCCAGGTTAAAGATCTTATCCTCGTGGAACCGGACGTCTTTAGCGATCCAGAACTCTTCTCCTCCGGAGGCTGGCTCGTCCCACTGTAAACACTTTGTTCACTCCAAATCGTCTCAGTACCGGCGCCTGAGCAGCGAGTGGAAGAGCAACGTTTACCTCGCCCACTCGCGCATCCAGGTCAACATCTGCTTTTTTCATACGTAAAAGAAAAACCGTGGAAGCTACAGAACAATGAATTAAGTGTGCGTGTGTGTGTGCGTACAGGGCCTGGGACTCTTCGCTGCTCGGGACATCGAGAAGCAGACGATGGTGATCGAGTATCTCGGAAACATCCTCCGTAACGAAGTGGCCATGAGGAAGGGGCTGCACTACAAGGCCAAGGTGTGTATCCTGTATAAAAATATAAATTATAGAATCCGTTTTAATAGAAAATGAATTTGATCATTTTTATTTATGTTTTTTTTGGGAGGGAAAAAAAGGGCGGGGGGCGTGGGGAATGTTCTGTAAAGTTAGAAAATTCTGGATCCTGATTGGTCAGAAGGTGTTGATTAGTTTTCTCCGATGCAGTGTTTTGTTTCTTAAGTATAGCTAAATGAGTCAGATTTTATTTTATTTTTGTCTCTCAGAACCGAGTGGCATTCATGTTCCGCATCGACGGCGACTGTGTGATCGATGCTACGTGCTCTGGAAGCCCTGCAAGGTAAAAATAAACAAATAAATAAATGATGTAATAAATCTGTAACTAGTACTCATTGATTGCTACCTGTTATGTGTACGTATATTAAATGTATTTATTTTTATAAGGTGTTTTACATACATTTTATATGAATTGCTGTTCCTGTTGTTGTTGAAGACGTCCTGATAATCAGTCGCATGATATACCGCAATACTGCAGACGCAATATTGTTACAGCAGACATTTCAAGATAATTTTATCATTTTAACATGAACTCAGTATAATGTGTGTGTGTGTGTGTGTGTGTGTGTGTGTGTGTGTGTGTGTAGGTACATCAATCATTCCTGCTTGCCAAACTGCGTGGCAGAGGTCGTGACCTTCGAGCGAGGCTACAAAATAATCATCACCGCCAACCGCAGGATCGAGAAAGGAGAAGAGGTAACAAACACACACAATACTACTACTACTACTACTACTACTACTACTACTACTAATAATAATAATAATAATAATAATAATCCTTATATATATTTTCTATAACAGAAGCTCTTGACAGCAGCGCAGGTTTCATTTTAGGATTAAATCAAATGCGCTCATTCTAATACGTTATCGTTTCCATAGTAACAGCTTGTTCCCCGGGGCTTGTTTTGTTATTTAAAAATACCCCGGCAATGAGATGAACAGTATTTTGTGTCGTTCTTTTAATAAATAAAATGATTGTAATCGTTGGAGGATAATCCAATTTGGCGCAATCGTGACTTTTCGTAACAATTTTCTGCGCACATGCCCATCTGTTTAAAATCTCATAAGCAGCACACGATCTATGAACGCATTATAGAACCCTTAGATCTCTGGATATTTGAATATACGCAGGAAGGTGTTCAGTTTTATCCACGTAGCTATCTCGCATTTATCGGTCGCTTGTTAACAAAACCGCATATGAACTGGAATAAACATGTATCAACTTCCCCCTCCCCGCAGGATATGTTTACTTACGCTAACTCTTTCACATCTCTACAATTTTAATGTTGTTTTTTTTTTTTTTCAAAAAAATTTAAATGATTTGTGGAAACGAGCTAAAATGACAAACACGATTGTGTAAAAATACTGCGCGTGTAGCTGCTCGTCGCGGACGCTAACGCTGGGTAACGTTATCTGTGAATGAATTCTCGCACAGAGGGATTTCTACCCTTTTTCGTTTTTTTTCCTCGAACAATCCCGGACGAAGTTTAGTTTCGGGGAAAGACGAGGTGTTGAATCTTTCTGTCGCAAGTGAAATTAGTGTTAATGCCTGCGTTTCTGTCGTAAGCAGTCAATCTTCCTTTACAGTACATGTCACTTCCTTTAACACTGCTTTGTGTGTTTTTAGCTGTGCTACGATTACAGACTGGCTCTGGTGGACAACCACAGCAAGGTGGCGTGTCTGTGTGGGGCAGCAAACTGCCGCAAGTGGATGAACTAGATTACAATTTTTTGTTGTTTTAAAAAAAAAGAAAACGAAAAGAAAACGCAACAGGATAAGGACCCGGTCGTTCCTGAAACTCAGCGGTGCCGAGACGCTGAAGACTGAAGGCAGGGGGAAAAAAATAGAAGACGACGATGAAGAAAATGACAGCGATGAGGTGACGGAGGATCTTTTTGTGCGAAATCAAGAGGAAAACACACATTTGTGTTAGAGCCATTTGCATCGTTCTCTGGGGGAGTTTCGATTTAACCTGCATGTGCCGTGTATGTGTGTGTGTGTGTGCGTGCGTGAGCAAGCGAGTGCGTGTATATGTCAAGGGGAAATTTTCACCAGCGAATGAGACGTGAAAGACGAGCGCGAGAGAGCGATCACTGTACCGGATATGCCTTATTGGTTGGGGGATTTAAAAAATAATAATAATAAAGTGGGCGGAGCTATCCGCTAACTGTAACGTAGAACATCACTGAACGAAGAATGTAAGGACTTCCAAAAAAGGGGAAAAAAAAAAAAAAAGTAACTTGCACTAAAAAGAAGAAGAAAACGGATGAAACTCACGAGAGAGAGAGAGAGGAAGAAAAAAGACAAATACTTGATTCCATGAGTCAGTTTTAATCCTCGGTTGTTTTGTTTTGTTCTTTTTTTTTTTTTTTTTTTTTCTTCGTGTGTGTGTGTGTGTGTGTGTGTGTGTGTGTAAAGAAAAAAATGTGTTTTTGTATTTATTACCGTGTGAGTGAATGAGTGCGCCTGTTTTTAATGATGTGATAGATTTAAACAAAAACAAAAAAAAGAAGAGGAAGAAAAGTAAAGAGAGCAGAGACTTCACGGTATGAAGAGATTTCTGTTACGTCTGTAAATAAATTGTACATAAATGAAAAATATCGGAATGACGATCGACCAAATACTACCTTATTCATATCGATGTTTTAGATGTGCTCTGTTTTTGTTTTGTTTTTGTTTTCTCTTCTCCTTCTTCTTTTCAAAAAAGAATTATTTAATGCGGACGCGCGCCTGTTCTCCGTCGCAGAGGTTATTTTAAACGACTATTCTGTACAGAATCGCAAAGGTATTTCAATTAAGTATTTTCTCTGTCTGGTATCCTAGTGACTTTTGTGATTCGTTCTGACCACTTTTTTTTATTTTATAGGCGTTACAGCAAACCGCTACCTTCATAAGGACTTTGTAACACATGCGTAAGCCTCGAATTGCACATTTATAGGATGTTGTAGCGCTTATGTCACTTATTTGTACGTGTACGTATGAAGTAACACAAGCACTGACAATAAAATTTCAGGGGGGAGGGGGTGTTTGCTCGTTTTTAAAAGCCATGGGAAAAGCGTTGCTAGTCAACCAGGAAACATGGACGGCGATAATAAGTTAGCTAACAAGTGGTGCTGTAATAACGTGAAGGATATTTTTTCCTCAGTTTCTTTTTTTTCCATCGTGAAAGATTCCACAAATAACTCTTTAAAAATAATAATAATAAATAATAATAATAAAAATCATTTTTATTTTTTATATATGTACGTTATTCTATAGCTGTTATTCAATACTTGCGCATGTGTCACAAAGTCACTCGGTAGCTAGCCTACGTAAATAACGTTACCAAAAAAAAAAAAAAAGAGAGATCATGATAAATCCGGTTTGCGAAATAAACTTTTATTGTGAATAAAATCATCACGACTCTAAAACAGATCAGACACGATTTGTAAGTTGTTTTAATCCAATAAGCTTTAGTCATCGTGATTTTTATTATTATTATAATTTTTTTTTTAATTGTACATATGCTCAGAATTCTCGACTTGTCAAAAATGGGTTTTGTGGAGAATCTGCCTTTTTTTTTTTTTTTTTTTTTTTTTTTTTGCGGTGACAGAATCTATTTCCTTCTCCACCGAGAACCCGGCGATATTTTTGACGTGTCCGTGACGACGATGCGTAACTTCACGATGTAATTTATAACCGGGGGGGTTGGATTGGGGGTTGTTGACGCACGCCGGTAATATTTCGTCCTGTTTGCATTTCACACTTCTAATCGTTTTCGAAACGTTCTTTCTTCTCTCTTGTACACAAGCTACCCCAGTTTTACCCCCGAAATTGTACAGGGCATGATTTTATTATTTTAAAAATTTTTTAAATGTTTCTTTCCAGAAAGACTCAGTTGTATATATTTTGAACAGCTGTATCA
>JANDJT010000206.1:10153713-10173479 GCA_024331685.1 Stegophilus panzeri | reverse complement strand
GCCATCAGGAGCAACTTGGGGTTCAGTGTCTTGCCCAAGGACACTTCGGTATGTGGAGTCATATGGGCCGGGAATCGCCAACCCTACGATTAGTGGAAAACCCGCTCTACCACCTGCGCCACAGCCACCCCCATACCTGTATACGTTTTACTACATACTTTACTTTTTACATAGAAACCTTTTAAAAGCATTGGTGTTAGTGGTTAGCATGTTCGCCTCACACCTACAGGGTTGGGGGTTCGATTCCCATCGTTGCACTCTGTGTGTGTGGGGGGGGGAGTTTGCATGTTGTCCCCGTGCTGTGGGGGTTTTCTCCGGTTTCCTCCTCCAGTCCAAAGACGTGCATGGTAGGCAGATTGGCATGTCTAAAGTGAATGTGTGTGTGAGAGTGTACCCTGCGATGGATTGGCACCCTGTCCAGGGTGTACCCCACGTTGTACCTCATGCTCCCTGGGATAGGTTCCAGGTTCCCTGCGAACCTGTAGGATAAGCGGTATAGAAAATGGATGGATGAATGGTATTACAAATGTATTCTCATTCTCATAATAATATTTTTTTTTATTATTTTTTTTACATGGAAGGTACGTGTCCATTGAAAGATGCGTTTTAAAAGTGCGAAAGATAATGGTACCACCTCAGTGAGAAGAAAAAGTGCCATTTAGTTCCCCCGCCTTTTTTTTCTTACACGAGATTGATCCTGGTCAGGGTGGCAGTGGATCCGGAGTCTATCTGGGGAATACTGTGCACGGAGCGGAAGTACACCCTGGATGGGATGCCAGTCCGTTGCAGGGCATCTCACACACTTTCACACACACAAAAAAAGGTTCCTTGTGCTTGGCACTAGGGTGGTACTATCAAGGGTACAAATAAGGAATAAAAACAATAGAAACCATTACATAAATTCTAATGGTTTCCACTACAAATTCCATTAAAACTATGAACAAATGTGTGTTTTCGGCCGTGTTCTATTAGTATTTAACGGTCTGAGTATTTGGTTCCACTAAACAGAAACATGCCACCAATAGAACCCAACACATTACCAGTAAAGACCCACAAGGACCATTACAGTTTCCATTAAAACCAATACAATTGCCATTATAACCATTAACACCATTAGAAGTTCTGTAATGGTTTCTCTTAGGGGTTTTTTTTTCTCTCAAGCAGGGAATGTACATAGCATTGTTTCAAGCACTTTATCCATTATCCTGGTCCGGGTGGTGGATCCGGAGTCTATCCCGGGAAAACTGACCTCAATTCTTCTGCTTCCTCGTTCTTTTTTCCCCCTCTCTCCCTTTCTCTGATATCTGCTCTCTCCGCCCCAGAAAGCCATAGCAATCGCCACCAAAGCCTCGCAGGAGGATGAGGCCGGGAATTACGAGAACGCCGTCAAGTCCTACCACCACGCTGTGAAGTATTTCCTGCACATCGTAAAGCGTACGTGAATTCATGCGCTTAGTGTATATGGTCTGGACTCTACGCTGCTCTGTGTGTGTGAACACTGAAACCTGGTAAAATGTTTGTGGATCTTGACTAGTTAGTGATGTGTGATGGTATTAGGAAAAAAAAAAAAAGCTTGAAGCTTTGGAAGTCGGTCAGTTTAGCCGAGTTTACAGATGAGAGACTTGGACAGATGTTATGGATTAAAGCGCCGCTACATTGCTCTGTCTTTAGGTAGACACGAAGCGAGGGTTAAATCCAGCTGCACACACTGTCAGCAGGTAGTGTGGCATTGTGGGTAATGTATGAAACCGCTAACCAAAAAAGGTTCAAACTATTACTTATAAAGTGTGATTCCTGTCACCTCGACATGCAACCCAGTTAGAATCCAGTGAAGGCTTGTGATTGGCTGCAGCTAAACCAACCAGCATTTCACATTTTACTACAAATATTCAAACAAACACACCGTTCTGTGTAAATTATACAATCTACTGTATACTCGCTAAGTCGCTCCTCTCGCCATGTGTTTAGCTTTTTATTTACGTTTTTATCTACATCCATAATTGCTGCCATAATTATTATTATTCTTCCGGTAATCAGAAACGCAGTCTGATAACCTCCCTTGAGTCCTTTCTCGAAATAATCGAACGTTTCTGTGTATATTGTGTTGTGTGTTGATCAAATCAAGCCACGCAACACAGATTCCGCCATCTTGACGCTGGAAAACTAGCCAGCTAGCAACTCCGCTATCGATGCTCCCGGCCCTGCTTACGTGTTTACGTGTAACTCTGCTTGTCGCTGAGGTGAAAAACAGAGACTCGTGCTGCGTTTATACGACTTTCAGCTCTGATGCGTTTACGTTTCCGATGTTTCAGTGAAGAGTTCGCAGGAAAGCGTTGTTGGCGTCAGTTAGTGTCGCGTATCTTGATGCTAGCATAGCGTTGAGCATTGGTTTACAGTCGAATGTCTTTCAGTCGTGTTAAGAAGTTGTTTTGTTTTCGTTTGATTATTTCAGGTGATGTATTCGTCACCAGCTAGTGTAATAACATCTGTTTTGTGTGTGTGTGTGTATGTGTATTCAGGAGAGCCTCAGGGGAAAGAAGGAAACCAGAAGATCCGAGACAAGTGTTCCCAGTACCTGGACCGAGCTGAGAAGCTGCAGGAATATCTAGATGAGAAACAGGTCTTTACACCGAAGAACTAAAACACTTGAATAGTATTTTTCTGTCTCTCAGTCTCTCTGTGTGCGTTCGTACTTCCTCTATTGTCTTTGCAGTCATTTGTATGGCTTTTTTTTTTTTTTTATCTCCATCTACGGCCAAGTCTTAACCTCCTGGCAGAGACACCCTGCAGAAAAATGACATCTTGGAGCGAAACAATCCTGAATATAGTCGCTTTCATGTGGTATTTCCTGTCATAGGATTACAATAAACCAAATATACGATTCAATATATATATCCAAATATACACGAACGTTTGAACTTGTTTCACGCATCGAAATACACGTCTTGTACTATTCTTCACTCGTTTTAAGCATCTGTATCCAGAACGAAGACGTTTTATCTCATAGCACTCTCGCAATAATTTTCCTTTATTTGAGATATTTCAGCTGAACGAGATGTCACGTTTTCTGCAGCGCAAGAAGGTTTCAAGCTAAACCCTCCAGAAGTCCAGAAAGGCCATGAGATTGAGATGTTGATCATTTTCTGTGCTGTTATCTGGATATCCGGACCCGTTTGGCTCGTGATCTCAAGATAAGGCGAATTTCTGAGATCAGATGGAAGTTCAGAAAACCAAAAAAAATGAATGACTTGCATCCTCTCTGAACTAAACATCTCGGAATGATTGAACATCCATCACCAATGAGGTGGGGTAATGTTCAAGAGCTGTGTGTGGTTATTGTTGATCAGAAATGGTTTCTTTAGAGCATATATATATATATATATCATCCCTTTACAGGTCATGTTTGTAATTGGAAGAAATCTGGACCAGTGACTGCTCACAAAAACATCCTTTAGTCGATTTGTTATGTAAAGAAATTAATCTCTGGGTGTGTGTGTGTTATTCTTTCCCTGACTTGCAGTCTCAAAGGGTTGCCAGATATCTTTATCTAATTCCCCATTTTGGAGAGTATCCAAGTTTGAGAGCATCCAAGTTTGAGAGCTTCCTCTGCAGTTGTTCATCAGTAATAATGAACGCATCTTAGGACGCATGAGGACCGGTTAAATCATTCTTCATATCATCATATATGCACGTTATCGCACGCGGTGTGTTATGCTGTTTATTTGGAATCCCGTCCAGAGTGACGAAGCAGTAATCTCACACTCATCGACCTTGCATCCTGATAAGATGGCCTGATGACTAACCTGGCATGTGATCAGCCAATCACATTCGAGTTCAGTAATGACACATCACACCCATAACATCCACTGCACCCAGGTTTATACTTCAGAGTTTCATGGAACTTTCTTCCATTTCCTCTGTTAAAGCTGTCTTTTAATCCTCCTCTCTGGATTTTTCCTCCTTGGGTCGAGGAGTTCGTTTCCGTCTTACCGATTAATCGTTTTCACCTCGTACCGGGCCTAACATTCGTTTCTTGAGGATCGACGACTGCCGAATTTGTCTTATTGTCCAATTTATCCGGAGAAAAACACAATTCTTTTGTTTTTTTGGAAGCTGGATACAATCGCACGCCAAATCGGATGCTTTTTTTTGTCTGTTAAAACGAATAAAACAAGTCTGTTTTGGTGTGCAGAATTAGTTTATTTACGATTGGAAAAAAATTAAATGAAGGGAAAGTCCAGGTAAAGAGTACTAGGTAACCAATCAGAGCCTCCTTTTTTCCATCCTCGTTAGTTCTGTATAATAATAGTAATAGTAATGAAATTTGAACAAAGGAAAAGGAAATCAAAATAAACAGAGTATCGTGAATTGTACCGCATCATGAACAAACAACTTTGGTGTAAAGACCTGTCATTTTATCCAATTCATGATTTTTTTTGTGCTTCAGAAAGACAGAGGCTGATTTAGACACACACACACACACACACACACACACACACACATTATATATATATATATATATATATATATATATATAATGTATGTATATATGTGTGTGTGTGTATGTGTGTATGTATATGTGGATATAAAGTTTTTGATTTTTCATCTATCAATTCAACACTACTGAGATAAGAACAAACCTTACATTTAAATTTCTATTTAATTTTACATTTTAACATTTAATTTGCTTGTTTCCTGTGTCTTTGACAGATTTATCGTATTGTCAGATTTCGCCACTTCTCATTAATCATCACTTTATCTTTATCATCTGTCATAAATTCTCTTATTATTATTAACTTAAAAAACCCCCCAAACAAACAAGTCCCTGCTCCAGTTTGAGAAGACTCGGCTTCAAAAAACAATGTGTTTCAGTGTGGGCGGGGCTTGCGCCATGAAGTCACGGCCGTTGGACACGTGACTGTCTTAGGCGGAAGTGATATTCGACATTTTGTAACGCGGAAGTTTCCCCCCTCCATTATCCAGCAGGATTTCAATAACAACATAGAAAAGAACTCGGCTTCGTCTCAGCGATTGTTTGTTAAAGCTCGGAAAACATCGCGGTTCCTTTTCTTTTAAATATCAGCAGAACATTTAAACACGCCGTGTTTTAGTCAAATCGCGATATTTTCTCAGCCCTTATGGCTGCCACCAACAACTTGCAGGTAAGTTGCTGCTAACGGACTAGCCGTGTTAGATAGCGAAATAATTCGCTGGTAATCCCATAGTTAGAGCTTTAAATAACCGTAACGCGTGACTGAGCGAAGCTGACTTGTGTTTAGTCTGCGCTCAAGTTCGCTGCTGAACCATAACAAAGTCTTAATGCTGAGTTTTTGACCAAATCCCAAACCTCTCTCTATGGGGCAGTGTAGTGCACTAGGTTGGGTGTTGACGCTACTGTTTAGTAGGCGACCTATATAGGGAGTAGGCAGGCATTTGGGACTGAGCCTCGGGGGAAAACGTCATCTATCGATGGCCTAGCTTAAAGCATTGTGGTTTTTATTTTTTTAAATTCATTAATTAATTTTTTAGCTACTGTCTGTTCATGGCAAAACGCTCGTCAAACATATTGTGACCCTTTTTCTCTTTGTTAAAATAAGTTATTATATTAAAAAAAAAATAAAATTGTTCGTTTAGCAGCTGGACGTATTTAACTTGTTGTAGTTTTTAAATCGGAATTAGCAAGCTAGCCCATTTTAGCCTACCAACTTAACTTGATTTAACGGTTAACTATTAGCAGCGTTTATCCGGTTCCATGCACTGATTAACAAATAAACAGATCTGAATTGTCACCAATTTTAATAAATAAAATCACTTTCTTTCAACATATTGCATTGAAGAAAAAAAGTGTTCCTGAATTATTTCTAGTGATGTGTGTAGGAATAAAACAGTGTTGTGCTGCTATAGGAAAATAAACAACGACAGGGTGTTGTGAGGAAGTCACATCACTGTTACTACCCTGAAGTTGATTATTTTCCTGATTTAATTGTAAAAACTTTATAGCTTTACTGCTGACCGATACTCAAGACCCCTTACAACAATGTCCCATAAACGTCTGTTTATTATTGGCCATATCAGTGATTACACGAGCGCATTAATATAAACCTGAGCTGAAAGTTAATCTGACCGATCTGAATCCAGAATATAACTACAGTGTGATGTAATTGCCCTGCATCATAAAGTCATTCGGTCGGTCTGGGCCATCACGTGGCAGAATTGCTTTACGGTTTCCGCTTCTCAGATAGTGTTTAGAGGAATGAGAAGAATTAGGAATGTGTGCACTTTGGCTACACTTACTTGACTCTGTTTTTGTTTACAGTCAGGACTTTACCTCACGTACTAACTCGTGTAACAGCTGGAGAAAGCTACTGTAAAAACACTCGTTATTAGACTGATGATAAAACCTGAATCTGTCACTTGCTTTACTTCTAGAACTTTAACCAGTTATATTTTGTTTGTGTGTTTGTTTTTTTTGCAGAAAGCTATAGATCTGGCCAGTAAGGCGGCGCAGGAGGACAAGGCGCAGAATTACAAGGAGGCGCTGAGGCTGTACGAGCACGCCGTTCAGTACTTCCTGCACGTCATCAAATGTACGTCTGATGTTATAGGAGCTGTCAAACTCCTTATGTATGTCTTTATAGGTGTGTTAAGGAATTGAACTCAAAGCATGTGTGTTTTTTTTAGATGAAGCTCAGGGGGACAAAGCTAAACAGAGCATCAGAGGCAAATGTATGGAGTACCTGGACCGAGCGGAGAAACTGAAGGAGTACCTGAAGAAGAAGGAGAAAGCTCCTGCTGAACCAGTCAAGGAGTCGCAGTCTGACGAGAAAGGGTGTGTGCACGAGGCATGCTTGTGTATCGGTCAGATTTCACATCGTTTACAAGTGTGTGTGACAAGTGTTTTTCTCTTCCTTTCCCTACAGAAACGACAGTGATGGCGGAGAAGATCCAGAGAAGAAGAAATTCCAGAACCAACTTTCAGGTTGGCTGTTTACACACTCCTTCTCAGTGGAATTGGGAAAATGACAGTGGACAGGTTATTTTATATCGGTTTATTATCTTGACGGGTGAATGGACCGATTGGTAACATTATAGAAACGTGGAGGGTTAAATAGAAGATGTATAGATGAATGGACACGCAGAGAAAACAGAATCGGATGGATAAATGAATAGCCAGGTGGATGGATGGATGGATGTATATAGAAAGATGGGTGATGGGTAGACAGATTAGTTCATCACTGTTAGTAGATAAACAGATAGATTGATGGATGTGTGGATAGATGATGAACGAACTGACTGAAAAACAACTGAAAGATGGATGCAATAGGTGCATGGATAGATGATGGCAACAAGCAGCTGGACAGACTGCTGAACGAATGGACAAATGGGTAGCTGGAAGAACAGATGGACAGGTAGCAGTAAGGATGGACGGACGGACGGACAGGTAGCAGGAAGGATGGTTGGATAGGTAGACTGATGAACGGATGGACAGGTAGCTGGAAGGATGTGTGCAGGTGGAGAGCTAGCTGGATGAATGGGTGGAGAGGTAACCAAACAGATGGACAGGTACCCAGATGAGGGCGATAAATGTGAAATGTACATAACACTAATTGAGTGTGTTTGTGTGTAGGGGCCATCGTCATGGAGAAACCGAATATCCAGTGGAACGATGTCGCTGGACTTGAAGGAGCCAAAGAGGCCCTGAAGGAAGCAGTTATTCTGCCCATTAAATTCCCACACCTCTTCACAGGTCAGTGTTTCATAATCTCTAATTACCTGGAACACCACAGGTCAGTGTGACTCAGCAGGGGCGTAACCAGGCCTGGGCATTGGGGGATGATTTTTTTCTTTAGCCCCGAATAATCCTCCACTTGGAGCTGTTTGTCACTACGTAACTGAACGTAAGTAAAAAGAAAATGGATATGGGTGACCATACGTTTTCTTTCCTGGATAACCAGTAAAGGGGCTGAAACTGAAACACTTAACATCCTTTCATGCTGAGCAGGAAGGTGTGTAAACGCCCCTGACTGTCAGTATTATCAGCTAATTTGCATATTTAATTGCGCTGCACCGATAAAACACACATTACAGGGTGGGGAAAGTGTAACCTTGGTTCTCTCCGCTCTCAGGTAAGCGCACTCCGTGGAGGGGGATCCTGCTGTTCGGTCCTCCTGGAACAGGAAAGTCATACCTGGCCAAGGCTGTGGCCACCGAGGCCAACAACTCCACCTTCTTCTCTATCTCCTCGTCAGACCTGGTGTCCAAGTGGCTGGGAGAAAGTGAGAAGTGAGTTCTCGAACAGCCGGGCTGTGACGAGCAGCTTCGTGTGTGTGTTTGTGATGCTGCAATGAAATGAAATGTCTTGAGACTTGTTTATAATGTTGATGCAACGTGAGGCACTGAGGCCACGCCTCTTTTACTAAGAGAACAATGCCTGAATAGAAACTTTAAATGCATTGATGGATGCAGGAAGTGAAACTGGATGCTTCGGTAATGATCAAACACAGTTGTCACAACAACCAGAAACCCTCACCTCCCCCCAGCTGCAGGCTGACGGAGTACTATAAATAAAATGACTACCTTTCTCCCCAGTGTATTAATAACGTGTTCATTTCAAACACAACCCTGATTCCCCCGTACGTTCCTTGCTCCCTTTCCTTCAGGCTGGTGAAGAACCTGTTCGAGCTGGCCCGAGAACACAGTCCATCCATCATCTTCATCGACGAGGTCGACTCTCTGTGCGGCTCCAGGAGCGAGAACGAGAGCGAGGCGGCTCGCAGGATCAAGACCGAGTTCCTGGTGCAGATGCAGGGTGAGAAAGTGATGATGATGAACCTGGATTTTAGCTTTGGAGGATCAAAGCATTCATGTCGTCGCTGTAAACAAATTTGTCGGTTTTCTCTTCGGATTATTTTTTGTTTTAAGTCTTTACTTTGGATGGTTCAAAATTGGTCTTAGACGGGGCTACCGAAACCAGGATTGTTGTGGGTTTTTTTTTTTTTGTGTGTGTTAAAAAAACAAAAAACAACCAACAAATAGTCTCTCTAGCCCCCGACCCTGATGTATTGATTTCTTTTTTTTCTGGAACCTTTTGGTACTGGAGCAGTGAAATTAGGAAAATTTTGAGGAAACAAATAAAAAATAAAAAAAAAAACTCCAGAGATTTCACACCACTTCTTGATCATTCTCAGGTGTTGGGAATGACAACAAGGGAATCCTGGTGCTTGGAGCAACCAACATCCCATGGACACTCGACTCTGCCATCAGGAGACGGTGAGCAGCTTGATTCTGATTTAATTTCATTACGTAAAGGACTGCTTTATAGGCTACAGCACTTGGAACAGAGTGGAATAACACCTTCCGAGGTGTATCCATAGAAACGATCATATGACGGCAGCTCGTGAATATGCGGAGATAAATAAATTTACGGCGAGTCAACGTTTCATTCTCAGGGCGTATAAGAAGCCTGTGTTTTGCCTGGGTCATGCTTTGAAATCGGAGAACACATTAATTTATTTATTATTACTTTTTAAATAAACCACAAACGATGTGAATCTGTACACCTGAGCAGAGTGAGTGTGTGTGTGTGTGTGTGTGTGTGTGTGTGTGTGTAGATTCGAGAAGCGTATCTATATCCCCCTGCCAGAGGAACATGCCCGCTCCTTCATGTTTAAGCTGCATCTGGGCACCACGCCCAACAGCCTGAATGACGCCGACTACGTCACACTGGGCAAGAAGACCGAGGGCTACTCGGGCGCCGACATCAGCATCATAGTGCGCGACGCTCTGATGCAGCCCGTCAGGAAAGTGCAATCCGCTACACACTTCAAACGGGTACGGATCCCTGATTCAGTACACGCGTGCCTTGTTCTTGCTTGTTACCTGGGTTACAGAGGAAACCGGATTGGGTTGTTGATGATTTTACATCGTTATGGATTGTGTGTATAATTATACCACAGTGCTGGTGAATTCTCGAGTAACTTGCCCCCACGTTTTTAAAGGTACGGGGACCATCCAGAGCTGACCCCAATGTGATCGTGGATGACCTTCTAACCCCGTGCTCTCCCGGAGATCCTCAGGCCATCGAGATGACGTGGTTGGAAGTTCCTGGAGATAAACTCCTGGAGCCTGTGGTTGACATGGTGAGCTGTTTGTGAAGCTTCGTTTTCCACAGCGGTTTCTATCACTCATTAGTTTGTGTCAAAACTGACCCTAGATCAGTATTTATATTTCTGCGATCATTCATTTTAATTAGTCTATAGAGCGCCAAAACTAGATCATCAGTTATATTCCAGAACTCCTTAGTCTATATAGTCTGATGGCAGATCAACGTTTGTAGTCTTGCCTACGTTAATTTACATAGACAAGATTGTTCCCGGAATAGTGTTCTGTACTCCTGCTTTCATTAGTTTGTCAAAAAATCTTCTGTTTGCTGCACGTGTTCACAGAAGGACATGTTGCGATCGCTGGCCAGCACGAAGCCCACCGTGAACGAGCAGGACCTGGGGAAGCTGAGGAAATTCACAGAGGATTTCGGCCAGGAGGGTTGAGGAAGGAACCGAAGCAGCAGGGTCCAGGATTTCTAAAATCTTCTCTTCCCTCTTTTCCTCTCTTTTCTTCCTGGACTTCCAGTTGGACTGGCGAGTTGAAGGACAGCTCTGTAGAAGCCGGTCCAGAGCCTACATGGGCCTGGAATTACGTTTATGCGTCTCATTTTTCTAACATTTAGTTATTCTGGGTTTTAAAAAAAAAAAAACATTCTCGGTTTATTCGGATTCACTAAGTCAGCGCTGGTTCAGTCGTAAAGATTTCGGACTCATATCGAGCACTAATTTGAATTGGGCATTGGGCTGATGTTCAGAATTTTCCCACCATGATTATCGGCAAACATTGTATCGCAGTTTACAATATTATTAAATGGCTTACAAGCACATAGGACACTATCGGCGGCGCAGAAAAAGGTAGTAACAATGTCGTGCATGCTGAATATCACAATACATCACATTTCTGAGTATCAGCACATGCCTCACGTTGAGAAGTGAGTAGTGATGAGCATTATTTGGATTGTCAATTTGTGGGCTGTGTTCCAATTCTTACATGATGAAACTTTAAAATCTGGCTGTAGATACAAGTGCCGTTAGTTTACTGCAAACACGATATAAAACTTTATTTAAATAGCCAGATTAACAAGATGCATCAAAAATATTTTGGATCTCGGTAACATTTTGTTTTCCTTTGGCAAATGCCCATTCAATCTACGATTTAATGCCCTTTTTTAATGCGCCCTAGTCGACTTCGTATTACAGCCCGAGAGTGTGTAACATCAATGTCACACAGTTATCTCTAGCTACATCATGTAGCTGGTTTCCATGGTGATTTGTTCAGGCAATTGCTAGCAAGAATGATGCAGTTGGTTTCTATGGCTATTTGAAATAGCAAAAGAATGACTCACAGTTGGTTTCCATGGTGAATTGTACAGACTAGCGCTAGCAAAAATGACATGGTCAGTGGTGATTTATTTTTTTTTTTTAATTTTTTTTTTTTGTGTGTATATAGGCTATCTCTAGCAACAGAATGACACAGTTGGTGTCCATGGAGATTTGTACAGGCTAACGCTATGCAGAATGAGAGATGGTTTCCGTGGTGATTTGTACAGGCTACCGCAAGCTAAATCGATGTAGCCATCTGTAATTCTGTAGCTGCATAGCTAATGATGCTAATTGGCTGCTTTGTCCACGTTTTGAAAGTTATTGATCCTGTTAACACTTAGCAGCTTGGTCTGCCATTTTGAAAAGGACGCTGCATCAGACCATCACAATCCTCAGGACTTCAAAGGGCTTATCTAACGAAAGTAACACGAGCTGATGAAAGTAATGGAACCCAAGATGGTGACTAAGGCGGCAGGGGTGTTAATTCAATTGTAATACACTTTGGGTATTTTTCTTTGAGCCATCACCATGGTAATTGAGCTGTGCTAGCTAATGAACATGCTAAGTATGCTAGTGGAGCGAAGTTGCAAAGGTGGCCCACCATTTTGATCTTGGCTAGTTAAACTACTTTTTTTTTTTTTTTTTCTTTTTCTTTTTTTTTTTTTTAATATTTAATTTCGTAAGAATGCAACACTTCGTAGGGTTTATAACGAAACTGAATATGAAGTCGACAAGGGCGCATGAAACCTCAGAATTGTTACAATGTGTCGATGGGTGTAGACCTTGTGGAGGTCACATGACTGCGAAAACTGCGTAAGTTCGGTAAATGTTTTGTTATATTACAGAATTTGGGAATCTTTTAGTATATATCAAGTCATAAATATATTGTACCTTTACTTTCTTTCAAATTGAATGTTATTTTTGGCCAACAATTATGGGATGTGTCAGGAAGGCGTCTCATGGTCTCTGACTTGTGGTCATGTGACACCAAGCCAATTTTTATTTTATTATATTTCTTTGGACCATCTTGCTACAGCAAACTTGTGCCTTCAATACGTTTTTCTTTTACTTTACATAAAAACAAACCAAATTTTTGTGTACATCAAAAATATTTATTAACATTTATGCATGGCGCAAAAAAAAAAAGAGATTTGCACATTCATTCACATTTATTCTCCTTCCCTGTCTGATTGTATACAGCTACAGTCCTGTTTGCTTATGGTGTTGGGTTTTCTATATAGCAAACTTTACATGTTATCCTTCATAGCCTGTTTATTTTTTGCTGTTGTTTAAACATGACTGTTTAGAACGTTTTTGTTTCTGAACTCATGAGGTTTTGGTGTTGCTCATGTACCTCTTATCGTACACGTGTAAATAAAAGCTGAGATTGAAAAACAATACTGCGGAAAACACTTGTTTATTAAGTAATCAACATCAGCGGGTTTGTGCGGATCAGCAGAAGGAGTCTCCAGTGTCAGCGCTTTGTAACGAGTGAAGTGTTAACTTTCAAAAGTCTTTGGGACAGAAGAGTTAAGTTTCGTCATTTCTTGGGAGAGTGATTAATAAAAATGTTAACTGCTGGTAAAATGCTGTGGTATCAGACAAATAAAACACGGTGGCAGGTGTAAATTTGTTGTTTGTTTATTGTTTTCCTAAACCAGCACATCAGAGTGTTATTATTTCTTGTGTAAACTGTACAACTCGTGCACCGGCTCGAGTTTGGATCCCTAACTAGGAGCTACGAAGCTACTGTTGCTAACAAGTAATGGAAGTCTCACACAAAATCTTAAAAACATCCAGTTCAATTGGTTTGTGGGATTTAGGACACAGATTTCCATTACTTATTAGCTATATTAGCACTGTAGCTTTAGCACAGAGCAAAACAAAAAAAATTGACTCCAAAATGAGACAACACTTTGTGTATGTGGAAAATTGTTTATTATCTTTGTCAGACTATTCCTTTTGATATACTAGGTCATGATGTAGACTGTTTGATTGTTTTTCACTGTTTTTATTATTATTTTTATTTTCACCACGGTTGTCTCGTATTATGGAACCGCTTCTTCGTAATGGAAGAGCCTCCTTTCCTCACAAAAGGCGGGAAAATCCTACCTCCTATGCTGGATTCTGGAATTTGTAGTCCTTTACGTGACGCGTCACTGTCATCGTCACGTATTAATCAACTACAAATCCCAGAAAGCGACTGACCGCGAGCGTTCGGTTCGTGGTCATCGCTTGTGTTTTGGTTTGTATTAGTGAACGGAGTTATCTAGCTGCATACAATTAATCGTCGAAACGCGCGTACAGCGTTTTGCGCGTTTATATCGTCACGCTTTTCTGACACTGTAACCTATTACGAATGTGAGAAAGAAATGGTAAAAATTTGACTCGCGGTCTATCTGGCATTTATAAAGAAAGAGCCATTTATATCGACTCAGTAGTTGAAAGTGTTAGCTTGTCACCAGCTAGCAGCGCGGCTGTGTCCTAAATAGTTCCCTTACGTTGTTAAAGTGCACTAGATAGTCTGTAAGCCGCCGTTGTTGTGAAAGCACATTAGCACGTATATAGGGAGTACGCAGAGATTTGGAATTCGGCCTGAAATCTCTCCCATGCCCTCTGAAGAGGCTTTTTGGAACTCAGTAACACTGGACTGGTTTTTCTCGCAGTCCGACTGGTCTTTTCTTCCTTTCATGATGATGATGATTTTAGTTTTTGCTGCTTTTATGGTCGCCTTTGTCTTGTTTCTCTACATGATATCGCCTTTAATAAGCCCCAAACCGCTCAAACTCAATGGGGCCCATGTCGTGGTAAGTGCACTTGTTTTCCATTAAACGGATTTGTTTTCACTTTTCCACAGTATATATTGTTTCTTTTGAAAACAGTTTGCACGTAGCCGATCATCTGCGTCCTTTTTGTGCCGTCGAAAATGCCATGTGCAAAAATCATTTAGTACAAGGGGGAACACGTCTACACCTTTATTTTACTCGTAAATACAGTATGATATGAATATTCATCAATATGCAAATTATGTACATACGGAAACGCCCGTCACGCAACGCTCCGCCTACATTGGCCTGCTGCATGACGGTAAACTAGCTAGACATTTGCGTATTTTCATTTATTTGTTTGTAGGAGAAAGTAGTCAAAGCTGTGAAAATGTAACGTTACCATGGTAACCATGATTTGTTCATCAAAAATATAACCATACGCGGGTTTTACACTGTACAAATCATTTAAAAAATAGAAAAGTATTTGGCGCGGAGTTGAGATCGGAAATCTAATTTATAGCCGTGTAACGTTTACCGTGGTCGACTTTTGCAAAAAATTTTCCTTTATTATATATATAAAAAAAATGTAAGTTAAGATGTTAATTATGAGGAAGTTCAAAAGTTTGTGCCCGCCACAACCCCATTTTGAATATATTTTGTGTGTTTATTTGCGATGTCCAGGTGACGGGGGGAAGCAGCGGGATCGGGAAGTGCATAGCCATGGAGTGCTACAAACAAGGAGCTTTCATCACACTGGTGGCACGCGACGAGGTGAGACCGTAAACACGCGGGTGGCTAACATAGCTAACAAGTAACGGAAGCTTATAGCTACCGTTTTAGCGTTGCATGAACTGCTTATCTGATTAATCGCACACTCGAAGTGTTCAGAATCTCAGACACACAGAAGGTTAAAGCCGAATCACTATCGTTTTGGTGTCACCGAGAGAGGGGGCGTGGCCTAAAGTGTGAAGGCGGAGCTGTAGGTTAGAAAGCATTTCTGCGATAGAATAGTTTGATTTGTGCTGAAAATGGAAAGAAAACGATAAAAGAAAGAAATGTACAGTTTAGAAAAAAGTAAGGAAAATGTACATGGAAGGATAGAAAGAAAAATGGAAAAAGAGGTAGGAAAAAACAAAAAGGGGAAAGAAGCGAACATGCACAACGAAAAATAAAGAAAGAACTACAGAAGCGAGAAAGAGAAATGCTAGAAGGGAGAAAGAAAAACGTACAAAGAAAGAGGAATAAGAATGCAAAAAGGATGGAAAGAAAAAAATGTAACGAGAGAAAGCGAGAGAGAGAAAATGAAAAGGAGGTGAGGGAAGGATAAAAGGAAGAAAGGGAAGGAGGAAGAATGAAGGAAGTATGAAGGAAGTAGGAGAGTATGAAGGAAGCAGGAGAGAGTGAGAAAGAGACAGAAACAAGGGAAATCATAAACGATAAGAGAAAGAAAGAAGGATGCTGTTACTGAGACATGTGATTATTATTATTATTTTTTTTTACATTTTTTTATTAAAATGTATTTATTTATTGTGTGAGTGATGATTCGGACGTGCCGCTAAACTGGAGGCTATAAGCTTGTGGTGTTTTGTGTCTCCAGGGTAAACTGGTGCAGGCGAAGAAGTCGGTGGAGAAGTGTGCCATAAACGATAAACAGGTCAGTAACTACAGAAGTGAAATAATGGTGTAGTGGCGCGGAGTGGCAGCAGGGGGCAGCGTCGAGCTGATGGCTACATCTGAGTTCCAGCTCTCCGGCCATACCACCAGTAGCAGGAGGAAAAAAGAAAGGAATAATATTTTCCAGCTAGAAAGGATAGCAAACAAGAAAGAGGGGAAGAAAGCAAAAGGGGGGACACCAAGGGACGAAAAGGAACGCATGAAAGAAGAACGAGAGAGGGAAAGACAGAGATAGGAAAGCATGATGAGCGACGGAAGCAGGTGAGACGCAACGAGAGAAAAAGATGATGGAAGGGAGAGGAAGGACGACTGAAAAAAACGAGAGAAAGGAAACGAGAAATTTAAATAAACAAAGAAGCGAGGGAAAGAAAGAGAGGATTGAAAGAAACATGTTAGAAAGGAAGGAGGAACATCCCATAATACGGTTTAGAGAAAAGTTTACAGCGAGGGAGTAACTTTTAAACTGACACTGAAGGTAATATTATTATTAAGTGTGTGTGTTGTGTGTAAGGTGGTGCTCTGCATCTCAGTGGACGTGTCAAAGGATTACAGCCAGGTGGAGAGTGTGCTCAAACAGGTGAGAGGAGGAGTGAAAGTGTGTGTGTGTGTGTGTGTGTGTGTGTACATCTTCACGTGTGTGTGTGTGTGTGTACATCTTCACGTGTGTGTGTGTGTGTACATCTTCACGTGTGTGTGTGTGTGTACATCTTCACGTGTGTGCGTGCATGCACGCACACACACACACCTTCGCGCGCGTGCGTGCACACATCTTCGCGCGTGCACACACCTGCGTGCGCGTGCACACATCTTCGCATACGTGTGTGTGTGTGTGTGTGTGTGTGTACACATCTTCACGTGTGTGTGTGTGTGTGTGTATTTGTCAGGCTCAGGAGAAGCTGGGGCCAGTGGACATGCTGGTGAACTGCGCAGGGACGGCCGTGTCGGGGAAGTTCGAGGAGCTCGGGGTCCAACACTTCCAGGTCAGATTTTTTCATAGATATGCAAATAAGGAATCCCACCACACATCTAAGCCCTGCCCCCTTCCCTGTGGTGTAGCAGTGCTACATGGCTCTCATTTGCATATTGTAAAACCACCTTAAAAGAATTCATGGAAACAAAGCTTTTTATTACATGTATTGTTTTATTTAAATATATTATTATTTATTTTATATATATATATATATATATATATATATATATAATCAAATATTTTATTGCCCTTTGATCAGCTTTATGGTCAAATTAATGTCTCACGCTTTAATGTCATAAACGTGTTATAGAAATACAGTTACTAGTAATGTCAGGTGTAAAGTGTGTGTGTGTGTGTGTGTGTGTCAGAGTCTTATGGAGGTAAACTACCTGGGCAGTGTGTACGCCACGCGGGCTGTGATCAGCAATATGAAGGAGCGGCGGATGGGCCGCGTGGTGTTCGTGTGTTCTCAGGCCGGACAGCTCGGACTCTTCGGCTACACAGCGTACTCCGCTTCCAAATTTGCCCTGCGCGGCCTCGCCGAAGCTCTGCAGATGGAGGTGTGTGTGATGGAATACCTCGAAACGACAACGCATGAGGGCGAGCACGTTAATATAAAACCTGCGCTAGAAAACGAATCAGCTATCTTATGACCAATCAGAATGCTTACCCGATGTTGTGTACTCGCTCTGTGTCGCGTCCTGCAGGTGAAGCCGTATAACATCTACGTGACGGTGTCCTACCCTCCCGACACTGACACGCCAGCGTTAGCTGAGGAGAACAAGATGAAGGTACGTGTTTGGAAATCATCGATGAACGATTTTATTTTATTTTATTTTAATTAATTAGTTTATCTATTTATTTATTGCTTTTCCCTTTTTTCTTTTCTCCACGTGGTGTCGTAAGCCCTTTATACCGTTTTGCGTGTTTTCTCCGATACAGCCTTTAGAGACGAAGCTGATCTCGGAGACGTCCGGGGTGTATCAGCCTGAGCAGGTGGCGAAAGTCATCGTTAAAGACGCCGTGGTGAGTGTCAACACTGCGCTGATTGCAGGTTTATATTAACGCGCTCGTCATTTCTGTAGAAAACGTGAAGGAGTGGTTACTATGGAGACGATAACGTATCAGAGCGAGCGCATTGATGTAAACCTGCGCTGCTGTTACAGAACATTAATGAACAGCTTCCGACCAATCAGAAGGTGTAAAGTGTCTCACTCAGCTGTTTAAGTTGTGTGTGTTGCGTGGTGCAGCAGGGGAACTTCAGCAGCTCCGTAGGTCCTGATGGCTACATGCTGTCTGCGCTCACATGCGGCATGTCGCCCGTCACATCCATCACCGAGGGGCTGCAGCAGGTACACGCCCGTCACTCTCTCACACCTCTCTCATACGCTTGTACGTGTGTCGAATGACATTGGTCATAAACAGCTGTGTTCTGGGTTCAGATTGTGACCATGGGGCTGTTCCGCACCATCGCGCTCTTCTACCTGAGCAGCTTCGACAGCATCGTACGCCGCTGCATGATCCAGAGGGAGCAGAGCAAAGCGCCTGACAAGACGGAGTAACACCTGCGTTTCCATCACTGCTCGACCTGGACACACACACACGTTACATCCTGATATGCCCCATCACATACACATTTTGTCTGGGTGAACATAGGGCGGAGCTTAAGCTACGTTTGATCAGCCAATGAGCGTTTAGTTTAGTTTAGTTGAGCCACTTTAACTAACGAACGTTCGCTTAGCTACGATTAACGATTCCCTCTCCAGCAGTAGCGAAACCTATCTCAAATAAGCTAACTATTGAACAGGCTAATACTGAGTTTAACAGTTTTATCGACTTGGCTAGCTCTTTAACGTCAGAGTGCTCGATGTGGCACGTATTTACCGGATCGAACGAGTTTAGCAACATTAGCCAAGCGCCATGCTAATATTAGCTTGGTTTCATTTACGGTCCAATGTCGAACGGCTACCGATAGCTACCGCAGATTAGCCAAAGCACCTCAATGTTCAGAAGCTGACTACTCGGCTAGATTTAGCCGCTGGAGACTTAACCTAAAATTAGCGAATGTTACTCGATACGGGGCGCAAGATCCACAAGTATAATAGTTTCGCTAACCTAAACGATTAAATCTTCATCAATAGATTTTTTTTTATTTGTTTGTTTTTTTTGTTTGTTTGTTTTTTTGTTTTGTTAAACGTCAAATACGATAAATACGTCAACGCGGTGTTTGCTAGCCAACCTGGCTATTGGTTTTAATTACATGACGAAAGAGCTAGCCAAATTTAGCTAGCTTGCTAGTTAGTGGATTTAATTGTTTTTAATCATGCAACAGTCGTACATACAGTAGTATGTACATGCAAGCTAATGTCTGGCTAGCTGTTTTATTTGCGTAATTATGAATTGTAGCGTCAATATAAATTCTTGTAAATTGTATCAGTTGTGCGGTCCTTCAGCACGCTAGCTAACTTCAGGTATGTGCAATTCAAACAGGTAGCTAAAATTTTTCAGTTAGCTAGCGTTGGAGTACGTAAGATTTTGTTTTGGAACACTAGCGTTGTTTGCTAGCAAGCGATTCTACTTTGCGCACAATTATGGTGATGTCATGTGATCAATTTACCTTAAGCTCCGCTCTTATTACATGCCGTAACGATTTTTTAGCACGTCTTCGCAAGTGGACTATCTTCGCAGGCGAGGATAGATAAATGTTTGTTGTTCCTCTCTCAGACAAACTCGTTCACCTTTCCCATCGTTTTCGTTTATTGGTTAAAAAATAACTTCCTGAACTGCGTCCGCCATTTTTGCCTTATCCTCGATTCTCTGTGCAGGCGTCCCGATGGAGATGTTTGACGTATGCAAGACTCGCTGGTTCGAGTTCTTCCCTTCGCTAACAGGAAGAGCTAGCATGTTTAGCCCTGACCTAGAAGGGGG
>JANDJT010000206.1:10122039-10153613 GCA_024331685.1 Stegophilus panzeri | reverse complement strand
GGGGGGGGGGGGGGGGGGGGGGGGGCGTGAAGAACATGTTTTTAGCATCCATGCTAGCTGTTGAAAAGCAGGATAGTGCTGCGTGTGCTGAAACCTGCACAAATCGAGCGAATCCCTGCATTTCGGTCTTTATAACGTGCCCTTGTTCGTTAGTGATTAGCAGGAAAAACGCTCGACACTGAAGTGACTACCTTGGAGAATTTCTTTCAGTTTTCAGTTCGACTTCTCTGTAGCATGCTAACTACCTAGCAACGAAACACCGTCTGCACTCGTCGACTTTCTGTCGCAGCTACGAAGCGTGTAGCAATTAGCAGGACGTCGAACACGCTTGACGTTGACGCAAATTCCTTCTGTTTTCACTGACTTCCCGAGTACTGCGTAACTAGCTAACCAGCTAGCACACTATCTGGCTGCCCTGCTAGCTACTTAGCATGCTAATTAGTCATCAAACTCAACCCTGAAGCCAGACACTCAATGCGAAAGAAATTGAGCGTAAATCTCTAAAGATCTCCAACTGATTGTTCGTGTTGTCCTTCACACTCGACAGCCATGTTATATTGGCTTGCTAACCAGCTGGCTAACCAGTCATTAGCTTATCTGACTGTCATGCTAGCTACCTAGCGTAAAAAAAAAAAAAAAATATCAGGTTGCTAGTTAGACCGAATAAGTTTCACAAGCTGTAACGAGCAAACAGAGGAGTTGTTACGTTAAAGAAAACATACGAATAATGCAAGAAGGCGCAATTTAGCACTAACATTTTAAAAAATTATTATTATTATTAATAATAATAATAATAATAATAATAATAATAATAATAATAATGTTATTATTAACTACCATTTAGCGTTTCAGCCATAGCAAGTGAGGCGCTCCGGTCACGCAGAACTCATTTTAAAGCCTTAAGAGACAATCGGTTCAGCCAGATTTATTGTTTCATTGTAGCCTCCTCACGATCAATTGCGGTTTTTGCGTTATTCGCTACGTTTTTTTTGTTTTTTTTTTAACGATTCAAGGCGCCTTAAGTATGAAAGTGAGGACACATGAGTCGTAGAGACGATGTTCTCATTTGACTTCGGCTCGAGGCTCGGTTAAGGTTAACTATCACTTTTCCGTTCCACAATAATGCACAGTAGCTAACATGCTAGTTTTTAATCGATTAACGGTTTAACACGATGTTCGGCACTCGCAACATTCATCGTTCACACTTCTGAGTATTTGAAAGGAGGCTGCGTAGGTAGTCTAACGAGACCTGGAAAACATCTGAGCATAAACACGGCTATCTTTTAAGGATTTAGTTTTAAAATTGTAAAGACGGACAGCGCTGTGACTCGGAATAAAGAACGACTTTTTTTTTTTACGACACATTCCTACATCTGATCAATGATCTTTCTTTTCAGTCGTTAAAGCTATGCAAACGAAGCATGTATGTTTAAAACCCGGTTTTCACCTCCATGCTAGGACTTAGCTCTTTTCTTGTTGTTTGATGTTAAGACTTGTTTAAATGTCTCAGTTAATATAATTTAACGGTAATTTAAGTAACGTAAAAAAACACAAACAGCAGCTCAGACACATTCTGCTTGTCTTTTGGTTGTTTTGACGAAAAGAAAAATAATTCACCTTGTGTTCCATTTAAAAAAACAAAAAACAAAACAAAAAAAACCCCAAAAGTTGTTGTTGCTATGTGTTAATTTCTTACATGATCAAATAAAATGTTTTGGAGACTTGGTACCATTTGTTTCTTGGCATTTTTACGGTGCGAAGATATGTGACTTATGTTAAATAAATATAGTTTTGTTACTGTAAAATTATTAACGACGCTCAGAGTCCACTAGACGTCTCGCATCAAAGCCATCTCCTAGTGTCTGCAATTATTCATAAGTTGTAATTATTCGTATTCATAGTTATTCATAAGCTGCTTTGATTGCCTGTCTAATATTCAAATCAGGGGCAGAAAACATCAAAGGGCTCGGGTGCATTTACTAAAAAAAAAAAAGGCAGAACTGAAACTAAATCTGAACCATTAAAAAAAAAAAAAAAAACAGTTTCAGCTATCAGTCCATCATAAGGTCGGCCACTGTGAATTCATTTTTTGAGTTGCTATGCTACAGTTGACTTTCTATGCCAGAGCGAAAGGAAGTTTTGATTAGCAGTCGATGCTAAGTGTAATTAAAGTGTGGTTTTAGACACTTATTGGAAAAAACAACGTTGATTTTCCTGACAGTTTCCGGTCTCAGTGTGCTTTTACACTAGTCATAAGCTAGTTTACACTTAGCGTTTAGGTTGCGTAGTTGCCTAGCAACAGTGTTGCTTGATGAGCGTTTTCACTCACCATTGAACTGGTAGAAATATACACAACCGTTGTATACAAAAATTTTGGCACCCACAAACAAATCAGATATGTACCTTTTTAGGGGAAAAAAAATGTATTTATATATTATAATAAAGATTACTACAGGAGATACGATTTTTTATTTGTTTATTTATTTGTTGTAGATATCTATAGATTCTGTAATGGAGGAAATTGCCTCACTGTTGCACGCGCGTATAAGTGGCAGGATCCAGAGTGAGTCAGTGTGCTCTGCACTCGGTGAACCGAATCCGCACTGCTCGGAAACCTGACGCGTCCCGGTCCCGCTCGCGCACGGTTTACAGTCGTTACGGAATGACACACTCACGCGGACACACTTCCTGAGCTGCTTTCCAGGATCATTTCCCCCCCCCCGGGCTGGAGGAAAGTGGGCGTTTGCTTTTTTCCTAAAGCACGGAGAAGTCGCAGTAGTACAGCTACCCCAGCGCGAGACACTGTACTGCACGGTCTGTACGTACGTTTTCCATCCCCTCGAGAAATGCACGTGAATATATACGCGTCTGTCTTAAGCCTCGTGAGAAGGCTGTACGATCCGTTCCTTCTGAACGTAACGAATTGTAGGAGCAGCCAGCACTGAGACGCTTGTTTGGACCGGACATGGCGAACGGAAACCTGTACGATAACCGGTGCATCGTGGAAAAGTATCTGAACCACAAACTGTCGAAAAACGGCCACGCGCGGGAGTTCCATCGGTGCCACGCGAGCAGCCTGGACGACCAGGAGGAGCGCGAGAAGGAGAGCGCGCGCCGCGTGACTCTGCACATGGCTTTGCGCGAGGCCGGTGACGAACTGGAAAGCTTGTACCGACCGGAGTTGGCGGAGATGGTGAAGGGCCTGCGCGCGACATCGGTGGGCACGGAGCAGCTGCGCTTCGCGGCCGTGGCGGACGAGCTGTTCCGTGATGGAGTCAACTGGGGTCGCGTGGTGGCATTTTTCGAGTTCGGCGCGATGGTGTGCGTGCAGTGCGCTCCGGACGCCGAGAGGAACGCGTGCGCCGAGAACGTCGCGCGCTGGATGGCCGAGTACCTGAACGGCCCGCTGAACGGCTGGATCCAGGAGAACGGAGGATGGGTACGTCACTGTGTCACTACGAATCGATTCTTTCGAATGAGTCGTGTAAACCAGCCTCGCAGCTGGTTCGTTCTTACGAGTCGATTCTTTCAAACGAATCATTAAAAAGAACCGAACTCAAACCAAATGTCGAAATACAGAAAGCCGCCAATGCCCCCCCCCCCCCCCCACCCCCCCACAACAAGCAAGAAACATCGGACATCAAAGTTGTGGTGTTTTTGTTTTGGTGTGGGGATGAAAAATACACTCCGTTTGTGAATTAATTCTTGTGATATTAAAGAAATAATTAATTAGACGTTTAGAATAAGCATTCACGAATCATACGACTCGCTCTGATGAATCGATTTGGACGAGTCGTGACAAAACTCCCATTCAGTTGGTTCGATTCTGGAATGTGAGTCATTAAAAAGAATCGAATCTCTATACATATTCACATTTCTAACAAACAAAAAAAGACAGGAAGAAAAACTAGCATTACCATATGAAATCTATGTTCTTTGGTTTGGTATGAGGCTGAAAAAGGCTTAATTTCTTCGTCTTGTGAATGTTTTTTGCTAATTCCTGTGAAATTTTTAAGCGAGTCGTTTTAAAGAATCGTTCATGACTACTTTCTATACTTCAAATGAATCCTAAATGGACTCCCAAAAACAACAATGACTTCGACATAAAAACAGACTCGAGTCCATCAATAAGTGACGAGGTGATCATGAGTCTCTCTCTTTTTTTTTTTTTTGAGTTGATTCTTATAAACGACTCATTTGAACCATTTCGGTTCTTCATACGAACCGATTCTTTCACAGAATCAAATCGTTCACAAATCTCCAGTTGTTAATTTCTGAACTTAATGGACTCCTTAAAACAGCATGTGGGTATGACAATCATACATTCACTATACTATAAATATATGCAGGGTGTCATTTATGAGGTAGTGGAGCATCAGTAGGACTCTTCGTGATGAGTCACTTCTTTCGATCGGCACTGTGATTCGTGTGAACGAAACTTTTCTGTGATAAATTTTCAATTCCTTTGATTCTCCACCAAGATTCAGTTGACAAACTAGTTGAAGACAGCTGGTAAACTATTTGATGTCCTCTAAAATAAAGATTCGGAACCTTTCTGTAATTCTTGAGATTAGATTCTCTTCAAGTAACGGAGCGTTATTAGGAATAATTTTTTTTGGTGAATCTTTTATTATTTGGTTTACATGAAATTTTGAGGAACTTCAGCATAAACAGTCATTCCCTTTCCTCACTTCATTTTAAGTTAATAAGACAAAATAAATGCAACATCTTTGTTTTATTTATTTTTTCAAAGACTTTCCCGTGTCAGAAAACCTAAAGTCACAGCTTTACAAATGACCTTTACAAAGCGCTGACACTGGAGACTCCTTTCATGAATGTTACATAAACGTCTCCTCACAGAAAATGTAACCATTTCAAGTATTATAAATTTTGAATCACTTTAGTAGTCTTTAGATTAGTCTTAGACTGCTACTACTATGGAAACGATGTTTATATTAACTAGGGTGTTAATATAAACCTGTATATAATGTAAATATAATGCTTACATATAATCGGTTGTAGAATTTGTAATGTTTGGATCTTTGGTTGCTTGTCTGAGCATTTAAAAAAATTTTTTTTTACAAATTAGAATTTGACCCACAGCGTTTCTCGACAAATTCTCGATCCAAACTGTTCAGTAAAAGCTTCAGGAGGAACAATTAAAAGGATTTTGTCACGGATTATTAGATGTGTGTGTGTGCGCTCTGTCCATCGGAGCAGAGCTGGCGTGAGGAGCTGATTATCCTGGATTTGGCGTCACGATGGATGGCTCGAATGCACCAGAAGCAGAGGGGAACACGTCACTGTAATTTAAGCAGCCCCTCAGGGTGCTGCCACACAAACCGAGTGCTGCGGTGAGTCACGGCCACGTCGACAAGCTGCCTGCTGGGAATGTTGATAACGAGCGTGTTTGCTTGGAGAAAACTTTCTTATTTATTTATTTATTTATTTATGGTCTTTTTCCTTTTGCAGTCTGTCTATATAGGATATTACATTCTTAAACCACATTGCTGTTTAATTCTGGATTCTGATTGGTGACAGTTTCTGTAAGGAGATAGAAGGAGTCTTCAGTATCAACTTGTCTTGCGGATGTTCCACAGCATTAAATTGAACTATAAATGGTCAAAAAGTACAATGTGTCGTTTGTTAATTAAAAAAAAATAAAATAAAAAAATTAGGCAAATTGGTGTGATGTAAGAAAAACGAACCACTTCAGGACATGCTGTTATCGGAAAGTAATGAACTTTCCCACCACCCACATCCTGTCGTGTTTTATTTCTTACGTGGCTAATCAGCAAAGATAAACAGGATAAAAGTCTTCACCCTGCGGCGTACATCAGTACCGTATCATGTTAAAGGAAAGCGTGATTAAAATCCGCCTCCAGTCGTCCCGGCCTCACAAAGACGCGGGATTGTGTCTCATATCAAAGCGTCGCAGCCTGAAGGTGAAGGAATGACATGGACATAGATTTATACCGTCTTTCTTTCACGTCTTTGAACTTTTTTTTTTTTTGTTCCTGGCACAAATTTGTACCTGACCACCGTGCTCGTGAGAGGAATTTCAAGCGCGGTTAAATCGTCACACGGCCTCTTTGAAGTCAGACATTACGTGAACCGTGTTGAATCGAGGAAATGTCCACGGAGAACAAAGACGCCATGTGTAACCGACGCGTGCGTTTTCGTACACGTATGATACGCAGATATCAAAGCGAGGAGAAAACCATGGTGTCCTTCTCAATATCGTTGTCGTCGTCATTCGTGAATTAACGGTAAATCAAAATCGTTTAGTATGGTATCACGTGCAAGCCTGAGGTTTACACCCCTACAAGTGACGCATTTAACCATCACCAGAAAACATGATCACCGCACTTGCTCTGATTGCTCAGGTGGCGTGCCATCGAGAAGATCCAGGTGTACCGTGGCGTTACTGCACTCGGCGTAGCTTCCGGATCCTGGTTCGTTTCTGGGATAGAAGTCTCTGATGTTGCTCTTATTTAATGCAAAACCTTCAGTCAAACTGGAATCTCTTTAAATAGTAACGGTACCCAACAAACATTCTCACCTCACTGCTTTTGAGCAGGAAGAATCCTTTGGAATCGCTGCTGACAACTTGGCCTTGCTGTTCTAGTCAACGAATCAGCACCTTCTGACCAATCAGAATCCAGCAGCGCTGTGGTAAAAGACATGAAACGTTTCTACGATGCACAGCACAACATATAGCTTTGTTGACAAACCAGTAGCATCAAATATTCCGCGTATAAACGAGGTTTTCCTGAAGCAACTCCGTCATCTTGTGTGAAGCACTGCTAGAGATCATGCCAGCATGCAAATTAGTTGGTAAGCCAATCCGGAGCGTGCAGGTCGAGCGAGTTAAGAAATATCTATGAATCACCAAGGGGAAGTTGATTTGAAATGTGCTGAAGTCTGTGATTTCCTGTTCTGCTCGTGTTCAACCAAACTTTCTGAATGAGCGCAACTGTTTAAAACCCTAAACTCTAAGCACTTCTGTCTGTTAAAAGGAAGTGGCTGAGACTTGCTACGCTCCGAACGGATCTAAACCCTGCCAGAATCTGGTGTGTTCATTCGCAGTAGGTGCTCAGCAACGACTAAATTCACACAGACACAAATGCTGGCATTTTCCACACGCGAAGTTTCGTATATGATCAATTGTCCCGATAACCTAGCTAGAGTTATAGCTACAAGGTAAAATATTTTAACATTACGGGGAAAGTAATGCGACAAAACAGCCGATGACGATGAAACGAGACTGTTGTTGTTGTTGTTGTTGTTGTTGTTTTTTCTGCACGATCATGCTGACTGACTGACTGATGTAAGCGGAAAGTGACGATAATCGCTCTCTAATCGCAGGTCTACCGTTAGCGGATCTTCATCGTATAATCGGACACAGAGAACACCTTACGTTATCCGCTCGTATTATTGGGATTAAGGCGTACAGCAGTAATATTAAAAGACAGCTGAAAACTTGTTTAAGAGGGAACGCCTTACACCAGTGAGTGAAAGAATGTGCTTTTTAGGCGTCTGTTTTCCTCCATCCTGTAAAAACGGACGGCGGTGAGAACACATTAACCTTAAGCATGACATTTGGACATACGAGAGCACAAACCGTGACCTCGTCCACGCCAATAATCCCATCCCCCTCCGTTTGGCTTAAAATTAGGTGTCGTGTTTTTTTTTTTGTTTTTTTTTAACCGCTCGTGTTGCTCTTGGAATGCTGAAACTGTATCCAAAGCCGGATTATGCGAGCTGTGACAATAACAAGAACTATTTGTTTGTTCCCCATCTGCTTTTAAACAGCGATGATGTTAGTGTTTGGTGTCAGAAGAGAGTTAACACACCTTGTCAGATGGGAATCTGACTCTTTCCACGTTTCTGCCCGGCTCTTGGTTTCTACTTCACGACACTGTACCGTCTCTGTCTGACCTAAACGTGGATGTGCTGTTACTTTTAAGTTTTAGATTTAAGATTAAGAAGAAAAGCACACAAGGCGGCACTTAAGGAGCTTGGGAAATCTGTATCCAGATTTAAACCTGAAATGGGCGTGACTTAAACTGGATTCAGGTATGCACCCTACCACTGTTTGCCTCTGAAAACCCTGGATTAAATACGCAGATGTAGAAAATGTCAGCAGGGTCTGATCTGTAAATTCTGACTCGGGGAGTTCCTCGACCTCAGCTACATCACTCCGGTACATAATTGGTCTTGTGCCTTCCAGCAATATTGTTTTTAACCAATATCGTCGTTTCTATTCCTAAAACAGGAACAAACATAGTAGCCTAATTTCAACCACCGAGACCCTGACCAGGCAGTAACTAATGATGTAAATCAATCCCTCCAGGATTTTGCGTTCGCAGAAATGAACACAAAATCGAGCAATATTTGGAGGAGCTTGTGATTTTTTTTCAAAATCACTGCAGATTTGCACGCAACGTGACGTCGTCACGACGAAGCCTGAAGCCGAAGCCCTCTTCGATTCGCGTACGTCGAACGAGTACCGCTAAAAGTTCTCGTTTACCAACAAACATCGCTGTGAAAACGATTTCATGCAATTGCGATTTCAAGTATTTTTCCGCAAAAAAAGCACGAAAAACTCCGTAAGTTGCATGGCAAATTTTGAAAAGGGGAAAAAAAAAGAAAATCCACAGCAAAATCGAGCGTTTTTGGCCGCAAGAATCACAAAAAAAACCCTTTCCAAAATCCCGTATGGTCTGATAAATACAATGCACAGCTTCATATTGGACCGCTCACGTTTCTTCTTTTCTTCTTGTCGCCCTGTGAAGCTTTTTAAATAAAATAAAAAGCACTTCTTTTTTTTGTATCCATTTAAACACGCTATCTGTCCGTTCTCAATAATGTCTCCATATTCCGTTTCATCTCTACTAAACACAAATCCCGAAACAGCTGTGCGCCTACTCTTTCATTTTTACCTGGAAAGCCCCTACCTAGTGCCCTCGAGTTGTGACGGGGTAATAAGGGAGAGCAGAAGGAAAGGAGAACTGCACCTGTGTTTATTTGTGCAACATTACAGGCCATTCTGGATGATTGGCTGTGTGGGGAGCCTCTTAAATTACACGCTTAACCCTGCTGGTTTCAGGTCTGAGGCTCTCCTGCGCCTTAATAACACCACACTCTGTGTATCATCGTGCTCCTTCAGGACCTGAACAGATATGACTTTATAAACGACTTCTTAATTGAATAACCTGTGTGCGGCCTTTGTTTAGCCGGGTTCTGACTGGAGCACACCTGCAGGGCTGATATGAGTAGGGAGAGAGAGGGAGAAAGGCAGAGAGGGAGAATTTGAGAACTGACAGAGTGAGATGGTTAGATATATTTCTCTCTCTCTCTCTCTCTCTCACACACACACACACACACACACACACACACACACACACTGTCTTTTGTAGTCCTTCTGTGGAAACTATGATAATGAGCGTACACTGGTTTAGGACACGACTCGCCTACAAATGTCTTTCTGCTATTTAATGGCACGGTGCTTTACTGTTTACTGTAATCCGCAAACTAGCATTAGAGTAAACATGCTAACTGACAAACTGAGTAAATATGCTAAGCCATGAGCTAACAATAACCGTGCACCTCCTAATCCTAAATGAATGAATGTTATACTGAAGAAATGAGCTAGTGTTGTATCAGATAGACTAGCCCATGAACTAGCATTACAATGAACAGGTTAAATACAGATTTAGAATGATGATAAACAGGCTAGAACACAAATTAGCATGAAGATAAATGAACTAGCATACAAAAATAAATAAACAGACTAATCCACAAATTAGCTTTATAATTAGCAGGGTAAACCAAAGCTGGCAATACACTAAACGGTCTAACCCATGAACTAGCATTATAGTAAACAGGCTAAAACAAGCTAGCATTATAGTAAACAGGCTAAAACAAGCTAGCATTATAGTAAACAGGCTAAAACAAGCTAGCATTACAGTAAACAGGCTACAACAAGCTAGCATTATAGTAAACAGTATAACCCATGAGCTAGCATTATAGTAAAGAGGCTAAAACAAGCTAACATTATAGTAAACAGTATAACCCATGAGCTAGCATTATAGTAAAAAGGCTAAAACAAGCTAGCATTATAGTAAACAGTATAACCCATGAGCTAGCATTATAGTAAACAGGCTAAAACAAGCTAGCATTATAGTAAACAGGCTAAAAACAAGCTAGCATTATAGTAAACAGTATAACCCATGAGATAGCATTATAGTAAAGAGTCTAAAACAAGCTAGCATTATAGTAAACAGTCTAACCCATGAGCTAGCATTAAAAGTCTAAATTCGGAACTAACATTGTAAACAGGTTCTAAAAAAAGCCACTGTTATATTTAACTCGCTAAACATGTATAGCTGTATAATAAACAGGCTAATAATAAACACTGTTAAACAGTGTAAATATGCAGCTATAATTATAGTACACAGTCTAAATATAGAACCATCATTACAGTAAACATGTTCATCCACCAGCTAGCGTTACAGAAAACTGTCTAAAAATATAGTAGACTAGCAATGTAGTAGCCAGGCTAAAAAGAAACTACTATCATAGTCCGAAAATCGAACTATAATTATAGTTAACAGCTTAAATATATATAACTAGCACTGTAGTGAACGGGCTAATCCATGAACTAGCATTGTAGTAAAACAAACTAGCATTGGATTAGGCTAAATACCGACGAACAGGCTAAAAGTGTGTTAGCGTTATGAAATAGCATTAAGTAAAGTGAGCAATTTTAACTTTGTTAACAGAATTTGAAAATGTCAGCACTGTTAACATTGAGATTAGCCAGTTAAGCATCTTCTTCTCTGTTCTTACTGTAAATCAGTGATGAACCTGTAAAACAATATCGTTTTGTGTACGTTCTCATGTGACACACTGACATTTAATGGCCATTCGTGTGTTTTGAAGCATGTGTCCGCGCCAAGTTTCCCCCTGCCAGGGTCCACTGACTGGAGCTTTTCTCCACTGCTTTCCATCTGTGTGTGTTTGTGTGTTTCCAGTCATCAGTAGGGTGCCTGTAGTCTCGGAAAACAGTTCAGCTGGAATAAAGCAGGTCTTGATGGTCGTGTGTGGTTCACACTCCGGCTTTGTTCCTTTCTCCCTCTGGACCTTCATGTGTAAAGAGCCTCAGCAGCTCTTATTGATTTCAAGCAAAACAAAAACAGTCCAAAGTACAAACCAAGGGCAAAACGCAATGTTGCTTGATGTGAGTGTGTGAGAAATTTCAGGAAAGTTTTCCCTCAGTAACACCACTTTTCTGGAATGACTCCTTGACCTCATGCTAGTCAAGATATTAGCTATCATGTAGGTCATGTAACATACCTGCTATAACCACCTCATCTCATAGTTCTCATCTTGTTTTATTTTATTAAATGCGTCATTTTAGGACTTACAAAGCTAGAAAACAATGCAGCTATTTATATTTCTTAACATTATTTTATAGCGCTATTATAAATAGCTAGCTCTAATAGTAGCCTATTTGTCTTTAAAAAATTTTTTGCTAACAACCTCCAATAGCAACTTGTCCATTGCTATTATCCGTGTTGCGCTTGCTAGTTAGCTAGACTTAATAAAATACTCTTTATCTCAGAGTTATTAGCTAGCTGCCTTTTCATTTTTAGCTAACAAACAAACTGCTTTATTTTATGGGTAGATTATGTAGCTTCGTTGGTATTTTTAGCTAACAAACTCTAACAGTAGGCCATCTGTTACAGTAGGCTAGCCTCTTAGATACATTGCTAATCCTATTCCCTGAGGAGATATTTGGACACAAGACATTCACGGATTTATTGTGTATTTTTGAGTTTATGTGGCTCTATCTTTTGACAACAACCTTCCCATTAACTACCTGTCCGTGTTAAAGGTGTCGTCTAAAACAAACACTTCTGTCCGCAAAGGTCAACGGATTGTTCAAAGCGCTAGAAAGAGAAGCATTGTGCGTTAGTTAGCATGCAGGATCCGGTGATCCGAGGCTGCACGGAGCCATTGTTCTGGTTGTGCTACTGTGTAATTGTTCAAATGAAATGCGGTGTTAGCGTTAATCCCCCACACACGATTCTCCCACAAGAACCTCCACACCCTTCCACTGCTTATTTCTGGGACCTGTCTCCGGAGGCTTACAGGAGCGTGAATAAATAAAGCAGACGACCAGGGTGTTGCTTTCCTGAGAGGTCCATCACGGGTGTGGGCGAGCGGTTTATAATTTTATTTTTTCCTCTGGAAAATGATTGGAGGCAGGATAACTACCAGGTTCAAAACATGGCTGAATGGACATGCTTGTGTGTGTTCAGTTCATCCTTAGAACCCAGAGTGTTCAATAGAGGGTAGAACCTTTTAAGGAACCCTTTTTTTTTGTTTGTTTCTTTTGAAAGCCTAAACTTTTCAAAACCCCTTAAGGAACGCTTTTATTTTTTCCCCCTGAGGGTTTATCAGCACATCTCATAGCTGTGTGTCTCTCAACCATGAAAAGAATGTAGGTTTCAATTTGACTACAATTTGCATAATTTCTGCTTCTGCTTGGGTTCTTTGGAAAATTAACGGTTCTTCATTTCCAAAAAAAAAAAAAAAAGGGTTCTGCTGGAAACGCTCTGTTGTGCATATAGTACCTCAAAATGTAGAGCTTTCTACATTCTGTTTTAGTAAAGTGCAGTCTGATTTACTGTAAATTATTAACATAGGAATTAACATAGGAACGTGTTCTAATGCATTATTATTTCCGTGGTAACGACTCAATCACAGGGACTTGGGTGTGTGGTAGATGTTGCAGATCATCTGAGCCTAATACTAAACAAATAATTATTATCAACAAAGCGAAAAGTGTCGTAGATATCATTAACTTTTTTTTTTTGGTATGGAGTGTCCAATGTCAGGACTTTGCACCAATCTGAGGGTTATTTTCCTATAACGGCACGCCCCAAAGTGTGTTATTCCATACATTTTGCCAGTAGATCTATTTCCTGTTCCTAGCTGGATATGATGAGCTCGCTGATCTGTGCGTGCATGGGCTCATTAGCCCACGTGAGATCACGTTCCCTCACATGAATTATGTCTTCTTGCTGTTTCAACAAGCAGGGCAGAACACATGTTGGTGAAAGATGCATGAGCTGAGTAATGTCCGACACTAAGTGGCCATCCATCACGCTGCCTGCTTCATGCTCTACGTGCTCTCCACATGTGTAGCTCGGTGTCAGGTGACCACACGGGCATTGAATCATTCAGGGTTATGTGAGACGGCCTGGAAATAGAACTGCCGTGACTGCGAACCCTAAACGTCTAGTCCGCTTGGCTCCTCGCGAAAGGACATTTCCCGGTCCCTGGTGCACGGTGCGTTCGTCACACCTGCGGGAGCGAGCTGCTGGTGAAATACGAGAAAGGCTGAGATAATGACTCGCATCAGCGCATGGAGCCCACCTGGATTAGCTCCAGTTAAGGAAAGGTCACACTCCAGGCTGCTGTCGCTATATTTGGAGCGATCGTGCTTCATCCTGTGCTGTTGTATTGTTCATGGTGGAGCACTGGAGGGTCACGCTGTGTGAATAAGCCGTGGGAATTCCTGGTCGAGAGAGATATAACAGTGATCGCCGATTGGTTGCTGGGGTTTGACTTTGTATGGTTCATTGTACTTCAGATGTAGGATCTAGTTTTGTGCAAAAGTTTGTAAAGATTTAAACGGTACTCTGCATGCAGCTTCACAAAGTAAAATCTACATACTGAAAGCTACAATATACGTTCCTCCACCCCAGCAATGATGAAAGGTACACTTTAGTACTGTTGTCTTTCTTTCTTTTTTTTTCCTCCAAAATCGTTACATTTAAAATTTAACGTTATCGAATGATTTTCCTTTGGCGTTGTGCCTTTCAGTGTCTTTCTTTCCAGCGAAGGCGGTGTGGCCTCAGAGGGCGTCTCAAGAAGTCTGGGAAAGAGACAGTCTTTGAGATCTTTCCAGAAGAATCAATAATGCATGTTTTTGTCACCGTCGAGCCATGGTGCGACACGAACAGCCTCGGGGGCGGGGGGGCGGCAAGCACCCTTGTCAGACGTCAGATGGACATCATGTCTCGGTGCCAGGGACTGTTGAATAAATTCCAGTACAGAGATCCTATCAATATCTGGGCTTGGTGGAAGTGATCTGGCCGGACAGAATTATACCTGGCTGGCTGGACCACACTGCCCTGATTGGGGGTAACCCTGATCATTTAACATCCTGGTATTCATAAGCATGATACAAACTCTCTAGTTAAGACTTTTTTGGAGGATGGATCGACAACGTGAGGTTTGCCAGTTTATACTCGCCATGCAGCAAGAAACTAGGCTTTCAGAAGACAACCTCGAAGCATCCATCATCTATCTGGACTAAGCGATGTAACAAATACAATTTCATTATTCAGAATGAACAGATAATGTGTTCTATACAGATATGAATAAGAGGAGCACTAGTCGTTTCTACGTCTGGGTTTTTCCAGTGTTTCTAGGGGGCATAATGGTAGGGTTTATACCCAATACCCAATCTCGACTCAACTGTACAGAAGCTTCACGCTACAGCACGTATGCCGTCTTTGACACCCTCGAGGAACATCTGGGTTGTAAGTCATTTATTTCTGACGTACCTCGTCTAATAAAGGCCGGGTATAGCCGCGACTAGATGTGTTTACGTGTGAACAATATAAATGTCATTTTTTTAAAGTGGCAATAAAATGTTCATGCTGTACTGTAGGACTCGGGGAAAGCATGTAAAGATAATTCGAATTGCACAGTATGTTATAGAAAGTTCTCAAACAAGCGTCTTCGATTAGTTAATGCAACGGAAAGTTATTCTATTTATTATTGAAGTCTTAAAGTTGTTTGACTGAATAAAATGAGTTTCATCCAAACTCCAATAACTCGATAACAAAAAGACAAGTAGGCCTACAGTATAAATCAGCTTGGATCTAATGTGTTCTATCAGTGGGAAGGGATACAAGAATAGAAGTCTCTGTGTACAAAATATTGTTCATAAAATAACTCGGTTAAAGGGCCCCTTGTTTTAGAGACTCCCATGATGATTAATGATCGAGAACCTTTTTATAACTCCGTTTTCATTTTTATGTCCAACCAGACACCATATTGCTCACACGTTCTCCTGTTACAAAGGGGTTTAGGCAGAAAGAGCAGCCAATAACACCACAGTGCACCACAGCAGTAGCGCGGATTAGCGTGCTCTGATCTCGGAGAGATGTTACCCGAGAAAAGAGGAGGGGACGGTTTTTGGTTGGGGAACTTTTTTCATGAAAACTACAGACGCCTTGTTTAATGTACATCAGACGGAGGAGTGTGGATACAACAACAGCCAGACCACATCAGACAAATGGGGGCCCAGGGGAGCAGTTTGCCTACAGCAGTTCTTTGCTAATAGGAAAGTGAATCTCAACAGCTACGCTCCATGTAGCAAAATAGCCGATCTACGGCGTTGTAGTATCAGCTGTCAGGTCTTCAAGAATATCGCATGTCTTCTAGGACACCAAGTTCTGTAGAAGCTATATGCTTCATAGTATCTATTCCTTAATAATCATCAATATTCTTATAAAGGCCATCCTGCGATCATGCCTTATTCAGAATCAGCTCTACTAAACATATTTTCAACACACAGTACAGTTTGTCTTTACTCTTCTACTCCTGTACACTGTAATGACTCATAATCCCACTATCTGGTGTCACCCAGAAGAGTACGCGTTCCCTTTCAAGGTTTCTTCCTCATGTCGTCTCAGGGAGTTTTTCTTTACCACTCTCGCCTCTGGTTTGCTCATTTGGGGTCTGAGGTTCTTTTTTTTCAGGATTCATAGCTGCTTTCCCCAAGAGTTCAGTACATTTTGTTGAAAGCATTTGGTGAAACCCAAGAGCAGTCCAGAGAACCAATCTCCGGTCCGGTTCAAAATGGTGGTCTGGAGCCTTGCTTCAACCGAACCGTGATTTGGTCTATATCAGGTGTGGAAGCTCTCCGCTCGTGACGGATGAACCTAGTGCCTAGTGTTTTGCACAAACATGACGTATGGAATTGCACAATTGATCCCATGGTTCGGAAGGAATTCTTCTACGTGAACGCAAACCTGCAATTATGAGCCCCAAGTCGTGAAAACGCCCTAAATCTACATTCGGATTTCTGTAAAGCTGCTTAGTGACGGTGTCTGTTGTTAAAACGCTATACAAATAAATTCTAATTGAATTGAACCTGTCAACTTGTTTGTTTTTTTTGTTTCTTAATGGGCACCCAACAACTGAACCCACAATGACCACAACTGTCTACAGTAAGTAAATTTGCTCTGACTTTCTTACTCTTGTTGTCTGCTCTGTTTGTTATTCCTAAGGCCAGGAATTTGGTATTTTCTTCTCCTGACCCTAACTGACCAGGCCTGTCTCCAACCCTGTCCTGGTGCAACAAAGTTTAGGAACAAGGAATATTTCCTTTTTACATGAATGTTCTCTTTGTGACTATACTCCGCTCACTGTGTCCTGGCATCCAGTTTCTAGTATTCTTTTGAAACGAACCAGGCTCAGCAGAGACATTAGGATCCGTGTGCAAAGTTTATTAAATCATAATCCAAGTTAGGGAAGTTCAAACACGGTGTAGGCGTCGCACATCAAAATCACAAGGAGAATCTAAAAGAATACTCGAACAGGTCGTTGCAAAAATGGCTCAGAACTTGCACAAGAGAATGGAAATACTTTGCGTTAAACAATGAAAGGACACACACTTGTTTAGGAAATAAACCATGAAGTAGACAGAAAATGATCCAATAACCAGCTCAGCTGGTGGGAGATGGATCACAAAGTCTTGTCACATATAAAGGTATGCAACTGGACAACCTCCAAATACACAGACACCACAGAAAGGGTTAACGTTTGTAAGGTTCTGCTTGGAATTGTTTCTGGAATAGGATTCAGTAATAGAAAAAGATCCCTCAAGAGTTCTTTCAAACATTTTCCCTAAGAGAACCTAATGGCAAAATACTTCTCATGTCCCGATCCCATCTATATTTTCCCTTCTTTCCTCAATTCACTATTCTTTGAGGTTGATTTTCTTTTCTTCGGAAATGGCTGGTATGTAACAACCAAAGTAGAAACACTGATGTTGAAATATCTCTCCTCTTGTTTCAAGAATAAAAGCCAACTTATTTTGTGGTGTGACCTTCACTCATGACTAACTCTGAACGATTTTTGATGCATAGTTTTCCAAAAAAAACCCCAGCTGTGATAGCTGTGCTTTTTCACTGTGCTTTGTTCAAGGCTTTAACTGCCTGTTGTCTCATATAACCTTGACGTAAATGGTAGCGACCTTCAGCGCTGTCAGTGGGTTTTGTAAGTGCTTGCAATCTAATATTATCCTTGCTCAGTATTTAAGTAGAATGGGAGGAGAGGACGTACGTTAGCATCCCCTGTGGTCCATTTGGTCGTTTTCCAAATGTTACAGTAAAACAATGCTTTCATTTGCATCCTGTGTTTCTTTCAGCAATGCAAGAATGTCAGTTAAGCGCGTTCTATTTTAACTCGTTCCCAGCTAGTTCCCGCTGGTCTTTCCTGCAATGACAAGCATTTACATAGTTTCCTGTCACGCATGAAGACTGTCATGCATCTTGGAGCAGCTCGGCAATTCTTGGACGAAACTATACACTTGCATTTGTTGCTTTCAGGAGTCTTTGTTTCAACTCGCTGAATTAACTAACCAGCTAATTATCAGTGGGGTTTTTTTTAATGATCTGTATGGAATGTGTCGGAGCAAAACAAAATAATAAAAATTCAGTGTGGTGTGGTTAGCAGGTCTAATAACATGAACATCTGTCTATTTATATCTATAATATTTCAGAGAGTTAAATTTACAGGATAAAAGTCAGGCTAAAATAGGAATCATTGTGTATTTTGTGAATAGCGAATATTCCAGAATGATCTAATCGAAGAAGTGCTAACCAAACAAACATTCATGGGCAGACTGCAGCACACAATTACTATACCTTCATATATCAGGGTCGTAACACACACACGGACACTGCTCCAAATATTTTTTTTTAAATGCCCTGTAAACCTTCATGGCGAGGTTTGTATCCGCTCAGAACACATTATCTGTTCAATCTGAATTAAATGTATTTGTATTCAGGTACATCCTTATTATAGATTTGTACATGCCATCGCACGCACCATAATCTCTATTCTCTAGAAGTTATTAAAAAACTCAAACGGTGTTAGTAAACACTGAACTTATAAATGGGGACCTTTATTCAGTTACGTTGCCAACAAGTGTAAATTTGTTTTTTGTTAAAAATGATTTCTTCCGGTAAGATTTTCCTCAATTAATTAACGGTTGGATTTCTCGCACATTTACAATGTCAAGGGTGCCAATATTTCTGAGCTCACTGTACAGCTCAGTGAAATTGACAGTATCATTGAAAACAGCTATCTTTCCCCATTCAATGATAGCCCGGCCATCGGCCCTGTCGAAGACCCCCATCTGTAGTTAGCATAAATTTGGTCGAAACCTCTTAGCATTTGGACACTGCATAGAAGATTTCGACTAAGGAGATACAGTAGAATCTTTGTAGGTTTTATTTATTTATTTGTTTGTTTGTTTTTTACAAGAATCAGACATCATAGACATCTGTAATACTTTGGCAAGCTCACGTGGCAGCCAGAAAATATATTAGCTCCTGAATCTTTAACGAGAGCAGAGTGTTTTTACTGCGTAAAGACAGTAAATGTTAGTCTTTGTGAAGCCGTCTCTTTTCAGAGTGCTTGCATTCCTCCTGTATCAGAGTGAGCAGGAAACAAAGTGGGGTTGTTTGTCTCGAAGCACCAGTGCATTCCTCTAATTCCTCCTCCCAGCTTTTTGGACGGGAATCAGCTGGTTGCTGGGGTGGATTGAACTTTTCCCTCCTTTCCTCGTTGCCCACAGATGAAGACAGGAAGGAGGAGCGATAGGGACTCAACAAAAGAAAGGCAATGTATCAGACAGTATCAGTCCATTTTCTCTGTAAATAAAGCGGGTGTGCATGAGTTTGTTCAGGGCTTTATTAGAGCCTCATTAAACATTGTTTGTGGGACTGGGTCCCAACCCTGCGAGGTTGCTTTCCTTTCTGAAGGAGAACAGAAATCTCTATGTGCTAGGAGATGTCTGGATGATAGCTTGTACAATGTGAAACGTCCTCAGTCATGATATTTTCTTGACGTCAGATAGTATGCAAAAGGTAGCACTTATGTGGAGCACTCTGCTCAAGGCTGAAACCACTATGAAACCAAGGGTTTGTCTAGTTTTACCTCATGCCTTGTGTTCTTGTGGTGGCACGGTGCTATAATGGGTAGCACTGGTACTCAAACTCACAGCTACAGAGTCCCAGGTTTGATCCTGAGCTCAGGCTACTGATTATGTGGAGTTTTGCATGTTTTCGCCATGTCATGGTGGATTTCCTCCAGGTTCTCCAGTTTCCTCCCAATCCTCTAAATTGCGCCTAGATGTTACTGGCATCACATCCAGGGCATATTGCCACCTCGAACCCACTGTTTCCGGGATAGACTCTGGATCCACCATGATCCTGACCAGGGAAAAAATTGTTTACTGATGATGAATGAATGAAATGTAATGGTTGGTTCTAAAGTGTAGACCTTATTTACAAACTGATACCAAAGCAGTGACACCAATTTTTATAGCAATGAGGACAGTCCCCTGGTTGTTGCTCTTCTGAAGCGTTGACTTGACTTTTCTCCAAAGCATGTGTTCTCAACCCTGGTCCCAGAGTACCCCCCTACACATTCGACCATCAGCTTCATGAGCAGGGACAACCCTAAAATTAGTAAGACAGGGGATACTCCAGGACCAGGGTTGGAAACATTTGTTCCAAAAGTAGAAGAAAGCTGGCTTACACCATAATTTTGTCAATGAGGGCAGTCCCATGTACACCCACCTTCAAGGGCAGTTGAATTTAGAAACATATGTCAAAGAAGTTCTCAAGTCGATCACGGTCCCCAGTGTATTTAAATAGTCATCCGAGAACCAAAGGTTTTATCTCTATTCACCACAATCTGCAGCTGTAGCACAGACCTGTTCTTAATTCAGTTGTCTGCTTGATGGCTCCTTTCCAAAGTGATGCCAAAGTATGACAGCTTATACCTTAATTTACCCAACAAGGACAATCCCATATACACCCACACTCGAGGGCTGTGGAACTTCAAATGCATGCTGATTCTCGATTTGTTTCCTGTCCCCACTTTATTTAAATGGTTATCCAAGACCCCATATCTCCATCTCCATTATCCATAATCTGCAGCTAAAGCATAGACTTTCTCTTAATGCAGCTGTCTGACCCAAAGTGATGCCAAAGCATTATGGCTTATACAGTAATTTACCCACTGAGGACAGGCCCATGTACACACTCCAGGGTTGTGGAACTTCAAACAAATTCTCAAGTTGCTCATTGTCCTCACTTCATTTAAACCTGAGAAGTCTCAACCTCTGTTAACCGCTATCTGCGCTTTGTTCCATTTTTAACACAGAAAAAATTACAAAAACCCGAACCCCGCCTCACTCCATTGTGAGCCTGCAGCTTAGTCAAAGCGACTCTGTTGCCAAAACTGTCAGGATTTCATTACCTCTTTTCTCCAGAAACTCTCATGATGTAAGAAGAACCTTGACCTGAGGAGAAGGAGGGGGATGATGTTCACGGAGGCTTGGAGGAGTTGTATTATTTCAACTTTGATGCTTTCGTTATCTTTCAGCCATTTTGCATTGTTTGTTTGGCAGCAACCCTGAGATGAAGGGCAAGAAGTCGTAGCATGACTGAGACGCTCTGAAACCCTGCGAATCAAAGCTTTTAACTGTTATGACGTAACCGGAGCTGCATGTCGACTCTCCATTGTCTCTCAATTACGCTATTATATTTTAATATTATTATTATTTATTTATTTATTTATTTTTTAAGCCAGCAATGCCTAAACGAAGAGCTGTACCATATTTTTTTGGGAACTGCATGCTTGAGAACTGCAACAAATTTCCTGGAAGGTTTTAGTATTTTGCATTTAAACAAAATCATGTAAAGTAGAAATTTTACAGTATGTTTTTCCCACCAAATAAGCATAGTTTGATCTTTTCACCAAATTTTAGAGTAGTTTCACGAAATAAAATGTGAATTTGTCCTGTATTGTTGAGGCGACGTACATCTTGATCATCCTATTCGTGCATTGAAGCATGGCTTCCATACCTTGAGGGTTTCACACTCCCAGCCTTTATGAAACCGTAGTTTACGCGATAGTCAACGTTTTTTCTCCTGCTAACCTCAAATTTACACCAATATTACATAATGTTGTTGCCTGTCCTTTCTTTTTTTCCCCCCATAAATATATTCCACATGGGTGTGACTTGTTTGGGCTCATTTCGCATTTTCACTTATCACCCTGGCTAGACGTTTGGCCTTGCATGACATTCCTTGGTAATGAAAGCCCACGTGTCTGGTATTCACTGGCTTCACCATGGAAAAGTTAGCTCATCTCCAGACACAGAGGCGTACCCCACACACTCTCTTCTCTCTTCTCTCTCTTATTACAGACTTCTTCAATGCTGGTTTCATAGGCATGGATCATTTCTTCCAGCCAGCCATCACAAGACTAGGGATGTATTGATGCCATTTTTTTTTTCCAGAACAACTGCATGTTTTTTTGGTATTCATCAATACTGATAACGAAACGAGTAACCTGCTTACCTGTTGGTGTACTCCTAGCAATGAAACTCCTTGTGCCGTGTTTCAGATGTTTAAGCTTATTTAAGATGCTGCTTAAACAGTATCTTTAACATAGAGTTTGAGGTCAGCTGACCTGAGTCCTGTATATTGCAGCAAAGCGTAGAGCTTTTAGAGTGATCGGTGCTCGTCAAACTGAAGTGCTCTCTCTCTCGCATGCGAGAGATTCTCCATAAATGCTTGAAGATGTTTTGATCAGGTTACTTCTGTTGTAGGTAGGTTCTGTACTTCAGTGGTCACCAACGCTCTTCCTTGAGATCTTCCGTTCCTTTAAAATCTAATGCACCTGATCAAGAACTTCTTAAGGCAATGATTAAATGGTCAAGTGGGCATGATTTATGGTTGGAGATAAAGTCTTCAGGAAGGTAGATCTCAAGGAACAGGGTTAGTGACCACTGCTGTACTTTGTCCTCGAGCAGAGTTTGCTTTGATTTGCCATTTGATTGTCATCTGGTCATTAGCGTGGCTTACGTCACGTACCGTCACGTGGTATGGAATGCTGGTATCAACAAGACTCCATGGCGGAAATGCCACACAAAAACGACGCTTTCGACCTTGCAACCAATCAGATGTGAAGGTTATATCTGTTCCACACAGAGTCGCACTTCCTCTCCTAATACGGAAGACGCATTAATCTTCCCGAAGACACAACAAGCCATGGAGGAATGTTCTGTTCCCACAGGCTGTGTGGCTGTATTTTATCATGTCTCCAAGGCACATGGCGTGAGGGTGGAGGGTGTATTTTCACGCTCTCTGGGGAACTCTGGGTTCTTCTGCAGGCAAGATACTTGAAAGATACCTGCCTACATGGTTTGATGTGGAGATTTCCTTTAACACGAGAACACATTGGGTGACTTCTGAAAAGGGCATCTGGGAGCATTCAGGGGGAAATTTATCTGTGTGTGTGAGATGATGGTGATGATGATGATGATTCAGCAACCCTTTTTGTTCATCCCTGTGCGCGTCATCCTGGCCTTTTCACTTCGCAGATACAATAAGTCTTTATTAGATTCTCTGACTGAGCTGGTCTGGTTTATTTACAGCACAGAGTTTCAACCACACACACTCCACACGCACACACACACACACGCGGTTGCACTGAGGAAGAAACCAATATGTCCTGTTCTTTTTCATGCATTCATGCAAGATTAAAAGCTTTTCTGACCTGTAAGCACTTCTGTTCTTTTCCTGTGAGCCATTAGGGCTGGCTTTGTGACTTAGAGATGTGTAAATCTTCTATATTTTATATAGAATGTAGTCATATAACTGACTTTATATATTAGGGCCAGATAAGATGGGAGAATATATCGTTATTGCGATTATATTAACGCAGGAGTCAGCGCTTCTGTAATTCCACTGTTGCTCGGCCTACCGAATCTGAACTTTTTTCGTTCTGCGAAGATGAAGCATAATGAAGACCTTTTTTAAAAAATATTTATTTATTTATTTATTTATTATCTCCGTTTTTGGCATCCGATTACTTCCTTTTATCTTTCTCTTTTGTGGGTTATACATTTAGATGCATCAAAATCACCTGCGTACAGTTCACACCACCAAGGTTTCCAGATTGTTCTCGAGTAGAAGCATCCAGGACGGTTTTTTTTCCTATAGCATGTAGACCCTTTGGGGATAGAAAATACGGACTGAAGATATCAAATGATCAGAATAGCACTTGATCCAGCGTATCGTTACATATGCAACGTGTATAACATTGCAGCCTAACCTTCTTAGAACCTTGATATAATAATGTTCTATTAGGACGGACTAGTGCTTTAAGTATCGTGGACTTAAGTATCCCCCACCCCCCCTGGGTGATGTCACATGACTCAGCCGCTGGTACAGGTACAGAACGCTTTTCATCTTTTTATTTATCTTTTAACTTGGGAACGTCCGTAAACAAGCTCGTAGACGCTCATGCCTCTGGTCTCATGGCCGCTGTCTGTATTGTCTAGGATCCTGCTTACACCACTCTATGTAACAATCAGACGAAGTGTGTAATTTACTACCCGTTTCAAGGCTCTAAGCGCTTGATGTTATGTCTGATGCAACCGTTTGTGTATAAACCATTTTACGTTGTTTATGCTGGAGCAGTTCCCACCTTTTCAAAGTGCTAATTACACCACTGGGTTGTGTTGCTTCTTCACACCCTGCAGTTTAGCTCCTAAGCCCCGTATGTGCTGGTCCCATGGGGTCAGGCTCAAGTGCAGTTACTTCAGGCGGCAACCGACGAAACGCAAGGCTGTGTCCCGTTGCACAATTCTCTATACAGAATACAGAAAGCATTACGGGAAATAAACAGTCCATATTTTCAAACGTTTTGAGTGTTCTTCTCATTCACAGAGTGATTTCCACCCTGAATGAAATATTACTGCGTACCACAGCAAAACAACAGACCCACAGCTTAAAGTTCAAAGCCCTCGACTGAGAATAATGATTCGAATTAAAATGTGACGAGTGATTTTAATAATATATATGTATATCCGTCACATCGATTTGTTTTGCTCCAAATGTTTAAATCGTGTGAAATCTTGCATATTCGGTAATCGTATTCAGCTTTAATGTTGTAATAATTGCGATTGGCATAACTGCGTGTGCGGTTTGCAAAATTCTAGCTTTTCTAGCCCCAGTACAAAGCCGAAGAAATGACCTTCAGGTGCTGATCGACTGCATTTGGGTTGAAGGGGAAATTTGCATAAACATAACTTTCGACCGAACTCATGAAACAGCATAGTGCCGAACTCCGGCACTCCGCAGACGAAAAAAAAAACAACTACACCAGTAGGGAGCAGTGAGGTGATGAAGGCATTCGATTCGTAGCCATTATTTCGGCTAGATGATCGATGAATTTCAGAATTACTAAAATGTAAGTCGATGGAAAATAAAAGAGGGAGGAAATGTAGAAAAGAAAAAAAAAATCACTGCGGATTACTGTGTAGCTCTCACTCGTGTAGCTAGCTAGCTAACCCTTGATTTTATTTATTTATTTATTTATTTTACTTTGCAGACAACATCATGGGCGTGTGTGTGTGTTTGTGTGTGTTGTAAAGCTTTTCATTAAAACACTCATAACATGTCACAAGCAGATCAAACGTGGCAAAAGTGCCATCCTGTACAGGAGCAGCACCTTCCCCGAAACTGCCAACTCGTGAGAAAGGCAAAGCAATAACGCGGCGGTAACCATGGCGCCACTAGACGCCCAGTGAAAGAATCCCTCATTTGTTTTCATTAGGCGCCCTTGTGAAGGCGCACACTTTGCACTGAGGTGAAATGAGTGCTGCGTAGGAGACGCAAGAGACAAACGCTGACCTTATTAAACACTTCTGCTGATGAGAAGCGTCTTCCGCACTGGCAGGAAGATAACGTCTATCAGGCTTATATAAATATCAATCTTTCACAAAAAAAGGATTAAAATTAATGTAGAGTTCATCTACAACAGTTGCATTTTGACTCTCGCACACACTAGCATTTATTTAATCAGATAGAGGACTGGAATAACACCAAGGCAAATTAAACATCAACAGAATACTGTTTGTGTTGTGGATTTCAATTCGATCATTCAGCTATAGCTAGCTAACCTAATTACCCAGACAACTAGCTCACTACATTTCCATGTAAACAAATGAAAGGTAATTTCCACGTGTACACAGATATATATTTTTTTTAAATGTGGTTTATAAAAAGGATGGTTTCAGTTCTGTAATCTGATTAAACAGTCAAGACGACAGTGCAGGTTCATGCCATTTTCAAAAACATACATTTAAAAAACCACCTTTGGGAGGCTAATAGGTTTAATACTAGTTTGTGTTCACCTGTTCACTATAATGCGTATAAGTTTGTGGTTTATTTGACAAATATCCCTATACGTGTGGATTGGAACACAACGAGAAGCATGTTAGAGATCTCTGCTAGGAATCACGGCACCTCGCGGTGTTGCAAAAGCAGCATCGTCTTGTGACTAGTGATACTGTGGAACCATATTTATCCAACAACACGAGAGACGTGTAATGGAAAACAGGCATGCTCCACTTCATCCCACCAGTGGAGAGAGAGGTCACATGTGTGTGTGTGTGTGTGTGTGTGTGTGTGTGTGTGAGGGGGTGAAATGATGAAACAGAGCATGATGTTCTCCTTCCGCTGTCCCATGATGCTCAGCCGATTCCCTTTTCCACCAGTTCGGTCTCTTATGACTCGTCTCTCTTGCCTACTGCTGAGAAAACATGGAGAAGAAGAAGTGGTGAGGCATGCCATGAAAAGCTGAAAAACATTTGCATAGCTCCTCCCCTTTAACCCCAAATATAGTTGATCAGTTAAGGATGTGTTTGGTGTGTGACATTTGCTTCTTCTATGAGGCTATAACATCATAGACTTCCACTTGTTCTGTATGTTGAGGTATATCCTTTAGAAACACTAGATCTGTGAGCTAGATCTTGGTCTTTTAAAAATGGGCATTAGCATGTTTATTGTAATTGCAAACTTGTTGGTTAGCCTGTTTGATGCTGCAGATCCAGCATAGCTGAGAGGATGCAGTAGCCTTACTATAAATGCTAGGTGTGTTAGCATGTTTACTTGGCTTACTAACCCTACAGCAGTTTATGTATTTGACGATGTGTTTAGTTCCATTAAACTCTAGAACCAACACTCACAATGGTGTTATGTTTAAGCTTTTGCATCCGGCTCTGTTGTATGACAGCGACCATGTGTTAGCATCGGACAAGTCAAACACATCATCCACGCCAGTGTTTTTACACCATTTAGAGCAGGAAAATATTCACCCATGTCAGGTCTTGAACACTCGGAACACTTCCTCCCATTCTTACTGTGGGACTTTCCTTGCCATTACAACCGTATTTTATAATAGTAGGGCATGGGGAGGAGTGGTTTTGGTTGCTTTGAGTAAAATACAGATTAAGAAAGTTGCCACCGTGAGAGCCAGTGAACTAGCAATATATTCACACAAAGGTAGCTAGCATACGGCTGATTAATAGTGAAATGTTTGGGATGGGAATTTGATTTAGGGAACAGGTTCCTAGAGCAATGTATGAACTGTAATGTTGGAGATATAGAGTATAATGACAGTGACAGCAGTGTTTGCATCTTAGCGACTTTGTTGCTAGATTCGGTGACTTTTTAGACAGCTTTAATGACATTAGTCCCTAATGACAAACAGCCAATCACTGATCACCAGTGTTCCCAATAACCAATCACTGATCACCAGTGTTCCCAATAACCAATCACTGATCAACCTTATTCCCAACAACCAATCACTGATCACCATTGTTCTCAATGACCAACCACTGATCACCATTGTTCCCAACGACCAATCACTGATCACCATTGTTTAAATGTGTTAATATGGCTTAATTCAGGTAGGTCGTGTGTTTATGGAAAAGACTGAGACATTAAACAGGTCTTGGTTGATTGACTACATTTGTGGGGGGTTTTTTTGTGCCACATTTGTTACTTTATATGGTTTGAATGTGTACTCTGTCCACAAATTAAAATAAAATCAGAACTTGTCCGAGCTTTACTGTACACGTTTCTGTAAATAGAGGCCATTGTGTACTGCTTGAGCGCTGACGTTCACTGGTATGACCCGCGGCAGTGAAGCGGAGAGATTATGTAAGGCGTGAGGTAATTGTGTCGTAATCGTCTTCCCAAACAAACCGCTGAGAGGAACTGTCCCCCGTTCTCTCCACAAACACGCCCCTCCCCATTTCATCCACATAACTTCAGCTGTAGCTATTAGAGATCCTGCTAAGAACAAAGCCTCCCGTTTTGAGATGAGAGCAGCTGTGTTACCGGACATCCTCTTTTCCTCTGCGCACTTTAAAGAACTTTCCATTTCCCAGTTAGAGCCAATAAGGCGGAGTTACATGACTCTCTGGGTAAAACTGGGCTGCGATTGTGTATGGAATGTGTGTGTGTGTGTTTGAAGATAAATCATCTGTTTTTAATCAGGCATGTTTGGTCTCCTGCATGTGTCGGCATGCAGATGGATCTTCAAGCTCTCGACCCCCCAGATCGCCTGGCACACACCAGTACACTCAGAGGAGTGTGTGTGTGTGTGTGTGTGTGTGTGTGTGTGTTTTCTTAAAGCTCAAATCATGGTGCGACTCACATTCCCACCACCAGGAGGACGAAGAGCTGCAAAACATTGGTGTGCATCCACCCTGAGTTGGATAACATGGACAGACTATCCTGCAGCTCTCTATTGCGCTTATATATTTAAACTAAAGTCTTTCATCTGGAGTGTCTGATTGGTCTGGATGGAACCCTGACATCACACCCGTCGCCAATATATTAGTTTGATATTGATCACGTTGTTATGTTCAGACACAGTCGCCCAGTTGGGTCTCTGAAGCAAAGCCAGGGGTTTTGTCATTTAGAATTTTTCTTAAGAATAACATTATCGACATTATTACGCTTATAAACACACACATACATAAATGCCCACTGGAATCTGGAATAATGCCAGTTTTAATAAAAACGGGTTTCTAAAGGGGAAAGGTTTACAGATTGTACACAGTTAAAACTCTGTATAAAGGTTGAGAACCCCTGGAGTACCGGACAACATGCTTGTTCTAGATTTTTTCCTCAAACTACATACAATATATTATAAACACTTCGTATTGGGAATTGGCCTACTGCTTTCCAATTTTCCTTATCGGTATATTGTAACGGTTAATGGAAACCATTAGGTCAATTCCTGTGAGGAAATGTTTTTGCTTTAGTATGGAAGGACTTGTTTCTTACTGAAGACTTTTGTTTTTTTTTTTTTTCCTTGATGATAATATTAATTTGTGACTCTAAACTACGTCAAACCTCAAACCTGCAAACAATTCAGGGGAAAAAATCCCCCAAACTTGTTAGATCAGCCTAAAGAAAAAAATACGAGGTCCTTGCAACTCGGCCTGCTGGACTCTGTGGTCTTAGTGTTAGAGAAAAGTTGCCTCACATCCTGATTGGCTGAGGCAGACCCAGTAAAAACCAACAAACAAAATAAACAACCTATTTGCGGACTGATTTGCACGAGTCAGTGTTTCGGATATCCACAAATAAACGATCAGTTTATTTTATCAGTGTATTTGTAACTGAAGTAAGAAATATACGTGTTGAGCTCAACAATATTGATTTCTGGTCCTATCTTGAATCTGCGGTTTTTGGTTTTTTTGGTTTGTTTTTGATTTTAATGGTTGTGGGTTATTAGACTCAGGTCGACTTTCATGTTTTGCACACCGTCTATTCACGTAAATTCACGTGCGACACCTTGTGGTGATAAACGTTCACATCCGGCAGTTGGAAGCACATTAATTGTGCAACATAATAAATCTGTATAGGATATTACGGTAATAAAAACTACTACTAATTATATATAACGGTGGTCCTGAAAGTCATAATGTTGCAATAACAAAAAAGAAAATCTAAAAGAAGGTCCGTGAGTGGCCATTAAAAAAAATCTTGTCTTAAAAATATTTTCTTAAATGTTACACAATCTTTAGGGTTCAAATGCTCAAACAAACAAAATTATAATTAAATTCTCTTGGGCGAAATTTAAGTGTGAAAATTGTTTCGAATAGTCGCATCATAGTTATTGTGTCATAAAATATAAGAGCCAATCAGATTCCGGTATGCAAATAAAGGATGTGCAAATTTGCATATTCGTAGAATTTTGAATATCTTGACAAGGATAAAACTGTGGATGCTTTTTTCCCCCAGGCTTTTTTTTTGTCCACTAATTTGCATATTCATAGAATTTGGATTTCTTGATGAATAATAATTCTAGAGCTCTTTTCTGTTGTCTTGTAACATTTTTGTGGCACTGCAAAAAATATAAAAAATAACTGCATTTAGGATTATATTGATTTTTCTTTTCAGGGTTTCACCCTTAACTTCTGATTTTTTTTTCTCCTGTTCTCATTTTCCCAGGATGCCTTTGTGGAGCTGTACACGAGGAAAAAGGACTCAGTGTTCAGCAGCTCCTGGCCGTCCTTAACGACATCCGTCTTCAGTTTGGCGGCACTGGGGGCAGTCGGTCTCACCATTGGGGCTTATCTGACTCAGAAATGAAGAACTCCAACCATCCTCGCCTCTTTCTCCTCATTTCCTTCCTCGTTCCCTTAGCGTCTTGGAGATGCTCACATCCCGGACGTTTCTTCAAAACCTCTCATATTCCTGTCATATTCATATCATATTATAAGTCCTTCTTCACTTTTCCTCAAAAGAACATGACTCGGTTGCGAAGACAAAAGCTAAGTAACGATGTGTTCCAATACGAAAAAACCCTAAAAAACGAGGTGAATCAGAAGAAAAGAAACGTTCACTCGCCCTGAGGAATACCGGCCAAGTCGATGATTATTCTTCCATTTGTGACCTTCGTTAAAGCTCGATTTTATCGGCATGGACGTAAAGTTAATCCGCGTTAACGATTAGTTCTGCATTTTCCAGAAAATACGACTGTTTGACACCTTGTTCATTAATTTTATAAGCAGCTTTTTGTCTGCTCGATCACTGCTGCTGCTTCAATAATGTTAGCTGATGTCATGTTAGCGCCAAGCTAACAGTTAGTGTACCTAACCATAACCTTCCTTTAATTGCTGGAGTTAAAAACACGCTAACAAATACGCAATGTGAACACAAAAGAACACTGTTGCTAGGCAACCGGGGGAAATACAGTCACCAAAGACTCCTCTCTGGTATTTGATAGTAAATGAGGATGAAATTAGCTAGCTAGCGGTTAAGTAGCGATGGAGGAAACAGCACAGAAGTATCCGGAATGTCGACTTTTCTCTCAGATGTGTTGGCTAAATCGTGAAGAAAAGACTCTGTATGGAGAAAACGACTGTACGTAGCGTTTAGCATTCTTCAGTGGGTTATAGAGAAACACCAGCGCTGCGTCACAACTCGAGCGCGTTTGGAAGTGTCTCGGGGACAGTCCGGAATATTTTACGGTACTCCTGTTGAGGAAAATCCAAAAAAGTTCAAAGGTGAAGCAAAAAGTCTCTTGGTCTCGACAGTGAGCGTTTGGGCGCTACAAGGACGGCTGAGAAGATGAATGGAAAACGTGGTGAGGACGGAATGCTGCGACATCATAAAATTAACGTCACTGGGACATTAAATCTTTTTTTTTTTTTTAATTTTTTAAACTTTTATTAAATCGGTTTTTTTTGTTGTTGTTTTTTTTAAGTACTGAACATTTTTTGTCTTGCACTTGATTTAAATAAGATTTTTTTTTTTTAAGTCCTGATGTTCACTTGGATAACCCCCCAGGCCCCCCCCGTCTCACCTTTGTGTCCTTGTCAAACTTGTGACTTGTCCTGCATTCACTCGCTTTTGGAAAAGAACAATTTTGGAAAACGGCAAGAGCTGAACATTTGGAGCCAAACTCCTGCTGAAAAGAATCTGAATATGTCTGATCTCTAGCTTTACTAAGTCTGCAATGCTTGATCGGATCAAGATATCACTAACACGACAAATGTGTATTTTTGATGTCGAAGGTTGGAAGTGAAAACGGACTTCACATTTTAGCTGCTCTTAGGAAATATACATCTTACGCCAACTTCCAATATGGCCGCCGCATCCAGCTAAATGTCTTTCTGAGGGACTTCAGAACATTATTTCTATCTGTTGTGTCTGTTCGTACAACAAAATGTCTCTGGTTAAATGTGTAAGGCAAGTGTGTACAAGTCTGACTACGTGACTGAGAATGAAGCTGTTTCCTTTACTCTCTCTCTCCTCTTCTGTTTCCTTTACTCTCTCTCTCTCTCCTCTTCTGTTTCCTTTACTCTC
>JANDJT010000206.1:10073816-10100713 GCA_024331685.1 Stegophilus panzeri | reverse complement strand
ACAGAATTAAAAGACGTTTTTAGATGTCCTGCTCTAAGAACTGTTTGCTGTGTGGGCGTGGCCTATTATTCTAATAGGTACGCGTGATTGACAGCGCTGCTTAATGCGTTAAATTGGGAAAAAGTCTAAAAACCATGGCATTTAAATGATGACTTAATGCTATTGTAGTTATTCAATTATTTCATTTTATTTTATTTCACTTTTAAAAAGCTACAGTAGATGAAGATTTAAATGACAAAACCGACGCCCCCTTCAGCTTCGTTTTGTTATTTGTTAAAAAAAAGAAAGAATTGGGTTCAAATGTTTGACTTTATGATGTTTATCTATGTACTGTCTATTATAATAAAAAATATAAATACTTAATATATAAACTGTAGTGTGATATAAAGTTTTGGTAATAGCTCCAACTACAAATCACTTCATCCTGACAATATCATAAACTGTGATAAAACGTTATACTTGTAATTGCATTCATTGTAATAATCTGAGTTTTTTTTTTAATGAAGACTTATTAATTCATTATATAAAACTGATTGACACGTCTGGCTAGCTTCTGAAAATGGCGGGAGTGAAAGTGCTGGTATTTAAACTGCATGCTGAGAGCCTAATTCGATATTTATGAGGACTGAAATATGATCCACTTCCACTTTTACATACAGCTGTAAGTTCCATATTCACCAGCTTCCTCTATTTAACTAAAGCGCTGATTTGTCAGACGCCTGAAAAGGAAAAAATAATACCAGGACTGTCTGAACATCCTGAAGCACATAAAGGGTTAATGTGTAACGTACGGCCTAATGGGTTTATCATGATGTTAATATTACTGTGGTCCGGATTAATCTTACGTCTTGAATCTTTTTATCTGGTGCTCAGTCCATATAACATATCTTGTTTACAACCATCTATTAACACACAGTCCTGCTTTAGAGGACAAACGCTGTGACAGTAAACATTATAATTCTGTTGTTGTTGGGTTTTTTTTTTATAAACATGAGAGCATGTAACACTGAAATATTTTAATTCGACGTGTGTTCCATGTAAATCCTTTTTTTTCTCCACGGCCATGAGATTATTTCCTCTTAAAATATTAACTTGCAGGTTCAAAATGAACAGGTGAATCACGTGCCAGCTATTTTATGACTTTTTACTGAGAGCTATACACATACAACTACAGATATGGATAATGGAACGCAACAAGTGGGAGGTTTTTACTTTCATTGCCGGAGAAACAAAACCTTGAACATGCTGAACGTCAACGCACGGTACATGTACAGTGCTCATTTACTCATCCTTAGTGACTGCCTGGTCAGAGTCGTGCCACTTTAAAATAGCCTACTAGTTTGTTTATGTTGTGTGGAAACTACTAGAACGAACTAAAGTCGTTATAAAATACTGTGAATAGGTACAAACAAAAAACAAAATACAGTCCCATGCTCATTTCTAGACTAATTATGCAGGTAAATCTCGCAGGTTTAGGCCACGCCCACTTCAGGGTTGAACTCCTAATACAGATAAGGTCAACTGCGTTACCGTCCTAATACATCGTATATAAAGCTGTAAACTGTAGACGCCAGGAACGAAGGAACCGGCCCAATGATGACTTTCTCCTCCGTCAAGCATCCCATCCATCATCCCTCACTCCTGCCACACTGCTTCCCTTCTCACGTGCAAACAGTCCGTTAGACCAGCGCTCGCCTTGTGTCGGCCTTGTATCGCTGTAAATCACAAGTTTCGTTGGGAGTGAACAGCCTTCGTTCGTGCTTCACGAATCTGAACGCTCAAAAGCTTAGCAAAAAAAAAATACATAAATAAAATAAAAATTTTCACATCCTGACTGCTTACAGCTGCTTTAACGTAAGTGAGATCTTGATGTGCGAACTCAGTCTAACCATAATACAGATTTAAAATTACGACGTGTTGCTCTTTAATTAATTCAAAATGATCACTGCTGTGGTTTAAATCACTCCTTGAGGACATGCTGGTGATTATTTTTCCTTTAACAGCACACCCCTAAATGTTTTGTTCCTTAAATCCTTAGTAACTCCTTATTAATTACTGTAGCTTGAAGAGCGGATTTTTATTTAGACCTCCTTTTTTACATTTACATTCAAAATAATAATAATAATAATAATAATAATAATAATAATAATTGTATTAGTAGTAATAATCATGGTATTGTTTGTGTAGCAGTGTTGTGAGTACATGACAGTGAAGTAGCTGCACATACCAAGCCCTGGATTAACCCTTTAATAAAAGGCTGCTGAATAAACACAGAGAATGTGCACTTTGTTGCAGGGTGCCATGTTTACTGCCCTGCTCATAAGGGTGTTATGAACCAGTTATTACCCAGCGTCCTTAATTAATCGCGCTTAATTAGAATGCGCGCTCCCGTGAAATCCGAGTTACAGTGCTCTTGAGGTCACTTCTTTAAAAAATAAACAAACAAACAAAAAACAACAACAACAACAACAACAACAACAAAATGCAACGTGTGCAGGAGACAGTGGTGGTGGAACGGAATAAAACTCAACCCGAACCCCTTCCCCGAAACTTTCCGAACCCCGAGCCGAACTCACGGGCATGTGGAGTCGCAGCGCACGCTTCTTCTTCGGGTTCTTCTTGGAGGAGTCGCGCTCCTTCACGTCCGCCGCCGTGCTGCCCATTTTCTCTCTTTCTCTCTCTCTCTCTCTCTCTCTCTCTCTCTCTCTCACTCTGTGTGTTTGTGTGTGTGTAAAGTTCAGTAAAGTTTGTGTGCAGAAAGTTCTGACAAACAGCTGTGTGAAGAGCAGCACTCACGGAAGCGTGATTAAAATGGAGCCAGTTCCTTTAACGCTGGTCTACCGGGTTGCCAGATTGATGTGATTCAACTTCCGACTTCCATTTACAGCCACGCCCACATTGGAATAACAAATCTAAGTGGAGAAGAAGCAGAAGAACAACAATAAGTAGTATCCTTATTATTTTTTTTAAAACACACAAAAAAATTATTATAATTATTGTTGTTATTATTGTTGTTTCTTGGTAATACAGTAAGCTGCATTTATTATTATTTTAAAATTTTCCTTTTTTTTAGAGAGAGAGGGGGGTGGGTTGGTGACGAACAACTATTTATAGCTGCTACAGGAACTAATGCTGTCAAGTGGGGAAAAAAAACCATGGACAGCTCAACAAACATCTTATAGAGTTGTTCGGTCAGACCACATAAAGCTTGCAAACAGCTACTTTAATCGCATTTTTACTGGTTACTGGTTTCGTTCTAATAACAGCAACATTCCAAACTGAAACGGCAACTGACAGCGAGTCAGCTTAGCGACAAACTAGCTAGCTGACGACAACAGGGCGTAAGTAGCGTTAGCAACAAGCAAAGCTTCCTAACATTACTGATGACTCCAGTGTTGATGATTAGTTTGGTCTGCGTCTGTATCTGTTTATGAACAGATACAAAGCCAGTTGCGCTATAAACTCATTTAAAAGTAGAGAAGCGGAACAGTACGTCACGGCGTGAGCGGCTATGTCAGTTTGACGTCACTCACTTTCACTCACTTTCATGCAGATGGGGTGTTTTCTGTGTTTGTTTGTTTGTTTGTTGTTGATTTTTCGCAGACAATGACACATTTGCGACTTCGCCTCGAACAGAGCACTACTTCTAGCTTGGATGTTCAGCAAAATGTCCAACTAGGTTAGCTAACTCCGATTCAAATATTGTGTCTACATGTGGATTAGATCTGTCCAAGCAACATTAGTTCCTCAGTGTTGAATCTACAGGGGAAGGCAGCACAATATGGCAACCCTGATCAGTAATTTTTATGTGACCGGGTTGCCAAATAAATAATATATCCTTTGTGCTAGAAAGGATACACAGGGTCCTCCAGTAATATTGGCATCCTTGGTAGTATATATGAGTAAAGAAGGCTGTGAGTTAGTTAGTTAAAAAGATATCACAAAAATACTCCAAAAAATATCTTTGTTGAATATAGGTGTGCAACAATTATTGGCACCCTTTTAGTCAACACTTTGTGCTAGCTCCCTTACAGCCAAGATAACAGCTCCGAGTCTTCTCCTATAACGTCTGGTGAGGTTGGAGAATACATGGCGAGGGACCTGAGATCATTCCTCCATACAGAATCTCTCCAGATCCTTCACATTTCGTGGTCCACGCTGGTGGACTTTCTTCTTCAGTTCACCCCACTGGTTTTCTATGGGGTTCAAGTCAGCGGACTGGGGACTCCATTCGCTCGTTTATTTACCATTTAAACTAAGAATTTAAAAACAACAACAACGTAAATACAATCACCATCATCATCATCATCTCAGAGTCCCTATACTCCCTGTGTACACCACACATCATCTTCAAAGCATGCAAAACATCGCAGGTTTGTACAATTTGGACAATTTGTGATATTAAGTATGTGTGGTGTGCTCAGCCACTGCTTCAGTCCCAATGGTAAGCAAGATTATCTGTGCTTTATTTATTAACATTTTTTTTCAACATGAGAAATTACTCAATATGGCACCCCTGATCCCTTCCCTGTTATAGATCTCAAACACAACTGCAAAACACAACTGCAAAACAGAGCAGCTCTGATAAAGCACTGAGTCGCTTTCTGCAGGAAGTGTGTATCCTCTACAAAGCAGAACTGTTGCTACACACACACACACAAGGTTGCCCCATATTGATAAGATACGCCCCTGGGACATGCTTACTTTAGTAAGTTTATCTTTCAGAATTTTGAACTTTGACCTTCTGACAAGGATTGTGAAAAGAGAAAACCAATACTTGCTTTCACACTGAGAAACATTTCGACTTGGCTTTATTCAGGTGTGAATACTTATCCTACATCAGGATTAGCCAACATAATAACCGAAAACATACTGTAAAAAAAGGAAAAAAGGAAGCCTTGTCAGGGAAAGTTGCTTGTATTCAGAGTCGGGTTATGCACCTGCTTAATGCACTAGAGAAGCCCCCAGTGTTTATCCTGCTCTAGCACACACACACACACACACACACACACACACAGAGACAGAGTTCTGCAGGACCAGACTTGGGATCTTGTGGCTAAACATTCATTGTATGCAGAACACATACAACCCTCCGAGGTTGCCAGATACAATAATTCCCTCCACTTTCTGAAGGGTTCTTCATAATTTTATATAAAAGATCAGACCTCAAGTCAAGCTGATTGAGGTGCAGTCCCTTTTCTGTTGTCCTCTGTGTGAAAAAGAAAGAAACGTTGTGGAGTTTAAGGGGACAAAACTATTTATTACTTAACAGAGTCGCATTTATGCATTTAATTTTTAGGTTATTTTGAGTGTGTTTACAGCAAAAACATAAAATTCAGCAGAAAGTATTATGTTGTCAGTGAAAACATCTCATGACGACAGAGGAAAGCGTGAATTTGCCACCAGAGGGAGCCACAGGCTGCGACCCTACACTCTCTTCGCGACTCTTTAGGACCTGGACATCTCAATCCCAAATGGTACCCCAGCACTGTGTAACCTTTATGGAAGGAGTCTCCAGTGTTAGTTCTTTTGTAACAGTCACAAGAACTTGAAGTTTCATCATGTCAACCTGTTATTGATTATTTTCCTACTGTATCACAGCACCACACATGGTGTTTTTATTCATTACACCATTCAAAGATAGAGATTTATTTACACTTAAATATTTTTTTCTGAGGAAGAATTATGGAGGTAGGACTGTTTGTTTGCTGAAGAGTAAACACGGTTTCTTGGGGGAGTAAACTTAAACGTTAGTAAACGTTTACCAAGTAAACTGTTTATGATTTTTTGGGGGGAGAACTTGGAAACTCTGAATGTAAGATAATTTAGTGTGTGTCATCTTATCCAGAGCGTGACTTTTGACCTTTCACAGTCACAAGCTGGTTAGGAGAGAAGAGCAGGGGCTTAAAGAACAGAGTAAACAAAGTTGCATAAAGAAAAGCACTTAATGAGTGTTTAAAAAATAAAGAGAGAGAGAGAGAGAGATGGAGGGAAAAGGGGAGGAGAGTAAGGCAGCTCAAGTCGCATATCAAGACAAGATTTGTGGAAACGGAGAAAAATGCTGCACACACGTACACACGGACATGTTGTTCTTCTGAAAGACGCTTAATCATATACACACACACACACACACACACATCAACATCTTAAACAGGCATCCTGATCGTGTGTGTACACGCCGCAGGAGCTCTGGAAGTCAAGGTCAGTCGTATTTAATGTACTTTTACACAGAGACATTAGGCATATCAAATGTAATAATAATAATAATAATAATGATAATAATAATATGGTTAACTGAATAATCTAATGGCTAAACATCTCAGAGAACTTACAAGAAATGTTTTCCCTTCATCACTTATTAAACCCGAAACATTTCTGTACTATTATATATATATGTGTGTGTGTAATGTATATATGTGTGTATATATATATATATATATATATATATATATATATATATATATATATATATATGTAGTCATGTGAAAAATAAGTACACCCCATGGAAATTGTTGGCTTTTTGACATATATTTGACATATTTGGACAAGCAAACATTTGATCATCTTTGAAACGGCGCCTATTAATGAAGTTAATATAGTTGAACAAAACCACAAGGAAAATCAGCTTTTTCAATCATTTATTCAACAGAAATATCAACAGAGGTGATATTGTTTTGTGGAAAAAGTAAGTACACCCTTGGCCTCAGAAGCTAGTATTGCCCCCTTTAGCAGAAATAACTTCTTGTAGGCGTTTTTGCATAATCGTCCACCAGGCTTGCTGGACTTTTTGACCACTCTTCCATGCAAAATTTTTTCAGTTGCAAGATGTTTGAGGGTTTTCTTGCATGCACTGCCCGTTTCAAATCCCCTCAAATCCAGGCTTTGATTAGGCCATTCCATACCCCCCCCATTCCTTGGTGGATTTGCTCGTGTCCTTAGTATCATTATCCTGATGAAAGGTCCACTTTCGGTTCAACTTTCAGATGGACGGCCTCAGATTATCTTCAAGCACTCTTTGATATGATGCAGAATTCATCAATGAATGCAAGCTGTCCAGATTCTGAGGCAGAGAAGCAACCCCAAACTATAACATTTCCACCACCGTGCTTCAAAGTTGGTATGAGATGCTTCTCCTGAAAAGCTGTCTTTAGTCTGCTGTCTGCTGTTTCTGTGGCCAAACAACTCTATCTTTGATTCATCTGTCCAGAGCACATTATTCCAAAAGGTCTGGTCTTTGACTGTATGCTCATTGGCAAACTGTAGTCCTGCAAAGGCTTTTCCCTAGCACGCATCCCATGCAGGTCAAATCTGTGCGATCTCTTTCTGATTGTAGAAGCATGCACTTTGACACCAACAGTTACAAGACTTACTAGTAGATCCTGTGATGAAATTTTCGGGTTCTTGGAGACTTTTTTGCATCAGACGGTCTGCTCTCGTGCTGAATTTGCTGGGACGGCCAGTCCATGGACAAATCAGCAGTCGTTTGAAATCTGCTCCATTTGTAGATGATGTTCCTTACAGTGGAATGATGTATTTCAAATCCTGTGGAGATCTTGGAGAATCATAGGCATCCACAACCTATTTTTCTGAAGGCCTTACAGATCTCTTTAGATCTTGGGGTGATGACACCACACACTGCAATAACAAAGGGAACCCCAAACACTAGATATGAGAGCGGTATAAATAAGACCGGTTCCACATGCAGGTTCAAGCAGGTTCTAATCACTGGCACCCGATCTTCAACACCTGATTCTAATTTTATGGATTTGAAGGTGTGATAAATGTAGGGGTGTACTTACTTTTTTCATCTGACTGAGCTGGGGAGGGTTTTCCAGCGAATCAATAAGAGTCGACTCTTTCAGCTAAACGATTCATTGACATTTTGTCCTAAACCAAAAAAGCCATACTAGCATTAAAGAGAAAGAACTAGCACAGACTAGCGTATCTGTTTATAGCTAGATTTAATAACCATGCGACGTTAGCGAGAGTTAAGGCTCTCGTTTACATTTTAGCAGGTATAAACAGTTGTTCCTTCATCAGCCTCTTTTTTTTTTTTTTTAGTAAGTGAGTCAATTAGTCAGTGAGTGAGTCAATTATGAGTTACTGAGTGAATCAATCAGGCACTGAGTCATTAATTTAGTGAGTCAATTAGTCAATGAGTGAGTCAGTTATGAGTTACTGAGTGAATCAATCAGGCACTGAGTCATTAATTTAGTGAGTCAATTAGTCAGTGAGTGAGTCAACTATGAGTTACTGAGTGACTCAATCAGGCACTGAGTCATTAATTTAGTGAGTCAATTAGTCAATGAGTGAGTCAGTTATGAGTTACTGAGTGAATCAATCAGGCACTGAGTCATTAATTTAGTGAGTCAATTAGTCAGTGAGTCAGTTTTTATTAAGATTTTTAAAAAACGCAACTTCTTACGTTACCGAGAAAATGTAAACTCCTCTGTCCTGAAGATTTCGTAAGTTACATTACAGCTTTACCCCTGACACTGGAGTCTCCTTCTGTAAATCGTACAATATCAACAACTGTACATGTTTTACATGAATCCCTTTTTTTGCAATGTGTGTGCGTGCCTACAACGATGACGATGACGTTAGAACACGCGCTTTAATATAAATGTGCACTTTTTTAAACTGTAGTATTTCAAGCAACAGAAAGCGGTGACGGTCTGGGTGGCTTCGGGTGGCCGTAACATACACGAGCACTTCAGCGCAGCTTCCATCTGGCTAGTGTTGTGTAAATACACCATCAAGCTGTCGTAACGAATAATTAAATCTCTGTGTATGAATGGTTTATGTTTAATGTTTAAGTTTAAAAAAAAAAAAAAAAAAACATCCTTCGTATTTTATGCTTATTCTCTACTCTTACTATATATATATATATGTGTGTGTGTGTGTGTGTGTGTGTGTGTGTGTGTATATATATATATATATATATATATATATATATATATATATATATACACACACACACATCTTAGAACATGGACATCAAGAGAAAAAAAGTAGAGAAAAAAAAAACACATATGAGACGACAGATTCTTGGAACAGGAAGCGTGGTGGTGTTTTTTTCCCCGAACCACCTAATTATGATCATGCGAAGAAAAAAAGTGCGTAATGGCCTTGGTGTACTGGACAATACACTCATCATTTCAATTTTCCGTCAAGCAGCTCTGTATCATCTGTATCAAATACTGTATCATCAAGCTTCCAAGGGATCAGCGAGATTATCTATTTGTATGAAAAACTCATTAGCATTGCACATTAAAAAAAAAGCTCTTTATGGTTTATTTCAATAAATAAAAAAGAAAGAAAGAACAAAGGAAATCCCTGCTGAAGATTAAAATTTTTCTAGTCAACACGCATGAGCACATACTTTATGTCAGACTGTATTTCTCAAAAAGTACAGCCTCATTACTAACTAAACAAACAAGCTAGCTGACTAACTAGCTAGCAAAACACCCTACACACTGTCAAGCACAGGCCTCTGATTATACTTCTCAAACAAAAGTACGTCATTCTTCTCTAATAAAAGAGATCATTTGCCTTATAAGTAAATTAGCCTGAGCTAGCATGAAATCTTTACCAAGAAATGGCTAGTTCTGCTAGCCAGTTAGCAACACTGCTAAACACAAGGCTCTAATCTGTAAAAGAAGAACCCTCTTGTTCAAGAATAATGCAGCTACCTTTGACTAGCTATTGATATGTACCATATTAGCTAACTTGCTAACTGTGTAGCTGTTTGAACATACTGCTAGCTAGTTTAACAACACGGCCACAGTTATTTAACATAACTATATAATAGCATTTGATTACCAAAAGTATCAAAAATATAAATTGGAAATAAAAGACTTCTGGAAAAACTGAGCTACGGTGTTTGTTGTAAATTAGCCTGAGCTAGCAAAACTAGCTTAAACTGCTAGTTTTACTTCTAGCTAGTGTTTCTTAATATAAACTGGCTCAATGGCACTGAGCTAGCATGACAGCTGTTTATTAACATACTCTGCTAGTTGGCTAACAACATTGCCATACTTATTTCATATTTAAAGTTACATCTGAACAATTTTTAATGACATTGATCCTGAGGCACTTCTGGAAATAGACGTGGTGATGTACTCGGGTGCCGTGTTTGGGTTTGCTGGAGAGTTTAACGCTATTTCTAAAGTAAACACAGGTCTTGTGTTTATTGCCATGGACTCCTGAGAGAGAGAGAGTGAGTGAGAGAGAGAGACCTCCATAAACAGTGTAAAAGTGTCAGGTTCTCATTATGACGTTGGGTTGAACACTAGATTGTGTTAATTTATTATGCGCTATGGAGCTCGAGGGCAAATTCTTGGCAGTTCAACAGATCATCATATGGATGTTTTATTTTCCCGTTATGCTGGAACGTATTCTTATTATACATCAGTGAAACTATGGACGCCGTAGTACATTTTCCAGCTCGAGAAATCGTCTGAAGCAATTGCACCAATAGGATGACATCAAATTCATGGAACGGCTACGAAGACGCTAGTGGAGATGGTGAAACGTAAACCACTTAAAGTATAAATGATAGATACGTATGACCTCAGGCTCGCTTTAATAGTACATTTTTGGGAATGTTTACTCGAACCCATTTTCTGGGACCATCTCGTTTCCAGATTGTTTCCTTTAGTCTACCGTTAGAGGATCTTCATCTTCACGCAATCTGATGTGGAGGACACACGTTACAGGTAATATTAGCTTGTATGAACTGTACAGGATTTCGGTGAGTTTTTTTTGTGATCGTTGTGGCCAAAGAATGCACGATTTTGCCGTGGTTTTTTGAAAATTTGTGATGCAACTTGCGGAGTTTTTATTGAATTGTGCGAAATCGCAAATTGAACATTTTTCATTGTTTTGCGCTGTCTTTCGCAGTGATTTTTGTTGATAAATGAGACCTTTTAGCTGCACTCGTGTTTGGAAGAGGGGTTTGACTGAACGTGCGTTGTGATGACATCACATGACGCGTCTCTGCCTGAATCTGTGGAAAAATCTGCGGTAATTTCGAATAATTGCAAACTCCTCAGAATATTGTGGAGTTTGTTTGATTTTGCGTTCATTTCTGAAGGGACTAACTTACTCCTGTAAGTCAAAATAAGCGGACTATTTTTATCTCTATCTCTATATTTGTCTTTTAGGTATACACTAAGTATAGTGTTTATAATCTCTCTTAAGTGCACGAGATATTTCAGGATTTATCGCAAATGGTAACAAGTATTATGAGTAGAAGATGAGGACTTCATCTCTCTCTGTAAGAGTCAAAAGTACACTTCAGTGTGTTTTAATGAGTGTTTTTTTTTTTTTAAAGGACACCAGTGTTCCACTATGACTAAATTGCTGACGTTCATGTCAACATTCATTCATCTTCATTAAGCTCTGTTGTCTTGGTAAGGGTCATGGTGGAGCCGGAGACTCTATCCTGGGAATCCACCACCGATTCAAATGTCATGTTCTCCCCATGGGTTTTGTCTTGGTACTCCAGTTTTCTCCCAAAAACATGGCCATAAGAGGACTAGCATGCCAAATTGCCCCTAGGTGTGAACAAGTGCGTTCCCCAAGGATAGACATGCATGAGGATAGACCCAAGGATAAACATGAATGAATGAATAGATTTTCATTTCTGTCTCTTTTTTCCAGGTGTCCATCTTGATTAAATGATGCTTCCCTACAACTGCTCCTCATCCCAGTTCCCGGATCCTTCATGGTGCCTGGAATCTGGCGAGTGCATCTTGGAGAACCTGAGTTTAGAGGACGTGGCGGATTTGTGTGAGAGCCGGAGCATGTACGTGGAAAAGTTTTTGGGACCACGGCGCTCTCCTCACTTTCTGCCAATCTGCGTCGCCTATTTAATCATCTTCTGTGTCGGATCGCTGGGCAACACGCTAACGTGCACCGTGATCATGCGCCATCGCTCCATGCGCACACCCACCAACTTCTACCTGCTCAGCCTGGCCATTTCAGACCTGCTGGTGCTCCTGTTAGGTTTGCCATTGGAGCTTTACGAGCTGTGGTCCAACTATCCGTTCCTGCTTGGAACCGGAGGCTGCTACTTCAAGACGTGCCTGTTCGAGACAGTGTGTTTCGCCTCGGTGCTGAACGTTACGGCAGTCAGTGTCGAGCGATACCTCGCTGTCGTCCACCCTCTACGTGTTAAGCACGTCATGACACATGGCCACGTCAGACGGGTCATCGTGACGCTGTGGATCGTGTCGTTTCTTTGCGCTTTGCCCAACACCAGCTTGCACGGCTTGACGATGTTGACTCCGAAGTTCGGCTGGAGTTTTCCTGAGTCGGCCATGTGCAGCCTGGTGAAGCCTTCATGGATCTACGGGCTGCTAGTCCAGCTCACTGCGCTCTTCTTCTTCCTCATTCCCATGACGAGCATCGGTGCGCTTTACCTGCTCATCGCACTCCAGCTGCACCGAGAAACGCGCCTACTGCAGGACAACGCCACAGCCTGGCACTCAGGAGCGCAGAAAATACGCCATCGTCAGGTCACCAAAATGCTGTGTGAGTGGCTTTTAACCTGCTGTTTTAACACATAATCTCAACGGGGAAGAAAATGTGGTCGGCTCCAAAAATATTAGCCCCCTTTATGAAAAAAAAATTAAGCTTTTAGAAGAGCGAGTCAGTGAGTAAGCGAGTCAGTGAATCAGTCAGTCAGTGAGGGAGTGAATCAATTATGGTTACTGAATGAGTCAATCAGGCACCTAGCCATTAATTTAGTGAGTGAGTCAATTAGTCAGTGAGTGAGTCAATTATGAGTTTCTGAGTGAATCAATCAGGCACCGAGTCATTAATTTAGTAAGTGAGTCAATTAGTCAGTGAGTGAGTCAATTATGAGTTACTGAGTGAATCAATCAGGCACTGAGTCATTAATTTAGTGAGTCAATTAGTCAATGAGTGAGTCAGTTATGAGTTACTGAGTGAATCAATCAGGCACTGAGTCATTAATTTAGTGAGTCAATTAGTCAGTGAGTGAGTCAACTATGAGTTACTGAGTGACTCAATCAGGCACTGAGTCATTAATTCAGTGAGTGAGTCAATTGTGAGTTTCTGAGTGAGTCAGTTATGAGTTACTGAGTGACTCAATCAGGTACTGAGTCATTAATTTAGTGAGATCAGGATACTATAGTTTTTTTGGCACAAAACATTTCTTATGTTAAAAAGATTTCTTAAGTAAGTTAATATTGATATCAGGTGAAATTTCCTTGGAGACAGTAACAGCAGTAAGAATAATATTTCTATTTCCTGACTGGTGCAATAGTACACCAAGGCCATCATTACTATTTGGGACACAGCCTCAATTTTTCCTGATGTGTATTATTTGCCACGTCAGATGAACCTACGCTGGAGAATGAGAACGGTCGAGCACAACCCACATTATGAAAGGTTCTTCCTCAAGTAGCTTGCAATACCAAACGTCCAGCAGTTCTTTCTCAAAACTATGTGTATTTATTTGTTTTGATCTGCAGTTGTATTGGTGGTGGTGTTTGCTATCTGCTGGGCGCCGTTTCACATCGACCGTGTCATGTGGAGCTACATCGTCGACTGGAACGAACAGAAGCAACGTGCCTTCGAGTTGGTTCACCTGACCTCAGGTGTGTTCTTCTACCTGAGCTCGGCGGTTAACCCCATCCTGTACAGCCTGATGTCCTCGCGCTTCAGAGGGCTGTTCCGGGAGGTCGCGTGCCGAAAGAACGAGCAGAAATTCAACATTACCCAGATCACCTTTCGCACCACGGTGTGAGAAAAATGGCGACGTGTTTAACCAGACTATTGCGAGACACGTCATCATGTGTAAACGTACAGAGATGAATGATGGGGGATTATTTCAGCAAATTTATGGAAGTATCACGAGAACTAATGATACAGATGCACTGATTGGAAATAAACTGGGGGAAAGCTGATGGTGGTACCAAACACTCAGGTCTTATTTGTACAGGTGCTTAGGCTAGTATCTGCAGTTATTTTTCTTCACACGCTAGCAAGAGTTTTATACTGTCTGTCAGGTTAGCTAGCACCTCAGAACCATGGATTATCAGGAACTAGTGCTTTAGCACTCAAGCACAAAACAAGACCCAAATTCCTGACCTTCTGATTTTCCTTTCTGAACTGAAATGAGTTTTACCGCTCAGTTTAGCCACTTAGCCTTCTAGCCTTGAGCTTAACTCTGTGTACTGCATATAATTGAAAGTAACACGTCAGAAATTTTTTTTCATTTATATAACACCAATGTTAGAAATGGCCTGACCACTAGGTTTCACAGTTTAATGAGACCATGATGCTGTCTGGAGCTTTTGAGGTGCCAGTAAACTCTTCCTTGAGTTGCCCGGCTGAGCTGTGAAGGAAAACAGAGCTTTGTAATGACGCTACAAGTATTTAAACCACGGAGAGACTCGTCCATACATGGTTATGACTGACTGCCTTCTCCGTGTCTGTATGGAAGCTTGGTAAAGCTGTGCACGGCTGGTGCAAATGGACAAACAGACTGATTTATGTGTTGTATATTTATGCCTCACAAAGTTCTGATACATGTGACTGTCGTGTTCAGGGTTATACAGGAACTACAGTATGAAAGAGGAAATGTTTGAGTATTACGCTGTTACCTTTTACCATTCTGAGTAAACCCGGTATTCCCACAAAATATAATCACACATCCGCTTTTCATGTCATTTTTTCTTCACCGAAGTGACAAGTTCTTCTATATTGAACTGTAAGTTGATTCAGGATTAAAACATTATTATTATTTTTTTTTAAGTTTACACATCTGGAATATCTGATTGGGCAAGTGACTAATAAAATACAGGACAGGGTCATGAAATGAAGCTTCTAGAAGATGTGAACAAGTCAGTGAATCAATCAGTTAGTGAAGGAGTGTGTGAATCTGTGAGTGAGTCATTTATGACTTTCTGAGTGAGTCATTCATTTATTGAGTCAATTAGTCAGTGAGTAAGTCAGTCAGTTATGAGTGAATCAGTGAGTCAATCAGTCAGTCAGTCCGGGAGTTAGTGAATCTGTGAACGGGTCAGTGAGCGAGTCAAATATGAGTTACTGAGTAAGTCAATTAGGCACGGAGTCATTCACTTGGTGAGTGAGTGAGTAATTAGTCATAGAGTGAGTGAATCAGTGAAACCGTGAGTGACTCAGTGAAGGAGTGAGTCTGTGTCAATCATTTCGTGAGCGAGTCAATTAGTCAGTGAGTGGGTGAACGAACAGTCATGAGTATGAGTGAATGAGTCAGTTAGTCAATTAGAAGGAGTGAGTGAGTGAGTGAGTCAGTCTGCAGCAATCATTTAGTGAGCGAGTCAATTAGTCAGTCAGAGTATCAGTGAGTGAGTCAGTTACTGAGTCAGTGAGGGAGTTAGTGAATCCATGAGTGAATCAATTACAAGTTACTGAATGAGTCACTGAGTCGTTAATTTAGTGAGTGAGTGAGTCAAATAGTCAGAGAGTTGGTCAATCAGTTAGTGAGTGAATCAGTGAATCCGTGATTGAGTCAGTGAAGGAGCGAGTCACTCAGTCTGCGTCTATCGTTTAGTGAGCAAGTCAATTAGTCAGTCAGTGAATCAGTTAATGGGTCAGGGAGTGAATGAATGAGTCAGTGAGTCTGTCTGAATAAAAACACCTTAAAAGCCACACAATACATCACAATCACAAAGCAAAATGTGAAACAAATTTATTAGAAAAACAGAAAAAAAAAACATTTAGGTGCTTATATATTTGATAACAGTGAAAAGTTGTTCAAGGTTTGGAGATTTACTTTTTAAAAAATATATATTAAAGTTGTTTTTACGTTTTATTAATGTTTACCCTCTATAGTCTATTAAACAAGAAGAAAATGAAACTATTGTTCCATAAAAATCCCTAAATCTATGAAATGAAATGACTGTACATGGGTGGCTTATTTTCTTACGAATGCTGTAAGCATGAAAGTTATTCTGTTCGTAGACTTGTCTTACACGTGATAATAGACAGTGTTAGCATCAACCGTAACACAAATACATGTTAATTACACTGATCCAGTTAGCGCTAGATAAACCGTCACTAACATCTCTCACCCTTTTCCTGATGTTTAATAAAGAATGTTAATACAGTGGGTTTCATAGATACAAATGCTGACAGTTTTAGCAGAAAGTAAAACTCAAACTGAATCAAAACAACAGAATGCAAGCGAACACCAGAGCAACTGGAACACAAATCTTCTAAAAGCCCTAATGAAGGTGTGAGTGTGTGTGTGTCTCAGGCCTTCTTCCCAGCGTACCTCCTCTCGAACTGGCCCACATCGAACTTGCGCTTGCAGCCTGTGTAATTCATGTAACGCACTTTACCAAAAACGGGCCGCTCCGCCCAGCCCTGATCATGAATCCCACAGACGGACCACATGCAGCCTGAAAACACACACACACACATTATAGCAACAGTTCAGGGTACAATCACATATATACACACGAAAGAAAGAAAGAAAGAAATGAGAAAATTAAAGAATTAAAAATGTAAATGAAATAAAAATTTAAAAAAGAAAAGAAAATGAAAGAACAAAGAAAATGAGAAAGAAAGAAGAACAAAAAGAATGTAATAGAAAAAAGAATGAATTTAAAAAACAGGAGAAAGAAATAAAAAGAAATATTTTTTTTTTAAATCATAAAAATTAAAAAAAGAAAAGAAAAATGAATTAAAAAGAAAAAAGAAATAGAAAGAAAAGAGAAATAAAGAAAGAAAATGAAAGAATAAAGAAAATGAGAAAGAAAGAAAAAAACATAAAAGAACCAAAAGAAAAATTTATTAAAAAAGAAAGAAAATGAAAGAAGTAAAAAGTAGAACTAGAGACAGAAGAGACAGAAAGAAAGAAGGAATTAACGAAATATAAAACTTAAAACTGAAAAGAAAGAAAAGAACAAACAAAAGAACACAAAGAAAAATAAATAAATAAAGGAAAGAAAAGAAAGAAAAATTTGAATGAGAATGAAATAGGACAAAAATTAAGGAAAATAAACAAATAAAATGAAATTTTTAAAAGAGAAAAGAAACAGAAAGTAAAACATGAAGAACATGTAGAAAAATACAATTAAAGAAAGAAAGAAACCTGTAGAACTCAACACCAATGTCCAAGCCCAGTTCTTCTAGCTACTAATTTAATTAAACATAAACTTCACACAGGAAGGAGGCAATTGAGAAACTATTTCAGAGGATATTTGACCTTGCTGTGACCTTGACATTGTTTGGATCAATTCCCAAATCTGAGCAGTTCATCTGCTGGTTACGACGATCACTCCGTCTAAACCCTACACACACACTCAAACACTCGCTCTTGACAGAGCACCAGATATACTGAGTATCTCACACACACACACACAAACACGATGCCTCCACCACCTAGTGGCCTAAAATACAAATAAAAAGCAGAAGTACTGCTGTGTCTCTCACCCACGTATCCGTTCGGGTCGCAGCCGTCCAGCGCGTAGCGGTCGTTCAGATAGATGGAGATGCTCACTGCCTCCTCGGGTGAAGCTGTCCACTCCAGGATCTTCTTAGCCCAGTACATGCGCATGAAACCGTGCATCTTCCCCTCTAACATAAGCTGCCTCTGGGTAGCATCACACACACACACTTATACATATATATTATGGATATTAGGCAAACGTAGCTAACATGCCTACATTAGCCTCGTGGCTTCAGTGCAGCAATGCCTTCTCGTACCTGTGCAGCGTTCCACAGCTGGTCGTGTGTGTCTGCGTTTTCCAGTTGCTCTCGTGTGTACAGATAAGGCCGAGTGTCTTTAGCGTGATCCTGCAGCGTCTTCTTTGCCCAATCGTACGCACCTGAGAACAACGGCACACTAAACACTCTGCTCCACCATTTTCCCCACGAGTTCATCACAGCTCATGCTGTATACTGAAGTTTATATTTATCATCAATGTTTATTATCATGCCACACCTCCTTTACTGAGACTGGGGCACCGAGTCCACGCCTGCTTTACTGAGACTGAGGCACCGAGGCCACGCCTCCTTTACTGAGACTGAGGCACCGAGGCCACGCCCACTTTACTGAGACACCGAGGCCACACCTACTTTACTGAGACTGAGGCACCGAGGCCACGCCTCCTTTACTGAGACTGAGGCACCGAGGCCACACCTCCTTTACTGAGACTGAGTCACCGAGGCCACGCCTCCTTTACTGAGACTGAGGCACAGAGGCCATGCCTCCTTCCCTAAAACCCAGGGACAGAGGTCATGCCTCCTTCATTGTCCCTAAACACACTCTTCTGGCAGTGTATACTGACCGTTGATGTTGTCGTAGTTGTCGTTGTAGAAGCAGAAGTTATCGGAGAGCTCTCTGCGCACTAACAGCTCCTCTGTGAAGGAGGACACCGACTCGGTCGAGTGTTTCCCCCAACGCTTCACCTCCAACAGCACACGCTGAGCTGATAACTGACCTGCGGAAGAGAAAGAAGAGAGAGAGAGAGAGAGAGAGAGAGAGAGAAAGAGAGAAAGAAAGACAGCTTATAGTTTATAATATGTTTATAAGCAGCTTATTCATTTTATGAATAAGTGAACCATCATACACACATCACAGACCCGAGTGGATCCAGGGTGAGAGCTGGCTGAGTGCATTGGCGTTCGGGTTGTTCCTCTCGGAGGCAAAAATACACAGTCGCTGGTCTATAAACGACTCGAGCATGGCGACACCTCCCACTGTTCCTGGCTGTGCCCACAAAACCTCCCCAACGCTGCGGTCGACCTCCAGTGATGACATCACTTTCTCCCAATCCACCTTCTAAAAGAGCAAACATGCTTCAGGAAACTCTTATATTTAACGAATCACTAATATAACGAATAGTCTCGCAATGCATCCTCAAAAGCGATGATTATGTAAATCGTTCTGTTGTTATTAACTCTGAAGTGTTCCGGTCCTGCCTTTGCCGTTTTGGTGGACAGGTGAGGGTGCACGTCCACTGGAGGAAACTCGGTGAGGAACTCTGGGAGGAGTTTGGTGATTTTCCCCCGGATGGTTCTGGCTGCGTACTCCAGTTTACTCGATGCCCCCCAGCATGGCACCACATTATGGGCGTCGACCTGAAGAGCAAACAGAGAGCAATGAAAACCACGTGAAAGGATGTAATCAGATTTATGGCTTGATGAGAGATGGAGAGAAAACCTGAACAAAGGGGACATCAGGTGGAAGCTCCTTTTTCACACGTTCAGTCCACTGCAGTGGAAGACGGAGAGGGTTGAAATCAGTCACGACGGCACCAATGTTCCAGTGTTTCACAAAACCGGGCAGCGTCAGCTCGGGCTCGCCACACAGGAGGTGGAACTGAATACCCAGACTTGTACACTCCTACAGCAAAACATGCGCGTCTTCTTCATCATAAACACTAACAGTAATGACGAATCTAACTTTACACACACACACACACACACACACACACAGAGTTGAATGTTTAAATTAGTGATAACCGAGATATTCACCTTGGCCACTTCCTGCAGTCCCCTGAGCATGAAGGCGTATTGGCGATAAGTCGCCTCTAAATACCGTGGCACGAGGCAGAAACACACGTGGAGAGGCAAATTCTCTTCCAGGGCAAGCTGCTGTGCGTAAACCAGCGCCCAGTTATCTACAGAAACACACAAGCACGGTTACACTGCTTACACTGCTCATATTTTTTCTCCTGTTAAACGCCATTGTAACTACACCATCAATGTCACCGTAGGACACAACCGCTAACTTCTCACTGGAAGAATGAAAATAAAACCAAAAACTTAGTCATTCAAATGATTTTCAACTGGTAAAACTATACTTTATTACAGGAAATATGTCAGAAAACTAGACTTTACATCAAAGTGTGATGCAGGGGCTTTATTTATTTATTTATTTAAGGACATTTCCTAACATTTACTAGCTAACAAATTTTTTCTACACTGTTAACTAACTCCTTTTTAAAGAATGTTTTATAAATGTAACTACCTAGCCTACTGTTTAAGGGATATTGTAGAATCTTAGCTAACTATCTTTCTTCAGAGATATTTTATAACATTAGCTAACTAGCATTTTAAGGATATGTTATAATGAGTCCTTATTGATCACACAAGGGGCAAACAGTGGCAGATTAGCAGTGCTTGGGCTTGAACCCCCGACCTTCCTAACAGTAACCCAGAGCCTTAATCATCAAGCCACCACCATATTAGCTTTCTTGAGAGAGATTTTATAATGTTAGCTAACTCCCCCCTTTTTAAACAAAATAAAGAAAAAGAATATTTAACAAATGTGACTAAATAATTTTTAAAGGGATATTTTAATAATGTTAATGAACTAACGTTTTAGGGATATTTTATAATGCTTGGTATTCTCCAAACATTAGTTAAACAGCTTCGGTTTTCTGACATTTTCTAATATTAGCTTAGTAGCAGTGTGGACGTTTTCTAACGCAAGGAAAAATAGTTTTCTAATCTTAGCTAGCTGACTTTGTTTGAACATTATTTTCAACTTAATAGTACACAACTATATTTATTATGAATTTACTCTTAGCGGTTTGTGTGTGTGTGTGTGTGTGAGAGAGAGAGAGAGAGAGAGAGAGGGACACACACACAAAATTGGTAAAACCATCAGCGCCATCTTGTGGCGAACACCAAAACTTTTCCTTCCTTCCTTTCTCTTCTTTCTTCTATTATTTTAATAATAATAACAATAATAATAATAATAATAATAATAATAATAATAACATTAATAATAATAATAATAATTATTATTATTATTATTATTACTTCTAACACGTTATTCAAAACCAAGTAATAAACCAGTAGTAAACTTATCTCTTCTTCCTTCCTCCCTTTCTTTCCATCAGCCTGCTTCACTGAAATACATTTTATAACACCAACTTTTTAAATTAACTTTTTATTTATCATTGTTTATATTTGATGATCCCGTTATTTTAATAATCATTATGGCGTTTAATCTTGGCGCTTTATGTAAAGTAACTCAGCAGCGCCATCTTGTGGTGACCACAAAAAATAACTTTTCTCCCACTTCCGTTCTGGATCACTTCTTCCTTTTGTTTCTATTTATCCATCTTTATGTTTTAATTCTATCCCCGACTCTTGCACATGTTATTATTATTATTATTAATTATTATGTATTAGTGTTGTTGTTGTTTTAAACGATTACCCTGCACTCTCTGATCCCGGGCCATCCAGTAAAGCACCGCCCCGCAGCCCTGTCTCACTTTCTTGGCGTCAGACAGAAACCGGAGACGCTTCGTGTTGAATTTACACTCAGCTGAGATTCTCCGCATCTCCTCCACTTTCTCCTGCAGCCACCCCGCTACTCTCTCCGCTCCCCGTGCTGCTGCGAGCTTCTCCAGGCCTTTCATCGGCTCTCCTTTGCGCTTCAGGTTCCTTTTATTCTCGGACATGATGACGGAAAATCTTCTAACTTCTAAACTACAGCGGATAATTCTGCCAGAAATAGTCCGCATAAGTCTCCTCATACGTGCAAAAATAATGTTTTATAACAGAGGCACGTCATTGGTCAACGCCTTTCAGTGGGTGGGGCGCTGTTCCCTTGGCAACCGCGTTCAACGAAGAAGTTGGCGTGAAAGGGAATTATTTATTTATTTACGAAATGATTTCTTTTAGCAAAACATTGTAGTAATGTATAGTTTGTTGATTGATTTCCGAATTACAAACTGAATTTACAAGTTGTAATATATTTCGTTTTACAAATTAATTTATATATTCCGCTTCGGTTCATGTATTGTAGTTCGAAAGTAAGATAATAAATAAAAACTACATTTCCCACAAATAATACTAAACGTCCATTAAGCGTCGATATGATTTACCATTGTTCTTACTTTTAGAAAAATCTAATTGTTTTTGATGTCATACAACACTTCTGTTCATTCTTCTTGTTTTCAATGCTAAATTATTTTTGTTTTATATAAAACGCCAGCGAGTTCACGCATGCGCAGTATAATTAACTCGCGCAGAGGCGAAAGCTAGCATAGCGCGTTTAGCCTTATAGCTAAGTTGGTTGAAGCTCTCGCGACCTTTTTTTTATTCATTATTTTTTCTCTCCACACACACACACACACACACACAAGTGAAATTGACCTCAACGATGAATACGTCAAGTTTCAAATCAAGCGGTAATGCAGAAGGACCCGATAAAGTGGACATGTCTCTCGGTAAGGAACAGCTTTGTTAGTTAGCTAAGCTTTGTTATTTAAGGTGGGACATGTTTTAAACGGCGACGCGTTTTAAAATCTAGGGTACTTGGAAGGCTGCTTGAAACGGCTCTTTTATACAACAAATAGTGCACTTAAGTAGGAGGTTGGCAGTAATTTGGGAGTTAACCGCGAGTCCGTTTTTCAGTGAGCCTGCTTGGCTAGATTAATGCGTTTTATCTTCAATTAAGATGTCAGTTTATAACTTTGTCATGACAATGTTTTTTTTTAAATTAACATTCAGCTTCTGTTTGAGGTTAAAAAAAGGTGATTGTGGAACATTGCTCACCTCCAAAATGTGTTCAAAATCTATTTACCTAATTAAACATCTCTCTCTCTCTCTCTCTCTCTCTCTCTGATTCATAATTAAAATATGAATATTAACGAGCCAAACTGATGAGTTAAATCACAACTAATTTGCATGCCAATCAAAAAATACAGTTTATTTAAAGGAAATACTTAAGGAGGACGTTGATATTGAGGAGGAGATTATTATATTAGACTTATTAGATGATTAACGTGTGAAGAAGCAAACTCCAGACATTTTGCAGGTCTCGGATGATCCGTTAAGTTTGGGGAAATTGTATAAATGTGATGTTTTGTGGAATTATTTCTATGATTGTTTTCTCCCCTCGCCTCCTCATACAGATGACATTATCCGGTTAAATAAGAAGCAGAAGCAGATCCAGGGCCAGAAGGTGGCGCTGAGGAAGCAGAGGCTTGGCGTGAGAGGACGATTAGCGCCGGGGAGACGAGCAGGAGCACCGCTGCACCGAGGTCATAACATCGTCTACATCATCTACATCCTACCTTCACGCTAAAACACACTCTTAATCAAGAATTTACCTCTGGCTGTTGATATTCCGGATGGTTCCATCCTCACCGTGCCTTCACGTTGTTGTTATTATATAAACAGTACCAGGACTTCTTGTCCTAATTTGTGGGTTTTTGTTGTTGTTGTCTTCAGGAGGCGGGGTGAATAAGCTGTTCCGGCGGCGTGGACAGGGCGTAATCACCGGCCTCGCAGCGAGGAAAGCGGCCCTGCTTAAAGGCGTCAGTCCGTTAAACCGACCCGTGCTGAACCGAGCCAACCTGAACAAACACGGCATTAACCGAGCCTCAGTGAAACGCACTGCTCTCTTTCAGGTACTGCAGTCTGTCCGGCCACGAACGTGAGAACGCTGGGCACTGATTCTTATTTTTTTAAAAAATCAAAAACAAGACCCTGGGGGTTTTTTTTGCTTGTATTTTTAAAAGGTGCTGTTTTCTACTTTTGTTTAAAGTTACACGCTATCATATAAATAAACGTTTTGTTATTAACCTGTTTTTTGAGTAGAGCTCGAGCGATAGTGGATTTTACAGATGGCGATAACTAAGTCGGGCGGTACTGACCTGCCAATAACCGATTAATGAACCGTTAGCTTTTAAAATTGATACTGAATGTAAACATAACACTCAAATATCGTAAAATATCACTGAACTTTACTACAAAAATAAACAGCACCGACTGTACCGTGAAAACATACTGTACTTTTTTTAATGAAATAAATAAGTATAACTGTTAATAAATATTAAAGTAAATAAAAGATATACATCCAAACTGAACCAAAAAGTAACGCTCCGAATAACAAATAAAAATAATATAGACGTCCAAAATGAATCAAAAAACACTTCAAATAACACAACAAAATTAGTCAGCGATTAGTTTTTTGTTTCACCTCTAGAGGCTGCTCTCATGCTGTACGATGACAGCAGACCCTTCTCAGATGGTCAGATAGTTCCAGCACTCGGTTTTGCCCGATTTTTAGTTGTGGTGGGAAAAGCAACATTTCTGTGAATGAACGTTTTGTTTGTTTCTGCTGCTGTTCTCTTGTTGCAGAGAACTAGGCCGTTTGTTTCACCGCACAGACATGCTCTCGCACACGTGCAGACGCAGAGGCGGCCGTACACGCCGGCGGACACCCAGAAAGCTCCGGGGCACGTCTCTAACGGACCCTTCAGGCTGCGCAGGAAATGGTGAGCCTTTATTTTCTGAACCACAATGAAATCCTGTGAACGCCAGATAGAAGCATGGATAAATTCTAGCACGGAACTTGAGTTAAATCGAATAATCATGGCAGCATTTTAGTTTTTAACGCTGTCTTAAACTTGACGGATTTTTTTCTTCAGTTGTGTTACATTTTGTTTTCCGCTGTCCCCTCGCAGGAACGCTCCTCCGGTGAACGAGCCACAGAGGGAGGCCCGCCAGGCTATGTTCCTCTCCAGAAGAGGCCTGAAGGTGCCTAGATAATTCGTTCCAGTCGTCCTGCTCTCTGAGCCTCCCTAACACGTGTCAATCTTTCAGGTGGTCTTGTGTGTTAATTTCGCGTCGGGTCTGAGGCCTCGATTCCAACAGGGAAGTAAAAATTCGATCTGTAACCCGTATTTCAATATGCAGCTCCACTGCTTGGTGAAAAACGGTTTTTAAATTGCCGTCAATTTTAACGGTGATCTCAGCGAGTAGAAACGAGCGCTACGTTCCAGTAAGAAAAACCACAGCAGCCAGGCATAAGAGAATTACATTTTGTGTGTGTGTGTACCAGGTTCGAGCTCACGTGCAGAAGACGGCGCCGATCCAGGCAGCTCGGAGAACACAGAGAACCAGACCGTAAGCCTTATACACTCGCTTCACTCGAGTACTTTAACTTCTCAACCATAATTCTTTTTTTTTTGCCCCAAATTTATTTCACGTATTAACATAATTACCTGCATGTGTACCAGTATCTAAATTTATGTATAGATCACATAGTGTTTAATCTCATCTCATTGCTGTTGCACTTGTGTGTGTGTGTGTGACCACCAGGTGGCGCAGTCCTCAGAACAACAGTGGCATTCTCACTGTGTCCATAGATAACCCTGGAGCCAGAACTCAGCCCGAGTACGTTCACACCTCTTTATCAACACCTGCTCAGTCTTTCACAAGGATCTTAGCTGTCCATCAGACAAGGGGGTGGGGCCATATCCTTTTTAGAAAAAAAACCCCAACATTTTAACCAGCCAATCAGAAGTAAGGGTGCTCAGTGGCTGTTGTTTTTATTGTTATCCCTACTAGACCCGCCCACTCCTGGTCGCTCCACCCACCCATGGTGACTCCACCCCCTCAGAACATGGCACCAGAGCCTGAGAGGAAAAAACCCAAAGGGGTGCCGCTGCAGTTCGACATCAACAGCGTGGGAAAACAGGTACCTCCACACTTTGTGCGCAAACTTCCATCAGTCGAGGTCGTAACCTGACGTTGCGTTTGTGTCTTTAAAGCAGACGGCCATGACGCTTAACGAGCGCTTCCGCATCCTGAAAATGAAGCGTGTGGCGGCGGTGCAGCAGAACGCCAGAGGCGGCCGCTTCGTCACCGTGGGCTAGCATGCGGCTCGGAGAGCCAATCACAAAAGCTCGCCGAGGTCACATGACTCCCGTGGCACCTTTTGCGGCACAGACGGCTGCTCTGACGCTGTTTGAACAGACTTTCCTGCTCTGAAGTGACGATTGTTTTTGGTTTTTTTCCCCCAAGGTCGGAATACGGATTTGACGGGAATTCTTTCCATAATTTGCATTCTGCCATTTTCAGTGACAGTTCCTTAACCTCCCCCCCCAAGCCAGAGTTCCTCTGTTTTTCTTATTCGTGTCTTTTTACGTTAAGCAACCTTTTTTTAAAAAAATGTTTTATGACCTGCCAGGAGTTTGTGCATATTGAGGTTTTTTTTTGTTGTTGTTGTTGTTGAACAGTTGGGGGTGTTAAACATTTTTAAAAAATAATATTTCAAAAAATAAACACCTTGTGATAAATATTGGTAGTGGTGTTAATGTATCAGGATGATAATGTTAGTGGATTTATCAGTTCTTTGACTTTTGTCACATTATTGGTATCGATACTGCAAAAATCCAGCTAACTGAATTAAAAAAAAAAAAAAAAAAAAAAGTCAAGATGATACCCGCTAGTATTACTAAAATTACCAGCTGAAAAGAAAGTGTTTATTTAATTTAAAAAACCCAATGCTTTTGTCTTTGCTCCTATTGATCAGCTGATGAAGGCTTTCAGCGTTCGCCATAAAGACTTATAATAATCCTAAATCTTTTTAGTTGGGATTGGCAAATTCGATTTAGGATTCAAGAATCAGTCCTTTCTGAAACAGAACCCTGGTCACCTTAACAAAATGTTAAACAACAAAAAAAAAAATCTTAGAATGTAATTAGGTATTGCAAGAAATGAGGTAATGTATTATTATAAATGTGAGGTACTATAATGAGGTAGTGTAAAAAAACGATGTATTATAATGAGGTATTACAATGAGGTATTTATAATGAGATGTTATGAAGTATTATAATAAATGAGAATTATAACAAGGTACTTTAATAAATGTGAGGTAATGTAATAAATAAAAGATCTCATTTGATTGACAAGCAGTCTTGGGGGATTAAAAAAAAACAACAACCCTGCAGTGTCAGGACTTTGAATATTGCATTTATTTAAATACATTAAATTTGTTTTTGCAATGTAACAAAACTATTGGCATATGAAACTCCAACACCATTTAAAGGAACAAAAACATGGCTCACTTCATATTTTTTTCCCCACTGGCTAGTGTGCAGAAAGAACACTAGTCTGCCCCC
>JANDJT010000206.1:10049291-10060184 GCA_024331685.1 Stegophilus panzeri | reverse complement strand
AGGAAAATAATAATAATAATAATAATAATAAACACTTCTCCAAACGGTTTGTTTTTACACGGCAACTCCGACTATCTCATTTTCCGAGTCGCGATTCGCGCTATTTCGCTTGTAAAGACGCAACCGAGACGATAAACCGCTGTGAATAAAAGTGATTCGGGGCTCACAGAGTTCGGGAAGCAAAATTTCTGAAGAAAGAAAAAAAAAAAAAAAAAAAAAAAAAAGAGATTCCACCTCTCAACAAGATGGCTAAAACTCTCGGTGCATGCTGGGTAAAGAGCGCAACAGGCAGCTATGGGCGCTACGTGAGATATTGTGAATACGCAAATGGCGTACCGAGGGGCGTAAGAACGTCATCACTGACGTCGATATTACGTTTCCGGCAATGAAGGATTTATTATCAATATAGAGATTTTTCTCTACGTTTTATACACCACTTTAGTAATAAACCGTGTGTGTGTTTGTTTGTTTTTGTATTAAGTCCAACAATAATAAATAATCATAAAAAACTGTTAATTAATATTTTTGAATGTATTTAACGTCTTTATTTAATGTTATTGAAATAAATATACACCAAATTCCAAAAAAAACTTGCTTTAATCTGTATCACGACGACGCTTTATTTTTTTGTATCTGACGTTTATTTTTGTGTGTGTCTGTGTGTTTCTAGGCAATTTTTTTTTTGCGCAAAGTACATACGTGATCATAATCTAGGACAATCAGATGTCGTCTTTTTATCCGGGTATTCTTGCTACGCGAACTTCCGTGTTAGCTAGCTTTCTAGTTAATTAGTTAGCTAGTGGTCTACAAACTACGATAGCTAGCTAGCTGTTTAATCAAACCCCGCTAAACGTTTGTTTTATTCTCGATCTATTTTTATATCATTCACAAAATAGACGATGATATTGCTAAGGGACAGAGTTACAGACAATCAACTATCAGCTAATGCTAACGGGTGTTGATGGGATACGTAGTTTTTAGAGCGTAATTGCACTACAAGCCCTTAAAAGGTGAAATGGAGAACAACAGAAAGTTCAAATCAGCACTTATAATGGGCCACGACTGAATGTCTGGCATGTCCAGCAAACAACTAAGAGTAATAAACTGACTTAAAGCTAAATAAGCAGATATACAAATCCGAAATATAACTGTAATACAATTACATAGGCCTAATTCATATTATATAAAACTTATTTAGGAATCAAACCCGAGACCAAGGTGGAATTTGTTTTTAATAGCAGGTTTAATTATTATTATTATTATTTTAAGGTTTTTTTAGTCTTCAGTAAGTACAGTCTTCAGTCTCCAGTTCCAGTGTACAAAACTTCTTAACTGTAATGAGGGTCACACTAGAGATCCTTCTGCAGATATTGTAATAAACCTCCTGGGAAAATGCCAGAAAACGTTAAAATCCATGAATTTCCGCTTTATGGACAGATCATGGTTTCTCCTTCCGCTGGATGGCGCTCATGAGAGAGTTTTTAAAAAAAAAAAAAAAGAAAAAAGAATTGCAACCTGTGTAGATTTTACAGAACAACAAAAGATGTGCAGTTTTACTGTAATCAGGTTAATTAATGTAGATGTTGTTCTGTAGGGTTAGTGTGTAGAAGCTAAGAACCTGTAACTACCCAAAGAACCCTTGAAGAACCCTTTATCTAAAGGGCTGCTATTAAACATATTTCAAAATTGTCTCCATAACAGCATTAGATAATAACAGCTTATTTTTTGTTGTCTGTTTGTGCTGTTGTATACTAAATAATGTTACACTCATTATATTACAAAACACTGAAAATGTTTAAAAAATGTATAAATAAAAAAGTAAATCATAGGTATGAAACGTTAATTAGACACTAAAACTAAATTAGTATGTGTATTTTGTCATAACCAGAGACGGTCAGCGTTGGTTTTGTTTACAAAAAAGAAAGAGTTTTGATACATATTTTGACATTTCTTAGAAATACGTTAACTTCAGTAAAATGTTTATCTGTCATATTTTCGGTGTGAGATCAAGCTAATGATAAACAAAGACATCTTACACATCTTTACTAAAGGTGCCAATAATTCTGGAGCTGGCCACAGGATTCATGAAAGTGAAAGAGTAATGCTTTAACATTTTTTATTTTTTTTTTAAATGTCAGCTTCTTAGTGATAGTAAGGTGAAAGCGAAAGCTGGAGGAGACAAATGTGATACATTAGGGCTCACTGTGACGTGGCCATGAGAAATTTGCATTGCATTTAAATGTATTACTTCATCAGACACTCTTCTCCAAAGCAAACAAGAAAAGGATACAATTCAAGCAGGAAGCAGGGCAGCTGAGGGTTAACGTGACATAGCCTTTACGAAGACAACGATCTCAAATCAAACCCAGTTCAATAAAAAAAAGATTCCTATGTCTAATATTTGGCAGCATCTTGTATTTTACTTTAACCGTTTTCATCATGATAATGATATTATATCATCATATTGCCCAGCCCTAGCAGGACATGACGAAGTACAGTGGGCACTTTTCACACTTCCAGGAATTTGTTGCCAGAAGTAGCTTTTTGTTTCTGTTTTTAATCCCAACCAAGTCAAACACCGTTTATAAAAAGTGTTCCAGAAAAACTGTAAACTGCAGTGGAATTCAAGCAACAGCTTGAAATATCAGCACATGTTAAGCGGCAAATAAATCCCAACCCCCCACGAGTAGAAACAGTTCACTATATGAATAAAACTAATCTGACAGACTCTCAAGCTAACCTGCAGACTTTAACCTCGAGTTTGTGTCACGACATTTAACACTAAACTAACGAAACTTTTTTTCTTCTTTTTTTTAAAATCACTCATCACACTTACGACACTCAATATTAGTGTTAACTCTGCTCTCAATGAACTGGAAATACTGGCTAGCTAACAAAAAGGCTAGCAAAAACACGACAAGGTTTTTCTAATCTTTTTCACCCGTCTACAATTTTATCATTTTGCAGAGCGATTAATGGGAAGAAACTGAAATGTGGTGCACATGTACACAATCATCACCAGTGCTACCATTGGTCAAGGTTAGCTGTGAAGAGTTTATCTTTCTTTTGCTTTGAATCTTGAGAATGTTTTGTTCAATAAGTAAATTAAGTCTATCTCAGCCAATCTTTTACCAAAAATCTTAATATGCTGTTAAAAAAAATGTAGCACTACAATAGGACAGAGATAGAGTCTGTATTTACACATTTTAGTTTAAAGTGAATCAAAATTAACCCTCTGACCAAATTTTATAATGGGGGGGTCTATTCTGTTTATCCAAGATGGTGGCCCATAATGTTCCAGAATTCAGCTAGATGGTGAAGTTTAGATGACAGTAAGTCCCGCTGTGTCCTAAAGACCACATCAGCAAATTTTTGGATGTGGTTTGAGGCTGATATTTGCGTTAGCTATAATGACCTTGATGTTTCGGGGGGGGGGGGGGGGGGGGGGGGGGGGGCGTTGGTTGGCATTACTGACTACAGTTGGAATAAAAGGTACTTGGTTTTCACTTTAATATGGTCATCTTTCAGGTTCTACCGACAGTTTGTCACAGTCAAACCTGGAAGTGAAGTCTGATCACCATTGTGTATGCTTTGCAGTGCATATTACTGAATCTTACACCATAACGTGCAAGAAGTGTAAGAACTCTGCTGAAGTTCTAGGTCTAGACATTAAAATTTCAAAATTTACATCTGTTTATGTAGCAGCCAGAACACAAAGAGTGCCACAGATAAGTGTATACCACTGTTTACCTTTCTGGTCTGATTGGTCAGAAGGTGTTGATTAGTTTTCTATAACAGCAGCTATAACAGATGTTTAATCAATATATTACAAATTTTATTTTGTTGGTAAGGTTGTTGTTTTTTCGTTTTGAAAAAAAATTATGATCACTCGTTGTATCAAAAAGATACGGCAGTAGTGACAGATCTTGCTTCAGGTAAGAAATGCTTAATACTCAGATAAGACAAAAGTTGAAGATTGTGTGTTCTAGGTAAAAAGTTGTAGATCGTGTTCACTTTTCCCCTTGAGGAAGTCCCTCCCTAGTGCACATGACTCGCTGCCTCAAAATGCTTTCCTGCCATGCAGCGCATTCTCATGTCAGGAGAGAAAAAAATTCCAGTGCTACACTGTAAACCAGAGCTGTGCTGAGAAAAAGCAGGAAGTGTCACAATGGCTCATTTCAACAGCCTCACACACAAACACACACACACACGCCACTTTGTGGTTTCCAGAAAAATCTATGAGGAAACACGGAGATGTTTCTCCCTCCTGAACAGGAGGCTTCGGATTGCTACTTCATGTAATCCTTTTACACATATTTGACTCTTAGGAATCTGTGAAAGTCTTACACACCATCACACACTGCAGTGACTTTCGCTTGTGGGTGTGTGACTGAATGTCAACAGGCACCAGAAGCAGGCAGCTGTGTTTGTCCTGTTGCTGAGTGATCCACCCTTGTCCGTAACTCACTGTGGTTTTAAAACATAACCTAACCAAGATACTGGACACAAAAGAGTGTGTGTTTGATAAAATAATAATAATATTCATTTTAAGCGTATATGCACAAGCAGTAATGCTTTATGGTCAGTTGGATTAACATGATTAATATTCTAATACTACCAGTTTACTCTGTTATTGCTCCATAGCAAATTTACACAACTAGTTCAGCTGGGGGAAAAAATTACTATGTCATAAAGCATGACAAACCTGACTGCAAGGCCTAAAAGTACTTCTCACTTCTCACATTTAGGGCACTTATCACATGGCCATCTAGTGAACTTTGCCTCCTAGAAACACTCCCATATTTTAAATGTTTTCTGGGCTGGGACACTAGGACGATAAAATAAACCAATATGACTCACTTGCCTGACAAATCTTTGCAAGGTGTCTTCCTAAGCTACATTTTATACATACAGTATGAATATGTGATGTATATAAGGATGCGTGCAGAAAATGTTTTTGATACAAGGTGTAGAAATACAAGATGATGTGTCTAGTCTATGTGTAATTGTACTTCTGACCTGAGTATGTCTATGTGTCAGGAACCAATAGTCAATATTATAATTTGACATAATTGATTGGACATGAATCAAAACTGAAAATTTAAGGAAGGACATCATATTATATTTACATTTTAAAAAATTTTCATCAATAATTTTCATACATCCACTAGCACTCTGTTAACTACTCCTAGCATAAATTTTTTTTTTTTTTTTTTTTTTTTTTTTTTTTTTAAAAGTAGAGGTTCAACAGATTTATATTACCATCTTAATATCAAATCACATATTGTTGAAATTTAAGCTTTTTTTCTAAAAACATGATGTTATATAGCCGTGTGTAGGCACTGTCTTAGATGAATCATGGATCATGCTAAAAGATTCACTGATTCCTGGGATTCAGTTGGTTTCCAGCATACTGTTCATCCCACTTTTTTTTACTTGAAATTACTTGTTTCCCCCATTGTTTCTCAATTTTTGCTCATAATAATTGGTTTTAAAGAAAAGCTATTTAAGTGCACATTTCTGTGTATAATGATCATTTGCATATCTTAATAAAGTCTAAAAAGTGTGATTTCTAAAAAATAAAAAAATAAAAAATTGTATTGGTGTTTCACCAGGTATTTGTAGGGTCTTTTAGGTCCGGGGAACCCTCCAGGGTCCATAACAAGTCATGTGTTATGAACCCTGGATCAACCCCAGGGTGCGTGTGTAATGACATTACAGTGGTGTAAATTAAGATAAATTACTATCTAAGCTACTATAGTTGTTAGTTGTGATTATTATTATTATTATTTTTATTATTATTATTATTAGTTAACTATATAATGACAAGCCTAATTGACAGATCACTTTAGTTGATTTTTTTTTTTTATGTCAATTGCTTACGGAATACTTAAAAAAATAATCAGAGATTTGAATCATAAAAGAGTCCATGTTTTGTTTTGTTTTTTACCCGGAAAAAAAAGGTTCCTGACTGCAAAAAGTTCGAGCCCCTGTTTGAGAGAAGAGGGTGTGGCCTTAAAATGTGAAAAAAATCATACATCATTGCCTTGTGATATTTTTTTTAAACCTGAACGTTATTTTGAAAGGGACTAAGAGGAAACGTTGGTGTTTATTGGGCCGTAATGAGAAAAAAAATAATGAGAAAAAAGGGACTAGTTTGCTGGCAGTTGTGAGTGCCTCGCCGCTGGCGAGCATAAAAATGACTGAAACGGAGTGATGCGTCGTGCGCGGAGGGATCTCGAGCACGGACTACACCCAAGGCGCTGTCTCGATTCACATCGGCTTTTCTTCCCTGCCCCCCCCCCCCAAAAAAAAAGCAGATCTCGGCAGCACGCAGCTAAACGCTTTTTGGAGAGGCGAGGCTCGAATCGGGTTCTTCAAACCTTCTTTAACCATCAATCCATCCAAAGAGTCTCTCTAAAGCGTCGTAACACTTTTTTTGTTTACAAATTGCAGCAAACATGTCTTGGCAAAGCTACGTGGATAACCTGATGGCCGACGGCAGCTGCCAGGATGCCGCCATTGTCGGTTACTCGGACGCCAAATACGTTTGGGCATCGTCAGAAGGGGGCACTTTTAGCGGTATAACGGTGAGAGTAAAAAAACAAAGATATTATCCTGTTCAGCGATGATATTATTTCTTAATAGTTCAGTATAACGTCTAAATCTCTTTTGTCTGTCTGTGGGGCCACGTTACGGTTAGCTAGCACGGGCTAACATGGAACAAGCGCGCGTGCGTTAGGGGGGATAAAAGAGCCGTTAGAGCTTTTTAAAAATATGCCGTTAGTCCGCGTGACGGTTTGTTTTTCGCATTTTATACAGAATTAAAAACAGCGTATTTTCAAACACTATAGCTGTTATAATATTCTTCTAAACAAAAGTGTGGTGTTCTTATATTTCTAATTCGGTGATAAAGCGAATACGGCAGCGTTAGCAAATCCTTAGGCCCGAGACAGCGGCACTAGATTAGCTTTTTTCTTCCTCTTCCCAGAAGAAGCTGACTAGCTTCATGTCATTTTGAATGGAGGAGGAAAAAAAATTGAGAACTGAAATGAAACCCGAATATTTCCAGAATATTCCTTAATTCATTAAGTTGTCCAATCGTCTAACCGGTTTGTCTGTTTTTTAGGTATTTTTTGTGTGAGAGAAGCAAATAAAAATTAGCATATCGCTAGTTAGCATGTCAAGCAAGTTCATTGATTTTTTTTTTTTTTTTTAATAAGTTTATTCTTTTTAAGAGAATACGTAACGCGTTATAGCGTCAACGCTTGAATTAATAATCGACCACGCGGTGTGTACATTATAAACGAGTATTTACGTGAACAAATTTTTTTTAATAAACTGTTTTAATATGAACATTTACACTTCGGAGCCTTTTTAGTGTTAATTTTTCTTTAATCATGCTGGAGATTTAGGCGTAGGCCATGTCTGGAAGGAAGTTAGCCACTGGCGCTTGGGCATAGTCTTTTTTCCTTTGGCTCGGTCCCGAATTGCAGTCTCTGTGCACTACCTAGGGCACTGACTACCATTACTCCCCACGCTACCTAGCGCCCTTGGTTTGGAGGGTGTTGAAAGGGATTTGGGATTTGTCCCGTGCCCCAACCATCCCCCCCGTCTCCTTACAGGAACATGCCTGTGCCTTCAAAGATGGCGTCCGGTTTCCTATTTATCCAAGAATTCCAGTCACTACAGATTTAAACGCGTTTATTCAACTGAAATTAAGTCTGTTCCCGACTAACGTTTCGGTTTTACATTGACTACTCGAGTAAAAGCAAATGAATAGCTAGTAAAATAGTGTTTTTAACGTTCTCGCATCCAGAGATTTAGATGCGAAATGAAAATGTATGTCTACATGTTTATGGAATTATGTGTTCTATAACTTTTGGCATGTCTTTAGGTGCTCTTTATGCCAGGAAGTAACTTGTTTTTTTTTTTTTTTTAATTTATTTTTTTTTTTTTAATTTTGGACAGAGTACTTGGTATTTATTAAAAGGGGGGGGGACCACACACACACCCTTTGCTATGTAACTCTTGGGTGTGTTGGGCGGTCACTTCCTTGGAAAACCTCCACCCCCTCCTGTGTTAAGAAATGATCAATATCCTTAACAGAGCGTCTTCCTGTGTGTTCGCCATCACAGGCTGATGAAATCGATGTCATAGTTGGTAAGGACCGGGAGGCCTTCTTCACCAACGGGCTGACTCTAGGGAAAAAGAAGTGCTCTGTGATCAGAGACAACCTGCCGACCGATGGCGACTGGACTATGGACATCAGGACGAAGAGTCAAGGCGGAGAGCCGACGTACAACGTTTCTGTAGGCAGAGCTGGCAAAGGTAACCTAGTTTTGGGTATTTGCAAATGACCCCCTCCCCCCGCATTTACATATGGAAAAGAAAATGTAACTCAACCAACGAACAACCTCAGAGAGGGTTTGTACAGTTGCGCAGGACTGAAGCCCTGCTTCCGATTTGCTCGTATTAAGGTAATTGACAAGCGTTCTCTGAGGAGGTTCATTCTAGTTTTTAATTACTTTTTTATTTGAATGTTCGTGCAAGAGGATTGATTACATGTTGCCTGCAATGAAGTAAATGATTGATTGTATGCCTGTCTTTAAATTTTTTTTTTTTTTTTTTTAAATAAATGCATATGAAAGAAAGTAGTCAACTTCTGTGCACAAGCATGCCGTTTAGTTTATGAGAAATAAAAAGGTGACGAACTGAATCAGGAGAAATTATCGGTGTTATCCGGATGAGAGGGTTTTTTTTTTTTTGTTTTTTTTTGGGTCCTTCTCTACAAGGTTCCATATCAGATGTTGCCTTCAAACTTTTTGCTGATTATACCATTTGTGTTTGTACTACCACTCTGTGTCCCACAGAGTAAATGAACCCTAAGCCAACGGCGGTCATTTGTTAATCCTGTTGCCGTGTTAACCGAAATTTGGTACTGGAGTAGCTGGAACAAATCAAAAGCTGCTTATAAACTGAACAAGGATATTTTAGCAGTAAAACTAAAGCATTGCTATTGAAGAGGTCAGTAAATATTATTGTACAGATGCAACTCTATCAGAGTTGAATTAACGCAGTGCGGCTGTGTAGCAACCGCAATAGGACAAAAACTAAACGAGAACGACTTATCGTCCGGATAACACGATCGAAATTATTTCCCCTGCATTGTCTTGCGCTAGTGTGTATTACTGTGTACAGTCTGCCTTTGTGGTCCTCGTTCTAATAGTCAGTGTTACTAAAAAGGTATGGGTCCAAATAAATGGGCAAAACACTCTTCTTTCCACTTTACTCTGTTTCCCTTTTTTTTGTTTTGTCCCCCCAAAACTACCTTCTTAACCACCTGAATAACCGGATACTGCTGCTGAGCATGTACAGACTGCTTTCTTTTCTGAAACCGGTTTAAAATTGGCATCTTCTCATTGTTTAGAAGGTGTAAACACAGTGAAAGTAGTGAATGAGCGGTTTTTAACTCTTCACAGCCATCTGGTCTCGTTATCATACCTTGGCACGCCATTACTAAGTTTGCACTTGTCTCACGGTGCAGTTTACTGTAACTGACTCGCAGTCCTCACCCTTCCCTATACCGATTAAACGAATAAATAAGTTTGGTTTACGTAGCGCCTTTGTCAAGCCCAAGGTCACGTTACAATCCGCTGCCTTGCAGGGCATGTTTTTGTTTGGTTTTGTTTCTTTTTCCTTCCGGAGCCATCATAATTTAGTGTTTGTAACACTGACCCACTTTATGACTTGGTAAGAAGTAGATGTTTGGGTATCTCATCAGCCATAGGTTAAGGTTTTTATCCCCCCCTTCTGACTAAGTATTGTCGTATATTGTGAGCAATATCTTCAAACCTCATAGGATAGGGATTTATTTTTTGCCATATCGCCCAACTGTGATTGAGAGATCGCTTAGATCACTGGCCAAGCTGCCATAAATAGCCCATGCTTAGTCAGTCAGAGTGATATCCTCTTCCCAAGAACAGTCCTTATTGGTTGATTTAAGAAGCTGCACGTAGCGTAGACTACTCAAGACAGGCTAGAATCAAATTCTCAACTCTGACCCATCCATAAAAGGAGCTTTAAATGAGATTAGCAGCCCTTCACCCAATGCCAGTCCCACTTGATGCCTTAATATGGAGAATTGAAGTTCTCTAAAGTGCCTCACAGGCGTCTTGCTGTGCCTTTTTGAAATTCAGCTAATGTTAAACCGGGTAACGTCACAAACGTTAATAATTAACAGTTCCTGATGGTGGGATAAATTCAGGAATTCCCCTTCTTGCATCCCCTCTGTCCTGTGCTTTAAATAAAATCTCTATGGTGTGTGTGTGTATGAGATCAGGTTTCAAACTATTCAAATACTCACAGAGGTTGATTGACTTTTCCATTTCTGGATTTGCTTGTTTGTAATCATATGCATGAGCATGCAACGCTGGACTGCAGCTGCAATTTATTCTTTCATATATACATATATTTTCCTTTTTTTTTTTTTTTTTTTTTTTTCTTAACCAGCAGCACTTCTCAATTCTGTTTTTTCCCCCCTTTGTTTCTATCTTCTCTTTCAGTCTTGGTTCTTGTAATGGGCAAAGAAGGGGTCCATGGAGGCGGATTGAATAAGAAGGCATACTCGATGGCAAAATACTTGAGGGATTCGGGGTTCTAACGTAATTAACGCTCGCTTAGTTTCAATTTTGAGGGACAGAAAGAAGAGAGGGTTTGCTGTTTAAGCTTTCTTCTTCACACAGTTAATGTCTTTTAATGAGAAGAATGGTGGTAAGATCTTATGTTCCCCGTGTTACGGGGGGAAAGACTTTTTTTCTTTCCTTTCTTTTTTTTTTCAAGTTTTTCATTTGTCTTTTTTTTTTTTTCTTTTTTTTTTCTCCTTTCTCTCCC
>JANDJT010000206.1:10028012-10041791 GCA_024331685.1 Stegophilus panzeri | reverse complement strand
AAAAAAATATATATAGTATATATTATATGTATATTGAATTATTTTTATATATATATATATATATATATAAACATCTGAAATCAGCGAAATGTTTACTTAAAAATGCTTAATGGTTTTGAATGAGTCAGTTATACAATACATTGCACACTGTGGTATTGAACCCACACATTATTGTGAACACATTCCTTTCATTCTGCGCTGAAAATCCTATAATCCTCTTCAACCAGATGAATTTCCCGAGTGTTTAAATATCATTGTGAAGAATATTTTATTAGTAATCTGAGACCTGGTCATGCTAATATTGTACATGGTAATAATAAATGCCTCTTTAGTTCTTGTGATATAGATGAGTTCATGTTTTATAATTTAGCAAAATAAATAAACTTTGTGCTAGATAGCTCTTTTATGGATTTGTTTAACAACACTTTATTTACTTTATTTTGTTTTAGATGTAAATATTTGAGTGGTGGTTAGTTGATGATCCGGCTTTTCCAGTTTTCCTCACCACACTCCTTGCAGGTGTCAGAAATGTCGTCCTTGTATTTGGTTGTTTGGATAAACACATCATATACAATATTGTTCACATGTTGTATAATGTGTAGAGATATGCAGAAATCATTATTTACCAATTTTACCTTACTGCTGCTTATTAATATATTAATGAATTTGTTGTCATAAAAATATATAATAATCAATATATGGTAGGAATGTTTTTTTTTTTGGTGCACTTTGGTATCTATGCACAATTGGTATTTTGAGCTGAATGCGTGAAATTGAATAGTAAGTATTAAATGTACACTAAATGGCCCAAAGTATGTGGACACCAGCTGTGAGCTTGTTGGATATCCCATTCTAAAGCCATGAGCATTAATATGGAGTTGCCCCTACCCCCCCTTTTTGTGAAGTCAGGTATTGTTGGACAAGAAGTTCTGGCTCACAATCAACGTTTCATTTGGGTTGAGTTCAGGGCTCTGTGCAGGCCACTGGAGTTACTCCACAATAAACTGGTCAAACCATGTCTTCGTGCATGGGGCACAGTTATGCAGAAGCAAGAATGGATTCTCCCAAATGTTGGAAGTGTAAAATTGTCTAAAATTTCTTTGTATGCTATAAAATTACCCTTCATTGGAGCTAAGGGGCCCAAACCCTGAAAAGTAGCCCCAGATCATTATCCCTCCACCAAACTTTACTGTTTGTACTATGCATTCCAGCATTCCTATCATTCTCCTGGCATCCACCAAACCCAGGTTCATCCATCAGACTGCTAGATAGTGAAGCGTGATTCATCACTCCAAAGAAAACCTGTCCAGAGTCCAATGTCAGTGCTTTACACCACTCCAGCGGATACTCGGCATTGCTCATAGTGATATTAGGCTTCTGTGCAGCGGCTCAGCCGTTGAAAGAAATTTCATGAAGCACAGTTATTGTCCTCTTGTTGCTTCGAGAGGCAGTTCTGGAGCTCTGTAGTGAGTGATGCAACAGAAGATAAGCGATTTTTATGAGTTACGTGCTTCATCGGTCGGTGGCCCTGCTCTGAGAGTTGGCATGGTCTACTGCTTTGTGACTGAGCTGTTGCTGCTCCTAGAAGCTTCAGTTTCACAGAAACAGCACTAACATTTGTCTAGGGCAGAGATTTCATTTACTTACTTGTGGCAAAGTTGACATTCTATGACAATTTGTTTAAAGTCATTGAGCTCTTCAGTATGACTGATTTTTACCACCAATGTTTGTGTGTGGTGATTTGCATGGCTAGGTACTTGATTTTATGTACCTGTTAACAATGGGTGTGGCTGAAACACCTAGGAGTGTATACAAAATTTTGGACATATACTGTAGGTTTATAATCTGTTAGTGGAAAAAAAAAAATGAGCCACTGGGAAAGCTGAAATGGAAGTTCATGAGTAATGAGACACTTCTTCAGTTTATACCCTTTGGGGGATTTTTTTTGTATTTTTTTTTTTATAGACTTTTTGATTTCATTATTCGTAATTGTATGTTTTAACATGTAACACAGAGTGGACACTCAGGAAAACTTACACCTGTGTTTTGGCCTTTACGAAACCCTGTTTTTCAATTTTATTTGCATGCATGTATGCATGCTTAGCCTGCACTGCAAGCTAAAGGCCCTTAAAAGTGGCAAGGTTTCCCAAATTTACTGCCAAGCCAAAGCCACCAAAACAAAAGCACAAACTTCTCAAGCTGGTGTCGTCCAATGGGGCACCTGATTTTGACCCTCTGAAGTGGCCCAGTATTTTTGGTGAACCTCCACTGGCCCTGGACTCTGACCCCATGACAGGTGAATTCTCTATGCCTAATTTTGGAGAAACCTCAGAAACCTTTAGCAAACACTGGGTTCCTGCTGTACTGGCTAAAGAAGCCAAGATGTTTTCTGGTTTCTCTGGTCCAAAATTCACTACAACTAAACTCTGGCCAGATGGTCGATGGTTGATTGTATTCGGTGTCAGTGTCCTTGGGCAAGACACTGCACCCCAAGTTGCTCCTGATGGGAGACTGGTACCTTGCATGTATGTGAATGGTTGAATGAGAAACAGTAAAGCGCTGTGTAGAACTGCTAAGGCTAAAAGGTGCTATATAAGTGCAGCCCATTTACCATTCAATTGCTGCTTGGTGCTTATTTAATTTTTGGATTTTATTTCTTTTTCTAGATGATTAACAGTGCAAATTTAATATTTATGCATGTCTAATAAAAACTTGGACTGACCCATAGCTACCTTTTGATGTCTGCCCAAAAGCTTGATTGATTTTTTTTTTTATTTGGAATTATATCCAACATTGTAAAATGGGTAGCAATTCTTGCTACCAACATCCATATGCAGATCTTCATTTCAGAGATCACTAGTTGCAAAAGTTGACTGAACTAGAGTGTATTCCTGCCTCATGCCCAAGGTTCCTGGGTTGGGCTTCGAAGTCACTGTGACCCTGATCAGGATAAAGCACTTACTGAAGATAAATGAAAGAGAGATTTTCCATCCCATAATATGTTTCTTGTACCATGGTAAACTTGTAAGATCCCCCAAAAAATCATAATAAAAGAATAACAATTGGTGGCTCAGAGTTTAAGAGTCAGGACCTGACACTGTTTGGACCTTGAGCAAGGCCCTTATTCCCTCAAGTGCTCAGTTTGAGCCTATCTCAGTCGTAATTTGCTTTAGATAGAAGTAGCAATAGGTTCCCTAAGTCCTTATTTTGGTAATGTTTACCTCAATGCCACTTCTATGGAACTTTCCATGGTCCAAGACTTAAGAGATTCAGGTGAGTTTAGATCCGGTTCTAACAATAATTACGTTATTGATATCAAATATAGCAATCAGTCTATGTTGCTATAGCTTGACACAGGTAAACTGGACTCACTATCTCTCTAAATGTAGATCAATTTGCATGAGGAATAGCAAAGACATCTGCAGAGATAAGACAGTATTATGTAGTATTCTGAAAAGTTGTAGATAGCAGTATCCTTAGTTTGATTCCATTTTATAACAATTCTAGCATGCAGGAGCTTGGCTTTGTATGTAACATAACATGTAAACACTTTGTCTCTCCCTCGTTGACCATGCCTTGGCATACAAAAGGAAGAGTCAGAGTTTGATGGCCATTTTATTCCACTAAAATGGCACAGATCAAGCAGCCTACAAGTACAGTCATTTGAAATAGGTGCTGCGCTAGCTTGCAGGACAGCAGCGCTAACCAACAAGCTTTTGTGCCCATGGGAAACCAAATATTCACTACATAAATGTATCAAGGGCACGTTTAAAGAGTGGACTCAGAAGTGTCTGATTTTCCCTGGGCACCTCGGAAGCGGAAGTACTGGTTCAGCTGCTAATACCCCATTTGGTTGAGGATCTGCCACTGTCCTTTTGACGATTGCTGCTTTCTCTGCTGATTCAGACTCTGCAGATAAGAGGCCGGTGGCATCAGGGTCATGCAAGGCTGTGAGTTTGTGGTGTTTGAAGCCATGGGTGGTGGATGGGGATCCCCCTGGCCCTGCTGGGGGAGCAGGAAGTGTAGTGTTGTCCTGTTGAAAGAAAAGGGAAGTTTAGATTCAGTTTAGTTTGTTCTCCAAAATGAGGAGGGGGGGGGGGGGTGGTATTCAATTAAAACAGTTTTTTTTTTAATTCTTTAAATAAATTGCTAAGTGGTCATTCAAGTAACATTTTAATGCTTTAGTTACTGGTTGGAAGATTTCGCAGTCAACTTTCAGATGAAGTCCATGGGCTTCAGAATGGCAAAACCCATGGCGCTAAGGAAAAAGGAAATAAGTTCACCATAATGTAGCTGCATTAGCTTTCATTTATTTATTTTTATGTTTCTGCATTGAACTACACACTTACAGCAACCACACGGTCCAGAGGGACACAGATATCATCGTCCACACTTGTGCAGTTGGTTTCGATAATGGCGTATTCGGCTCTTAAGAGGGGCCCACCGGACACTACCTGCAAAAAACAACACATTTAAATTCCCATCAAATCAAACTGCTTGTGCCCTGGGAGATCAAATTTACAAGAGGAGCACCAGCACAACGTGGGCCAGTCACTTTCAGGTTGATTACATTGTGAAGTCTTGCCAATTCCTGCTTTTGTCCTGCTCTGTTCATCAGACCTGTTTTTAGATTTCTTTTTGGCCTTGTTAATACTCCCCTCCGTGTGCCTTTATTGTTTTGTGGATATTTGGATTGCGTTTTCAACTTATTTGTCATGATCTTTTATTAACCTTGTGAAAACGGATAACCGTTCCTAAATTCTGAGTCTCCATTGTTACATTGAGATTTTAGTCTTGACCTTGGCTTGATGTCTTGGCATTTGCTTAAAACCTTTGACATTTAAAACCAAAACACCACTTATCCAAGGATTTCATCAGATCTACCCTTGTTGTATTCAGGGTACACTGTTACCTGAGATGACAGACGCCCAACGTCGAGAAGAGCAAACGCAGCGTTGAGGGTGTGGTTTTTGTTGAAGTGCTCTAGTGAGGATTGAACCAGCTGAGTTCCGTCAGTGTCGGTCAGCGGCTGCAGAAAAAAGCAGCCTCCACAATGGCGCAATGATTCTGCTCTCCCCCAAAAACAACATAAAGGCACATTGGACAACAATAAGAATCATGTTAACATGTGCATATGGGGCAACACCCCGACATCTAGATCCTCTTAAAATGAAGCCATCCTTTAATGCAACCTGTTAATGAATAGTGAACAAACATTGATATTTGACCTAATTCCGTTTTGCACTTGAACGCTATGACGGAAAACTGCCCGCCAGCTTCAGAGAGAGCTACATCACAGTCCGCTTCAACTGCCTAAAGGACAAAGGTAGAGAGAAGAACAAATACATAACAAAGAAGGGCAAGTTATACTTTTTATCCGTTTATAGTTACAGTTACTGTTGTGGAACGTCCATGATACAAATTCCTGTTCTCATGTGCGTTATAGCAGCTCTAGACAATCGTTCCCTCACCACCGTCCCCTTTTTCCTCTCGAAGAACAAACGAACAAAACAAAACAAAAACGCAGCACGGAGAAATAGCAAAATGTGTAAACTGCTCTGTTCTGAAGACTTTCCCATGTCCGGTTTTCCACTGACCCTTCCATAAACGTTAAATTATATGTTTTTCAATCTTATTATTAAGTTTAGATGATCCTTAATAATGAGTCCCTGTGAATGAGCTGTTACTATAGAAACGATAGCATATCAGAACGGGCGTTACTGTCAGAGCTGCTGTTAGACCAATCGGATCCCATCGTTCAACAGCGCTATTGTCTGTTTGGCAGTTTGCTAATTAAAACTCAGCTAAACTCAAACAAACATGACCACTTGCTCTATTTCACACATTTTGTAAACTGACTTGCTGCCAATTCTCGACATACACTTTGCATTATGGAAGATTTGGCACCAGATTTGGGACGTTTCTTAAAACAGAAGCCGTTACAGTGAGCCCACTAACTAGCCTAACTAGTTATGTTCAGAAGGGTCAATGTTGCAATAAAGGGACATTTGTTGTGTTACCGTTTCGATCTTGGTTCTAACGTCGCACAGAGGCACAGGTTTGGGGTTGTGGACATGGCACTTAGTCTCAAGGAACTCCAGCTCCAAGAGATACGTGTGTGTTCCATCAACCTACAACAAAAACAAAAAAAATATTTTTAGTCATGTCAAAACCTGGTGCTCTCATTTGCAGCTGGACTAAACGACTCATCACCCCCTCATTGTACTGTTTCCTATATTCAGAACCGATACACTTCAGAACAATACTGTTATTAAGACCAGCTTATCAGCGTCCTGTCAGTATTTCCTCTTGGTTTAAATCCTTGGTGTGATCTTTAAGGCCATCATTTTAAATTAAGTAAGGTGACCACCAGTTGAGCGTAATGGGCAGTAATGGGCAGTTTTTCTTTATTATGGCAGGTGATGTAAATATTTCATTTTAATTAGCTAGCCAATTAGCATGTTCGTCCAGGAAATGTTTTTTTGTTTTTTTTCTAGTTCAGTGGATGCTTTAAAAAAAAATCTTGTCAGATAAACAAATATTGATTAGGCTAAGGACATTTTAGGCAATTTAGGACATTATCTGCTTTGTTTGGTAATATATTTTTCCATTTATTCACTCATCTTCAGTAAAGCCCTCTATCCTGGTCAGGTTCAAAACAGGGAATACTAGGCATTAGGTAGGAATATATGCCATTTTAGATGAATTAATAATAAAGATAGCCTGTAGCCCTTTGCTCCATATGGCCACCCCATGTGTTCCATGATTCCTTTGGAATAAATCTCCTAATTATACGACTGGCTGTGATTACCTGCGGTCGTGCTGAAATATTAACTCTTCCTAAACAGCACTCAACCTCTCCTCATGCAATATTGCGTAATTAAACAAGGGTGAAATATTTTCAAAGTTGTAAATTTAAATATAAATTGAATAAGACTAGTAATAAGAAACAAAACTGCACTTCCCAAGGGGAATGCTTATTTATGGTCTGTTTATGCAGCGTTTCAACTTTTATTAGTTTTGAAGATGTTATTTTGGATACGTTTTCTTTATCCAAGAAGCCAGTTTCCTAATTCCATTCCTGTGGACAAGGATTTTCTTTGCAACTACACAAAATTGTTTTTCGCAGTGGATGTCGGTTGGTATATGAGACCTTTTAAGTTGTACTCATGTTCAACACACACGAATCGAAGAGCTTCGGCTGACTGCCCGTTGTGATGACGTCTCATGACACTTCTTGGCCCAAAATCTACAGAAAATCTACAGGTAATTTCGGAAAATTGCGAGCTCCTCCGAACATTGTGCCATTTGCTTGATTTTTACGTTAATTTCGGCGATCGCAAAATTCTGGAGGGACTGATATTGTAATCCCCCGACATGCACCTCTCATTATTAAATTGCTACCTTCATTATTGACATCTCTATATATTTGTATTGTACTCTGATCGGAAGTATTTATGTCCCAGGACAGGTCCTTAAATGAGATTCTTAACTCCCTTAAACTGTCCTGTCTTAAATTTGAGAAATATGTCATGTAATACAAATTAATTATTCTTTACAGTCAAAGCAAAGTTGTGTATCTGCCCTCACCATAGTCATGAACTCTTTACCTTATTAATGACCTTGATGTCCTCGATTTGGTTCAGGGTGTATTTGTAGCCATGCGTGTGCTGCGCGTTGATGAAATCCAGAGCCACCTGAGTGGCAGCTTCAGCCTCTGGAGAGTCGCAGAGCGGCAGAGTGAAGTTGTGCATCACCGGTTTGCATGAACCGCACGCCACAAGCCCCAAAAGGGCGACGATAACCTCAAGATTCATCACAACGGGTGTGAGTGAAAAGGCTGACTCAGTTGCCTGGCTGATTGGTCATATATACTCCAAAGTTGACCCTTCATCGCATGGGAGGGGTAAAACACACACACTTCTGTCCAATGTCATGGAAGTGCATGAAGCCAAACTGACAGGAAGACCCTTATTTATAAAAGTACATTCACCTGAAATGCACTTGCTGGGTCCCTGAATCTGACACAATAGTGTATTTCCATTAAATAATAGGATATATATATATATATATATATATGTGTGTGTGTGTGTATATGTATGTATATATGTGTGTGTGTGTGTGTGTGTGTAATTATTTATTATGCGCTGTTTAAAAAGTATTACATCCAACACTGTATTATAGAAATCTTCATAGGCTTTCACAGTGTAATACTGGTATTGATATGTGCACCTCATACTCTATTATAGGCATTATTATATGCCTTATAATGCATCATACACATGATAATATGACTTATCGTAGGCCTTATAGTGTATTATTGCATTATGATATGCCTTATAGTGCATTGTAGGCATTATTATAGGTTGTACAGTACATTTTATGTGCACTAGTATAAGTCGTAGTGCATTACTATAGGCATTATAATGTATTAAAAGCATTATTATAGAGCAATATAATACAATAGGTCTTATAGTGCATTATCGGCATTTATTCTATACCTTATAGTGCAACACTGTTTCTTTTATTTCTTATTTTCACTTAAAACTGCCTCCGCGATGAAGGGCTTTACTACTGTAATGTGATAAAAAGCTAAAGAGATTTTCTCTTGTTTAAAATCATACTCTTGTCCTATGCCCAGGCAGAGTAAATAGGATTTTTTATTATTTACACTAGGGATTCAAGTTCAGTTCTGTGCCCACATGTTTGTCTGTTTTACCCTAGATAACATCCAGAGTCATGGAGTTCAGTGACAGTTAACTGTATGGATCCTTGTATGGATTTTTTTTTTAACAACCAGATTAATAAATGTGTTTAAAACAGGAGAATAAAACTTGGTTCAGAAACGAACCACATGTCCTGTAGGAAACTTGTGGTAAAGGTATTGATCCTCTCAAGTCAACCAGCAGCGCATGCCTTCTCTTGTTTATTGTTCAACTCTCAGGTTTATAACTGGTCATAAATACAGCACGCATGTGCTTTGGGTTTGCCTATTCTCTTCGAACAGATCTCAACCTGGTAACTCTTGTGAAGAATGGAAGCCATTTTTCATAAACAGTGACTTTTACAGAAATCATGCATTTACAGGGATGTACATGCTACTTTCCGGATAGGACCCCTAGCGAAGGATCACATAAAGAGTACCTTATAATTAAGACACATCCTTATACATTCAGACTGTTTTTTTTTTTTTTTTTTTTTTTTTTTTTTTTTTCCATGTGTAATGTAATTCTGGGTGAGACCGATAGGGGGAGATGTTGTATGAAACGCGATTGCGTCACAGCTCCCTTCATTCAGTCCCTTGTGCACTTTGCCTTTTAAGGGAATAGGGACCGGTTTGGAGTCAACACTTCTCGGAGGCTTTGAGGCCAAAGTAAACACTAATTCAGAGGGACGGCATAGTTGGAACATAAGACCACTGGCTCAAAAATATCTCTGTGGCTAAAGAGAACTGTATATGGCTTGGGTTTTTAGGAAGAAATTTAAATACTGGTATACCATTAACAAATGTATATTTTCTTTCCATCTTTTTTTTTTTTTTTTTTTTTTTTAATAGTGGTCACCTAAAATAGGGTGAGTTTGGGTATATTGAGACAGCAGGCTCTGTACATTTGGGATCTGCGGCATTTATTTTCTGTCAAGGTTTTTGTTACTTAAACCCTCACTGTTATACTGCTTGATAAATTCACATGACATCATATAAGGGGTCATGGTCAGCGTCAAACGGAAGTTGACTTAAAAAAATGTTCTCACATGAATTATGTAACTCACACCAACCCACGTTGATTAAAACACAGTGTGAGTGTGTGATATAGACGCACAAGTTTTAGTTCACCTCCTCACTGAATGTGTCTTGCGTAAAGTTTTGTACTTTGTTTTGTGTTTGAGAGAACATTTCTTTTTAAAACTTTTGTTAGTTACACATTATATTTTTGCATTTATAAAATCGACACATTTATCACGTATGTACGTATGCACATATGTACACCATAAAATGAACGACGTAACTATTTCAGAGTTCTACTTTCACAATGGGTTTCTTAAATACACCCCACCGGCCCATGTTTAGACATCCTGTCTCTCGCCCCTCATCACTCGCTCCTCCATTTTTTATTTTACTCATCGTTGGCAGCATTCCACTCGATCTCAGGCTCGTCGTCCATGCGCAGGATGAGGTAGGAGAGCAGCTGGAAGATGTTCTGCCACATCAGCAGGAAACCATAGAGGTAGAAATCGCTGATGTCGATCTGGCAGTGCTCACCGGCGAAGCTGATCTCACAAACACAGTGGAACCTGTTGATGAGGTTGCGGCAGTATCCGCCGTTCAGGCAAGGGCCCGACGCACACTCGTCCAGCTCCAGCTCACACCTATTCACAAGTGGGACAGCAGTAATGATTTCCCCCAGTGTTAAATGTGATGTGGTTCGATATCATTTCTCTTAATTATTTCAGGCCATTTTCATCTTTTGGTCTTGGTCTCCGACCCCTGTCCTGTCATTGGTCTGTTCCTCAATTATGATTGATTAGTTTGTCTATATACCGTATCTATACATTTCCATAGAATGATATAGTTATATATTTATACTGTATATATAACCCATCCATACATATATATTAGGGATGACACTTCGGTGTCAGAATATTTTTGAATGAAAAATAAATTCTGACTGAATTATGATGAACAGAGGTTTAATATTGTAAACAAAATGTACTACAGGTTCACCATATCGTAAAAAAATAATTAATTAATTAATTAATTTCAAATTCTCCCAAAACATTTGATTGAATAAACAAAATGTATGACCTGGGGACTTTGAAAATGATCAACTGAAAGATATAGAGCGCCAAAGTTGGCTAAAATGGCAGATTTCCACAGCCTTTGGTTATTTGAAAGCTACAAAAGAGCTCTTTTTAACCATTATAACGTAGCCGTGTAACCGTATAATGTATAACGCGTGTTGGTTGTTGCAGTCTGGAGCTATCCAGCTAACGGGCTTCACAAGTGCAGCTCTCGCAGGCTCTCCACAATAGACAATGACATAGTATTGATATAATTTGTCACAATATGCTTTTCTGAGATATTGTGGCTATTGTGATATCTTGATGTTAATCTTTAAAACAGTAAAATAAATTATTACAGTTTTATTCTTTTGTAAATACAAACATTATTTATATATATATATAAAAACATAAATCCTTAAAATAAAACAAGCAACACTAATGTTTTGCTGGCAGTTTGTGAGCAAACCTACATATCATGATACATATCTAGTATAATAGACCTTATAGTATAATAAACCTTACAGAATCGCAAGCCGGGATAAAACCGAACCCAGAATCGACTCCTTGATGATGCTGATTACAGATGATCAAAACTCAGCAAATTAATTTTCATGCTGTTATCATTGCAAGCTTACCACTGTCCAGTAAAACCAGGCAGGCAGTCACACTTGCCCTCAAACATGGAGCAGTTTCCACCATTAAAGCAGCTGTAAGTCCACTTGTCATTCTCGCAGATAGACACCGGCAACCTGGGAGACCTAACCAGACAATTCGTACGTTATACATCATTATACACCAGCAACTACCAGTTACTGGAAATGTGTGTCAAATAATGGTATGATAATCATACAGATTACAACAGCTCTACTTGTATTTGTATTATTCTTCATTGATTAAAACCATGTTAATGTGTTATCAATGAAGGATAACTCACGGAAGCCTGCTGATGTACCAAGGCATTTCTGGCATTCGTTCTCTGAAAACACAAGAAACAATGATGTAACTTTACGTACATTTCAAATAATGTGTTTTTTATTTCCATGCCCATAGAGGACAAATGACAAAGCAATAAAAGCGACTTGCTGCTTTGAACATGTAGGGTAATGGATAAATAAGAGATGGAGCCTTTATTATCTCTTTTATTTTGTTTTTACAAATACGAAAAAAAAAGGATTAAGAAAAAGAACGATTAATAAAGGAAATGTGTGTTCTTGTCACTCACTGGCAGAGAGCTCCGGTTGTGTTTCTCGGGCAAAGGCAGGCATATTTTTTGATTCCTCTGAGGCAGGTACCTCCATTTCGGCACTTGTGTCCCACACACATGTCCTCTTTATTTTCACAGCGCTGACCGACATATCCTGACTCACACACACACTCGTAACCTTCAGAAATGACGACACAGGCTCCATGAAGGCAAGGATTCGAGATGCAGGCATTACTCCTGACCTCGCAAATCTGACCGTGCCAATCAGCTGGGCATCGACATTTAAAGAGGTCGAGAAGATTCTCACACTGGCCTCCATTGTGGCAAGGGTTCGGATTGCAAATATCAGCAGTCCAACACCCTAAGTTCAAGATTCCAGACACTCTCAAGAACTTTTCTTCCTGAGGCCTGGGAATACGAAGTTCTGTTTCTGCATAAAATGGCAAAACAAGGCCGCCGATTTCCACCGAACCCAAACATCCATCCAAATTCGCCCCAGAATTGAGCTCCCAGCCTCCCAAAAGGATGTCCGTGTCTTCCCTCAGGAAGTCCAGATCTCCAGAAGAGGTGGTGGAGATGGACGTTTGGTCTCTGCGCTCGTCGAGGACCATGGACCACCTGGAGGTGGGTGTGGATGGGTTGTTCATGCTCAGGACGGCACTGTGCCAACGTCCATCGTTCACCACTGCCCGGCTAAAAAAATATTTCGATATAAAAAGTGTAAATAAAACAAAAAAAATTATTGGTATGTCTGAATGTCTGAAATTTTTTACAAATAAATTGTGTACATTTTGATGTCAAGCTTTAGAGCAAGGATGTCAAAACCTTTTCTCACCTGGGGCTAAATGGAGGAAGTAAATAACAAGATCAATATTAACAAACTTAACTAATATCTAGCTTGGATAATGTTGGTCATAAAATGTATTTGTTATGGTCAATATTTCTCATGGGAATTTATTAACGTTAGCAATTTCTCCTTTTTAAAAAAGACAATATAACTTATGTTTAGTCTCCATCTAGTGGTCTTTTGTTTTAATACAACTGCTGATATAAAGGTTTCCATTCTAATTTGATTAAAAATAACAATAAAAAAACAACATACACACATGTACTATTTACTACGACAAAATGCAACCAAAATTCTAATTAGTAAATGTATTAGTGAATTAGTGCAATTTTTGTAGGCAAAAATATCCATGTATCATATATTGTGTTATTGGAATTAAGATACCAATTTTGTATTATTGGAAGGATAAAAGATAAGATTTAATATCCCTTTTTGTTATCTTAAAAATCCCTGGCATCTAAAGAGATGCAACCAACATTTAACAACACTGAGAAACTTATGAAAAGCTCTTGAATAAAAATAAAAGATTTCAAAAGATTTATTATTTACCTGAGGAAAAAAACACATAAACAAAAGAAATACATTGTAGATAGTCTGGATAATCAGGTCTTACTTGACCCAATATTTCTAAACAATGGCTGAGTCTGTTAAAAGGTAATAAACCAATATTGTGTGCTTTTAATTACACATATTTTGTAATTATTAATTTTTTTTTAATTTAATGTAAAATTTAAGTTTTATATTTTATGCATTTTAGAAACATTTTTAAGAAACATCTTTTGAGATGTAAAGAGGGATTTTACCTTCACTTTTTTGGCTTTTCCTAGCACTGCTCTGCTACAATTAAAAAAAAACCTCTTTACATTTATTCATGAATAATTGCACAAAACTGACACAATTGCACTAATAGAAAATTACACTATTGTATTTGCTTCTGGTTTGTTAT
>JANDJT010000206.1:10011930-10027912 GCA_024331685.1 Stegophilus panzeri | reverse complement strand
ATATACACACACACACATATATATAAAATCATACTTATATGTAATTAAAATTTTATATATATATATTGTTGTGATCAGGATATAATAGTGAGGGTACATTCATTCTTTCCCTCACCGGCTCTGTACTCGGAGCGAGACATTTGAGCCACTCTGAAGCTCCAGTACAAGTCGTCCGTCCTTGAGGGAGACTGTAATGAAGTCGTTTTCTCGTGAGGCGTGCAGCAGTGTAGCGTCATGTCTCCTCATGCAGAACGTCAGCGACACGCTGCGGAGTGGGCGACGGATTTTGGCGTTACCTCTAAACACGATGATGGGGTTTCCTTCACGGAGAGTGATGTTTGTAACACCTGAGAGGTGGAGAAGAAAATAGTGGGATAATTGTAGTGTTTGCCATTCTTATTTCCACTCAAACCTGCAATCAGGGAGGATCTCTGAGCACAGGGGAGCAAATTTGTTCCAACCTCGTATTGTATTTACCGGTCGTTGCTGAGAAGAGAAGCTATATGAGAATAGCATTGTGTGTGTTCTTTATATAAAGCAGTCCGTGCTGTTAATGAGATTTGAACACACAGCAGGTTTAACCCAGTCTGGGATAATCCCTGAATCCAAGAAATCCCATCCATGCACTGCTATTTTTAGACCTGACGATCACAATCAGTCCAAAGACTAAAATAAAAAAAGGCGTGAAGACATAATCAATTTCAGACACGAGACATGCAAACGCTCATTTCGGATTGTCCAACAGGAGTCCATTGTTTTTCTTTTTACCTTAGGATGTCCTTAATGGCAGTCTGGTCTTAACTTTAATCATATTTTGAAGTTTGAAACCGATCACTTTGGAACAAAATTTCACATGAATAACAATTTACGTTATTTACCTTATCATCTACGCTAGAACAGTAACAAAAATGAAACGTGGATTTGCACAGAAATGAAAGATTTGGATGAGAGCAGAACAACATAACACTTTCTGAGTAACCACAGCAGCAGTCATATACAATCATTTAAATGTAGCCAATTTATTAATGTACATATAAAGCTCCTAAGAACGAGGTGAGACGTATAGAGCGTCTCAGTTTTCCTGCAGAGTCGTACTCACAGTCGAATCCCTGAGCGTGTGTAAGACACCCTGCAGTAACGGGACATGGGGAAAGCTCACACCACTTCAGCTCCTCGCAGCGTCGTCCTGCTGTGTTTGGAGGGCAACTGCAGGTGAAATCGTCCCACATGGAGTAACACATGCCGCCATTCAGACAGGGGTTCATCTGCAAATAAAACAGAGGGAGAGATGAGTCAACACCGACACAACATAGTTACTGTAATGACACATGAGCCTATAAAAACGAGTGGAAAAGATGAAACGAATAGATAGACAGACAAGCCAATTGAAAAACAGAGAAAGACGCAGATTGATATATTGATGCATGGACTGACAGAAAGACAAGGAGTTAAAAAGATAGATATATAGGCAGATAGACAGAAAGGTAGACAGAAAGATATATATATATATATATATATATAGCTTGACAGACAGGACAGAAAGACAAAGAGAGAGACAGGAAGCCAGCCAGCCAGAAAGACAGACACATATGTACACAGGCAGACAGATATTAAGACTGACAGACAGAAAACACATACCCTACAGTAATTATCGCCAGTGCAGCCCTGCGTGACCTGCACCATCGTTTTGAGCCTGTAGGAAGCCAGCAGAGTGCTGATTGGGTAAAACTGCAGGTGATTGAAGTTCAGCCGCAGGTCCTGGATGCATCCTTTAAAGTAGCCGCTGAATGTTAACGAGGCTTTCCGATCCTCTAAGCCTCCCACATGAACCGTGTCACCTGGTCGGATCATCAAACCTTGGCTGGCCATCAAGGCCTGAGTTCTAGCCGAGTGCGAGAGCGTGAGCGTTCCCCGCTCCACGTGCACGCCCACCAGGTGAAAATGTCCATCGTTAACTCTGTCGTGACCCTGCAGAATTTCAAAGTCATTCGCCTGAACTTTGACCTTCCCACCATCCAGCCATACGTGCAGGTAGCGGCTTGTGCTGTTGGAAAAAAGGAGGAGCAGACCGTATAAACGGCGCGTGCGAATGAACATGGACACGGTGAAAGTGTCCATGGGGTCATCGTCCACATAAAAAACTGCATAGCTTTCCACATCTTCATTTCCAAACCGCGCAGCGATGTGTTCTGTGAACACACACGCAGAGTGTTTTAGCACTGGGTAGTTTGCACAATCACAGACTAAACGCTATGAGCTTCTATTTCCTGTTAGCACCATTTCAGTCTTCAGTGCAAAACTAAAGATGGATCGCTTGACACCAAACCTGTCTTGGCTGATTGACAGAGAGACAGAAAGACAGAATGATATACAGAGAGATTGAAAGGCAGCAGTAGAAAATAAATACCCTGCAGTAATTATCACCAGTGTAGACCCTGTGTGATCTCCACCAATATTGTACACTTGAATTCTACGGTATATTGACTAACTGGTTCGTAGCACATTGACACTTATCTCAGAGATAAAGCCTCACCCTCAGAGCAGATGTCTGCCTTGTAGGGATGATGGCACTCACACTTGTGTTTCTTCCATCCCAAGCCAACGCACTTTCCTCTGTTCCTGCATGGATTGTCCTCACAGCCGTCACTTTCCCTACAGCCCAAAGTCAAGCTGAACTGCTCAGCTCTGACCTTTAACTCCGGAACCACTGGGTAAGACTGAATGTAGACATCCCTCATGCAGCCCAGGAAATATGAGTCTGGGTTTATTTGTCCATTTCCTGTTCCCCCTATATAGACACTCTGGACCAGAGTAAAAGAGGACGGTCCTGACCCAGATCCCAGATCCATTTCCACTAGTACTTCTTTGTGGCAGGTTTTCGCAGTGCACAATGGGTCATGCAAATCAAGTCCTAACACACTTCCGTACAAGAAAACCTGTACTCTATGCCAATGGCCATCCGCTACATCCTGAAAAAGGTCCACCAGACCTGATTCACTGTTGTTGCCCCATTGCATGGAGTGACGTAGTCGGCCATTGTGCAACTGCAGCGTGAGTACGTACTCATTCACTGTGCAACGCAGTAGAGTCGCCGTTTTTTGCACCGTGCGAAAACTCAAAGTAGCGTTCAGAAGTGCCACTGTGTCCTCGATAGCTGTTTTGATGTGTAGGAATCCACTCTTTTCAAAAGAGAACGTGGTGGAAATCTCGCACCTTGTTCCAGTGAAACCTTCAGGGCAGGTGCAGCTGTATCCGTGTTGACTGCTGCTGAGAAAAGGAGAGCATGTGCCACCGTTTTGGCATCTGTGGTGCTCACAGCCCTGTAGTACAACTGTGCAGTTTGGACCTCCATAGAGTCTGCCATTTTGGGAATTGTTAGAGCATTGGCAAGTGTAATCACCTTTGTTTCTCTTGCAAACACCACCATTTTGGCATGGACTGTTTTTGCAGGCGTCAAAGTACTCGTGAGAGAGAGCATCTGTAACAAAATGAAAATGTTGTAGTTTGCCTGACTATAGGTGCGTATTTGAAATACTTCCCCCTAGAGGTCATTAACATACAACATGGATGGCCTCTTTATTGGTTGATCTAAAACATTTTTATGGATTTATGGAGAACATAACGGTAACTCTAGATTTACAGGTGCAACAATGTACAAAATTAATTGTGGAATCAGGCGGGATTGAACAAGAGTATTTATAGGAGCATGTGGAATTTGTCAAGAGAGTCTGTGGGAGTGGTCAGGATTGGTCTAGAGAGTCTGCAGGAGTGGGCAGGATTGGTCTAGAGAGTCTGCGGGAGTGTGCAGGATTGGTTAAGGGTGTCTGAGGGAATGGGATTGGCCAAGAGTTTTTGAGGTAGTGGGTGGGATTGGTCAGTAGTGTCTGATGGAGCGGGTGGGATTGGCCAATAGTGTCTGAGGGAGCAGGTGGGATTGGTCAAGAGTGTTTGAGGGAATGGGTGGGATTGGTCAGTAGTGTCAGAGGGAAAAGGCAGGATTGGTCTATAAACATTAACTAAACTTCAACTTGTAGCTGAATGCTGGGTTGTTTGGACAACCAGAAACTCGGTGTAGTTTGCTATCGCATAACATTTCAAGGTGAAATTGTAGCAGAAAGCTGGAAGTGATGCCAGTGGAGTTCCGCTTTGAAGTAAAATGTTTAAATATGCGCTCTTGCTGCTATTAAAAAAAATCTTCATTTAAAATTAGTTTATGGAGGTTAACATTTGTTTATTAGTTACACCAGCCTTTTAGCTTCAGCCCAAAACTAAAGAAGCAAACTTAGGACACCAGGCATGTCTTGGATGATCAACTACATTTAGACTAATGGAGCAAACAGACAAAATCATTAGTCATTCACTGCTAATGCTAAACATTTGCTGAAGTAGCCAATCTTTACCTGCAAAAAGCAACAAGACAATCCAGACTAGTATGTTCACTCCTGACATGATTCACAGTTGATGAGCTGACTGAATCTTGAGACCTGGCTCAGCTTGGGAAAGCACCATCACATCGAGTGACTTCTACAGCATATCGACATTCGTGTGTGTGTTTGTGTGTGTGTGTGTGTGTGTTTGTGTGTATGAGGGACTGACTGAGGTAACACTCGGATTACCAGCAGTCAGATCCACAGGATTAGGCTAACACACTTACATGTCCTCTGGCTAATTAATGTGACATCACACATGTTCATGAAGGAGACTTTACACCAAGGTCTATCAGTACTTATCCCACAGAACTGTTGAATTCTCAAATTGCTTAAAAGGTCCATAACAGCAGTTCTGACAATGGTAAAGATTTCTATAAGGAGATGTTCAATTACCATTTATGTAAGGAGCCACCAGCGTCAGCACTTTGTAACAGTCAGTCAGAAGTCTTCAGAGCAGACAAGTTTGAGCTTTCTGTTCATGAAGCTGTGTCTTTTTTAGTCTTATTCACGTCAAATACGAAAAAAGAGAGGCTGGTCAGGGAATAACATATAATTACGGCTGCTGTAACTAACTTGTTTCAAGGCTGTCTCACAACAATAAATGGATAAAAAGTATAATCATCGTTAAATAATTGCTGAGGTATAAGAGGAATAAAATGGTTCAGAATGTGTTGTCATAATCAACTTCAGGCTAACAGTAACTTGCTTTTGTGTTGGGCCGCATCACAACACCGCAGTATAATACACACTTCAGTGAGGTAAATGATGTCAGGTGAGGAGGCTCCACTTCCAGTTCATCGCAAAGGTGTTCAATTGGGTGGAGGTCAGGCCTCTGTGCAGGACACTCAAGTTCTTCTACCTTCTTCCAACCTTAACACACCATGTCTTCATGCGCTTTGTGCACTCTGTGTCATGCTGGAACAGGTTCGGGTCTCTTAGTTCCACTGAAGGGAAGTTCTAATGCTACAGCGTACAAAGATGTTCTATACAATTGTGTGCTTCCAACTTTGTGGCAACAGTTTGGGGAAGAATCGCATACGGGTGTGATGGGCAGGGGCCCACAAACCTTTGTCCATACAGTGTAGTAATGGTAACTAACCTCTTGGTGTTCAAAACACAGATTTACACCAAAGGTAGGAATTCATGACATTTAATGAATGAGAATTCAGGGTTTATGTGACAGTAAGTTAACCTTGCTTTCTGGACCACCCCACTGGTTTCGTCTAATGCTGGTTTACTTTTTGGAAGAAAAAAAAAATGACTACATTTTGAAATCTGCTGTGTTTTTGTTTTTTGGTCACCTGAGGTTATTTGTTTGTTTATAGAAGTTGGTGAGGACCACACAATTGTTATTTAGGCTCTGATAAATAAAAACTGAATTGAAGGAAGGTGTACTTTCTTTTTCACCATGACTGTATTAAAATGAAAGACCTGTGCCTGCCTTTTTTTTTTCTAGTTGTGTGTGCTTTCAATCAAGTTTGAACAGTATTTGAACAGTAAGTGTAGAAACGTGTAGAATTTTATTCAGCAATGTATGTGAGGTTACACTCATAGAAAATGTATCCATTTTGTATATGGTTTATAACATTTACCACAGAGTGTTGTTTTATACTTGGTATCAATAGTGAAGTCAAAATGATAGTGTCTTGACATTAAAATACTAAATATGACGCCGACGCCATTATATTGTCATATTTAACGTTTGGCAAGTAGAAACAACCAATGAGCACCCAGCTTATTGCGACGTCAGGAGTATTTCACAGGGGGAGGTGCAGCGCCTATCTGTTTTGTTGTGGACATTTTTGTGTTCGCGCAGTTTGGTGATGGAAAACACGTTTTATTGTGTTTTTCTAGAGGTATAAATACCACGCGAAGCTGTTTAATAAAGGTAGGAACCACAGAGAGATATACTAAGCATTACTATTGCCTTTCGAAGGACTTTGTAGTGTCGTTAGTCGACATTCTCCCTTTAAAGGGGGACCTTTGTCTGTTCCGGCGTTTTGCAGGCCCCCCCCCCCCTTTTTTTTTTTTTTTTTTTTTTTTTTTTTTTTTTTTTTTTTTTTAGGTCTCGCTGATGTCTGCCTGATTTAAATTAATACAGTATCGACGCGCAAAATAATCACCAGCACATTGAATAACTAACATAACAGCCTAAAATATAGACTTCGAAATAATAATAATAATAATAATAAAGTATTTTTAATACAATGTATTTTAAATAATATTTATTATTGCTATCTTTTGCATATTGAAGACCCTTTGGTGTCTATCGTATCCGCCTGATGTTAAATCATACTACTCGCTAGCATAGATTAATCTATGCTAGTGTACAGTTGAGGTGAGGTGGAAAAAAAAGCATTTTAGTTCACCCTAGGATTGAATTACGATGAATAATAATTAGATAGATGTGTGACGTTACTACTACAATGTCACAGCTGTAAAATAGTAAATGAATATAATATTAATAATAAGAAGAATAGTTACAGTTTTACCTCTGATTGTAACAAAGACTGACACTGGAGACTCCTTCCAGAAATGTTAAATAAACGTCTCCTTACACAGAACCTCACCATATCAACAGTTGCACATCTTATAATCTGTTTAAATTAAAACATTTGCATTGATCAACCAGTAACCTGTGATTTATAGCGGCGATACTGTCAGAGCTTGCAGAACTATGAGAAAATTAATTGACACCATCTGACCAATCAAATTTGAGAATTCAGTCACGTAGAGTAAATCTGTTTATTTGTTGTTCTTTTTACACTGAGACGATTTCCCCCTCTTGTAGTATTAACATCTCCGATGTGGAACTCTTCTGTTAAATCCCAAAGATGAAGAAGAGAGTGAAACAGAACATGGACAAGAAAAAGGTGGGTGTAGAGGAAGAAGCTTCAGCACCTGCCATGGAGGAGTGTGAGGTCTCAACTGGTGGTGAGTCCGCACAGGAAAGACGGCGTCTTCGAATTTCGCAAAGCGATAGCTGCTTCCTTGAGTTCTTAAACAAAGACCGACATGCAGTGCATTCGTTTTGCGACATAGCCATCACTGTTTGTGGGGAAATGTACCCAGCGCACAAGGTGGTATTAGCGTTCGGGAGCAGCTACTTCCATGCTAAATTGAGCGAAAACCCTCAGCTGGACCATATGAAATTTGACAACGTAGATAGTTCCACATTTGAACACTTGCTCAACTTTCTGTACACGTCCGAAATGGAATTGCAGCAGGGCCAAATCCTGTCTTTATCTGAGGCCGCGTGCTTCTTCGACATGATGGAGGCGGTGAATCTTCTAGCAGGTGAAGCAACACCAAATCGAGCACCAGAAGAAGTCGAGAAGGCGGAGGAAGTGCTGGTGGAGGAACCTCGGAGTTCTTCTTCAGGAGAGCTTAAGAAGCCTCAATCTTCTGGAGAGGCCCAGTGTTTGCTTTGCAGCCGGACGTTTTGCTATAAAAAGTCGTTGGAGAACCACATGGCCAAGATGCACAGCCAAGCTGAGGTCACTGAAACAGCGGCTCCTTCGAGCAGCAAACGCACGTCGACCCGACAGAGGAGGACACCAAGAAAATTTGAGAGCCAGGACAGCAAGAACTGCCTTGGATTGGAAAACCATAGGCCAAAGGATGCACATGTGGACGAAGGAACTAGCTCTCTTGAAGAAGATGAGGATGATGTTGATGAAGATGATGATGCTAATGATGAAGAAAACCAGCATGAACAAATCAAAGATGGAGAACAGAAAGAAACAGAAAGCGCTCTGGAAGCGGAGACTGGAAGCGTGAGAAGTGAGGAGGATACAGATTGTAGGAAGGAGGTGGAGACAAGCGCTAGTCATGTGACCAATGACCATGATGCATCAGTGGCGCAGAGCAGTGGCGGCCATGTTTACCCAGAAGGCCTTGCCCCAGTGATCATCCAAAATGGCAACAAAAAGACGCTCAAATGCCCAAAGTGTGACAAGACTTTTGATCGTATAGGTGAGAGTCTTAATAAAGTAGTCTGACAGTCACTAAACAAGAATGTATTAAAACATATAGAATTTTACTCAGTGATGCTGTTCATAAAGATTGTTTGTAATGTGACTTATATCTGAAATAATTCTTTCATTTCAAAGATACTTTTGAAAAACTGTGATTTGCAGTATTGCCATTGTTGGGCCTGGCTAGTTTACAGTTCTTCTGGCCCAGAAATTGTCATATGAGAAGTATAAATTGACTAATAAACGATGGTGAAAAAAAGCAGTCAGAGAAGATTATAAGCTCTATTAGATTGGTAGTTTATCTTGGTGACCTTTGCAATACAGTATTTAAGTATTTGCATGTCTAAGCCTTCTCTGTTATAAAACTTTCTTAAATGTCTTAAATTCCTTTATGAGAAATCCTTTACATATTTATATGTCTCCGCCTCTTCTGTTATAAATGTTTTTGCTTATTTGCATGTGTCCATCTCCTCTGTGGTAAAACTTTCACATATTTGCATGTCTCTGCCTCCTTTCTTAGATAACTTTACATATATCTGCATGTCGCCGCTTCCTTTACAATGCATTTTTCACATATTTGCATGTCGCCGCCTCCTTTGTTGCATAACTTTACACATATTTGCATGTCGCTGCCTCCTTTGTTACATAATTCATCACATATCCGCAAGTCTCCACCTCCTTTACGATGCATTTCTCCCACATTGGCAAGTCACCGCCACCTTTGTTACATAATGGTTCATATATTTGCATGTCTCCGCCTTTTATATTATGAACCATTCAAATATTTGCATATTTCTGAATCCTATATTATATATAAACATGTTCAGGCTTTATCAGCTGCTCCGTTGACTTCATATCACAGGAAAATATGAGAGTCACACGCGAGTGCACACCAGAGAAAAGCCGTTTCAGTGTGACGTGTGTCTGCAGCGCTACTCCACTAAATCCAATCTCACCGTGCACAAGAAGAAACACAGTGCTGACGCTCCGGTGCAGAGAAAAGACCACAAGTGTCCGTTCTGCAACAAACTTCACGCCAGCAGAAAGACGCTGGGCAAGCATGTCAAAAGGTGAGCGTGAGACGTGTTATATCACTAAAAACAGTCCATTAAAAAAAAAAAAAAAACTCCAGTGCATTTTTTACTTCCCAAGTACCCAAAAGTCTAAAACCCTAAAATATTATTGATTTTATTATGATTCAATTAATCATGTTATTGTGCATTTTAACTATTAGTCTCTCTCAGTCTTCATACATTAAATTCACTGTAATGAAAAAAGAACCTGATCTTATAAAAATGTTCAAACAAGCCAATTTCATTCAAAAAAGATGATAAGTTGTAAGAAAATGTACGAATGTTAACGCTGGCCCCCCACCCTAACCCTTTCCTTAAAACTTACTTCATCTTTGTGACCTTTCACACAAACTGAGTTAAGCAAATAACAACAGATTTGTAAGTGTCAGACCTTCTGCTTTTTATTTTAAAGCTTGAGTAGCTTTAAGTGTGGACACTTTTTATCTTGGGTGTAAATGCTGTGTGTGTGTTCTCGTTCTCTCTCTCTCTCTCTCTCTCTCTCTCTCTCTCTCTCAGGTTCCATCCTGACCACGTGCAGGAGTTTCTGAGCACGAGGAAGAGGAAGAGCGAAGGCTGGAAGTGTGACGTGAGTTTTTCAGACTAAGCAATTTTCATCCATCACCTCATTCCTGTGTTCATAATTACATCCGAATAAACGCCGTTGTTCACGTTGTAGATCTGCCACAAGTCGTTCACGCGGCGCCCTCACCTGGAGGAGCACATGATCTTACACTCTCAGCACCGGCCGTTTAAATGCGCCTACTGCGACGAGTACTTCAAGTCCCGTTTTGCTCGACTGAAACACCAAGAAAAGTACCACTTAGGTGTCAACACTTCCTGTTTTGGTTTTGTCTGTGATGGGGAAAAAAAAGAAAAGAAACGTGTTTTGTATTTGCTGTTGACGTTTTCCATGTTATATGTTCTGACAGGACCTTTTCCATGTGACATCTGTGGACGGCAGTTTAATGACACCGGCAACAGAAAGCGGCACATCGAGTGCACGCACGGAGGGAAGAGGAAGTGGACGTGCTTCCTGTGCGGCAAGTCGGTACGAGAGAGGTGAGCAAGAGTCACATAGTCATCACAGGTTTATATTAACGCCCTCATTCTAAAACCTTATCATTTCTATAGTAACAGCTCAATTATAGGGACGCGCCTTGTAAACAGATTAAAAAATGTATGTAATTATCGCTATGCCAGAGTTTTCTCTGAGCGTTAGTTTAACATGTATGGAAGGAGTCTCCAGTATGAGCGCTTTGTAACGGTCAGAGATAAAGCTGTAACTGTACTTTTTGTGACATCTTCAGAAAAAAAAAAAAAAGATTACGCACATACCGCAGTTTCGTTATCACATCTTGTTGCCATATGGCAACAGTTAACATTTTACCACTGAACAGAAGGCTTAAGATATATAAACTTGTTTCAGTGACAAAAAAATTTGTTAACTTATCTCAGATAGCGTTTCAATTTTTTCCTTTGAGTAGTTTTGCCTAAATATTGAAAAATTTTCACATTTTGAGAGCCCTCCGATGATGACCTTCACCACGCCATGTGAGTGCAGAAAAGGAAGTGCAAACAGCACTTCCTGGTCATCTGACATGGGGGTTTTCTTTTCTTTTTTTTTTTTTTTTTGTTATGCCAAGGTTAAAGCACGCTTTTTTCCCCAGTTACATTTTGTATTATTGCCCATCAAGAAATTGGAGATAAATTAATTGTTGCCATATGGCAACACCATGCAGTAAAGGGTTAAATGATTATAAAATCCATTTTGAATGAAACTGACATGTGGTATAGATGTAGCTGTGTGTCTAGAGTGATTCTGTGTAACGTTATTGTTATTATTATTTTCCTTTTCTAGGACGACGTTACGGGAGCACCTGAGGATCCACAGCGGGGAGAAACCACACCTGTGCAGCATTTGCGGACAAAGTTTCCGCCACGGCAGCTCCTACAGGTGCGGAGAAGATTCCAGAGAAACGTGCTGTGCGTTACTGCCGTCCTGAGGCTGAACGCTGTAAACACACTGACTTTGAAGCTGTCATTTAACCCCGCCCATTTAGTTCTGTCTGCCCAGGAACACGTAACAATTGTTCATATCAAACGGACCCATTAATTCATCTTAATTAGTAAAGCGTAAGCATTGGATGAATTCACGACCAATAACACAGCACATTAGTTAATAGTCAGAATTAGACGTGTCATTTGCCGATGAGTCGGCTCCTTGAGTCGACTCACATGTATCGAATCCCCTTACACAGCATTTGACACTGTAATACTTTGCTCATTTTGCAAGAACCTATTTAAATAGATTTGATAGAATTTCTGGCAATTTTTTCTTAATTATTTTGTACTTTTGTTAACTAGAAGGTAAACTTGTGAAACAGTGTCACCCTTATTTAGGCAAATAAGAAACAATCCGTGGTCAAAATATCGCAGAATCTGTATGCAGTGAGCCGTTTGGGAGTTAGAACGAGTCGAATCTGAATCAAATGAGCTTGTTATGTGACCTGAGCTCTTGTAGCAAAGATAAACTAACACAGAGAGGAGATCTCAACTCGCACGTCTAAAACAAACAAACAAAACAAATAACACATTCAGAAAAAGCCTCATTTACATATGGTTTTCTACATCTACTTTGCATGAGACAGTCATTCTTTGTACACCACCTGTAACACACTCCCACTTTTCTCACTTGTTTGCGCACACACACACACACACTGTCCCAAGTTTTTTTTTTTTTAAAGGGTGCATTATTTGGGATTTTAGCAGAGGCTTTTCTCGGGAGATTTAACTCCTCTTCCATCTCTCCAGGCTCCATCTTCGTGTCCACCATGATGATAAACGCTATGAGTGCGAAGAATGCGGAAAAGCTTTCATTCGGCACGATCATCTAAAGAAACACAAGAAAATACATACAGGTAACGTAAAGCTTATTAACATTTCATTGTAAGGTTGTGTGTGAGATCCTTTTTTTTCTTCTAGGAATTACAAACCTTAAAACACTGTAGTTTGTATGAAAATGTGTAAAAATATGTACAGTGTTAAGAGCATACGTTTATTTTTATTGTCTATTCCAACAGTGACCACTAGGTGGCAGCTTTGTAAAGTAGCTGGACTTTATTTGTTACTTCTTTTTTTTTTAGACTACATCAGAGCACGTAGGAACGAAATCTTCTTTAACATATAAGAGAATACGATATAAACAAATCTTGACAAGGGCGTGTTCTAAACCGAAATGATAAACGTGTTATTAACGCACAGTTCCGTACCCCCGCAGGCGAGAGAGCGCATCAGTGTGAAGAGTGCGGGAAGTGTTTCAGACGTGCCGATCACCTGAACGTCCACTACAAAAGTATTCACCTGGGAGAGAAAGTGTGGAGAAAGTAAAAAAAAAACACTTCTATACACTTAAACGACATCAGTATACCGTGTTGTATTGTGTTTGGCCGGTTATTAGTCTTCAGACAGAATATTGTTTAACTGCTCTGACAGTGTGCTCTCTGAACCTGCAGGTACAAGGCTGTAGTGCACCAGTGTGAGGTGTGCAAGAAAGAGTTCAGAGGCAAAACCAATTTGATGACACACTTCAGGACGCATTCAGGTAACGTTGCCTCTCCTCCCGAGACGATACGGTGTGCTTCGTCAGTCAGCTGGATCAATCCAGGCCAGCTGATGATTTACTGCAGTGTGATTCAGAGCTGAGCCTAGACTGAGAGGCATAGAGGCCACGCCTCCGTCTCTAAGACTGACAGTCACAGAAACCGAGGCTCCATGCCTGGAATTGCCATGCACAGAGTGGATTCCTTTATTAAGACAGAAAGAAAAGAGGCCACGCCTCCTTTATTGAAACTGACAAGCATAGCCATTCCTCCGTTTACTTAAACTGAGAGGCACATAGGCCACGCCTCCGTCTCTAAGACTGACAGTTACAGAGAACACAGCTCCTCACTTCCACGACTACCTCACTGGGTCTGACAAGTAGAAAGGCCATGCTTCCTTTTCTAAAAGTGACACACACAGGCCACGCCTTCTCCACGGAAACTGACCCAGATCTATTAGTAGGACTGATATGCAAAGAGGCCACGCCTCCTTTAAGGAAGACCCACACAACCACGCCCCTAATCCATGCGTGCTGTAAACCAGTGCCGTGATTTCAGGATAAATTTCATTTTGATCAAACGTGTGTGTGTGTGTGTGTGTGTGTGTGTGTGTGTGTTTGTTTTAAACCAGGAGAGAAGCCTCACCGCTGCGTGATCTGCAACCAGACCTTCCGCATCAAGAAAACTCTGACCAAGCACATGGTCATTCACTCGGAGGTGCGGCCTTTCAGCTGCCCTCACTGCAGCGCTGCCTTCAAACGCAAGGATAAGCTCAAATACCACGTGGACCACGTCCACAGCGCGCGTCCTCCCAACCCGGCCTCGTCCCAAACACCCGAAACATCCAAACCGGCCGAGGTGTGCGTCCCCGTGGCTTTGGTGCCGGTCCACGTTCCAGAGGAAGCCGGAGCTGATCTGCAGCAGCAGCCGGGTGGATACCAGCCGTCCACTGATCTGGTCTTCCTGGAAAAATACACGCTCACTCCTCAGCCGGCCAACATTGTGCACCCGGTCCAGTCGGATCAGATCCTGGACCCGAGGGAGCCCTCGTACCTCAGCACGCTGCTCGGCCTCGACTCGGCCTCCTCTGAGCACGCTGAGTAGCGTTTTAAAAGCTCACCTAATAAGATCATGAGATGTCAACGGACTTTTATTAACGTTTCCGCCTTTTTTTTTAAACATTGTTTAGTAGTAGTACTGTCAAGAGCAAAAGTTCCCTGTGCATCCCCTGTGTAACATATGAACCATTTAATATGTTTCGCATAGTCAGAAGTGTATGGTAAGATTATAATGAAGAAAAAAAAACAAAAACAAATCACTTCAGATCAGGTATACCACAGGGTTCTTGAGTGAATTCTTGAAACTGATTGGTCGGACGCTGTTGATTAATTTTCGGCTCTCGCGTTGTGTTTACTGATCGCACTCGCTGCATGTCTGTCACATGTGGACGTTATTATGGCTAATAAGCACAAGAGTGTTCCAAGCGCAGTAGATGTGCAACATCATGGTGGGACTGGATGTGAGCGGAGAATAAACAGGATTTGGCCTGGTCTATTCTGTAATAAGCAAATTGCGCACATGTCCTGTAATGGATGCTGTCGATGTACAGCTTGTCGTTACTGCTGATGTAGTGACGTGAGAGATAATGAAATGCCATTATGTTACTCTTTTATCTTTTGCTCTTTATATAATCCTCAACAGGATGATTTGGGTTTATGATACGGCACTTATTGTATAAATGTCCGATGGGTCCAACGGAATATCGTGTGTAAACGTTGCAATGTGATGCTGTAAGTATTCATCGCCGTTGCTGCGAACCCTCTGCATTAGTTCGCATCAGAAGTGACGTAATTAACATTCGTGATATGTTAGAAACTAATTAAACATTTAAATATTTTTTGTGCAAATGTTATGGAATTTGAACAGCAATCCAGTTTCCCACAATTTTGTAGAGATGCTTGAAATGCCTGCTCTAGCCAATGGGATGCCTCTAAATCAATCGCGGTAAGTGGTGAACTTTAATAACTCTATTAGCATAGGCTAATGGTTTGGTACTTCTAATGCACCTCTTTGGCGTGTTCAGGATTTGTTTTCTTATGCTAACTAGTTTAGTAATATTGTGTTTGAGGAAAAACAAAAGTGTTCTAGCTTCAATACATAGTTATTTAGTTATCCTTAAAGGTATTACGTAGAACCCAGCATGCACCTGTTATGTAGAACTTCCTGTCAGAAGGGATGCCAGGAAGCTAAGGATATTTAATTATAGTGAACCCTTAACCCCTTTTTTTTCCCTACAAGTGTTGTTAAAAAAAAATAATTGCAACAAGTGCCGTGTCTGACGCCGGCCATTTTATAGTGGAAAAATATCCTTATTCAATCCCACAATGCACTGGTATAGGTGGTGGATTTCAAGAAAATATTAAATGTGAGTCCCTAAAGCTTATGTGTGAGTGATTTAACGTAGTAGGGATAACGTCATAAAAAAACAATTCATTGTTTTTGCACCGAAATGATGTTCTTAAAAGCTCTACATCATCAAACCAATTTCGCCATTAACATTCCGTCCGCTGCGGTTTCTTTAGCACTCGCTTATCGCCCCTGACTGGAACTATATGACAAAATTTCCAAATCCCGCAGCATGATCTAGAGACTGCTTTCCATTTTATGGACCTATTAAAGTCACAGGTCATACAATCAAAATAGCGGAGTTCTCTTTCTATTGGCGATGCATGCAACCTCAATGACGTCTCTGTTTGTTCTGTAGGTCCAGCGAAAAGGAAACACAAAGCCGAAAGTGATATGCTTTTATTTATTTTGGTCGAACAATGAGCATTTATTCTGAGAAGGATGATTTCTGATCAGTAGCAGGAGCTCTGCAGATGTCTCTCCCCCCTCCTCCTCCC
>JANDJT010000206.1:9990280-10002312 GCA_024331685.1 Stegophilus panzeri | reverse complement strand
AACTCTTCACATGCTAGAGAAAGCATCTGGTTGAATAGTTTACAGGAATTCAGAAATAAACTAAAAAAAACCCCATCCAAACTTTTAATTTCAGAGATTTATTTTCTAAAACCCAAACCAACCAACACTGTTGGTCATAAGACCAATTCTTGAACAGCTCCGACAGCTGCAAATCCTTCTAATACGTTATCGTTTCTACAGTAACAGCTCATTTGCATATGGTACGGAGCTGTTTATTGAGCATTTAAGGAAGGAGTCTCCAATGAAATCCAAGAGGAAAAACAACATAGATAATTATTAGGCTGAATTAACAGCCGAACAGAAGCGTGGTCAAAGCATGATGCTTCACAGTACAGTTGGTATGGTGTTGGTATGGTATTTGTGTTAAACATATTTTTGAGAATTAAGGCCAAAATTACGCTTTGTGAGAATTAAGCTTGGTTTCATCAGCCCATAGTTTAGTCGGGCCATGTCGAGTTATTGATGTGTGGATCAAATATAATCGGAAAAGACAAACTTCAATACCAGAATAAAGTATAAGTGCAAAGCAATCATTGTTATTTTTGCAAACTACCCCCCTCCCCCTCCAGAAAACTGTGTAAACAAGGTTCAATCTTGTATTCATTCACTAAAAATCAATTGAACATACAGACCAGTTCATACAGAAATCAACTATCTTCAGTCTCTTAAAGTTGTATGTTCCATTACATTCGACCGTTTACATTTTTGGACCGTTTCAACAAAGAAAACGACGAGGCAGCGATATCGTTTCATCGTAAACTTTATTGTTTCAAGATCGGTTTTTTTCCTTTCTTTAAGTAACAATCACTATCTTCGACTGGTCTTCATGCGGGAATTGATTTTTTCACTGAAACTCTCAAACCATATAAATATGTCTCCTTCAGTTCGAGTGTAGTTACTAAGAAGATATATATATTTGGTTCAAAAGCCTGCCAGAGTAGCGACCTGTAAACAAAATCCCTAAAATGTTCAGTACACATCGTGCTACATTTTCTTTAAAAAACTGATCAAATGAACCTTAGAGGCATGTGGTGTCCAGAGAAGTGTAAAGTGTAAAACGCAAAAGATACACTTACATTCTCCATAGATTGCGTTTCCGTTAACGCAGCTGACGTTTCTTTTCTGTTTAAATCCACTACAGTAAAATGTCTTCTGTTCACCCTCCATCAGATATTCATCAGGATGACCGGAATCAAAACGGGTCCTATCCAGTGTACATGGAGCTGTGAAACAGAACGCAATAAGAAACCGTGTATTAATGTCGCTGAATTACGAATTAATTTGTTCTCTCAGCATTGCATGTTTTAGGTCATAACTAATACTCACGTTTACACACCGGGAGCTCCGTCCACTTCCCCGTAACACATCTTATTTCAGCAGGTCCTTCTAGCTTGTAAAACGGCAAACACTCAGCTGATAATCTCATTCCACCTTTCAGCTGAGCAATGTGGCCATTTTCTAAACGAGGCTCCGTTCGACATTTTCTGACTGAAACCCAGAGACATTCGGTGTCAGGATGTGAAGATTTAAAAGACTTTAACATTAAATAGATATACATCTATAATGGGAATGCAGTGCACATGATTACAAAATAAGCTTGTGCTCAAGTGATGTTTTCTTAAATTGTTTTTATAGAACCCGTGAGATTGGGTGAGAAGGGGCAGGGCTTAAGGTGCATTCACGCCGTGTCATAATTACCGTAATTGTGAGATTCTGACTTGTAAAAAAAAAATTTAATTAAAATGCGCTCACATCCTTGTAAATACAACTTGTAAACTAGGGATTTTCTGGGAGCGCCGACTCGTACCACCCGACCACTGTGACGTCATACGGAAACACTCAAAATGGAGGCGGATTCATGAGTTAAAAAAAAAAGTCGTTATCGCGTAATATTTCTGTGTAATAATTCGCATCATTGACTATTATTAACGTTTTAATAATGCGCAATTAATCCGAAAATAAACGAAAAGATGTACAATAGGGTTTAATGGCATTTTGCAGCTCGGAGAGGAATGTCCGGGTTGTCGTCTCGTAATTACGATAATTCCGACATAGTGTGAACCAGCCCTGGTAATATAATATCATAGCGGTGTAATATCGTGTGTGGACAATAAAATCGTTATTGTCGATTATCGGGGTCCAAGCACTAATGTGCATTTAATATAGTGGTACCATGTGCTATAAATCAAACCGCTGATTACAGAGATTTAGTACATTGAAGCAGAGATGCCCAAAACCCACACTGACTGACTGACCAAAATGTGAATATGAAGCCAAAATGTGTTAAAAAGTTCATTAATCGAGTTAGAAATCGATTTGCAAAACTTACAGCATCCCCATTGACTGAGGAGAAATTTTGTAGATTTTAAAGGGACGATAATGTTTATTCATTAATAGTATCTGGACTCGATTCTACTCCTTGCTCGAGCTCATAGCAGGAAAAAAAAATTAAGTAATTAAGTCATTTTCTCATTTGTGAGCATTATTATAGGGCTGAGTTCCACACCTGTACGAGGAGTTGCGCTTCTCACAGGACTTCCTGCATCTGAAAGATCTGATAAAGTGTAAAATTCATTCGGTAAATTAATCTTCATAATCTTCACCGACACCCACCAACAAACTTTCAAGTGAAAAATTGAAAAATGTTTTTAAAGAAATGAGCTGTCATGATTACCGTCAGAAAATTCTGAAACCTGATGAGGAAATACTGCAGTTTCACCTGTAAGAGAGTATTTTTTGGGTCTTTTTTTTAGATAACATTTTCACTTTATTTATTCCTCACTGAGCTTATGGAATGACCAAACCTCAAAAAAGCATACCTAGAACGGTCAGAATATCATCACAATCAGGTGCAGGGCTCCATATACCATACGAACAAGTCATAAATTCTAGAGCAGCCTGCGCATACAGTTCTGCACAAACGTATTTAAGCATGTCGCCGTTTTCAAAAACATCCTGGTTAGGATACATGACGGTCACATTGAAAACTTTAGCCGGGGAATCACACGTGTGAGGTTTTCCTGTGAGGAAAAACAAACAAACTCATCTTTGTTTTCTAGCCTAAGAAGACAGCGTTGTTCGGAAATATCAGTCGTGTTTGCGGACGCTTACTTTTGCACACTGGCAGCCTCCAAGTCGCGTTTAGACATAATGCAAAATCCGTTCCGTCGAACTCGTAGCCTCGGTCGCATACGAAAGGAAGAAGGCTTGCGTGAGGATAGAACGCCGCTGGGTGATGTGCAGGTTTAGCGTGTGACACATATGGGGTAAGACAGGATGTTGAATCTGGAACAAGAAATAAAAGAACACTTCAAGGTGTTTATTGTTTAATTTGCTGTTATGGATTGCGTGGAGACTTGATTAGCCTTAAAATGTTCTATTTCCTTTTTCCCCATCCCTCACTAGATCTCAGGTTCATCATATTCCTGTTCCTGTGGTCTTCTGGTGTTATCGGCCATCCACCGCAAGCCTCGACATGCTTTTCTGCTCACCACGCTTGTAAAGAGTAGTTGTTTTGAGTTAACTGCTGCTGACTGGTTGCTAGTCGCACCATGCTGTCTTGACCTGTACTTGTAGAATTTTATGCATTATACAGCTGCCACCTGATTGGCTGATTTGATAACCGCATGAATGAGCAGGTGTACAGGTGGTGCTATGTAAGTGGCTGGCGAGTGTATGCTTTTGCATGTTTGTAAAGATTTGTTGAAATTACTCACCGATACAGTGAGGGCTGTGTGACCACGTGCCATTACCGCACGTTATCTCTCCCCAACGTGTTCCGAGAGCAGGTTTCCGACCCGTGTCACAGCCGTAGGAAATATTAACGCCGTGTTCATAAATCTCCAAGTGCGGGACCAAAAAGCCGTTTTCAAGCGGCGGACACGGACAGTTTTCTGCACAATTATTTATATTCGTTAAAATGAAAAGATTGCGTGGTGTGCAAAAATCTTGGCACCCACCAAAATCATATATATAAAAAAAATTATTTAATAAAAATTCACAATGTCTATGGTATGTCAGAAAAGCACATTATGGCATAATTTATCATGTAATTTATCTTCATATTGCCCAGCCCTAACTCAGGGTGGTGGTTCCACTGAGAAATGCATGGTAAGAAAAAAAACCCCCAAAAAAACAAAGAAATCCTCAAATAGGTAATAAGTGATTCATTAAAACACGTTATTTGTTTTGCACACAGTTGTGTTTTCACATATAAAATACAGCCAGCTTACAAATCCATTAAAAAAAATACAGCAGTGTCTTGTGTGAATTTGTTAATAATAATAAAAAATAAATAAATAAAAAAGTGCAATTAATTTAGTATATTTACAACAAAACTATTCACTGTCTTTGAACACGAGAATCTCCTTTTGGATCATTTTTCCAATGGATGTTCTGTTATTACTGAACACTAAGAGCACTTACCCATCACCGCCCGACATGACCAAACACAAAAAGCCAGGATAATAATCTTCATCTTCATCTCTGCTGTCGTTCTTCACCTCAGCTTGCAGCATAAAACCTTCAAAACAAGTTGCTTCGCTTATAAGTGGCATTAATGATTTGCCCGACTTCACCAGAAATTTCATCATTGCGGATTTCATAACCCTCAAATGCTGGCGTGCCAAATTAAAGAAAAAGTAGGACACATTAAAAATGCGAACGTTGAAATGCTGAGCTTTATTGATGATACTGGTTTGTTAAGCAAAAGGAAATGACCAGGCGGAAATACCATCGGTTTCAGAGTAAACTTTATTGTTTCAGATTTGTTTTTTTTTCTTTCTTTAGGTAACAATCCACCAATCCAAGTTCAGGCTAGAATTGATTTTTCATTGAAACTCTCCAGTGCTCCAGATTTACATTCCATCGCTCTTGAAACGTGTAAATGCGTCTTCGCTAAATGCTAACAGCTGAAAAATAAGTCGGGGATTAAACGGGTTTAGCCTCGCAGCCAGGCTGAATGGCTTTTTCTTCTTAGCAGATTTTCAAAATATATATATTTGGTTCAAAGGCGAGCAGGAGGAAGATTTCTGATCAGAAGTGGGAGCTCTGAAGACGTCCGTTTTTTCTCTCAAGATTTAGCTGTCGATCCAGCGTACTGTCAAAACAAGCGCACATAGACATGAATGAATATATCTGAATTAAGCTTTAGCATCAGTATCAGCGCTGGACTACAGACAGTGTTACTCTACTGATACAGATATTATTATATAATAATTGTATTTAGTTACGATAAAAATGTGCTTACGTACTTACGCTGCTTGTTAAGCGACCTGTAAACAAAATCAAACAAAATCATCAAAATCCCCAAAACGTGTAGTGCGCCCTCTCATTCTAAACGTTCTTAAAAACTGATGAAATCAACCTTAGTGGCATTCATCATAACCATGCTGAAATAAAGGACAAAAGAATCAGTGTAAAGGCGTAAAGCTAAAGTTATTTTTCCGAAAACAGAACGTATAGGCTACACCTACGTTCGAAATAAGTCACTCTTCCGTTAAAGCAGCTGATGGTTCTTTTCTTACGTGATCTACTAGCCTAAAACATCTTCTCTTTGCCCTCCTTCGTCAGCTTGACTAGAAGCAAAACGTGTCCTATCCAGTGTACACGGAGCTGGGGAAACAGAAAATGACAATAAACCATCCAACCATAAAGCATGAGCTCTGTACATGGGATTTTACATGCGGAGTCATGTGGGCCGGGAATCGAACCGCCAACCCTACGATTAGTGGACGACCCACTCTACCACCTCTACCAACCCGCTCTACTACCTTTACCAACCCGCTCGACCACCTCAACCAACCCGATCTACTACCTCTACCACCTCGACCAACCCGCTCTACCACCCCTACCACTACCACCTCGACCAACCCGCTCTACCACCTCGACCACTACCACCTCGACCAACCCGCTCTACCACTACCACCTCTACCATCTTGATCTACCACCTTTACCAATACCACCTCTACCAACCCGCTCTACCACCTCTACCAACCTGCTCTACCACCACAGTTACTGAGAGACAGCTATTTTTGGTAAACGCAACACCACCATATACATGAAACTCTCCAGGAGGGAGCGGCTGGCTGTGGCTCAGGTGGTAGGGTTATCCACTAATCGTAGGGTTGGCGGTTCAATTGACTCTGGCCCACATGACTCCACATGCTGAGGTGTCCTTGGGCAGCCCCAAGTTGCTCCCTATGGCAAGCTAGCGCCTTGCATGGCAGCTCTGCTACCATTGGTGTGTGTGTGAATGGGTGAATGAGAACCAGTGTAAAGCACTTTGTAGAACCGCTATGGTTAAAAAAGCGCTGTATAAGTGCAGACCATTTACCATTTACCAAAATCCTAGGACCAGTTCGCAAAAGTGGACAAGCATGTTCTCACGTAGATTTTCTTCAACTGAACAATTCAACATTCGAAATAATAATGATAATGAGTCTTTATTGATCACATATACATTACAGCACATTCTTTTCTTCGCATACCCCAGCATGTCAGGAAGTTGGGATCAGAGCGCAGGGTCAACCATGATACAGTGCCCCTGGAGCAGAGAGGGTTAAGGGCCTTGGTCAAGGGCCCAACAGTGGCAGTCTGTCAATGCTGGGGCTTGAACCCCCGACCTTCCTATCAGTAACCCAGAGCCTTAACTGCTAAGCCACAACTGCCCCTGCCAAGCCACCACTGCCCCTTATAAATATACCTATATTGAACTTTCTAGAGTGAGACTATTACTACGTTTATGTTTTATGTGACTTACATGGAAATGAATCGAGCAGAACAGACCGCTGTAGATGTGTGTAGTGCAGCAGGCGGCAGGATTCAGAGCTTTAGAACTTACGCTTACACACTGGCAGCCTCCAAGTCCCACCTTCACAAAGCGCATATCGTGTTCCTTCAATCTCGTAGCCGCCGTCACATCCAAATCTTACAGTGCTTCCTGCAGGATAGGACGCTGCTAACTCGTTTTCAGGTTTGGCGTTTGGCACGTGTGGGGCAGCACACGCCGCATCTAGAACTAGAACAAGGAGCAACACAATGTTACTCAACCTTTCTCAAACTCAATTAAAACACTGCATATTATATATTACATTATTTTAATAACTCTATTCACTACATCTCTCTCTCGCTCTCTCTCTTTCAACCAGGAATATGAACACAGTTCTGCACAAAAATATTAGTCTTGTTTGCACAGAGGACGTGTACCTTTACAAGCCGGTAGCCTCCAAGTTCCATCATCACAAACCGCGTAACGTGTTCCTTCAAATTCATAACCGCTGTCGCATACAAATCGAAGAGTTTCTCCAGGACTGTACAACATTTTTAACGCATTTGCAGGCTGGGCGTTCGGCACACTTGGGGCAAGACAGGATTTTACATCTGGAACAACAAACAGAAGGACGTTTATATGTGTGGCTTTAAATCTTTTATTGATTGATTTATTTGTGTGTGCTTTACCTCCGATTGCAGTGCATTACAGACTCCTCTGTATGTATTCATTTCAGATTAAAATAAAGAAATAAATCATTTCAATTCCTACAATATTATAATTACTTGGCACACAGCATCTTTACTTTCACGATTTCAGCCGATTTTAATTTTGATATTTACTTATCAAAAAACCCCAAAACAGACCCAGGACACTGAAAGTTAATATGATTTGTTTTTATTTTTTTCTGGATTGTTGGTGTTATTGTTTGACGTCTCCGTCCATGATGCCTGATCAACATCGGCGTTGTTCATCTGATATGCCGTGGGTTTGAATTCTTCCCCAAACTCCTCCAGGGAAATTTCCATCCTCATCCAGAATTTCTGGCGTTTTGTTCTATGACTGTTTTTTTTTTTTTTTTTTTTTTTTTTTTCCTTTTTTTCTTTTTTTAAGTAACTGCTAGATAAAGGCAAAGCCTTCCCGTCAGCTTATCCTTGGGTATATGCCTGGGTAAACTGATCATGAAACAGAGCTGTTCGGATCGGATCATGGAAGTCATCATCTTCGCTTATTCCTACAAGGAGCTACGCTGCAGCACACTTTACCTTTACACACCGGCAGTGTCCAGACTCCATCTTCACACTGTGCGGAATCCGTTCCTTTGAACTCATAGCCGCCGTCACATCCGAATCGGACAGAGCTTCCAGAAGGATAGGATTCTGCTAACGCGTCTGCAGGTGTGGCGTTCGGAACACGCGGGGCAGTACTACACGGTGCTTGATCTAGAACTAAAAATGGAACGTTTATACGTGTGGCATAATTAAAAAATATATATATATTTACAATTTACCTCTGATCTGTAGCAGATTTTAGACTTAACCCCGCTTTATCATTCTCATCTAATTTTTCAAAAATCCTAACATATTCGCTCGGACCTTCTCGAACGCAGTTATATTCCTACAGCTACGTACCAACTGAAGATCTTGTGTTTATTTTAGAATAACGCCATTCTGATACAGAAACAAGAGTCATTTTTGCAACGACGACCCTTACCTTTACACACCGGCAGCGTCCAGACTCCATCTTCACACCGTGCAGAATCCGTTCCTTCGAAATCGTAGCCGCGGTCGCATCCGAATCTAACAGAGCTTCCAGTAGGATAGGATTTTGCTAACGCGTCTGCAGGTCGCGCGTTCGGAACGTGTGGGGAAGCACACGGTGCATGATCCAGAACTAAAAACCGAACATTTATACATTTGTGGATTTGTTTATTTTTAAAATTATTTATTTTTATAATTTACCCCTGATCATAGCACATTGTTAACTTAACCCCTCCCCCTACAGCTGCATACCAAACGAAAATCTCATCTTTATCAGTACTGCATTGTTATAATAAAATACAGAAACATTAGTCATGTTTGTAAGGAGGACGCTTACTTTTACACACCGGCAGCTTCCAAGTCCCATCTTCGCACAGTGCATATTTGGTTCCTTCGAACTCGGAGCCGCGGTCACATACAAAACGGACGGAGCTTCCAGTAGGATAGAGCGCCGCTGTAAACTCGTCCGCGAGCTCGGCGTTCGGCACAAATGGGACAGTACATGATGTCTGAACTGGAACATTATAGAAAACAGAAATACGTAAATACACACGTGACTTTACGTGTAAAATGTCCTGTAGTCATGCGAGTGCACAGATGGTGATCGATCGTACAGGGGTTTAGATTGAACCCGCCTGTTATTATTCATCTCAAATTCAATTCATACTCACATGTTCACTCCTATTATATTACTTTATATATTATGTTTACTTTAATATACATTTATGATGAAATTTTTATATGAATTAAACGGAAACCAAGAACACGACAATGTTAATGTTAACGCAATGAATGAACACGTACGTTTACAAACGGGCAGATTCCAAGTTCCATCTTCACACAGGGCATAATGTGTTTCTACAAACTCATAGCCGCTGTCACATACATATCCGAGAAAGCTTCCAGTGGGATAGGATGCTGCTAGCTCATTTTTCGGCTTAGCGTTTGGCACAACTGGCGCAGTACACGAAGACTGACCTAGAACAAAACAAAACAAAACAAAACCCCAGATTATTTATACATCACGACGACGTGAACAGTGGAAAGTTTTAACAGAGCGTGTCGGTCTGTTGAACCTTTTCGTGTGGCAGAGTGGGCGTGGTCAAGCGCCAGCTGCGGACAGAGAAGTGATGATTCTCACCTGTATCGTGTTACCAGCAGTCTACTTATTTGTGACTCTTTGTGTTTTTAGTAACTGCTGTAATGAGAGCGATACACTCGACTGCGCGAATGCCGCGAGTCCTTGACAAACTCTTTTTGCTGTTGATTTGTCCATTTTTGTTGAGTTGTTGAAAGTGTGCTAAAAGGCGCGGGGACCGAATGAACGTGAGCCTGGAGCTCTTTCCGGAAAATTCCGCCTGCCTCCCGAGTCTTCCTCCGCACGCTTACACGCCAGGGTTCTAGAGTGGTGCTGAAACCCAGGATCTGGGAGGACTCGGACGCTGCCATGAAAGGCTCCCCGCTTGGCAAGCTTGTAAAGTCCTTTGCCATCCTCCATCAAACTCAACACCAACTCCTTGATGTGCACAACGAGCAGCAGCAGCTCTTCAAAGCCCGTGGTCCACACATGATACTCACCAAGCTCTTCCGAGGCCTTCTTGGAGATTTTAAAGTGTGCGGCAGCTGCGTGGGAATGTCGGAAGAGGAATGGGCTCTATGAGTCCTTCCCTTGTTCTCGGTGGAAACCCTGCTTGCCACTGGCACCATGGAGGCAGCTGGAGCATTCAAGCGTCAAAAAGACACCTGAGGAGCACCGGCAACACTTTTCGACATCAGCCACCCCTTCGCCTACACAGCAGGTGAAGGACTCTTGTTGCTGATGGCAGAGGAGCAGGACTCGGAACAGCTCATCGAGCTGGTGGTACTGGAGCTGTATTTGTCGGTCGACTCCTGACAGGAACGGTGGAGTGGGTCCAGTACCACCGGCCCACATCCTGGATGAAGCTGTTCACCTGGTGGATCAAATCCAGGCATTTCCTTTTTACCCCCTGCTCTCTCTCACTCACTCCTCCCCGGACCCCAGCTACCCATTCCCCAAATACAGCAATACAAGGGTAAATATTACTACCATGCTAGCCATGTTATCAGCATGTAAATGTGCTAGTATATAATTACTGAATGAATCATAACGTTTATTGTTAGGTGCTTGTTATTATCCCTTGCTATCCCTCCTCCACCACTGGCACTGAGCCATTTACCTCTGATCATAGAGTATTCTAGATTCAAAGCCACCTGTATTATTCTTATTTCCATGTTTACAAGACAGAAGAAAACAGACCAGGATTAAAATCCCCACCCAAGCTCATGACAGAGAAAAAGTTTTTTTTATTTCTCAGATTATCGCTCCGATTCTGATCTCGCCTTCCGCGATCTCCGAGCTCCTTGTTCTGACCCACATCACCCACATTATTCCGCCGATAAGGTCATGGGCTGTAACTCTTCATCGAACTGTGAGCTTTGGTTTAGAGAAGAAACTTTACACTGTCGATGAACATGAGAAACTCGGTCAATCCGTTACATTACTGTTAGCTTTTCAACGCAAACCTTTCCGATATTACTGAACGCTAAGAGCGCTTACCCATCACCGCCTGACATGACCAAACAGAAAAAGCCAGGATAATAATCTTCATCTCTGCTGCTGTTCTTCACCTCGGCTCGCAGCATAAAACCTTCAGATGAACCACAGACCAGACGTTCACTTCTGAACAAGTCGCTTCGTTTATACACAGCGTTAATGATTTACCTTCATGCCTCCCTTTTACCAGAAACTACAAATCTAGTGCAAGATTTCGCCATTGCGATTTCGTAATTCCGAATACGGACGCGCCAAAACAAAGAAATTAAACAAAAGTAGAACAATTTATTCACATTGAGTTATTTATTGAAATTCCCTGCACTGGTTCCGAGTTTTGACAAAATCGGAGTTGGGAAGTGTTATGACTCTGACATTTAAATTCATATTGACTCGTCAATTTCTGTGTATCCTTATTTTGGGTGCAAACCAATCATTGGGGGGGGGGGGGAACAAGAACAACAACTATGTAATGACAAAGATTTAGTGTTTGAATATGAACAAATATACAGTTCTATACTGCAGCAGTGTGAATATGATCAGTAGTGACGCTGTGTGTTCTTATCATGTAAAGGACGGAAGGTAAACACGGTCCCACTTTATCAAGCAAAGAAAAACGACCAGGCAGAAATATCATTTTAATCATAAACTTTATTGTTTCAGATCGGGTTTCTCTCGGTTTATGTAACAATCCACCATCTTCAGCTCGTCTTCACAACTTTACATTCCTCGCCCTCTCGCATGTGTAAATCATTCTTCTTTAGTTCCACTGAAGTTACTAAATCAATAAAGAGCTTCTTAGCAGATTTGCAAAATACATTTTGGTCGAACAGTGAGCATTTATTCTGAGAAGGATGATTTCTGATCAGTAGCAGGAGCTCTGCAGATGTCTCTCCCCCCTCCTCCTCCC
>JANDJT010000206.1:9952706-9969663 GCA_024331685.1 Stegophilus panzeri | reverse complement strand
TGTCTATATGCTGATTGGTCTTTAGCAGAGTTGTCCAATCTTCAGGTAACCTTCTTCTGCAACCACACTGGCCCATTCTGGATAAGACTGGACAACCCTGATCTAAAGCAAATAACTACTAAAGGTAAGTGCCACTTTGTTGAGTTCTAAATCTGTCATGTTGACTTGACATCACTCCATATACAGGGAAGGAACTAGTAGATGAGAAGACTTCCCACTGTTGACGAATGGCAATTTCAAGTTTTCATTTTCTTTGTATTTTCCTGCTTGGAGGTGGGGAATTACAAGTTGCAAACTCGAGTCAAACGCAGCATTATTCTTGTCTTCTTGATCAAGGAAAGAGCCAGGCTTCCACATTCAGTGGAATAGCAGAGACTCCCTGTTATTTTGCACGAAGCTGTTAACTGCCTTGGTACAAAAGCACAGAGGAAGGGAAACCGCTCCCAGCCTTTTTCGAGCATAGACCTCTTGCTGATAGGTGAACTTGGTGACCAGTACTTTACAGAAAATTTTCCAGTCACGTTCAGTGTCTTATTGAGCAACGAAAGAGCCAGGCTTCCACTTTCGATCCCTCCCTGTCCACATGCTGGATCACGTCCGCTTTGTACTTTCCAACCCAACAAGAGATGCAAATGCTTTTACCTCAGACGTCATACCGCAAGCAATTTTCGGCGTATATGTACTTTTTAAAATGGACGCTGGATTACGAACAGGCTTCCTGAAGAGATTTTCACTGCTTGGGTTGGACACCGGTAGCCTGAAGTAAAACATTTATGACGTAAGCACACATTAACTACCATCTAACCGGACTTTCGTTTAGTCATTAAATTAAACATCTACGAGCCTGTACAACACCCAGTTTTTATTTCTGACCCAATCTGACCCAAACAGAAACGGCTCACACACACACACACACACACACCATTTACATTTACACTTTGGCTTTTATTTTGCGGAAAACTGATTAGATTCAATTCAGATTATTTGCTATAAAACAGGATCTTGGCGGATTTTTTTTAAAAACTAGCCCAATCTGGCAACCCTGTGGGAAACGGTCCAGTCTGCTGTTCCTCCCCCAAAGCATGGGGCAGCATCATTCCTTCCTCAGTGTGCAACCATTTATTAGTGCTGCTGCAGTTCCTATTTTGACCACTAGGAACTAAATGTGGAAGCTCCTAGATCTAGACAGGTGACCAAATCAACAGAAAAACAAAAACAAACAAAAAAAAACCTGCTTTGATCTGTCAAATAAGCGATACGGCACTGCAAATGGGGACTTTATTAAAGATGAACACATGGTGGCCATTTTGTTTACAAATGTCACAATCTCCCGAGTATAAACTTACCAAATTTAACAAAACTCTAAGTGGGCGGAACTAAACGGTTCTTCAGGCGTTTTTTGTTTTTTTAAAGGAAAAAGGGAACCGCTGGGAAATTAAAACCCAGTGTTTTGTTTGTAGGAGCACAGGATTCATGAGATATGGCACAAAACAAAAAAATAAAAGCGCGCTAGAGCTACAGTGCCACCGTTTGGTCGAATGGGCCCGGTCTCGCCCGAGTAGCGGACGTGAGTACTACCTCTTAACCAAGTTTGACGTCTTTACGACAAAAATCCTAACAATTACAATAAGGTTCCGGCATCTTCCACGCACATTCGGTTATTGAAAGAGCTCAGGAATGAAAGGCTGCGTGGCTCTAAATGAACAGCCCGAATATAAGGCGCCTAACCCTCTATAAACCTAGATGTGCGTGTCTAAACCGTGTCCGAGTACGATGAAAAATTCCTCCAGGCTTTCGACATGTTTATTTCTCCACCAGGGGAGCGAGTGAGCATTGAAACCCCCCTCCCAATCTCAATAAAACGAACACATCCTCGGCGAGTTTAAAAGGCTGTGCGTATCGAGAAGGAATAATGGTCGAAATATTCACTTCTTCAAATGTCTTTTGATGAACAAAAGCGCAAGAGGAAGCACGTTTCCTGCCACTGTAACCTAATCTGTCTAGTGTGAGAAAGCTTCTTTCTGCAAATCTGATGTGTACGTGTTCCCCCCCACCCCCACTGTAGCAAATCATTCGTGATGCGAACGAAGCCACATGAAAGATCAGTTTACAGAAGGATCCTGGCAAAACACATGAAGACTACACAGCTGGATGAGCAAGAGAAAGAGAGAGAGAGAGAGAGAGAGAGAGAGAGAGAGAGAGAGACCCATTCTGTGGTCTGTTAATGTAGTGGGAGGGAAGATAAAAGGGTCATGTGAGTGGAGTGCGCACACACACACATACCCAAGTACACTAGCATTTCCCTTCCCTTCCCCCAGCACACAGTGGTGGCGCGAGGACAGCGAGGCAACACAGCGTTCAGCGGAAGCGCGGATGAACGCTTCGTGAAGCGGCAGTGGGTAAAAATAGACCGTCAGACGCAGCTGCAGAGACGAACGAGAGAAACTGAGAGAACGCAGGAGCACAAACGTGGATTAAAAAAAAAAAAAATACAAAAAAAAAAGCCACCGTTCTGCCTAGCAACACACACACACAGAGCCGTGAAATATCTCAGCTTCAAGCCCCGGTCAACTTGATTCGGGTTCCACCCTCGGGAGTGACTAATATACACGAGGAGGAGTCTTAAACATCACAAAAAAAACAAATAAAAAAAACCCCCACCACACAAGTCCACATTCTTGGCTGCGGCGAGAGGAGCGTTTCGAGGGGAAAAGCAGGCTTTTGGACGGGATTGTGAAAGCGCGTTAAAATGATGCGCACGGGAAAGTGGCACGAGTCGGGCTGCCAGCATGCGCCGGTAAAAACGAGGCACACCCATGGCGAGCGTGCCGTTATCTCCGAGCGACAGCTTCCATTCTGAGAAAGGTACGTACGTCAGGCTGCACTCGACGCCACGCAATTCCCCCAAACCAACCCCCCCCCACCTTGTCTGTTTGTTTCTTCGCTTTTCTGAAAAACTGCATGATGCGGTACATCGGCAAATGGGTTGTAATGCGTGTTCATAAACCACCGTCGTCGTCATCATCATCATCATCAGGTGTCAGCAAAAAAAGAAAATTTTCAGTGTGCGTTTGAGCTAGCTTCCTACGTGTTCAAACTCAAGTGCATCCCGAGAGTCACTAAAACATTTTTATTTAACGTTTTATTTTACGTTTTATAAACATTTAACGTTTTATTTTACACGCATTTTTTTGTTGTTGTTTTATTAAATACAGAGCCAAACCCAAAAACACATCAGTTTTTATCCCTGAAAACGTTTATGCAAAAAAAGGGCACCCGTTAATATCCCACCAGCAGAACAGTCAGTGCTGACCGAACAGATGGAGAGAAATGTTTATATAATTTAAAAAACAAAACAACCCTAATAAAATGCTCCAACATCTGGCCGCCGTTAGCAGACGAACACCGGCGCAAAATGTTTGCATGAGATGTTTGTTCGTACTCAAATCAGATCTGAGGAAGTGTTAGAAATTTCGCTTTGTACGTCAGAGTGCTTTCGTTCACTGCTGTGATTGTTTTTAAATGTTCATCATCAGCAAATTCCGATACTACTGTATATACCGTAGCCCTTAACTAGCGTTTAAATATGTTGCCAGTAACAAGGATGGACTACTGATGTGATAAAAATGAAGTTGTTTAGGAAATTCCACAATTTACAATAGCGTGCTGGAAAAAAAAAATAAATAAATAAAAAGAAAAAAGGTATTTAATTACAGTATTTAATGACAGAGTTGATTTTTCCCTCCTTTTCAGTATCAAATAATGTTCTGACGTACTTTCGACTCTGTAGGATGTGACTCGAAACACGCCATGTGGGGTTTTTTTTGGGTCGTTTCTCTCTCGCTCCCCCCCATGGTGACCTTTAACCTGTACTCCCGCCTTCATGTGGTTCTTCCTGGTCACAAGCAGCTCTTTGTTCCGAGTCGGCAGCTGTGCGCTGCGGAGAAGCTGAAACTAGCCTTCATGCTTCAAGGGGGGGGGGGTCTGGTGGTGTCATGAACCATTATGTCAACAATGGATCATAGTTAATATAAATAATCGTAAAAGCGGGTTTTAAAAAAGGGCCGTGACACATGTTCCTGAGTTGTGCTTCCTCTGAAGGGCCTGCTTCTGGAACGCAGGTCTCCATGACACACTCCTTCACTGAGTAACTAGGGGAAAGGTGATCAACAGTTGTTGGGGTGGGCTTTTTGTTTTTGGGACGAGCACACACTGATCTCTGCGTAAAGCCGTGGATTAAAGACGAGTTGAAAACAGTTTCCAACTGATCTCACAAGTTTCCACTTGAATGCCTGTGCTCTTATTACAACCAGTGCAATCCGGTGAAGGAAAGGGAAACAAAAAAACCAAAACAAACAAACAAAAAAAACAAATCCATCACCCACACTATGGAAAAACAGAGGCGTAAGAACACCACAACGACGAGGAAGATGAGGACGAGGAGGAGACCATTAACGGAAGCAACGACACAAACTAGCCATGCCCGAGCACTGCGACAGAATATCGACATCCTGAAAAACCGCTTCGTAATTGCTGGCAGTTTTATAATTACTAATAGTCATTTCACATCCTTGGCCCCGCCTCCCAAAAGTACAGCTAAAACTCCACGAGGTCAGACGTGAACGATTCTCCAAAAACAAACAAACAAACAACTTTCTCCAAGACATTTCTACAACACGTGATCAATGCACATTGCCATATATAGGTTTGCTCGCAATCACCCCCCCCCCACTTAATGTCTTTAATTGGAAGATAAATGAGAAAAGGTAAAAATAAATAAATAAATAAAAAACAGAGAGAGAGAGAGAGAGAGGGGAAAAAAAAAAAAAAAAAAAAAAACAAAAACAAGAAAGAAATTTTGGGGTAAAAATGTTTCCATTACTTTATATATTTTCAGCTCGCTGTATATAGCAACTCTTGCTGTAGCGTTTTGCCCTACTGTAACACACCACCAAATAACCCATACACAGCACTCATCTACTTTACATACCCCCCCCCCGGGGTAAAACAGCTGCACGGATGAAACCCGAAACTGTCAGCTGGATCCAGGCCCTTACGCTGGCACCTGTCTGTCTTTCTTCGGGAAAGCCGTGAATAACGCCGGCATGTTCACTGTAACTGTCGAGCTATGGGAATAAACGAGCCTGGAGACATTTCTCTGAGTGATGACGTGTCACATTCGACCTTTCGCAAGCGCTGGAAATCAATCAGCCCCGTTCACTCATGCAGAAGCCTACACTGTGGACAGCATTCAAATAAAAACCGATAAAAAAAATTAAATAAATAACCCCCCCCCCCAACTCCAGCCTCGATGCCTGGCTAACAGGTCCATTGGATCTGCCTCATTACAGAGGCACAAGTTTCATTAGCTAGCTACCGAGTCACATACTGGCTCATTTACACGACTACAGCACAGAAATTCATTGGACAGAAATGATTAAATATATAATGGGGAAAAAAAACAAAATGAAAGAAAGAAAAACAAAAACGCTAGAAAATAGAAAGAAATTGACAAACAAAAACAAACAAACAAAAACAAATAAATAACAGGGAAGGAAGGAAAGGAAGAAAAACAACAAAAAAGGAGAAAAAGAGAAAGATTAAGAAACAGGAAACCAAAAATAAAGAAAAAAAAAACAAAAAGGAAAGGAAGACAAGTTGGGGAGGGGTAAGAAAACACAAAGTAATGAGGAAGGAAGGAAGGGTTGGTCTCAGAATGGTGGAGATTGTGGCGATCACCCGTGATGTAACTTCTCTGCGTCATGTTCTTTTTTGAGTTATTTAAGATGACGTGAAAAACATGCGGCTTTATATTCATGCTCGTGACGCTAGTGGTTTTTTTTTTTTTTTGTAGCGTTATTAATATTTCACCTGTAATTAATCGAGCTTCTCTCTGCCTGCAGGTCTTTCAGCGTCTGAACAGACCCGAGCAGGAGTACCATGCGGTGCAGGCGTCGGCACTGCTACGCGCGAGTAGCGGGATTGCTCGCTTTGCTGGGATGCGTCGTCCTCATCATCTTCTTCCGCCGAATCATGGACGAGCCGACCTTCGAGAAAGAAGTGGCGGCGACGCCAAATCATTCGCCGACCAGGTCCCTGGTGAACAGCACCCTTGTTTCGACTCAGCCGGCGTTAAGGACCGCCGCGGGATCGAATCGGAGTTTAGCCAAGGAAGAGAACGCAGAAAGCTTCCTTAAAGTCGAACCTTACAAGTACATCATCAACGAACCGGACAAGTGCAGGAAAAATAACACTTTCCTAGTGCTGCTGATCCCGGTTGAGCCTCACAACGCTGAAGCCAGGAACGCCATTCGGAAGACGTGGGGCAACGAAAGCGTGGCTGAAGGAACCGTGCGCCTGTTTCTACTGGGTGTGAAAGATGGTGCGCGTGATCCAGGGCTGCGTGACCTACAGCAGCGCTCCCTCAGGGCGGAGAGTCAACAACATCGCGACATTATCCAGCAGGATTACGTCGACTCATACTACAACCTCACCATCAAGACGCTAATGGGGATGCACTGGGTGTCGAGGTACTGCCCGAACTCCAAGTACGTCATGAAAGTGGACAGTGACATGTTCGTAAACACCGAGTACCTCATCCACAAGCTCCTCAAAGCAAATGTCCCACAGGAGATGTACTTCACCGGGTACCTAATGCGAGGCTACAAACCCAATCGAAACAAGGACAGCAAATGGTACATGCCTCCTGAGCTGTACCCCAGCGGAAGCTACCCCACGTTTTGCTCGGGAACCGGCTACGTCTTCTCCGGCGACATGGCCAAGCGGATCTATGCCACGTCCCTGAGCATACGCAGGCTGCACCTGGAGGACGTCTACGTCGGACTCTGTCTCTCCAAACTCAACATAGAACCCATGCTGCCACCCAACGAGTTTCTCTTCAACCACTGGAAGGTTTCCTACTCCAGCTGCAAATACAGCCAGCTCATCACCTCGCACGAGTTTCGCCCGAATGAGCTTGTCAAGTACTGGGAGCACCTCCAGAAAAACAAGGACAGAGCATGCAAAGTGCCCAAAGCGCAGCTTGCCAAGAACAACGCAGCGACGCTTCACCGGGCCAAAGCGGTGCTCAACCCTGCGCAGTGACGCACCAAATCTTTCTGCCATCACTTAAGTCATCAGCGTAACCTCCAGGACCGGGGTTACCGCTGAGGAATTGCTGCTCACCAAGTAAATCAGACTGAACTACTCTTGGAAGGAAATGCTGCGTTGTAAACCATCTTGACTTGACGATTGAGTACAATTAAAAAAAAATAAATAAAAAATAAAAAAAAACAGTTTGTAAGTGCTCTTATTGTGAAATTTTCTTTAAGTTAAGTATTGACCACTAAAAAAAAAAAAAAAAAAAAAAAACAACGAGAGAAACGACCCATGCACAACCCTACCCCGATGAAAAACTGAATAAAAACGTACACCAGGACTGAGATATTATTACTGACATTTTTTTTTTTTTTTTATTACTGACATATTACTGGCTCCAAATATTTAAGTCTCCTTTTTTTATTATTACCATTTCATTTTTAAGACAGGTTGTTTTTTTGTTTTTTTCTATGCACTCTGAGGTTTACACGCCACGACCCCCCCATTCTCTATGATAAGAGATAATAATGTAACAGATAAAGATGTCCTGCTTGGTGTTATTGTTTAAGAAATAAAAATTAAAAAACTAAACTGAAACACATGAACATATTTTTGAGTGAGTGTGAAAGAAAAAAGGAGAATAAAGCTGTAGCTCTAAAATTACACATATGACGATATTAAAGTCACATCTCACACAGAGTTTTTCCCCCTCTTCTATTGTAAAAGAAAGGATTTTGTTTCCCCATCCGCCTAAATGGAACGCAGATTATTATTTTTTTAAAAATCGACCTAAAACGCATTAATCCTTTAATCCGCTTCGGCGCGTACGGATGCTCTGTGCGCTAAGCAGTACAAATGACACTGAGCGACACTATGTTCACTCGACAGCTATTCTGTTCCTCGTGACGTTTGACTAGGGGATGCATCTTATTTCAGGAAAATTCAGGTAATTAATTTCCCACCGCAGATAGGATTCAATTAAGGCTTGTAGCTCATTTTTTGTACGTTTTTGCCACTATAGTAATGACCGTCCTGTAAGAGTGTAATGTCTTATGATGATTTATGATGATATCATCATCATCATCATCATCATCATCAATGATTGTTACGATCGAGATTTTGGTCATGAACACACACAGACAGTGACCGTACCGTGAGGTGAACAAGATCACCGTGAGCATTACTTAAAATATTCACGACCCTCATATTAAAAAGGTGCACACACGGTAATATTTACAGACAAGTCAGAAGGAGATCCCAAATATATCCTAAAAAAAAATTCTAAATAAACTAAAATAAATCCCAAATCTCAAATAAATCCAGCATAATCCCAAATAACCCCCAAATAAACCTAAAGTAACCCTAAGTATTCTAAATAAACCTAAAATAACCCTAAATAAATCCTATATAAACCTAAAATAACCAAAAATAAACCCCAAATATTGTAAATAAACCCAAAATAACTCCAAAAAAATCCTAAAAAAAAAATGCTCTAAATAAACTAAATTAATCCCAAATAAATCCAGCATAATCCCAAATAACTCCAAACTAACCCCACACACTTTAAATAAACCTAAGCTAACCCTAAATAAATCCTAAATACACCCAAGATAACCCCAAAATAATTCCAAATGTCCTAAAAATTCTAAATAAACCTAAAATAACCCTAAATAAATCCAAAATAATTCAGAAAGAACTCCAATAAATAAGAATTAACCCCACAATAATCCTAAATAAGTGTTCCTCCCAATAAAAATGAACATTACTGTTATATTTCCCCCTAGGATTTGATTATAAACAATTAAACCATTTCAACCAGGCCATGAGTGACCCACGAATGGTGTCTGAATTGTTCATCAATTAAACAGAAAGCATTTTAAATAATATTAATATAACGTTAATATTAAATCATTTTTTAGAAGCATCTGGGGAAAAGGCGGAGCATTTTAACAGCGGGGTAAGAAAAACAAAACAAAACAAAAAAACCCTTTAAACGCTCATTTAAAATGACACTGACCAAAAGAATAATTTAGCGCTTATCCTTCATCAAGTTTACAATCGTAACAAGAACAAAAAAGACAAAAACATGCAAGTGAAGCTGCTCGAGAAAGAAGAATATGAATATTCTGATTTCACAGCCACTCAAAATACAAACAAACGTCGTGCAATGACACACAAAGGAAAGAAGAAAAAAAATAACTCTGGGAGTCTTACTGTCACAGATTTCAGCGTCATGCCGTGGTAGGTTCCCATCGTGTCGATCTTGAATCCCTCCGTTTCTGTGAGACAAACAGCATCCAATAAGGAACAACACTTCTACTAAAACAAACAAACAAACAAACGAACGAACACATGCAAGCACCTGTAAGCATTTTTACCGCTTGACTAAACGCTAAACTGCGCCTCCGATTAGCGAGCGCCAAAGCCGTTTTAGAGCTGCAATTTTTCCCAACGTCAACTAAAAACGTGAATTATATGTAAATCTATGCAACGGTGTGCTGAAATAAACGCACGTCACCAGCATGGTGTTTAAACGTCCGCGGCAAACTGCACTCACGTTTAAGCTTCGCGTTTTCAGAAAAGTTTCCCCAAAATTCCAACACACCGAAGACAGTCTCCAGTGTCTGAGCTGTTCGGAACGGTCAGAGGTAACCCCCCACCGAAGATCTTCAGGATCTTCACACGTCGTTGTGGTTTCTCAGCAACATGACAAACTTTTGCCGTCGTGTCGCGTCCACCTCAAGGTTGGTTCTGTATACGAGTTACTATGATCCTTACTGTCAGCTGGAACCAATCTCGCCATTCTCCTCATCGACGGGGCGTTTCCACCCACAGAATTGTCACTCGCTTCATGTTTTTCGTTTTTTTGCACCATTCTGTATAAATTCTAGAGACTGGGGTGAGTGTAGTTTCTGAAATACTCAAACCAACCCCCCCAAAGCCATTTATTTTACAATAAAGGGATGTGAAAAGAAAACCAGGTCAGTGTGTGTAGAACTCACCCTCTTTCCCTTTGAACCTCTCCTGATCGTATCTGTTGTACGCTGCAGGCACCGGCTGTTTGTTCCGAATCGTCAGATCCTTTACAGAAGGAAAAAAACAAACAAACAAACAAAAAAAAAAAACAGAATCAGCAACAGCGTAGAACAAAAATATTAAGGAGTTCTCTTGGCATTTATGGAGGCAGAGAATGAGAGTTTGATGTATCTGTATTAAACTGCATCAATGAATGTCACACAAAAAGATCAACCGCTTCCCCACACAGTTCTGGATTCAACTTCGGGCGAGTCGATTTGACACACGATTCACTGGTTTCTAACTCAAACGGACGCAAAAGCAATTTTTGATTTGATTCGTCATGGAAAAGGAATCAATTTCTGTGATTTGAATCATTCACTCACTTTTTTTTTTGGAAACACGGGATTCGGTGCAGGCTCAAAAGCATTTATGCTGCCATGAATCCGGTTCAAAAGAATCACGATTCGTTAAAGCTCAAAACGTTCACACGGCCATGAAATGAATCCGGGGGGGGGGGGGGGGGGGGGGGGGGGGGGGGGGGGGGGGGGTTAAATATATATATATTTTTTAAATCACTGAATCGTCATTTGGTCGAACCCAGGAATCACAGTTCACACTATGCTCAAAGCATCCACGTCGCCGCAAATTGTTTACACCGAATCGTAATTTAGTCAACGCTCAAAGCGTGCACACTGCTTCAAACAATGGCCACTGAATCATGATTCGTTTGATGCTCAGATCCACTCATGCTGCTATGAATCGTGATTAATGGTTCACCATCCCCTCAATGCTCAAAGCATCCACACTGCCATGGACCATCATCATCATCAGCATCATCACTGGATCATGATTCATCTTGGACATCTCATTTGTCCGAAACAGGACAGCTGTGCTTATCTCAGAAGCACAAAAACAAACATTAAAAAAAGATCCAGGCAGCCTATTATGGAGTGTTCTTGTAGAACATCACATCGTATTATATAACACGCTATCAGCATGGGCCTAATCTAGGTAAGAGCCATCTGTGTGCCTTAACCACACTCCGTCTGCGTTTCATCCAAAGACGCTCGGTGCCGTGACCGCTGTTCCATGTCTCACAGGTAGGGAGCCTAAACGCTTTGGCCTTCAGTGGGTGACATAATCGAGTTCCCCACTCAACATGCTGGAGTTCATTTCAAGCTTCATTTCCTTGACAAATGGCAGCGACATGCTGGGAAACTGATAGCGTTTTTTACTGCCACAGTTTAAAAAAAAAAAAAAAAGGGGGGGGGGGGGGGGGCACAGCTCTGCTTTAACTACGCCTGGATTTCAATACACATCGCACACATCCTGTTTTAAACCATTCGTGCCTCACTGTTCTATATACAGCACGTTCTGAACTGCAAAACCGAGCCCCTCTGACCTTTACTTCTGCCTGATTAAAAGTGGGCGGAGCTATATTTGCAATATGTGACATCGAGTATTCAAATACAGACCCTGTGCATGAGTACTGCTCTAAAAACAGACTGCACCTTCAGGGCTGCACGAAATGACAAATATATCATATGATACTGGAGAAGATTTCTACGATACATGATGCACACCAGGATATACAATTTAGCTAACAAACCATCTGCAAAACAGTACAAAAACAACCCCCCCCCAAAAAAAAAAAAAAACCAAACCCCAAAACAAACATCCCAAATTTTTTGAGCTGTCTTGCGGCCATCGAATTCAAAATTATATACGTTATATCAAAATTTGATATGTTTACTTTCTATTGTGAACAACATTTTTTACGGGTTTTCAACGGGTTTACAAAATGCGAATCATCGCTTTCCATATTATATATATATACATATATATACATATACACATATATATATATATATATATATACATATACACATATATATATATATATATATATATATATACACATACATATATATATATATATATATATATATATATATACACACACACACACACACACTTTACACGGCGTCCCAACTTCTTTTAAATTGGGGTTGTATTAAAAATGTTTTAAAAAAAACATCACCGTACCAACGATATCTTGGAAAAATTGTATTCCATATCATTTATCACGATATCGATATACTGCACTTACACAAATTCCCTGACAATTTACATTTACTTCAACTTAAATGGTTGCTCAATTTAATCAGTGTTTAAAATAAATTATATACACCGACCTTGTTTCATTCACGACTTCAAACAAACATTCCGCGATACGGCCTACGAAAACATTCATGATGAAACACAAGTTCAGAACGCTAAGCGTAAAATAGACTGAAGCGTTTTATTCCTCTCACGCTACAGAAACTCGCCAACGGTTACGATCGTATTTATTAAAGAATGACACGTCGTTTCTTAAAAGTCGTTTTCATCAGTTTATGGTTACGTTCAAATGTTGTGGAACGTCCAACAAACATGTCGTCCATGTCCTCCCTTTGTGACCAATCTGAATCCAGAACATTCAGGAAGTCGGTAAAAGCTTGCTGGAAACCAATGTGATGAAACAGGAAGTGGCCTGTTCTCTTACCGTCTGTGTAGGGTTCTGCACTGGTCTCTGCTCTGGAGCACGGCCTTCCTCTCTCGCCTTCACTGACTGCAGGATGGCGAAGATGCTTTTGGAAAAGTTCTGGAAGGTCAAAAAACGAGAGAAATTAAAAAATATAAAAATAAAAAAAAGTTACTGGAACGTTACCTCTATATTGAACTTTTATTCTATTTTTCGAGCAGGTTATTATCATATATTTCACGTAGAACGTAAAATATTACACGGCATACACGGGTGAGTGGGGGCGGGGATCCAGGGTACGTTTTATATTGCAATTAAACAGAACACTTAATTTGTTTTTATCGTAGTCCGTAAACTCGGACTAGACGACGACAGAGCTTCTACCAACTGCGCTGGAAGAAAGAAAAATAAAATAAAAACATGTTTCTGGTGCTGTACAAAAACAAAACGTCTTCAAAGTGTCAATGAGAAAACCGAGTGCCTGACCTTTCCAACCACTCATTTTTGCTTTGTTTGCAGTATTCTCAGCGGAACAACACAGAGAGAAAGAGAAAGAGAGAGAGAGAGAGAGAGAGAGAGAGAGAGAGGGAGAAGGAAACATTGAGTCAGCAAAACAAAACGAAATAAAATAACACTTGCATTTACACTGGTTTCAGCTCTAAAAATAACTGTGGTAGAAATGTGAAGGTTGCTATTCAGCCTAAAAACTAACAATTAAATAATAAAATAATTAGTTAAGGCTAAATGTTGTTCATGATGGATAACTTGAAGTTTCTGCACACGATCATACAACACAAGGGGAAACTCCTCATCTGGGCTTGATAATTTATAAATCACATCATGATGCTAGTTTAAATCTAATATAGCATCGCAAACAAATAGACGGTCAAAACAGGTGTGCTCCAGGGCAGGTTTGATCACCACACTGCTGCCACCTGGAGGACGAGGCCTCTACTGCACCTGCAGGCACCTTTCTGAATCTGCATGGTAGAAATTTCCCCATAAAAAGGTAAACAAATAAACTGCAGAGCTTGAAAACAGGCTGACGATCAAACAGTACGGAATAGAATTTGAACGTAAAGAAACAAAACAAAACAAAAAACACGTACTTGCCTTTCACACATCATGAACTGAAATGCATGGAAACAAACCCAAAAAACTGAAATGAAAATTTGTCTCCATTGTGTTTAAAATAAAATAAATTTTTTTTTAAAAAAAGTACAAATTAACCCCGTACCGTATTTTTGAAAATGTGAAACGTGCGAAAACCTGCGAGACTGCACGCCTACGACTTTGATTATACTACACGCAGAACTATTGGCACCCTTCGACATAACAGAACGAGGCCGTTGTGTTAAATAAACATCATACGCGATGATTTGAAAACTCCCACACAAGCATTCTCATACAACTTTACAAAAGTATTTTCTCTTAAAATGTGTGGAAATAATATCTGCACACCCAATAATAATAATAATAATAATAATAATAATAATAATAAGCTGTTAATAATAAAATTTCTAGCGCACACAATCTGAGGTCAGAATTTTTCAAAGGTCTGGAAAAAAGTCGACAGTTTCGCCAGCCATATTCCAGTTTCGCCAGCCATGTCTCTAGCCATATTAGACACTAAAAGGGAGGGGCTTCATGCAATATTTATTATGGGGTGCCAATAATTTTGAATCAAATCTTTTGCAAGAAAAATATACATTGCACTGGTTAATAATTGAAAGGGAAAACAAACAAATATTGTGAGATTTAAGCGTAATCATTTTCACGAAGGGTGCCAATAATTACGAAACGGACTATTTGAAGGATGCTCACCTTTCCGCTGCTCTGTAAGATGGTGGTCCGGGTCCTCCACACTCTCTCTCTGCTCACGATGTCCCTCGTCACGTCCACCTCGGCATCCACAAAGCTCCTCTGCTTCAGCGTGATGTCGTCGTCCAGGTCGGTCTTAATGGTCGAGCGCTTTTTGGCCATGATTTTGGCTTTGATGGCGGCGATCTTCTCCACAGACATGGCCTCCGAGAGCGAGCTGAGAGAGACGCGAGCATATGGAGCGTGATGGAAATGCATCGGAAAGCGACGATGTTATGAATCTCGTGAACGGATAAAGCATGTCGGTGTGGTTAAACACATAAAAACGTGTTCGTGTTGGCAAATTGCTGTGGTGGAAGCGGAATAAAACACCGCTTCTCGAATGTTCCTAACATCCTTTTTCTTTACTCTTCTGAATAAAAACTTATTTAGCAATATTGTGTAGGACTGCAGGACGAGATATCTTATGTTTGGAAAAGTGAGCAGAATAAGGGAACATGTGCTGTGTATACGTATTCTACGTGGAAATTAGGGTTTTGTTTTTTTTTTAGGCAATTTGTTTACAGGCAAACCAATTTTACGGGAGACGGCTCTTATTTCTGCAGCATGACAACCTTCATCTATTTTCCTCCAAGTCTCAGAAGCAGTTTGATTACTAGCGAGCTCGTACCGGATCTGATCCGTCTGCACGATGCCTTCCTTATGGCCTTCCAGACGAGCGGCCAGACGCTCCTTATCCAGACGCACCCTTTCTTCATCCTTACACACACACACACACACACACACACACACAGAGAGAGAGATACACAGTCAATTTATACACCGCAGCCATATGCCAACTATACAGAGACACGCTCTCAGCATGAACCTGCTTGGTTTACCTCAACTCGAGGCTTTTTCGCTTCAGAAGAAACTTCGTCTGCAGCCCTTTTCACTGTTCAAACACAACAAGTTCGTTTTTTTTAAACCTACGTGAAGATTGCAAAATGAAACTCTGAAATGTAAGAACTCGACCAATTGCACAAATTGTTTCTTCAATCAGTTGGGTTAAACGTGCAACGAAATTCCAAAGTCAGCTGTAATTTGGTAAGATTAAGTAATTCAGTACATCAGTAAATTATTTAGTCAGTACGTAAGCAAAATATTACACCAGTAAAACAGCTAGTCAGTACGTCAGTCAAATATTATGCAAGTAAAATTGTCAGTACGACAGCAAGACAGTAAATCAGTACATCAGTAAATCAGTAAGACAGTAAGTCAGTATAATATTAAGTTAGTATGTCTGTAAAATATTAAGTCAGGGCATCAGTAAGTATGCCAGCGTGACAGTAAAATACTAAGTCAGTAAATCAGTAAAATATTACGTCTGTAAAATATTAAGTCAGTACATCAGTAAGTCAATAAGACAGTAAATATTTCAGAAATACAACAAAAATATCAGTAAGTACGCCAGTAAGACAGTAACTACGTCAATAAGTACGTCAGGCAGTATGTCAGTAAGACAGTAAGTACGTCAGTCAGTAAGACAGTAACTACGTCAATAAGTACGTCAGTAAGTACGTCAGTAAGACAGTAACTACGTCAGTCAGTACGTCAGTAAGACAGTAACTACGTCAATAAGTACGTCAGGCAATATGTCAGTAAGACAGTAACTAAGTCAGTAAGTACGTCAGTAAGACAGTAACTACGTCAGTAAGTACGTCAGGCAGTATGTCAGTAAGACAGTAAGTACGTCAGTCAGTAAGACAGTAACTAAGTCAGTCAGTACGTCAGTAAGACAGTAACTACGTCAGTAAGTACGTCAGGCAGTATGTCAGTAAGACAGTAAGTACGTCAGTCAGTAAGACAGTAACTAAGTACGTCCGTCAGTAAGACAGTAACTACGTCAGACAGTAACTACATCAATAAGTACGTCAGTAAGACAGTGACTACGTCAGTCAGTAAGACAGTAACTAAGTACGTCAGTCAGACAGTAACTACGTCAGTAAGACAGTAACTACGTCAGCCAGTACGTCAGCAAGACAGTAACTAAGTATGTCAGTCAGACAGTAACTACGTCAGTAAGACAGTAACGTCAGCAAGACAGTAACTACGTCAGCCAGTACGTCAGTAAGACAGTAACTAAGTACGCAGTAAGACAGTAACCAAGTACGTCAGTAAAACAGTAACCACGTCAGTCAGACAGTAACTACATCAATAAGTACGTCAGTAAGACAGTGACTACGTCAGTCAGTAAGACAGTAACTACGTCAGTCAGACAGTAACGTCAGCCAGACAGTAACTACGTCAGCCAGTACGTCATTAAGACAGTAACTAAGTACGCAGTAAGACAGTAACTACATCAGTAAGACAGTAACGTCAGCCAGTACGTCAGCAAGACAGTAACTAAGTACGCAGTAAGACAGTAACTACGTCAGTCAGACAGTAACTACATCAGTAAGACAGTAACGTCAGCCAGTACGTCAGCAAGACAGTAACTAAGTACGCAGTAAGACA
>JANDJT010000206.1:9934590-9952606 GCA_024331685.1 Stegophilus panzeri | reverse complement strand
GAAAGGCAGTAACCACGTCAGTCCGCACGTCAGAAAGGCAGTAACCACGTCAGTCCGCACGTCAGAAAGGCAGTAACCACGTCAGTCCGCACGTCAGAAAGGCAGTAACTAAATCAATAAGTATGTCAGTAAGAATGCAAGGCAGTCAGTAATACTTCAGTAAGATGTTGATAAATAAGTCAGTTAGTATATCAGAAAGTAGGTCCTGAGATAGTAATGGTCAATAAGTAAGGAAATACATCAGTAAGTATGAACAGGCAGTAAACAGAAATGTAAACACGTGACTGAGTAAAGTGCATAAGTCAGCAAGTACATAGAAGTAATAATATTTCATGAATCATGAAACGTCATATTTCACCAATTTAAATGAACATGTTTAGGTATGCCAAAAGGTATTAAAAACTAGTGAAATTTTACATTTCATGATGCATCAATTAGTTTCCTAAAGAATCCAAACCAGGTTTAATGCTCATGAGGTTTAATAGATTCATTTCCAACTTTATAACAACATAACACACAAAGCTCTCACTTAACATTTCACACCACAAGCACTGTGTATTTATGCATTAATCCTGTAAATAAAACGGCATGACGTACCCTGCGTGGCCCGCTGGAGGCCGATCTCTATGGGTGCGCTTCTGTCGATACTCGTTGATGAAGCTGAAAAGGTGGGGAGAAAAAAAGAAAAAAAAAAAAAAGAGAAGAGATCCCATTTCCATTCCCTCTTTTCATTTGAAACCACTTCTAACACCATGGCCCTCACACTTACAGCTTTCTCCATTGAGATACGAGAGCAGATCTTTCCTGTCCGGCCTCCTGACTACAGGAATGTTCTCTGTCTGCAGTAGGAGGAACAGGAGAGAGATGGTGAAGAACCAATCAAGAAAAGCAACACAACAGAAACATTACTCTCGAGTAAAACTCCAATGTCGCCACTGAAACCCCCCCGGCCCCAACTCTTGCCTCGGATCTTCCAAAGTCCCTTCGAACCCTCTAAAGTTCCCTTAAACGTGCCCTCGGTCCCACCCCGATGTTCCCTCGGGGTGCTTCAGTCGTGTTTCTTCAACACAAGATGAATATCCAGACCAATCAGAACTGAACTGTTTGAATTTCATGAAGTTCCTTCAGCCTACAGCAATTCTGCCTCCAGTGTCCAGAGCGAGTTCAGATTAAGACCCTGAGAACTTACAGCGGCTCGCCGCACGTAGGACGGATGAGGAAGGTGCACGTTGTTGAGCAGGAAAAGGATGGAGTCCAGAGTGTAGTACTCCTTCGGCTGACCTTCTTTCCCTGTCCTGTAATTGAGAATAAAATAAAACGGAGGTTATTCCACCCATTTATAGTTCACGACTATAAACGGCAGATCATAAAACCACGAGTGCAAATGTAGCACTAGAGCGATGATCTGTTTTAACCTCCCGGCAGAGGCAAGCAAGTTTTGGGGGCTGAAATACTGCGTGGAATAAAACAGACTGTTACTTAATGCCAGTCAATTTTCACAAGAGCCACTGCGACACTCTGTATCTCATGGGTACGTGGTGAGACACTTTTGGAGAGGCAGACATCTTGTAACATTTAAACTCAATGAACGACGTTGGTGTCGACTGGTAATGAAACTTATGTACAGGATTTGGCTGGGCAGTATAGCGAGGTTTAACGTTAGGATTCGCCTCCATCTCTGGAAGAACAAGGAAGTCATAACCTCCTGGCAGAGGCAAACAAGTCTTAAATCAATTTTCACAGAGCAGCTGCACCACCAGCCATTCAAGAGATTGATACTAACGTATTACAAGGTGAAAAATGTCAGTTTTAGGCCACTTATATTGATAACTCAGCTTTAAATTTGTGTTTATTACAAAACATATGAAACCAAATGTCCTCTGTATGTTGTATTAAATTAAAACATGACACTCGGGTAGCTGAAAGCTTGCTAGCGGCTTTAAAGGGAAATGTACAGTTGGAAACAGCAGTATCGTGCGATATCGCGAGATTAAACGCTAATTGACGCGCGACCAACAAATCGCTAAACTGATGTACGAGATTTGGCTGCGTAGTATCGCGAGATTTAACGTTAAGTTCCTAACACTTCCCTCGGTGAACATGGAAAACAGGAAAACATCAAAAGTTAGGGTTAAGACAGAAAAAGTGTTTTCCTGAACCGGATGAATTTCAAGAGTTATTACGCAAACAGTGCTCAGGTTAAGCCTATTATGAGTTTACAAGTGCTAAATGAACATATTTGATGTGCTGGTAAAATTCTTATGCGGCTAGCCAAGCTTATAAACGTGCCAAAGATTCGTCAGTTAATTGACTACGTAATTAAAAAGTCTCGAGTTTAAAAATAAAACTACTTCCGTGCAGTTTCAACGTACATGCTACATGCAAAACTTGCAAGCTAGCCATATAGCCATTAGCTAGGTTAAGCAAACAACTGTAGAGATAAATATAAAGCGTGACTCACCCCCAGATGACATAATTCGTTTTTACATTTTTCGGCCAAGAAAATTCCCCAAAGATAACTTCATCGCCTTTAGCGATAATCTCCTTCTTCTGGATGTTGTACTGTCGCAACACACTCAACACGTCCGCCATCTTCCACTCGCCTTCACGCAGGAATAATGTTGTATTATCGAAGCCCTGTACAAATACACGCTCAGGCCGTGTTCCATACGCCTTTCCTGTTCACTGAACACGCACCCTATTAAGGATGTAAAACAACGGCGTCCTAGAACCTACGTAGTGCTCTATATGACCAAGTTAGATTCAGCCGCGACAGGAGTGCCTTCGATAAACGCCTGTTTGGAAATCGGTAATAAGCGAGATGTAAAAATCTAAGACATAAGCATTTGCTGTGATTTTATGTGTAATGAGTTAATGATACATCATTTTCAATTTATATAATATTACCGTACGGAACGTATGTATTAAATTACACATTTATTCAGGCACAATAGAGAACCGCTCGTTAAGGAGAATCCATACGAACACCAGGAGGAAGATACTGCAGATGTAGTTCCCTACTCCCTCAGTGCAGGATACGAAACAGGGGCTTTTACGTCTTATAAAGCCCACTGTAGTAAACTCACACGAATGTTTACTAAATACAAGCAAACGTGCATGCTAGAATTTGCTACTAAATCATACTTTTCAGACCCTATGCAGTGCACGTGTAGTGAGTGGGTAGCTGTATCCCAAATGACTCCACTAGACATATAGTGCACTTCTTAAGGTGCAAAAGCCCTTATAGTCCCCCTACATAGGGAACATGGAGCTGAAGCCCAAATGACTCCTTTTAGAACATATTTATTTTATACCTCATGTAGGGTGAGTTACAGGGCTAAATCCCAACTCAGTTTTGATTTTACACCTACATAGTGCACTTATATGGAGACCACAGGACTGAATCCCAAATCACATTTTTATTTTACACCTTATACCCTAGGTAGTGCACTTGCACAGAAAGTACAGGGCTGAATCCTAAATCACTCCCTTTTTATTTTATTCCCTACATAGTGCACTTACATGGAGAGTTCTGGAACCTTTACCAGAACTACACAGAGTTCCTTTTTTTACGCCCTACATAGGATATGACATAATGACTCTGTGCACCCTACCAAATGCTCTACATGCATGACTGGCTGTGTGTGTGTTTTAGTTTCGTCTGCTTACTTCCACTCAAACATTCTGTTGTTGAACTAAAGACAAAAAGTATCGGCACCTGTTTAAGTCTTACTACTGTTGGAAAAAAGTGACACAGTGGGGAAAAAAACAATACTGAGACTGTAGATTTAAAAAAAAAAAAAAAAAAAAAAGGTTTATTAAGTGGCAGGCGTGTTCCAGGCGTTGTGGTGTCGACTACAGTGACTCAGTGCCAGTGCAGAATTCTCTACAGTTCCAGCAATCACAGTGCGTTCATTTCATTTTTGATGAAACTAATGTTTAAATTCTCTCGAATGATCATAAACATCACGGTTCAGTTCATGTTAAAACAATAGAAGTGTAAACTGGAGCATTTCTAAAATATTGGTGATCATTCTTTTTTACACTAGCTACTTAGCAAGCACTTTTGCTAGTTATTTAGGTAGCTAGTGGGCCGATGAGGTTCCGCGAGCGGGTTATAAGCAATATTGGAACTGGGAGAAATAAAGGAAATTTTCAGCCACTGATCAGCACACGGTTGCCAGCGTAACAGTATTTAGCGGCTACATAAGGTATTAGACTCACTCGTTATTAGTCAAACTTTGGTCTAAATAAAACGCTAAATAGTAATGTAATCAACGTAAATACGCGTAAACGTTCCCATAGTCAAAATGGGCGGAGCTAAAGTTAAACCCGACTAGCCGATCACAAACCCGATCGTGCCTAGCATAACTCTGGACTTGTATTTACCGACAAATCTGACGCACGGAAAAAATGAAATAGCTAGTTAGCTGCATGACATCTTTATATTAAAAAAGTCGACGTTAATGTTAGCTAATGGTATCGAAACGCAAAGCTAGCGGTTGATGATTATGAGATTTATAGTACATCGTGTCCCGTCAGTAAAACAGCGTATTACAGTAAAGCACTACTTCCATCTGACGAAAAATAAAAGGGAAAAAAAAAAAGCTAGTGACGTCACAGGAGGGCAAGTTCGTGACTGGCTGGTTGAGCCAGATTTAAGCTCCGCCCATTCCGATAGATCACACGCGACAGGTTAAAAAGTGAACTGATATTGTAAACTATGTCTTAAATAAATTCAGTAACGATACTTTTAAAAAAACAACAACCTAATAACTAACAGTAAAAACTAATCGTCAAAAGAAAATTATTATTATTATTGACATTTCAGGACATTCAGTTTAAACAACGTTTAATGCTCATGACTGTCGCGATTCAAGACGGAATTTCTCTCTCTATCGTCCTAGCAGGGAAATGTTTACATTAATCAATAATTGAGTAAACTAGATCACAATTAATTATTATTATTATTATATTTTAAATATCCAGCTGCATCTTTCAATATTTTTACTTCAAATGAACCTCGACAGCGTCTCGTTCAGGATAAATCATCGTCATCATCATAACTTATCTTGTTTACGCACAATCTGTCGTTAGCTTCCTAGCTTAGCTAAAAAGTAGATTTTTTTTTTTTTAAACAGCTTAGCATGCTGCCAAAAAACGCTACATCCTATTGTCACATGACTACATCCAGTAATTCTCCAATACCAAGAATAGATGTTTTTATAAAATCGGACGCAGAGTTCTAGCTTTAAAGCGCCGTAACGAATGAAGTTACGAGGACAATCTTTATCCAGCCAGCTGGACGTTACAGGGGGGACAGAAACATGTGCACATTTCATTTGTTGCTTTGTTTTTTTCCCGGTGTAATTTTGCTTGCTGTGGTGCATTTCCCATGGTGCACCTCCCTCATATGACGTCCGTGATGAAGTCGCAGATGACGTCGGCGGTGTGCGAGTCGAACCCGCAGACCTCCAGCATGCCGCCGTCGTCCGGATCGACCAGGTTAAGGCTGTTCGTAGTCATGCCGCATACAACCAGCTTAGAAAATATGCCAGTTTTCTTTTTGTAAAACGATAACAAAAAACACGTCACACAAATGTGAAAAGCGCGTTGTGGTTTTTTTTTTTTTTAAACTTCATTTTATTTATTTAACGTGAAATGTCTCTACCTGTCGGTACGTCCTGAGTGTTTCTGCTGGATTTGACCTCCCAGGCCAAGTTGCATTATTGGTGAAAATAACGAACACGTCCACCATTTTGTCGTTGTCCAAAGCCCAGTTTATAGGCAGAGCGCAGTCCGTACAACTACTGCACACCTAGCAGACAGGAAGTACAATAAAACATGAATAAAATGAATTAACAAGCTTAGCACAAACAGGAAAATGGAAGTCGTCTACTACGCAAGGCATGAATAGTCCTAGCTCTAATGATTGCAATAATCACCGGTTTAACTTAACAAAATGGCTTCCACATTCCTTATTCAGCCACACATAGAATAGCACTTGATCCAGCACAGACTGTTATATTTATATATAACATTTAATTTGGTTGTCTTTATATAGCATGCGGACAGTCACTCCATGACGCGTTCACAGCTCTCTCAAACGTTGTTCTGGAGAAACGGTCACCTGCACTAACTGCATGGTTATTTGAAGGAGAGACGAGTCGGCAGAGATGGCGCAGGGAATGACGGCTCCTTCCGAAAACAGCACGACATCAACATTCGGTTCACTCCGTGTTATCGCCTTTGAAGAGAGAATAAAAACAACATGCAGACACAAAAAAAGTCAAACAAAAAGTAAAAGATTGGTTTCCTTGTAAGCTCTTAGACTAAACATTTATTTGAACAGTTATATGCTTTCATTTGAGGCAAAGTTTATTGAAAAATCTGAGTTGGTGTAGAATGCATGACGTGTAGTTGCAACATAAGGAATCAGGATTTCATGATGAGAATAAAAAAAAATGTTTGTGCTGGTGCTACTACAAGATTTCAGTAATTATGAATCATATGAATCATGTTCAGGATACGAATCATGTCCTTAATACGAATCATAGGAATCATATTCTTAATACGAATCATATGAGTCATGTTCTTTATATGAATCATATGAATCATGTTCAGAATTTTTTAGGAATAATATAAATCATTCTTTATATGAATCATATGAACCATGTTCAGGATATGAATCATAACGTGTACGTCACAGGTTTGGAGGGTTAGCGCTACGCTACAAGTGAGTAAAGCAGCTGGATGTGGGATTATGGGTAAAACATTACCATGCTCATGGCTGCGGCTACGGTCACCGTGCTGACAAGGCTGCCGAGAGCGACGCTGCCGAGGCGAGAGCTCACATCCACTCCAACTACGAATCGCTTCCCCGTAGACTCGATGTTCTGGTATGGAGAAGAGACATGAAATAGAAGTTACACGTCCCTGACCGTCTAAGAGTGTACCTCTCAGATGCGTTTATCTCACACTCGGATCTCTGGGTCGTGTTCTGTACCGTGAGCTGATAGTAGTTTGTGTGTTCGTACTCACTGAGAAACATTTGCAGAAGGCGGAGTCTAGCGCCTGAATGACGTCTCTGTTCGGCTTCCATTTTAATTTCCCTCGCTTGCCGTGACCTCGCTTGTAGTTCTCAGCCGCCAGCAGGACACTAAGCGGATGAGTTTTAGCCTGAAGGAAACGACAGCAGCGCGTGTTTAGACATAAACGAGCGATACAGATAATAATAATAATAATAATTATTATTATTATTGCCTTCAGTAGAGCGTGTTCATCCTGGATTCTCTCACACACAGCCACCGTCTCCGCACTCCCCGAGCCCAGGAGTTTATACGCTGTCATTTTTCCCAGATGTGTGAGCAGTGTGGAGATGGACATCTCCTTCAGCAGAGCTTTCCACACCTTCGCACACACACACAGAAACGATAAAATCCATTAACGCTACACTACATTATAATAAACAAAATATACAGTTTCTTTTATCAATCTGTTCACAGCATAGCTGTCCATATCCAGTTATCAATCTATCCATCTGTCCATCCATCCCACTGCTTACCCATCTACTTATCCATCCATCCTTCCATATATCCCTTTCTCTACCTTCTTCCCTCTCTGTCCCTATCTCTCTCCTTCTCTCTCTGTCTCATTCCATCACTCTCTGTCTCTCTGTATTGTGCGTGTGTGTTTGCACGAGTGTGTTGTGTGTGTTTGTGTTCATTCTCCCACCTCTCGGGACTTCAGGTGTTTAGCGAGGACGTGTTCTCTCTCCAGTTTGTGCTCCTCGATCAGATGCGCCACCTCCAGCTCCTCGCTCGAGTGTTTGGTCTTCTCCACAGCCTCCAGGTACACAAACACCTCCATCACGTCCTCCGTCTTCTCTCTGTCCGCGTACGTCTCCTGCACTGCCTTCCAGCCTTTAATCACGTATTTACTCACCAGAGCCACGGCTGTGAAATGTGGAAAAAGAAACAAACAAACAAAAAAAAACACATTCAGGGGTCTGCGTGTACAGCAGCACATGTTGAAAAATGGAGTGCATGTGAGTGTAAGAGCGTGTTACATCACTTCCTGTCCTCACCATCGTTGGCCGGCTTCAGGTGTGCCAGTCGGAACAGGTCCTGATGGCACCAGCCTCCTTTCCTTTTACACTTGGTGATGTCACGCGCCAGTCTGAGCGCGTCACGGCCGTTGTACCAGTCTGCCACGGCTTTCCTCAGAGCTCGACCCCATATGCCACGCTGCCCGGCGCCGCTCAGCTCCTTCTTATACTGAACAAAGCTGAAAAGCTCACTTGGAGAAGCGCACACTTCTTTGAGCACACCGTACGCTGCACGCTTGGCCTCCACGTCCGAGTGCTGCGAGATCACGGCCAGGGCGAACAGGGCGCTGCCTGCACTTCTGACTCCACCCCTCAGACTTATGCGCTGCACCTCCTGCACCGCCTCGCTGCCTCGGCCGGCCTCGAGCAGCTCGGTTAGGGATGAGGCCCGCTCGAGGCACAGGTTCCTCTGCTCACGCGCTCTGTAGGTGGCGCTTTCTGAGCCGTAGCACAGGAAGCGCCGCAGGCGAACTTCCTCCGTCACAGTCGGCACGCTTCCTGTTTCGCTTGTGCAGTTTCCTGTTTCCTGCTGCGGTGGAGATGATGGATCCATAGCGGCACTTTCTAAAGGAAATCGGAAAAAAAAAATTATAATTTTTTAAAAAAATCTTTACAGTTTATTCTCGCAAGCCACGCCTTTGTGGATTTTACTAAATTCTTTATTATTTATTAATTGTTCTGACCAATCAGAAGCCAGGAGTCGGATTCATTATAAAAAGCTCCAACAGGAGAACAAGCTCAGGGTGGAGAGCATTTGCAAACGGTTTTCAGAGATGTAGATGGAAATATACTCAATGTCATGCATTCAAAACAAACAAACAAACAAAAACAAATAAACAAACACCACTGTTTTTACGGAGCGCGTGCATTTCCACCAAGCTCCCTAAAAAGTCCACAGCTGTGACGTCATCACACCGTATTAAGTCAGAACAGACTTTAAATGGAATTTAAATACAAATATACTTCCACAGAAAAAGTTCGAGTGCAGATAGGTATACCTGTGTATTTATTTATTAATTAAAATGTATTTATTGAGAGATAAGAAGGCGAGAAGGAATACCTATGGATGCTAGCCTCCTGGATTAGCTTAGCTCATCTTTTCAGACAAAATGGCTCCGAGCTTCAAGCACAGCATCCCTAATTATTATTATTATTCCACCCCACAACCTGCCATTTTAAACACTTCAAATACAAACAAAGCACGGTTAAGAGTTTAAAGAAGCCGGTTTAATTGCAGTTAACAATCCTTTAGTGATGCAGCTCCCAAGCTTAGCTTCGCGTCTCCCACATTCTGAATCACTTCAGAATCGGTTCTACGTTCTAACAGGGACAAGGAATCAAGTACATACAAGGAATATTTCATCCAAGTCAGTAAATACAGCTGGATTTACACCACAGTAGTGTTCGATAGTTAGCAACAGTGTGTGCTGTTTTCTTACCGAGGTCGTTAGCCAAAGGCCGGAACAAGTAGGGACCCTAGAAAGAGTCGATTCTTCAAACCCAGGCACTAGGAATTCAGAGTTGACTCCAAAGCTTCGAAATGAAATTAAGAGGGTTTAAAATAGGAGATGTGTTATGTATGTAATAAGCATCACACTTTATGATTGCGTTGAATCAACCCCCAAAACCTGGACTTACAATCGGAGTCGACTCCAAACATTTCAGTGACTCGAACATCCCTACAATCAGATGCTCTGAAATTCCGGGCTCGTGCTCCAATCCGCGCTCTCGCGTCTTAACTAGGGCACTTGGCTCGTGCGTTGGAATTCCATAGCTGTGTGTGTGTGTGTGTGTGTGTGTGTGTGTGTGTGTGTGTGTGTGTGTGTGTGTGTGTGTGTGTGGTGAAACGCCGTCGCCACACGGTGGCAGCAAAATCAAACAAATACAAAATAAATATAAAATACGGCTCATCGAAGTTTCCTGAAGGTGGCGTTGTAGCGATTAAATACAGCCAGTTTATGCTATGCTACATCTAAAACGCCAATCTTAGCCTCATTAACCAAAACCAAAAACATTTAGCATGTTAATTACCTCAGAACACCACTTCAGGCTAGGCTAATTTAACAGTTTTGGAAAATATTGTAATGATAAACGAATTGGTAAACAAATTAGCTCTTAGACACCTTAGAAGCTGTTTTTATTATTATTATTATTATTATTATTATTATTATTATTATTATTATTATTTAAATTTCTAATAAAATTGTAGTAGTTAGGATGTGTAACTAACTTTATAATTGCTAAACAACATTGTTATGTTGGAGCATATCCAATCACGTGTCATTATTTCCTTAAGTAAATGAACTAGCTAGCTGAACTCTACTATGAACACAAAGTGTATTAATACATTAATATATATTTTATACCTTGTGTACTTGTGTAGTTTTTTTTAAAAAAAAAAAACCTACAAGCACACAAACTGCAGTTTATATTCTATGTTATGAAATATTAAACAGCTGCAGCATTGTGAATGATAACGCCTCGAACAACCCCCCCCCATAAAAAAAAAAAAAAAAAGTATTAAAGTGAACACAGCTACAGACCAACTGGATGTGCGTGTGTGTGAAATGACAACATTTTCTTTAACATTATATTTATATACACATTGAGGGGAAATAAGTATTTTAGTTTTTTGTTATTTAATATACCGTATTAAAATGTATATAGTATGTTACTGTATAAAATGAAACTGGCATGGAAAAAGTCATCAGAGACCTTGAATAACCAAGCGCTTAGTGTTGCAAAGCCATCGTTAGCAATTACAGCTTCAAGACATCTACGGTAAAAAGGAATTAGTTATCCTCAATTCCCTGGATTGAACTACGAGGCCTAATCAAATAAAGTCATAGTTTCAAAACCCTCCATAAATGAGGTTCTCTGAAGTCAGGAGATCGGCTTTCTTGAGTTATCGTGGTTGTGTGTTTGGGCTCGTCGTCGTGATTCGCTTTCTTGGCTGACAAGATTAAATTCACCTCTAATATGTCCAAGCAGAACCATACCATGATGCTCCCGCCGCCGTGCTTCACTCTGGGTGTGATGGTGTTTTTACGCCTTTTAGAGCATGTTAGTCTGAGAACCCTGCATGGTTCACCTGTCCGAGAACCTTTACGTATATATTTTTTTTATATAGTGTCTGAATAGGATTATTTTATTAATCAATTAATCAATTTATTATTAATCAATATAATTTTTTTAAAACATATCTTTCTTTAGGCTTATGAATACATTGTGTTTTTTTGTTCATGTGTACAAAGTCAAAACACATTAGGTGTGTAAACTTCATATGTACTGCTTCAATATTTTTTTCAATTCAATTTGCGATTGTGTATTTATTAACTATTGTATTTTTATTCATTATTAAATATTTTATTATCTATCTATCTGTCTATCTATCTATCTATATATGAGATGTATTCAAAATATATTTTTTTCAATGTTCAGAGATGTGTCACTCTGTCTTTTTTGTTCCTTTCCTTTACAATTTACTTTTCAAAGCACAAGCCCTTGACAAACTGTTTTTGTGCTTCTAAACACTTCTCAGCCTTGAGATGGGACTGAAGCGCAGTCTGAGAGTCTGGCTACGAAAATACAATTTTCTAAAAACAGATCTGTAACCCAAAAGAAATGACAAGTGATAAATGGAGAAACATATGAATGCAGACTTTATCAACTTTCCTGGATAATCAGTGAGTGTGCTCAAAATGATGTGTGCACATGCTAATTATGGCTAATTACCCCCCATGCTCGACTGCGCTAATTAGTCCCGAGTCCCTGAATCCGAGTGTGAACTATTTAAACACATATTCCAGAGAGGAGACGCAGAAGAAAAGAGCATGGTAATTAAAAACAACTACTCTTGTCTAAGCGTATTTGGTTAATTAGCCGTGTAGCTTTATCTGACACTTCACTCGAGATTGTTGACTCCAAGAAGATCGACAACTCCATGGAGGAACGACGACTCGTGTTGACACGGCGAAAAACCTGTTAATTACTGCAAGCGCTTATCCAAGCTAGGCTAATCCAGAGGGTTTGGAAAATATACAATGTTTAGATGGGAATTTTGTAAACAAACAAGCCTTTTTTAAATTTTTGATAACATATTAGTAGCTAGCACGTCGAACTAACTGTACAGTTGCTAAGCAACAATGTGACCTTTGTTTAAAACCTACTTTAACACAGTTTCTACTGTCGTCCCTGTAAACAAAGCTGTTTAACAACAGGTTCATATCGAGCATAACCAATCACACTTCAGCAAGAACAACTCGGACTGCTTCAGAGTCCAATGCATTCTGGGTAAATACTGCACATCGTGGTGATCACCTGGTTTGGTACAGTGCACGTGTTGTTTTTTTCTTTTTCTTTTCATTTCTTTTCTAAAACTAGGCCACACACACACACACACACACACACACACACACACACACACACACACACACACAAACTTATATACAATGATATATTTCAGGTGCAAATGTGTGTGTAAAAGTGCAAATGTGTAAAAGTGCATATGCATAAGTGTGTAAATGTGCAAAACTGTAAATGTGTGAAAGTGTAAAAGTGTGAAAGTTTAACAAAGTGGATTTCTGTACATGTCCATGTGAACGAGCTGTTACTATAGAAACAATAGCATATTAGAACAAGTGCATTAATATAAACCTGTCAGATATGCTGTTCTAGGAAATGAATCATAACCTTCTGACCTTCAGAATTAACATCACCGACGCTGCTTTCATCCGATTACTTCGCACAACAAATATCTGGATTGGATCCTAAGATTTGAACTCAAATAAGACTCAATAAAACATTGTTGTTGTTGTTGTTGTTTTTAAATCAAGGTAAAGACAAACTCTCATCAAGTTCTACATCCTGCCTGAGTGTTTAATCAGTTACTGTCTCTCTGGAGGACTGCGGGACGTCTCATCATTAAGCTTCCTCACAGTAAAGTGGGGAGTGATTACGCTGGAAAAGATATATTTAATTATGAGCATTTCTTTCCAATTTGGAGTAAATGATAATGGATTAAATCTTTTGCTTTAAAGCCATTATCATACACACACACACACACACACACACACACACACACACAATCACAGAAGCTGTTAAGTGGAAAATGAGACAATAACATGATGACATTTAGTCTATGAAATGGTGCGGCTTTTTAATCCGAAACCAATTATACCTGCTCAATTGCGTCAAAAACTGAAACTCTCTCTCTCTTTTTTTTGCTTCTGATTTAAATATTTTTTTCTTTAGCTTAAACATATGTAACATTTCAACAAAATACCCATCATGTTGTTCCAAATATCAAGTACAAAAGAGAGGAAAGCTCCTGCAGTTTGCCAGAAACCCTCTCACTGGCACTGGAGACTCCTTCCATGTTTTAAAAAAAATGCTTTTATGTGAAAACCCCTGTGAATAATCGGTTACTATAGAAACCATAATGTACAGTGTTAGAATGAGAGCGTTAATATTAACCTGTGATTTGTAGCTGTGCTGCTGTCCAACCAATCAGAATCCAAGATTCGTCAGCGCTGTAAACCATTCTTAAAACGTGATTATTATTATACAATTATTAGTACACAAAAAAAACTTTGCTCTTAACATATTTAGAATAATTGCAGAATTTCCACTTAAGTAAAACATGTATGTGAAAATAGAATTGCGTGGATTTATGAACTGAATGCAGTGTAGTAACGCGGACTTTATGGACATCAAGGTGTAAACACAACACTTTTTTTTCAAGCGTAATTATTTCACACGTGTGTGTCTTATAGCGAATAAATAATAATGGTCTTGTTACTACTCTTTCTCCTGACACTGGATTAATAATGCCTCGTCTGATTCAGTGCAGCTCGTCCTCTGAGCCTCACAAAGGATAAAAGGCATGAATCAGATTTGGGACAAGGCCGAAGAGAGTTATTTCACACCTGGCTGCGCTCTTCCATAAAAGGCTTCGCAGATTTTCATTGCGAGAGGAGGTCATTCGCTGATCTTCACACTGTAGCACCGCTCATCAGGCAGACCTCGTTATCGCCAACTAAATCTGCTTCTGCCAAGTCCAATCAAATCTAATCTACATATGAGACTCCATGTGTCCATTATAAATGAGATGTGAAACAATGGGCCCAGTGGACATTATCATTGTGTTTCTCTTTAATAAATCATTCTGCGGGGAAACAAGTGCAACAACAAAAACATACAACACACACTGTATTATTTATTATTATTATTATTATTATTATTATTATTATTACTATTATTATTATTACTATCATCATCATCATAAAGACATAAGAAAAGAGGATACACTGTCTTAAATTAACATTATAAATTAATAAATTAATGATTAACCATTTATTCGATTTATTTATCCATCTATCTATTTTCTTTCTTTATTTCCTGTACTATTCCTTGCTTCTCTGTCCTTTCTATCTTTCTTCCATCCTTCTTTCCTTTCTTTCTGTTCTCTATCAGATGAAGATGATGGTGATGATGATGATGGTGATGATGGTAATGATGGTGATGGTGATGATGATGATGGTGATGGTGATGGTGATGATGATGGTGATGGTAATGATGGTGATGGTGATGATGGTGATGGTGATGATGGTGATGGTGATGGTGGTGATGGTGATGATGATGGTGATGGTAATGATGGTGATGGTGATGATGATGATGGTGATGGTGATGGTGGTGATGGTGATGATGGTGATGATGATGATGATGATGGTGATGGTGATGATGGTGGTGATGGTGATGATGGTGATGATGATGATGATGATGGTGATGGTGATGATGATGATGGTGGTGATGGTGATGATGGTGGTTATGATGATGATGGTGATGATGATGGTGATGGTGATGATGATGGTGGTGATGGTGATGATGGTGATGATGATGGTGATGGTGATGATGGTGGTGATGATGATGATGATGATGATGGTGATGATAATGATGATGGTGATGATGGTGGTGATGATGATGGTGATTATGATGATGGTGGTGATGGTGATGATGGTGATGATGATGGTGATGATGGTGGTGATGATGATGATGATGATGATGATGGTGTATTAGAGAACCTCTCTGAGCTTAGTTATAGTTTGAAGGCTTGAAGCAATCTGATAATTTCTGTTCACTCAGTGTCATTGTAGGTGGATTTACAGAAACACACTTGGGGTCTTCAGCAGCAGCAGCAGCAGCAGCAGGAACGCTCATCTGCTTGCTCCGAGTACAACAAACCATCTGAGAAATAAAAACATTTTCATCTTTCTCGTTTAAACAAAACAACCAAAGTCGTGAAAACAAGAACAATAAACATGACCAATAGATACTTGGCAAGAGATGTACAAACTATAAGCAATAATGTGGCACACGTCACAACAAACAACAACTACAATGCAAGCTTGATGGTGAGACGCTGAAAAACTGGAAGGTAAATAGCTTCTCATTAATATTTCCTCCTAACTGACTACTTTTCACGGCACTCTATCCTCCCGCTACAGCCTGAAACAGATGGCTAGCTTCCCACACACGATTAGCGTACTGTATAATAATATCAGTTAGCGCCTATTCAGCATGCTGTCAGTATTCCTGCGTGAATACGGGTTTACTGAATGCTCCAGTCTCGCCTCAGCATTTACGCCTGCTGTGTATGTGTTCACGTCATCCGCGTTCTGCATGCACCGTGAACGGATCTCTCCTGTGTAGCATGCTAACATGCAATAATTTAGCATGAATTATTTTCCAATTCTTTATTTTCAACAAGTGCAGAGCTTATGTGACATTTTCACTAGGCTCTTATCATTTTCATTGCTTGACTTGCTTGAGCTTAGCATAAAATAATGACTTTGAGTGCACAAAAAAATTTAGCTAGCTTGCTACTAGCTGATAGCTAAGTCAATAAGGTCAATATTAGTCTAGCCATATGTATTTAGAGTAAGTCCATAAATTAGGTTTACGCTATTTATGTAGTTCCTCGTATTCAGAATCGGGTTACGTGCAATGCTTAAGCTGACTTTCTGGGGACTTCCATTCAGATTATTTAAAATAGTGTGCTTGTAGTTCACAGCTCTAATGCTGAAGTGCCCAAAACTAGTGTCTAGATGAATGCCTTTAAAGACTTGACTTTAAGCTGGAAAAAAAATCAGGACTAGAAAATACGGACTGAAGAGTGAGACAACATTTTTTCCTTTGCTTTCAATGTAACATGATGTAACCTAAAGGCCTGAGGCAGCTTAAAAATAAAAAAATAAGAAAGACTAATATGATATACAGTATGGATAGCGCTTAAATCTGTAGCAAACCCTAGCTTAACTATGATATTGTCATACGCAAAGTGCTGTTTCAAGACAAAAAAACGACAAAAAAAGGCTATCGCAGTATGATCGCGTTTCCATTTGGCTGATCGAGTTTATCGGATGCTCCGCCCTTTATCGAGTGAGACATTCCTATTATTCAAAAAAATCTAGTTTAAAAAAAATATAGTTTTCCATGTAGCCAATAGAGCCAAGCCCAGCTCTTATGAGTTTAGCAGCAATATGTGGTAAGAATTCTCGAACAAAGCTTTTATGAAACCTTTCTTATGAAACAGAGCGAAACGGAAGAAATAAAAACGGTAAAAGCGACAGGAAATGCTCAGGAATAAAAGCAGAAATTGTGTCTAAATGGAGTCATCCTTTCGGTCTGAGAGTCGTGGTTGTCTTTGTGCGTCTAACGAAAATGAATAAATAAATAAAAAGCCGCCCCAGAGAGCCGCGCCGGCTGCGGGTCAAAAAGTGCTCTGTGCGCCGCAGAGCACTTTTTGACCTGCACTTTTTTTATTATTTTTTTTTTTACGACCTTCCTCACTTCTTTTCCAAAATGATTTTCTTTTATGCAAGCCTCCACTCTCTCCCAGCACCAACGCATGAATTAACAGATTTAACATCTGCAACCAAATCGGCTTCTTTTCCTGACGCAGGACGAAGCCTTCTAGTGCCGTAATGACCTCAAAACCTTAATGGAAAGGCGTAACAAGTTTTTTTTCTCTCTCTCTCCTTGGAACACATTGACTTGGTCTGGAGCTTTTTTGTAACGAGTCGGGAAGAGGCAAGGACGAAAGGAGGAGAGGTGGAAATTAATTTTTAAATGTATATTTTTTAAATTTATTTTACGTAATTATATAATGTAGAATTCATTGGGGTTGTTTTTTTAAAACCAAAAATTTTTTGGAGCTTCTTCATACGGTTCTAATTTTATTTATATATTTATTTTTTCGTTTGGCTGAATTTAGATGAATAATTTTGAATTTGGGAGTGGTGGAGCATTTTGAGAGGTTATGCTTATGTCACAAGAAGAAGAAAAAAAACAACTTCTGAGCAGCTAAAGGCCTCTCTTACATTGGCTAATGTTAATATTCATGAGTCCACCATCAAGAGAACACTGAACAACAATGGTGTGCATGGCAGGGTTGGAAGGAGAAAGTCACTGCTCTTCAAAAAGAACATTGCTGCTCTTCTGTATTTTACTAAAGATCACATGTACAAGCCAGAAGGATATTGGATAAATGATTTGTGGACTGATGAGACCAAAATAGAACATTTTGGTTTAAATGAGAAGGGTTATGTTTAGAGAAAGGAAAACACTGCATTCCAGCATAAGAACCTTACCCTATCTGTGAAACATGGTGGTGGTAGTGTCATGGTCTGGGCCTGTTTTGCTGCATCTGAACCAGGATGATTTGCCATCATTGATGGAACAATGAATTGTGAAATATACCAGTGATTTCTAAAGGAAAATGTCAGGACATCATGCAGCAAGACAACGATCCTAAACACACAAGTCATTCTACCAAACAATGGTTAAAGAAGAATAAAGTTAATGTTTTGGAATGGCCAAGTCAAAGTCCTGACCTTAATCCAATAGAAA
>JANDJT010000206.1:9905376-9921237 GCA_024331685.1 Stegophilus panzeri | reverse complement strand
GCTAAAACACAGACTAGCGTTATAGTAAACGGGCTAAAACACAGACTAGCGTTATAGTAAACGGGCTAAAACACAGACTAGCGTTATAGTAAACGGGCTAAAACATAGACTAGCGTTATAGTAAACGGGCTAAAACACAGACTAGCGTTATAGTAAACGGGCTAAAACACAGACTAACGTTATAGTAAACGGGCTAAAACACAGACTAGCGTTATAGTAAACGGGCTAAAACACAGACTAACGTTATAGTAAACGGGCTAAAACACAGATTAGCGTTATAGTAAACGGACTGAAACACAGACTAGCGTTATAGTAAACGGGCTAAAACACAGACTAACGTTATAGTAAACGGGCTAAAACACAGATTAGCGTTATAGTAAACGGACTGAAACACAGATTAGCGTTATAGTAAACGGGCTAAAACACAGATTAGCGTTATAGTAAACGGACTGAAACACAGATTAGCGTTATAGTAAACGGGCTAAAACACAGACTGGTGACGTCATATTTATAAGTTCAACGACCTTCCCTTGAGCACCTGAATGCAGCATGACTTCCAGGGAATAGGGGTGTATGCTCTGTCTGTCTGTCTGTCTGATCCTAATATAGATATCTGTGGATAAATATGGCACTGAGCCTCACCCTTTTCTGCCAAAATATCTGTCCTATTGCACGTTCCTTTCTCAGGGAAGCCATACCATTATTCTGTTCACCAGACGGGAGAAAACATGCTTAACACACACACACACACACACACACACACACACACACACACACTGCAGCATGACGCACAAGAGCAGCACAACACAATACACCAAACACACTGGATGAATAAATTTGTTGAAAAAAACATTCAAACACATTTCCCAGCAAAGTTCTCACTGTAGTCAATAGCAGCTCAATACTACACACAGCTCACACTGTCACCTCATCGATCAGAGGCTTTGCTCTATTCCCTTACACTGCATTAACTTCATTCACCTCAGAGGGCACCTGAACATCGATACAGAAACTCTCAGCTCTCGCTCTCTCTCTCTCTCTCTCATGCTGTTGTTCACTCTACATATATCTTTCCATAATTCTTCTCCTTCCTCCACTTTTCCCTTCATTCATCACTATATGTCTCGAAGTCCTTCAGCCACATCGGACCTTCAGGTCCGGTCAGTAATCCATCTCCGCTCGTTAATTCGCCCGGTGCTCCATGAAGTCAGAACAACAACAGTGCGCTAATGAGCGAGTCCTTTTCTCTTTGAATCCTTTAGCGATGCAAGCAAGATCGGGGCCTGAAGAAGACAAGAAAACAACAAAAACAAGCCTTTTACAATTCAACCAAGAGGGTGTGTTTCTGTAGCGCACAGTCTGGCGTGTATTTGGAGTCGAGTTAAGTGTGTAGCACAGATTTTTCAAACCGAAATCAAGCACAGTCGGCTTATCCTTCAAACCGTGGGCGGGTTTTCTTTGTGTGTGTGAGTGTGTCCTGTCCAGGGTGTACCCCGCCTTGTGCCCAATGCTCCTTGGGATAGGCTCCCAGGAAGGTTCCCCGCAACCCTGAAGGATACGCGGTACAGACGATGCATGGACGATGAATTAGATTTAAGAAGCCGCATAACCCGACTCTGAATACCAGGAACTTTCCGCACATAAATACAGACTTGTCAAACGTTATATCTAAGGAGTCAGGTACTGTTCTGATCACAGACATTTTCCCATTCCCTGTTGTTGGACGAGTTTTGATCTTATTAGTTCATATGTTATGAGATGCCACGAAGGTTTTATTATTAATCCCAATCCAATGAGTATCACATGCAGAATTCAAAAGTCATTCAAATCCTGAAGGCCATCTAAAAGTATCTAAAAGTTATTATCAGTGCTCTGTGTTGGAGTCCTTTAAGCTATAATTTTGTCCCACCCGCTTAAAAGTTAGAACATCCCGGATTTCATGTATTATTTCATTATTTCATGTTTAATGGGTTATTTGGGAACTTTACGAAAAGCCTCCTGGGTGAAGCTCCGTCAGGATGCTGGTGGTGAAGATGCCGAGAGTAAATGTGTAAAGCATGATCAGAAATACCAGTAGACTGTTTGCATCAAAGCAATACGTGTCACAGTGCTACCCACAGATGAACTTCTTTTCACACGGTGCTCTTTCCTCGTCGCTTAACCTCTAGAGTGTCGCTCTGCTGATTTCTAATGAATGAGCGGCGGAGCGACGAGACTCCTTCGGTGTTATTGCGTGAGATGAGCCAGTGAGTCATACAGCAGGGGTGAAGAAGGGTTGCTTTAAACCCCATGCCGCCTATGCGCCGAGATCATTCTCGCAATCCAGAGTTATTGATTTTTTCAAATCTTTTTTTTGTTAGTATTCCCATAGAGTTGATACACGGTTTATTACTTCTGGGAGCATTGTTTTAGAAAAAATGGGGGAATATTTTTCATTTCCAAGCAGCTCACTCCTTTCGAACTTTCTGCTAACTATATTAGGCCATTTAATACATACTAAATAAAGCTAGAAATCATTCCCCCAGCTCTCTTATTCAGGTTCATCTGACAGCGTGAGATCTTCTAACTGGTGTTAGACCTTATTTTCAGCAGAAGGGGGGGGGTGACATACAGTAACTCGCTGCCGCAAGGACAGATTAGATCATAACTGGACGTGGTGTGTGCTTGTGTCAGCAGAAGACGATGCAAAACACCTCAAGCTAGCGAAAGGCACTTAAGGATGATTACACTCTCCGGTGATGTTAGCACAGCCGTCACAGCTGTAATCTTCAGCAAAACGCTCCGGCCTCGTATGTGATAAAACCCGGCGGAGGACAGCCGTCACAGGAAAGTCTGGTCTGAACATGTGGAGCTCTATAAATAGCATTGTGGGATAGTGTGAATCCTTTCCTGCCCACACTTCTCTTAAGTAGAGCAGTCGATGCAGACGTAATGATACCTCTATCCGTCTTTCTGCGCACGTCCATTCAGGTGGCAAATTGGTGAAAGTCTCAGGGTGGACAGAGGATGTGTCGGGGCATCTTTGCGGCTTGTTATTTGCACATGAAAGTCGCCGGCCTGTCTGACTTAAAGGGGCCGAGATAGAGATGGATAGAAAAGGGAGACAGACGACAGCGGGCTTCTCTTCTCCGTCTTCAAGCTTTGTTTTGTTTTATTTTCTTTCCTCAGACGCATTTTTCTCGTTGAGAACTCGCGCTCCGAGAGCCCAACAAAGATGTCAGAAAACTGCGAGCTATTTTTGGCAAACGTACAAGTCTGCAGCGCCTCCGGGCTCCGGGAGACATTTTTTAAAATTTCATCAGGTCTTGGTGTAGAGAAGCGAGTGATTTTATTCTTTTTGTTATTCCATTCTGTTTTTCTTGCCTTGCAGGATGATGCCCCTTTCGACCGGCAGCCCATGGCCACAAACAAACTCAACAAGATCCAGAAGATCAAAACTTTAGACGTAATGGGATTGTGCTCTGTAATCAGCCTGAAAGCAGCTGGAGTCATGGCAAGCGAGCGGTGATACAGAGTCATAAACCAAAAAGGAAGCAAGATGCATTAACACCAACAGGTCCCCCTGTAAAGAAAGCGATAATCGATCACGTGACTCTTGCTAACTTTACAAGCTAATCTGAGCGGAAGTTCTAGTGCTAGCAATCTTAATTTCTAACACTAATTAATACATCCATAAATTAGCGTTAAAATCGAACACTATCGGAACGCTAATTCTCCAAGTCTTACCCTTTTGATAGCTTAGTTTTCTGGAATTTTCCTTCACTGTGCAACATCGACAGTAAAAAAAATATCTCGCTTTTAATTCTCAAATTTGAGAAAATCTTCAACCACTCATATTTGACCCAAAGATCAACAAGTTTCTTGATGGACGTTCAAATTCTGGTAAAAAAAAAAATTTTAAACCTGTTTTTTTTTTTTTTTTTTTTAATTCGTTGGACAATTTTCAGCATCAGCCATGCATACTCCAAAGATAGCAAGATGTTTACTGACTTACCCCATGCTAGTTATACTTGGCACCTAATTCGAGCCAAATTTCGAATGCTAGTCTATCTTAGCATAATTTCAAAATGCTAATCCTTAAATGTTCTTGTGTAAAATGTCAAGAGCTTATCTGCCTTACTCACTCACAAGTCCTGGCCACAAAAAAAACAACAACCCAAAACGTTGAATTAACTGAAGAAGGCAATGATCAAATCTGAAACTACCACCACCATGTGGTTTGAAGGTCATAAAGAAATCCAGTTACACCTTAAAGAATACTGAGGACATCGACCACAACCAGAGAGATGCTCAACCAAAACATCACCAAGAATTCCAGAGACTTGATTCATCTCAACATCACTGACTAATTTGTCATCTGCTAATCCCTCGACTGCAAGCATGCCTCACCTCAACGTCACCGCGCTCTTATCGAACCTGACCAACAGGCCAGAGTCGGGAAACCTATATCGGCCATTCTCTGTGTTCAGCGTCCTCACGCTCACGCTTTTAGCCATGCTCGTGGTGGCTACGTTCGTTTGGAACCTTCTGGTTTTGGTGACCATTTTGAGAGTCCGAACTTTCCACCGTGTCCCTCACAACCTGGTGGCCTCGATGGCCATCTCGGATGTGATGGTGGCCGGGCTGGTGATGCCGCTGAGCCTCGTTCGGGAACTTTACGGCCGCCGGTGGATCCTCGGAAAAGCACTTTGCCAAGTTTGGATTTCTTGCGACGTTTTGTGCTGCACGGCCAGCATCTGGAACGTGACCGCCATCGCGCTCGATCGCTATTGGTCCATCACACGTCACCTCGAGTACACGCTCAAGACACGGAAAAGGATCTCCAACGTGATGATCGGACTCACGTGGCTGCTCTCGTCCGTCATATCCCTGTCGCCGCTCTTCGGCTGGGGAGAGACGTATTCTGAGGAGGATCTGGCGTGCCAAGTGAGCCAGGAACCGTCATATACGGTGTTCTCCACCTTCGGCGCGTTTTATTTGCCCCTCTGCGTCGTGCTGTTCGTGTACTGGAAGATCTACAAGGCTGCCAAGTTTCGCATCGGATCTCGCAAGACCAACACCATCATGCCAATGGCGGAGATTATCGAGGTAAGAAGAACGCGAGGGTGCTGTGGTACATATATTTCAGTGTAATTATATTTCATACATTTTCTAACCAATTATCATAAGAACAATTTTAATAAAACCCTGAACAGTGTAAGAATTTAACGACTACATCGTAATGCAAATGTAAAAATAATTGCAACTGAAATAATTGGTGTTCCAAACTCACATTTAGCCTCGGGACAAGCTAGCGCTGGTAATTTAGCCACAACACACACACACACACATACACACACACACACTTTCTCTCCCCTAATAAGATTTCTCATTTTGCATTCAAGAAAACACACACACTCATGAAAGGATAGAATTAGCATTTAGTTTGTACGTTATGTACCTTATTCTAATTTAAAGCCCAAGGCACACACATCAGCTCCTAATTGTGATTCTCTGGTGAATGTCAGCGTCAAAGAAAATGAAATGTCCTCAATGTCCCCGTCAACCCAAAGGCTGCTGATCAGGCAAGACGTGAAATCTTCTTCTTCTTCTTTAGTGTTTGCACTGGAGCTACGGGACTAGATGAGCTCATGAGTAAGAAATCCTAAAGATTTTTCCTACAAGGAACCTACATGCACACTGGCATCACATCTAGAGTGTATTCCCACCTCAGGACCAGACTTCCTGGGGTATGTCCCAGAACCACGAAAACCGGACCACTGACAGCATGTAAACATGTCCACTGCAGCAGCAGTGTGTCGTGGCCTGTCCTCCTCAAGATCGGACATATTGAGACGCTTTTCTGCTCACCACGGCTGCACATAGTGGTCATTTAATTTACTACCTCCTTTCTTTCTTTTCTTTCTCTGTTCATCTCTTTCTTTCTTTCTTTCTTTCTTCCTTTCTTTCTCTGTTCATCCTTCTTTCTTTCTTTCTTTCTTTCTTATACCGTAGCCTTCCTATCAGCTTGAACCTGTCTGGCCGTTCTGTTCTTCCCAGGGTACTGCCACTCACTTGATGGGTTTTTTTTGTGTTTTTTCGCACAGTTCTGTAGAAAGTCCCAGGAGATCAGCAGCTTCTGAAATACTCACACTGGCACCAGCAACCAGTCCACAGTCAAACTCAACTTTCACAGTCAAACTTTTATGTGTTGCGCTGCTGCCACGTGATTGGCTGATTGCACGGCTGCATGAATGGTTTACAGGTGTTCCTGCTGCTGAAGTTCAGGAATCTCTCAAACCAGCACAGCACTCAGTTTATTGCTTCATCTGTGACTTTTTACATGCGTTTAACAGGTCAAATGCAGTAAAATATTTTTTACTTTCTCTGGTACTGTAAACAGGAAGCGGGAAGCAGGAAGTATTGACGTGTAGGCAGCTTGTGAAGGAAATGAAAATTCATAACAGAGCGAGATGAAAAGAGCGAGACGGAGGAGAAGGACAGCGCAGAAAAGAAATGCTCAGAGATCAAACCAGGCAGTTCTCAGTGGGCAGCAGAACTGTGCACACACACACACACACACACACACGATTATAATTGGATCGTCTGTTCTACAGTGTCACTTTGCACTCTGTTACAAACTGTGGCTCATTTAATTGTCCTCTGAATATTAGCCAGATCGGATCATCATTCGATGATTGGGCAGCATATGGAGGGATAAACACACACACACACACACACACACACACACACACACAATGTAGGTTTCCCTATAACAGCACTCATGTCCTGAAGTGTTTTATTCCTCTTACACCACAGCAACTGTTACATATTAAAGAAGTTATACTTTTTATCCATTTATAGTTACATTTAATTCCGTGTTGATGCTAGCGAGACTTTATTCCTCATGCTGTAAGGTGCTTGATTGCCTGCTGAATAGAAATTACTGGGAATGGAATTACTCTCCGCAGCAGGAGGGTGTCAGAGTCAAAAAATTATTTTCCAGGAAGGGATCTATTTTTATAATTTTATATATATATATATATATAATATATATATATATATGAGGATAATTTGGCGCTCATGCAGGTCTTCACACGTCGTAGCGCGAGTTCGTCACATCCGGCACGGCTCATTTTGTGTGAAAATAATGAGGCGGCAGTGTTTAAGCGACTCCACGCAGAGAGAGAACGAGAGAGAGAGAGAGAGAGAGAGAGAGAATGGGCAGACCGAGGCTGAGCAATGGAGGATAAAAGCGTCTCTGCGGCGGTTCGAGTGTTTCCTACCTGAATAAATTATTCACTACATTCACACCACAATCAGGCTTCAGGCTCCACCGTAGCAACTTGTTGCTCTTTTTCATCTCTCTATCTTTCTCTCCGTCCATCGTTCATCACCTCTGTCATTACTTCTCCAGCTCTGATTCGGCCTTACTCTTGTTCCCGTTTTTACTTTTGACTCTTTCGCTCTCTATCACTCCATAATTCCATTTAGTAGATCATGACACTCTGTCACTCAATCTTCCCATCCTTACCTCTTTCCTTCCCTCGTTCCCCTTCTGTCTTTCTTTCTTTCCTTCTCTCTTTCCCCATCCTTACCTCTCTTTCCTTCCCTCGTTCCCATTCTTTCTTTCTTTCTTTCCTCCCTTCTCGCTTTCCCCATCCTTCCCTTTCTTTCCTTCCCTCGTTCCCCATCTGTCTTTCTTTCTTTCCTTCCTTCTCGCTTTCCCCATCATTCCCTCTCTTTCTTTCCCTCGTTCTCATTCTGTCTTTCTTTCTTTCCTTCTCTCTTCCTCATCCTTCTCTCACATCCCTCCTCTTGTCTTGTCCATCCCTCTTTCATTTTCTCTCTCCTTCTTCTCATTTTGTTTCTCCCTGCCCTTTCCTCTGTTTCCTTCTCTTTCTCACTGCCTGTCCATCCCTTTCACTCTCTGTCTATCCCTCCCTCTCCTTTTCTCTTTCCCTGCCCTCCCCTTTGACTTTCCAATCCTTCCTTCCTTCTTTCTTTCTCTCTCTCACGTTCCCCTGTTCATCTCACTCTTTCCTTCTCTTTCTCAGCCAATCCCCTTTTCTTTCTCCCTCTTTTCTTCTCTTTCCCCATCCTTCCCTCCCATTCCTTCTCTTGCTTTGTCCATCCCTCTTTCATTTTCTCTTCACCCTTCTACTCTTTCTTTCTCTCTTTTCCTGTCTATCCATTTTCTTTCTCTCTCTCTCTCCATCATCACTTTCTTTCCCTGTCTCTTGTTCCGTTCTATCCCTTTCTTTCTTTCTTTCTTTCTTTTCTCCCATCCCATGCTTTGTTTATTTTTCTCTTCCCCTCCCCATCCCCCTTTTCTATCTTTCTCATGCTCTCTTTTTCATTCTATTCCTGTCCCTTCTTTTCCGTCTTTGTCTTTCCCCCATCCACCACTCTATTTCCTCCTCCCTTTCTCCATCCATCCCATTCTTTCCTTCTCTCTTTCCCTCCCCATCCCTTTCTTTTCTTCGGTCCTTCTCTGTCTAACCATTTTCCCTTCTCTCCTTTCGTGTTCATCCCTTCCTCCACTTTCTCCATTTCTCTCATTTCCCTATGCACTAATTTCTTCCTTTCTGTCTTTCTCTGTCCATCCTTTTCTTTCCTTCTCTCGCGCTTTCTCTCTCTCACGTATATGCGACCAACCTCCTAATTTTCTCTCATTTGTTCTTTAAGGTCTTTAAGTTGAATGAAGAAACACAATTCTCAGGTCTTTCTTTTGGCCACAAGACAAACAAAATGTGTTTTCTAATCTGTTCTGTACCACAACAATGACATATTCTTTCTTATTTATATATGTTTCCTCTTGTTCTCTCTCTCTCTCTCTCTCTCTCTCTCTCTCTCTCTTTCTCTGTTCATGCTTTTTCATTTTCCTTTTATTCCTCCACAGCGCTAATCTCCATCTCTGGAGTAATTCAGGCAGGGCAGAAGGTGTGTAATGAGCTTATATATAAAGAGAAATGTACCCGTTCCTCTTTAGAATACAAAAACAGGCGATAAATAGTACACACATAAAAATTTAGCTGTGTTGCATAAACAAAGGTGTGTGTATGTGTATCAATAATGGATCCTGTACATCATGTTGTTGTCATAGTCATTTTCATATACATTACTGTAAAGAGCGACAGTGGCGTTTTATTCATACCTGGCTTGCTGTTCTTTCCTTTTCATTGTTATGCTGAAAGTCGAGTCTGGAGATATTTTATGTTCATCGTGTCATTCGGGGAGAGGAGCAGATCTGGCACACCAAATGCATTTCATCCGAGCAGACATGACAGGAAAATGTGATCAAAAATTATTATCATCTTAATTCTATGTAATTTTAGATCAGACCCAAGGACGAACGAGCGGAAATATCCCTCTCAGTGTGAGCGGGAAAGCAGAGATCACTTTTCTCTCAGTCAGTCTTGGCCCAGTGGTTTTGGTCCATACCTGAGTTTTGGTTACTCGAGGGGGTAAATATTTTCAGGTTCCGTTCAGACAAACTAAACACTGTATACGTAAAAGAAGCTGTACTGACCGGTTCCTTCTTGTAGAAGGCGATCCCGTAACTGTGGTCACCAAACAAGAGTTCTTTGAAAGTTTTAAAAACTTGATGTAGAGACTAGAACGTTCTGATGATATCAGATGAACCATGATCAATCATATGGTGAATCTAACCTTCCTGTGTCTTGGTGCTCAGGTGAAGGAGGCAGTGGAACAGCCCCAGATGGCGTTCAGCGTCCGTCACGCAGCCGTGTCATTCCAGCCCGAGGGCGAGACGTGGCGTGAGCAGAAGGAACGCCGCGCCGCGCTCATGGTGGGAATCCTGATCGGCGTCTTCGTGCTCTGCTGGATCCCGTTCTTCCTGGCCGAGCTCATCATCCCGCTGTGCTCCTGCGACATCCCGCCCATCTGGAAGAGCGTCTTCCTCTGGCTCGGATACTCCAACTCCTTCTTCAACCCACTTATCTACACGGCCTTCAACAAGAACTATAACAGCGCCTTCAGGAACCTCTTCAGTAGGCAGCGCTGACAAACAACCTACAAGCACTAGTCAGCATCATGCTAACTGACTAACACTGCTTGGAGAAATAATACCATTTGGTAAAGTTCACCTACAAGAACTACAACAGCGCCTTCAGGAAGCCTTAATGAAAGCATATGACCACCAATTAGCCTTGTGCTAACTGGTATAATTGTTACGCTGCAGTTTCGCTAAGAAATATTGTGTGTACATTACATCAGGAACTTCATTAACTGGCAACGCTGACAAATATAACCTTAAATTAGCATCATGCTAACTGAACGAATAATGAAATCATTATACATGACATGCTAATTAATCTTCCCAAAACTGTTTATATACGCAGCCAGGAACTAAACAGGACCTCTGTAGTAGGCTGACAAGTAATAGAAATGCTAAGAGCTAGCAATTAGCATCATGTTAATTGCCATGGCATAAATACTTTTCGTACATGATGTGCTGAAAACATCAGACATGTCATCGTTTCGCTAAATTATACCACATGTGCATCATGCTAACTGATAGCTGAAGGATATGTCATGATATGTACATGAAAGATTTTATAATATTAAGAACCTAACAGAAACTTTTTTTGGGGGAGCTAAGACTAGCTAACTAGCCAGCAGGGAGCACCATGCTAATTTACCTTACAACATTGCTATACCATCTGTAAATAAACAATTTGACAAAATAGCTTATCAATTTGTTTGCTAATCATTCAGGGTTTTTTTTTTTTTTTTTTTTTTTTAAATCATGTGACCCCTTATAGCATGTTTTTAATCTACTACAAAAAAAAAATCCTTTCAGTTTTTACTGACATCAGTCTCATATGCCTGAGAAACATGGACTGCTAGCATAAACTAGCTAACCACTAAGCCTAAAGATTTAGCTAGCTAGCTAGCTAGCACATAGCTGTTAACTCCTTTATCTTGAACATTTTAAGGGGCACAAATGACACAAAAGTGTCAGAAATACCAACACGTCCCTCAGATATGTTCATAAATGACTATGAAAAGGTTTTACATAACATTTTGGTGCATTTTATATGATAAAGTGTTGTATAATGCTAGCAGGCTAGCGCTACAGTTAGGGGTTTGCTACAGGAGTAGCTAAAGATAAATTGTTAACTAGCTGGGTATTCTTTCTTTCTTTCTTTCTTTCTTTCTTTTTAACATAATGTATTTTTTTTCTGTGTTCTTTCTTTTGGTGAGATTTCTCATTATTTAAAAAAAAATCATTCTTTAATTCTTTTCAGCTTTGTGTATTTCTTTCTTTCATCATGCTTGTTCTTATATTTCTTTCTCTCATTCTTTCTTTGGTTCTTTTAGCGTCATGTATTTCTCCGTTCTTATATTTCTTTCTTTCTTTTTTTTTCCTTGGGTTCTTTCATTCTTTGTGATTTTTCTGATATTTCGTTTTTTCTTATTGATTACAAAACTAGTTCCTACTTTCTTTCTTTAATTCTTTTAGCTTCATGTGTTTCTTTTTTTCTTTCTTTTGTCATGTTTGTTCTTATATTTCTTTCTTCCTTTGTGTTTTTTTGTTCTTTTCTTCTTTTCTTTCTTTCTTTCTTCATGATTTTTCTGATCTTTCCTTTTTCCTGTTGATTTTTTTCTTATTTCTTACGTTTATCACTTCACATATTTCTTTCTTTCTTTCTTTAATTCTTTTTAGCTTCACGTGTTTCTCATTTTCTATTGTCATGATTATTCTTATATTTCTTTCTTTCTGTCTTTTTAACATCGTGTTTTTTTCTTTGTCCTTTCTTTTGGTAAGATTTCTCATTATTTTTTAAAAATTGTTTCTTTCTTTCTTTGTGTTTTTTTGTGTTCTTTCATTCTTCGTGATTTTTCTGATATTTCCTTTTTTCTTATTGATTTTTTAAAAATTCCTACTTTCTTTCTTTATTTTTTGTCATACATTTCTTCCTTTAATTCTTTGTAGCTTCAAATGTTTCTCTTTTTTCTTTCTTTCTTTCTTTAATTCCTTGTAGCTTCACGTTTCTCTTTTTTCTCTCTTTCGTCATGTTTTTTCTTTCTTTCTTCAATTCTTTTTTAGTTTCATGTATTTCTCGTTTTTCTTTCTTTCATCATGACTCTTCTTATATTTCTTTCGTTCTTGTTCATTTTCTATCCTTATCTCTCTCTTCATTCTTCATGTTCTTTCTTTCTTTCTTTATTTCTTTCTTTCTGTCTTTTTGATATCTTATATTTCTTTCCCACTTCACATCTTTTTAAAAACTTTGTTTGTTTCTTCTGATATTTGTTTTATTTCGTTCTTGCTTTTGTGTCTTTCTTGCTCTCTCTCTTTTTTATCTACAGTAAATCTTCCCTTTATCCCAGATAGCGGCGGTGAACGAGTCGGAGCTCTGTGTGAAGATGAGAATAAAAATAGCCGGATATCACAGCAGTGTGCGCAGTGTGAACATCAGCAGCTGCTTACTGACAGTGTGTGTGTGTGTGTGTGTGTGGAGAAGGTAATGAAGTTATCGTTACTCAGGCTGATGAATGCAATGTGTGTGTGTGTGTGTGTGTGTGTTCTATTTCATCATACACATTACGGAATAAATTTGATGAACAGCAGAAACCCGAGAGTTCAGTAACTGCACAGTGTGTGATTGTGTAGAGGAGTGCGTTTATCTGCGTGCCGCATGGAAATTTATTCCGAACTCATTCGAGATGTCTCCGAATCTTTGAGCAATCCCGTGTTCCCCGATCCAAGGAACGATACGCACCGCAGCTTTCAGAACCACAAACCGGGGCTAATTATGCTAATGAAGTTTGCGTTTTAGAGCTAGTGCTTCATTCGATTAGACGTAAAGGAATAAAGGTTTTCTGATGGCATCATGATATACTGGTCAGATAGAGAGATAGACAGATGGACAGACAGACAGATAGACAGACGGATAGATGGACAGACAGATGGACGGAGGGACTACTTGAATAAGAGAAGCTGATTTGTTTGAATGAGAGCTTCATTGAGATAGACAGACAGAAATGGAGAGAAAGAGAGAGAGAGTGAAAGGGAGGGCAGGGATAGATGGAATTTCTCTCCATCAATCTGTCCTCTGTCATCTCTCCTTCCCATCCCTCCATCTCTCCATCTCCATCTCTGTCTCAGGTCAGTTACGGCACATCATCTGGAAATAAAAGTCTAGTTGAGAAATCTGTAGCAAAGCTGTAAGATATATATATGTGTGTGTGTGTGTGTGTGTGTTTGTATATTCTGGACACGTCTCAGGTTTAGACATGTGGTGGCATCTGTGTGTGTGTGAGTGTGTGTGCGTGTTTGTTACACAACGTGGTGACTGTGATCTAGGCAGTATCACACACACACACACACACACACACACACACTTTCTCGTTCTAAGGGGCAGAACAAAAGGCCAAACAGATGTGCTCCATTCCCCACAGAGACAAGAAGGCTGAGAAGAACAGAAGATGAAAAGAGAGAGAGAGAGAGAGAGAAGAACAGAAGAAGACAGAGAAGGAGAAGAGGCAGGAAGTGTGAGAAGAACAGAAGAAGAAGGGGAAAAGAAGAAGTGAGACAGAAAGAGAGAACAGAAGAAGAGAGAAGTAAAGAAGAGAAACAGAAAGTGAGAAGAACAGAAGTAGAGAGACAGAAAGAGAGAAGAACAGAAGAAGAGAGACAGAAAGAGAGAACAGAAGACAGAACAATTAAAGCAGGAAAGGAGAATAGACAGGAAGAGAGAGAAGAATGGAATGAGACACAAAAAGAGAGAGAAGTAAAGAAGAGAGACAGGAACAGAATGAAGAACAGAAGAAGAGAGATGGAAAGAAATAGAGAGAGAGTAAGAAAGAGAAGGACAGAAGGAGAGAGAAAGAAATAGGGAGAGATACATTTTCCCCTGCTCTCTCCTCTTTTTCCGTCTTATGTCTCCTCTCTCCTTCTCTGTTGATGTATCTCTCTTTCTGTCTCAGGAAACGAGTGCATCTTTCTATCCTTCTCATGGAGGTAGAGAGAGAAGAGAGAGAAAGAGAGGATATAGCAGGGGGAAATAGAAATCTCTCCTCTCACTGTCCTGTTTTTATCTTTTTGTGATTTTCTCTCTCAATTTCTGAGAAAGACAGAGAGAGAGAGAGAGAGAGACAGAAAGAAAGAGAGGATTAAAAAACTAATAAAACAAATAAGTAATAAAACTGCTGCTTGTCAAAAGCACTGAAAAGTCGACATTCATTTAGCAATTAAAAAAAAGCATAAATATTTATAAATTAAAAGTCATCGCCAGCTTGTAGAATGTAATGGGCGTGGCCGTATGCAGCAACTTGTTTTTGCTCTGCCCCTTTAGGCTCCACCTCCCAATGAAAGAATAGCAGAAAGCTAGAAGTGAAATGGATGATAATGATTTTTCATACCACTGATTAACATATTTAATGTATTCTTTAACATCGAAATATGTTCCAATGTAGTTTAGGAAGCAGAGCAAAATATTCTTATTGATCACAAAAACAAACAAACAAACAAAGTACTACAACAACAACAAAAAGAAACCAGGGTGCCAAAACTTTTCAACAGCCAGTTTATACACTGATATTCCTATTTTTTTTTTTTAACACTACAGCGAACAGGATTACTTGCAGTGTGCAAACTGTATCCAGCTCCAAACATCTCTCTCTCTCTCTCACACACACACACACACACACACACACACACACACAGAGGAGTGTGTCCTTCACTCAGTGTGATGGCCATGTAATTACCAGGAACACGATGAAGTCCAACCTTCGTTTGTGTGTATGTGTGTGTGTGTGTGTTTGTGTGTAAAATGATTCTCTAGCTGCATGTAAATGACTGAATGATAATATAACATACACTCATCAAAGAATACACCAGACACAAAAGTACTTCTCACATCTCACACACACACACACACACACTTGCGTTTGTATCACTAAGTACTTTTTCTATTGACATTACAGACATACACACTCGCTGGCTCTGTCCTATATTCTGACCTTTGATTAATGTAATATTCATCACACCCCAGGCGCACACACACACACTACTGCAATGCAGTGTTTCCCACTTGAATCAACACATCATCTCATTAACACGCAATGTCAGGATAGAACGGGGCTGCGTCTCAAGTCACACGCTGCGTTACGTTCTCCACATGGTATATTACTCGAGACACAATGGGGCATGCTGTTATAGGAAAATAATCAACGATGGTGTGTGTGTGTGTGTGTGCGTCTGCCTGTGAATTCGTCGTTACTATAGAAGCACTCTAAGTAGCGCAGTAATACAAACCTGTGATTTGAATGACAGCCAGAACTACCGCCTTCCGACCAATCAGAATCCAGAATCTGCTAAAATCATCCTCACAAGAACCATGATGTTCCAGAAAAAAAACGTTAAATATAACCTGAACAGTTTGAGAATGGCGTTTCGGCGTTTCGTATGAGTGCTAGAGTGGACAAGTCGGTGGAAAAACACGACTTGAAATCTATGCACTAAATACAAGACATAATACAAAGCAACCTTTAAGAAAGGGGGGGGTGCAAACTTTTAAACAGGTGTATGATGATCGGTGTAAATTGTTATTATTTTTGGGTAAAGATCTCAAGTTTTTTTTTTCATTTAGTACCGTTTCCCAGACGGCAAATTAATAATATACAATATACACTACACCGATTGTCCTGTTCAAAAGTTTACACCTCCCCCCACCCCTGTGTTGCCTTCTTTAGCATCGGTGAACGTTTGCACTTTTGTAATAGTCGTGTACGAGTCCCTCGGTTGTCCTCAGTATGAAAAGCTGGATCTGGACACTGTATAGCCTCTGTTAAAAGTAAAGGCGGGGGGAGGGGAGGGGATGTGGGGGGGGGGGGGCAGATATGCAGGGG
>JANDJT010000206.1:9876249-9887590 GCA_024331685.1 Stegophilus panzeri | reverse complement strand
CATGAAATTCCAAAAGGTTCACATACTTTTTCTTGCCACTGTATGTGTGTGTATATATATATATATATATATATATATATATATATATATATATATTGTAGCTACATATATTTGGGCAAATATAATAACTCTGCCACCAGTCTAGTACCAGAGGTTCCAGATGGATGGTTCATGGTACCTCTCCAAGATCAACACCAATATGACCTGATGGTGTTTGGGAACGGGGCTAGCAGGTGACTGTTCACAAATACTGAAACACACAACGTGCAACACCTTACACAGTGTTTTTAAACGACTTTTTATGAAACTGAGGATGATTTGTTGTTTAAAATGGAGGCTATGAAGCTACTGAAATGTACACAGATGTATTGCTGAATTATATATATATATATACCAAACAGAACATCTGGTCCTCCAAAATGTCTTTTAAGCAATGATTTTCATGTTGTTTATATTTGGGTGCTTGGTAATAAAACCTTACAATATTGCAATAAAAAAAAATCTAATTTTACATGCATTATATCTGACTTCCCTGACAATCCGTAGTCATGCAGCGAAATGTCATTTCCACGCCAACTTTTTTAGGCCTAAATCCTGTAAAATAGGATAATAAAATTGGCTCTTCATCGTAATCCCCCTCTTCAAAAGCTGGATTAGGACATTTTTCCACCATGCAGCTTTGCAGAGTGGCAGCGGAGGATGTAAGAACATCAAATTCCTCACATGATGAGTCAATTTATTGCTTTAGCCGTTTTTATTATGCCATCACTTCGGGTCATCTGGGATTCGTTTGATGTGTCATAACTTCCTGCTGCTTTGGCTTCTTTGGCTTCACAGTGAGGGAGAATTATATAAAAGTTGAAGCTGATCCGTTTGAGCAAAAGCGTACAGATGATGACGTGAGAGAGCAGGAGACACTAAAGAAGTAAAGCACCGCTGCATCGATCTGTTTAGGTAGAGCTGAAGCAAGGGCGAAATCCCACTGCGCCACTATCAGAAGGTAGTCGAACAGAATTGCAGGTAATGTAGAAAGCTGTCAGAAAGAGTCAACTCAGAATTGCATTACAAAAGAAATCATGGACGCCATTAAAGATCACATGTTTATTGTAAAGATTGATATGCAGCGTGAGTATGTTTTTCTGTGGACCTCGGAGCACCATGAGGAGCATCACAAGACTCAATCCAGACTACTGGATTTCATTTCTATGTATTATTCCACTGGTAATGGAAACATTTGTTTTCACCAGTATGCAAATAATACGCACCTGACCTTGTCTAATGCCTTCAAGTCCTCCTGGTCCTTGTTTGGCTACACAGATATGTCATAATTTCCGGCAATTATACAACGATAATACAGAAATCCTGCCTATAAGGAACTAACTTCAGATAAAATATCTCTCATTTATTTAATTCCTGTAATTTCTGACAGTCCTCAGTTCCAAGAATTGGTAATGTTTTCAAAACAGCATAGTATCACCTACGTAAAATCATAAAGGTCTGTACACATTGTTCGTACTTCTGATTACTGCAAAATCTTATCTGGCCTTCTCAAGAGTCTTATCACTTATTTACAACAGGTTCATTGAGTGGAGAGAGTGGACCATAATGATGAATCACATTCTCTTCAATGCATTCACTGGCCATCCATAGTCCTTTTGAATTGATTTGAAGGTATTTACAGTCGTATGCCTTTGTGTCTTACTCTGGATGTACACTACAAGATGTTTAACTTAATTTTTTTCCTCAAAACATTTTACAAAATTAAATTAGGTGTTTGACTTTTAGAGGTACATGCTTTCTGCGGTTGTTTGGGGCATTGTTCATGCATGTAATCAGAAATTTACGCTATACGTCCAACGTAAGATGGTGGGGCGCTCCATTATGTTGTTTTCCCGCCATCTTCACAAGATAAACAATACGAACAATCGTCCACTGCCTCAGTGTTTCTTGCTGACATGAAAAATCATAAGAAGTATTTATGGAAGATATTCCATTGCTGGCCAGGGATGTTTTGGCTCTACTCTACACCCTAGTGGATACAGGAGAATGGTTTGACCTGACAGAAAGGCTATGGTAACTCAAATAGCCACTCTTTACAACTGCAGTGAGTAGAAAAGCATCTCAAAATGCACAGCACACCAAACCGAACAGCAGAAGTCCACATCAGGTTCCACTCCTGTCAACCAAGAACAGAAATTTGAGGCTACACAGACACTCTCTCATCCAAACTGGACAGTTTAAATTTGGGAAAATATCACGCAATGTGTTTTCCAATCTTCAGAAGTGTGGCTGGTGAGTGTCTGTTTCAGTCTAAACCTCTATATTTTCCTTTCAGAAATCTGTAAAACTGGATTCCAGCAGCTTCAACATCCAAATTAACCAGCTTGTCATAATTACCAACGTTTTATTTAAGCCATGTGTCAATCAACACTGTCCATCACTGTAGCTGAGAAAACAGGGACAAAAAGAGGTTGAGGAAGCATGGAAGGAAGGGCCTTATGGGGGTTTCATATCTGCCTTGGTCCCTCACTCTGAAAGCAGCTTATCTCTCTCACACACATTGACCAGCAGTGAATTTAGAATTACTTATACACTTGCTGGCCTCAAATTGAACAGGTCCTGTTAAAAAGACAAGCCAGTGTGTTTGGGAAAATAAAAAGCGACCCACATTTCTCTTGGGTGTAAGACCGAAGCAAATGATTGAAGGAGTAAAGGTGAGAAAATGAGTACGCATTTTCCTATTCCTGGGTGAAGAGTCTTATCATGGCTTGCTTGCTTTTCCCTTAACGTACTTTTAAAAATGCAATTCTGTGTGCTGAAATATGAACTACCCGAGGGGACTTTCCTGTTTCACTTGTGGAAGCGGTAGCTCTGCGATTAAAGAAATAATTTGGAGAGAAATGAAATGTACCCAATGGTCTCTTTTTTATGCCAAATGAATTCAATCATCAGAAATATCTTAGGTGTATGAAGTTTGAGGAACACGGTCACTGAGATATGTGGAACAGGGTCTTGATTCTACACGTATATTGAGGACACAAATGTGAATTCATTCTGAGACCCATAATTCACTGGGACAAGGTAGTGATGGTTGACATGGCAACCATTCCATAACTGTGTAGAGCTGAGTTATTTTATCATCCATACAAAATCTTTCTGTATGTTGAGGTAAAGTTTGGTAAAGGTTCACCTAACTTAAGTTAATTTAGTTCATTTTGCTAGCTAGTTTAGTATATTACTATAATATTTTTAGAAGGTTTTATAAATATTTGATAGGATAAAGAAAATTCGCTTCTGGATTGTTAATTTTTGATCTGTTAAAAAAAAAAACATTTAGTTTTACACTTCAGTACTTGAGCATGTTTTAAATGTTTGTACTTTTTGACTGAAGTAGATTTTTGATTCCGTACTTCTACTTTTAACTGAGTAAGATTTTGATTCAGTACCCATATGTTCACTCAAGAACAGTTTCTCTGTAATTTTTCCACCCCTGCCATTAAGTTAGAATTGCCCCAGGGTTGCTAAGTAAGCTAGCTAGCAATAGTCATTTTGGGCCAGCTAGCTAACACAGTCAGTTGTCATGACTTTAGCATATATTGCTACATTTCATTAAACTTAACTACTTGTGCCAAGGCTTGTGAAACTGGAAGCTGCTAGAAGTTTTTGCATGTTCCATGGTAACCATGTGAGGATTCCCCCCCCCCCCCCCCCCCCCCCCCCCCCCCAGAAATGCAGAAACAGAAGAAGAAATTGAGAAACAGAAGAAGAAACACTGAGACTTTACTGGCATCAAGATCCTCAACAAAAATATATTCCTTAAAATTCAGAGTGTATCCCAGAATCTCTTGCTTTTATTTGAATTCTAAAGCTAGTATTATTGCATACTACATATACAAATCTTTAGAATTGTTTTAATTATACTTGATCGTTTTTCACTAAATATAAACTAAAACTAATGTTAACTATAATAATATTTTCATACCATTGCTACGAATGTCATATTTATTACTAGATCTATATCTATATCCATTTGACTGGAAAATTCTAGTGCCTTCTTCATCGGAACATCATGACGCAATAATAGTCACATCCAGTGACTAACTCACTCTGAGTTGAAGGGACTTGTAAAGTTAGCAAAAGTCAACACACAAAACAACACTGTGGGCTCAGCAACATCAGCCAATCAGTTCCTGCATGAGCACCTTGTGCTTGAGTCGGCCAATTACAGCTCATCTCCTGAGTGGGCGTGAGATGGATGTGGCTGGAATTTTTTCAAAATAAACCCTCCATAAAACGAAAAAAGGAACAGTGTCAGTGAACTGAATGATTCATAAAGTTAAACTTTAACTACTTATCAAATGTAGATGATCAGCCAAGCACATGCTTCATGTCCTAGTATCCCTTTTTTTAGTTTTGTATTGGCCAAAAGTTGTTCATATGTCTCGTGTAAAAACTAATTTGCATAATCAAAAATTCTGGCAAGTAGCAGTCTCCAAAACTTGATAGCAAACTTTAATTACGCAATAATCATAGGAGCTATCATCAAATTACCGGACTAAATATGATAAAAATTTAATTTTGTTATATTGTTTTGTTAGAACCATGCTGTCAAGGCAAACATAAAAATCTGTTTGAAATATGCTGACTTTTCAGGCTGGAGAGAACGTCCTCTGCAGGATGAAGGCTTAAGAAATATCATACTTCCCTCTCAGGACAGAATTAAAATGAGCGCTTAGCAACTTATTCTAGGTTTCTGGGCCACATTGGACCTGAAGAGGATAGAGAAGAGAAAGAGGATGTGCATTTTGGGCACTGGAGGTTCATCTTGAGAACATTGCTTCCATCCCACATTAAATTGTGCAGAGCTTTGGAATAGGAACAATGGTGATCAGTGATTGGTCTTTTGGAACAATGATGATCAGTGATTGTATTTTTAAATAAATCTGTCTTGCTTAAGCACAACTCAGTCAGGCTTTACACACTGGTGGAGAGTCGACTGAACCTGTTCTTTCAACTGGTGTACCTAGCTAGCTATTTAGCTATTTATGCTCAACTACCCCAATGACAAACCCTTAGCGTAAAAATGTACCTATAGCAATTTGCTTGCTTCTGAGTCTAACTAGCTTGCTAACTAGCTACCATAATAAAGTAATAAGTTAGAGTAATGAAAGCTTATTTATTTCAACACAGGTAATCAAACATGTTTTTGAAATATTGCCATATGACGTAATAACCAACAGAAAAATGTTAAGGGAGAAGTCACCATGAGCATGTTAGAAACAAATGGAACTCAACTTTGGGGTAAATTTCTATTTTAGTGAGAATTCAGTTTTGCAAGAAAACTTTTTATCATTGTGTTAGCCATACAGGCATATGGATAAGCTTGTTTAATTACCTTACACACTACATGATGCTGTAGATAAATTCATTAGTTAATTATAGAAAGGGAAGAGTGTACAAGGGCTTATTTTAGAAAAGATATTTGCAATATTATAGGGTTATTGCCTTCTGTTGGCTCACATCATTATGAATAAAAGAAGACAAATGAAAGTCAGTGATTGAGGCTGTGTCCTACTTTTCAGTGTAAATAAAAACCTACCAGTCTGTTATCTACTATGTTGTTGTGCTAGATGTCCTGACACACATCAGTGACATTTGTATTCACTAGTTTAACCATGATTGATCCAGGTGAATGCCCTTTGGAGTAAAAAAAATCACTCAGCTGATCCAAGTGTTATGGTAACCATAAAGAATGTGCGATCATTACGCAAAAGAAGGTCAGGAAAGGAAGTAGAAAACAGAATGGAAACTGCACAGTCAGCTGAATCGACTAAACTGCTAATTATCATGAGACTGTAAAGATTTTTTAAAATGGTTAGCATCCATTCCTAAAGTAATGTATGAGGAAAAGAATACATTAACATGAATTTATGACTAAGTAATACATGCTTCGACTACTGATTAGCAGCATGCTAACCGCTAGGTAAATTATCACACACTGTCCTTAAACATTATCAAATTTTTACATAAACATGTCTTGGCCGCTGCATGATGGTGTTATCTACAAAAGTAAGCAAATGCATTTAAAAAACTGTGGCGGCCATTTTGATTATCAAATGGCTCAACTATATTCAAATGTTAAATACGAACTTTTTGTGTTATTTTTTAAACTGTTCAGCCAGAAAATGTTGTTTCAAAAGGAGCCCCGAGCAAGTGTCGAGTGCATAAATTAAAATACTTTTCAGAAGGTCGACATTTCTGTAATATAAAGTCTTTATTCTATTATTTTGAGATACTGGATTTTTGATTACCATGAGCTGCAAGCCGTAATAATCAAGATTAAAACAAACAAACAAACAAGGCTTGAAATATTTCACTTTATGTGCAATAAATCCAGAATATATGAAAGTTCCACTTTTTGAATTAAATTACAGGGGGAAAAAAAAAAAGAACTTTTCCACAATATTCACATTTTTTGAGATGCACCTGTACATGTGATAAATGCGAACATTTGTGTAGCGATGCTAATAATGCTAAGTTGTTAGATAAACGCAGCCTCCAAAAACGGGTTAAACCTTGCTTTATGTAACCTGAAAAGTACTAGGCCAAATGCCTAAACGGGAAAACCGATAGGGCTGAACAAACAAAAAGCACTACAGGGTTGACGTGACACCAGAGGCGTTATTATGTGATAACACCAAACTTGGAACGTCGGGAAACTTTGCCTACATGACTTTGTGCATGAATGTCTGAGCACTGTGTGAGAAAACACAGCTGTTCGACACATGTTTAGGATTATAGTGTTTATGTTACATCCAAATATACTGTATTTTCACATTTGCTAGCATGATACTCTTAAATTGACTAGTTTTACCTTCATTTCTCACACATAATGCTTTACATGTATATTTTTTACCTCACAAGCTCACATGATATTCTCATGTACTAGCTTTACATTACACTTCACCTTACAAAACAGCCTCACATTTGGATGCATACTGAGGTAAAACTAGGAAATATTTTAATGTTTTAGTGCACATATGTATTTAGTCTACGTGACAGATCAAGTGGTGTGTGTGTGTGTGTGTGTGAGGACTTGGCAAATGGCAATGCTTTTTTAAGCATGTAGGTTAGATAAGATAACGTTATCTGAGGTAAAAGTTTATGTTTTGCACGGCAGCTAACGGCTGCTCCTCCTGCAGGAAGGAGGTGGTGTGTGCTGACGTCGTATGAGCTACTGCGCTCTGATTGGTCCTGCACGACTCACCAGACATCAGCGCGCGCCCGAGTTCTGCTCGCCGTGTTGCCAGATTTGCAAAATTTGACACAGCTACAGACGTTATGATGGTAACACCGTGTGGATACACGTTTGAGTGGTATACATCAAGAGAGATTGTAAGAGTCGGTCAAATCTGGCAACCCTGCCAATGACTCGTGGTATGAGGGTCTGAATGGTGGGAAGGCAAACATTTGAGAAGATGATGATGTGAGCACATGGGGAGGAAATAAATCAGCTGGAATCTCATTCACTGGCTTTATAAGGTGCAAAAGTGCAAACGTGGTCAGAAGTGGATTTTATCCTTTAGATAAATTTTTAGGTTTTTTTTTTTTTTTTAATTATTTGTGGACAGAAAGAAAAGACGTCTTGTCAATCAAGGTACCAGTCTGAAACTTAGTTTCATGTCAAAACATCTGGTTGGGTTTTGTTTTTCTTCTTTGTAATGAGTTTTATATAATTTTTTTTTTGTCTCTCCAGTGCCAAATGCCGAGACTAGAGGACTGCTGTTGGAGCTGCACCGGTGTGAAAGCGAAAGATTTGACAGATTTGTGTCTCTGGATGGCGTCTAAAATGGGTGAAATGATGTCCATGGTCACGTCAGTGCTTCTCTGTGTTCGCTCTGCTAATTTAATCCGTCGTGGACTTGTCTTATTTGCTGTCGGCGTGGTTTTAGCTTTGGTGCTTTATTTCCTGCAAATACAACGAAAAGACGCCTTGTTCCCCGATGAAGTGCTGGATACTTTGTTTTCTTCCGCCTGGTGGATTCCTCTATGCTGCGGAACAGCTGCTGGTTAGTTTCATTTATTCAGTATTATTTATTCATTTTGGTTAATGATTTGCTCATTAAACAAATCATTGTTTAATGATTTGTATATCGTGCTTTTTGTTTGTTTGCTTTTGTTATTGTTTGTGCCGCTCACCGCGGATAAATCCCGTCTTTAGTGATGGGTTTGTTTCGTTTCGTTTGTAACGTTTTAACTCTCGAGCTCTGATTTGTATTTAAAAAAAAAAAAAAAAAAAAAAAAAAAAAAACTTAAAGGAAGCGGCCGCAGGTCTGACCGCGTGCGCTGCTCTCTGATTGGCTCTTCCAAAAACGGGTGAGCGGCGCAAACGCACGCTATTGGCTGATTGCTCGAACACGCCATTTAACGACAAAGAGAAACACGGAAGTGGTGTGTATGTGTGGTATGAGTGATACGTCACTCCACCACGCCCACACCCCCACTTAACTCAGGCAAAGATGAGGACAAAAGAAATTTTATCTACGTTTATTTACATTCAGCAGACGCTAAAATTTTTATCTAAAGCGACTTACAAATCCCTCAAACTAAGCACATAAAATAGTATTTATTATTATTATTATTGTTGTTGTTGTTGATATTCTGTTTACTATGAAATGCCACTCATTTTGAAGGTTGAATTCCAAAAAGCTTTCATTTTAATTAGAATCACCAGTCAGATTTTCTTATGGTGCACGAAATTTGTTTCTAAGACAAAAGAGTGAAGTATAATCTTCATGTATAAATTTCTTTCTGAATTAAAGTGTTTTTATGAGAAGTTTCTGCTTATAAAATGAAGTTATTTTGCCCCTAAACTTTAGTACTTGCTCCTCATGAAGCTGGTTGAGATGTTGAAAGCGTATAAAAGTTTCATCAGGAATTTTGATCATTTCAAATCTAGACTAGTTTTGATTAGTTTAACACTTTTCTCACCCACCGCACAATTCACTACGTGTCGTTTTAAAGCATTAATATATTCAGCGCTCTTCTAAAGTGTACAAATTAAACTTTTGGCTAGTAGTGAACATTCGGTTTTTCTATTCTTTAACACACTAAAAACACACTTTACCCCAAATGTATGTTTGTTTGTTTTTTCCAGCACAAATTCAGTTATAATACTTAATATAATATGTAATGACATCATGACATTAACGATAAATGATACAATTATAGAATCGGTCGAAACAAACAAATAAAGTAATTGGAAAATGCGGAAAAAGAAAATCTAAAATCAGGAATGCATCTTTTTGTGAAGTATAAATGTCATTTCAGAGAGTTAGCTTGGCTTAAAAAAAAAAAAAGAATAACACATTTGTGATGTCATAACGCTTGTTTCCTTACAATGGTGTTTAATTTCCGATGTTTCCTTTAAGTCTTGTCGCTGTAACCATGGAAATACGTGGCATATTCGAGCAATGTCAGTGCATTGTGCGAACGGTCCAACGTTTTGATGAAAAAATTTGCGGAAACATGCTAAAAAGTCGAAGGAAAGCGATTCACTGACCTCGTTTGCAAAGCTTTTTCGGAAACAGTAGCTTTTTCCCCTTTAGTTTGTCCACCCTGTTTTTTTTCCTTTTCCATGGGGTCATGATTCATCTCGTAAGTGCTTTGTTCAGTTACACGTTTTAAATTCTTAGCTAGCTTTAAAAAAAAATTAGACAACAAAAACTAGATAACGTGAACAGCGAATGTAAGCACGATGAATGATCTATCAACAGTTCTGTAAATACTAATGTTGCTAGCAACGAAATGATACCAAGCTAAGTAGCATTGATTAGCTTCTAAGCTTTGTTAGCGGCATTAACATTTTGAATGAATTGCATGCCATAACTGACGCTAATATTGTTGTCATTGTGTTGCTGCAGCTGTGGTCGGTTTGCTGTATCCATATCTGGACAGCCATCTTGGAGAGCCGCACAAGTTTAAGCGCGAATGGGCGAGTGTCATGCGCTGCATCGCCGTGTTCGTGGGCATCAACCACGCCAGTGCCGTATCCTTACCAATCCCTGCCCCACTGCACCCACACTAATCATACTTTAGAGTGTGATATTGTTTTCTCAAGGTTTTTTTTTTTTGTAAGATTTCCTTTTTGTTTCGTTTTCAAATCCCTCCTGTTTTCTTGTACTACTCACAGGCTCATTCGTGGTTACTTGTCCTTAACTCGGCACTGTTTCTCAGAAGCTGGACTTTGTGAATAATGTGCAGCTGTGTCTCACGCTGGCCGCTCTGTCTCTGGGTCTGTGGTGGACGTTTGATCGCTCCAGGAGTGGATTTGGTTTGGGCCTCACCACAGCGTTTTTTGCCACACTCATCACACAGCTGTTGGTCTACAACGGCATCTACCAGTACGTCTTCATCTATCACATTCGTCGTTATCTGTTATACAGACATAACACAATAACACTGAAAAAAGTGGCTAAAAGTGGGAAACTGGACATTTCAGATGTAGCGTTTTAAGTGTTAAACCACATGTCTGGTCTCTTTGTCAGGTTTCCATCTCCGCCGCTGGGCTACGTTCGCTCCTGGCTGCCCTGCATTTTCTTCTCTGGAGGAGTGACGGTGGGGAACATCGGCAGGCAGCTGGCCATGGTTAGACGTCTCTTTAATGTTGCTATGTTTTTCTGTCCAAAAGTGGTTAGCTTCTTTGTTTTGTTTTTTTTGGTTTTTAAAAAAAAAAATTTCACTCTACCTCATGGTGTTCTTAGAACACAAGTTTTCATTTGAATTAAAAAGTTTTCCTTTCTATAAAACTAACTTCCACTAAACCTTTTCTGTTCTGTGTCCCTTCAGGGTACAAATGAGAAACCTCACAACGACTAGCGCGCAGCACTGACGGACCCAAAATACCATAGCGAGGAGGAATCGGATGTTTCCCGTCGCATTTCCACTCCCTTCTAATCTCTCGTTCGTGTCGCTGACAGAAAAGGCGAGCGGACTGTGTGTGTTTGTGTGTGTCCTATGGACACAAAATGGACAAAACGGAACTCGTAGTCGATGTTGATGTCACCACACAAGTGTTCATGTTGGCATGAGAGACTGTTATGGGGTTAACTTCCTGTCAAAAAAGTAACCGGACATGAGTGCACATCGTTATTTTATAAACCCCGAGTCGATTTTGGTAAACCTGTAACGTTGCGCCTCACATTACGTGAAGCCCTGCCTCCTCACCTTCCTGGTGCCATCCACCTGGCCCCACCCCCTCAAATCTCTACAGCCTTCCACCTGGCTCTCACCATCCTAGTGCTATCCATGCGGCTCCTCCCGCTCACCTCTCTGGATCAAT
>JANDJT010000206.1:9847566-9865260 GCA_024331685.1 Stegophilus panzeri | reverse complement strand
TATGTGTGTGTGTGTGTGTGTGTGTGTGTGTGTGTAGAATTAACTCTTGTGGTGCTGAATGAACACTTACAGTCCTACAGTGTTGAATTTTATTCTTGCTGTGGTATTTTGTTTGTCTATTACCACAGCGATAGTAATATTAGCAACTGGCTAGCGAGGTGTTGCTAGCTTCTCTTTCTGAGTGGGTTTTCTGACAAGTTAACGATTAAAGCGACAATTTTACGTTGATAATGTGTAATAAAGGTATTTAAGCGACTGATATAACGAGTCGTATCTTTCTGTGAGGTGAAATTGTGATGTTTGTGTGAAACATGACTCAAATTCCCGAGTCCAGAGCAGAGCTTTAGAAAAGAAACGTCTTGAGTATTAATCAGTTAGCAATATCCTGTTATTTTATTCAGGGTGATGGAATTAGCACGTCGCTAACAGCAGCTCGTTAGCTTATTGCTAATGTTTATTGCTTTCTGGAAGAACACGGAAAAAAAATAAAAATAAAAATAAAAAAGCCAAGCAATGTAGCTTCCATTAGATATTGCCTACTCCATAGGTTGCTAGGGAATTTGAAGAGATATAGCTAGCTAGCTAAAATAAACCCAGCTAGCTCGCACTTTTTGTTAAAAGAGATTTTAAAAAATCAACCCAAAAAAACCCCACAACATCACAATAATGGAATAATCTTATGTGGTGAAAATTTTTGATAACCTATTCAACCATTGTAGCTGTACTAAAAATAGGAAGTCACGTTTTTTTGTGTATAAAATAATACTAGCATATGAGACATATGAGCATATCAAATTTTATTTTATTTATTTATTATCAATTCACATAGGCTATTACAACAACAAAAAAATATTGATTTTAAACAGAACCTAGCTGGCCTATCCATGAGATTTGGGCTCAACAATTCCTTTAAGACCTGATACAGTATGCATATACTTATAGGCTACTTTAGTATTTCTATACATGTTTTCTTTAGAGTTTCTATATTCATATTAATATGATTGCATAATGTAGGCCTATAAGAGACATCATTTCTTATTGTGCGATGTCAGTCTTCTCCTTCTTCTTCTTCCAAGTTCATTAGCATATTTTTGGGACAATGGACTGCAGGACGCCTCTGGCTGTCTCCAGCATACGAAATGGTCCCCCAAAAAAGGATTTAAGACGAGTTTAAGATTTGTGGAAAAAAAGCTGTTTGACACATTCATTTATTATTTGTAAAAAAAAAAAAAAAAAAAAAAAAAAAAAAAAAGTGCAATGAAAGAATAAATCAACTATCATGCTTAATGCACCGACTGCTTCAAATCCAAAGCAGGGCTGCCAAGAAAACCGACATTTCAGCTACTATTGGTTATTAAAAAAAAAAATTGTAAAAAAAAAAAGGCCTTAATAAATCTGCCAAATATCATCCAAAGTTATTCTGATCTGTTTTTACGGGGAAATTTTGGTTGATGAAAGCAGTTTTCCCTGGTTTTGGCGCTGAATTTTTGCCGTTTACGAAATTAGCATTTAAAATGTGTATTTTTATGTTTATATACGTGTTTACATGATATTGGATATACATATAAAATCCACCTTTATATTTGCTGGTGTTTATTTTATCCGACGCTAAAGGGCAACCCTACAATCACGTTCCTGTTTTTTTTTTGTCTTGTTTTTTGTTTTACGTATAAGGCCTAAATCACATGAAATACTGCTCTGAATTTGTGTTTTACTCTTTAAAGCAGCATGATGAAATTATATTGACTATCCAATCTCAAGCCCAAATTTCCACCATAAAAATGCTCAAAATGGAGCCCATCGTTAATATTCATGACTATTCCGCATGAAGCTTTTTCCCCAGCAACAATAACTTGTATTATTATAACTACTATATTCTACTGGAAATGTATTACTATACTACTATAGTATTACCCTATAATCCAAAATTCCTAGGAATTCTACCACGCCAGAGTAATTTCGTTCCATTTTACAGAAATAAGGTCGGGATTAAAGATATCAGACCCTCGCCCTATCCTTAACCAGTGGTTAACCGTCATACAAGCTGATCAGGCGAATTCTTACGTATAAATCGTTGTGAATTCGTTTATATATACTAAAAATCTCTACTGTTGAATTAACATCTGGAACTTTGAAGCTCAAGCTAAACCAAAATTACCAGAAATTCACTCAAACACCAATAGTAATAATAATATTTATACACAGCTGATTTACTCAATAGCGTATAAACGTCAATGGACGGACTGATGGATGGATGGATGGATGTGGAATCAAATTAGCAAATAAATCATTCTCTAATTTTGTGCACATTCAAAATATAATCACACAGGGGGGAAATCCCAGTGTTATAATAACCACAATACCAACTGGTTCAATTTATTAGTAAGAATGTAATTAATTCGACTTGTTCTATAAATAGTAACCAGTGGTTAAGGTTAAGGTTAGGGTGTTAGAATTCCTACAGATTTTGCATTTACTCGATTTACATAATAATAGTATTGTATATATTAGCGAAGTAGTGGTAGAAATATGCAGTTGCAGTCATAATTATTAAACTCCTATTGCAAATCAGGTTTATTGTCAAAATGTACAGACTTTCAGCTGTCTGCGATGAACAAACAAAAGCGATTGAAATAGTTAAACACAATGAAAGCTTCAAGTGGTTTCCCCAAATTCAACTGAAAATGCAACTTATAATGACTTCTACAGTTTCAAAATTATTCAACCCCCTGAATAGAATCCCTTGCAACAGCACAAATATGCAAAACAGGTGTTGTTTCAAGCACACCTGATGCAACTAATCAAGGGCTTCATTAGTTGCACCAGGTGTGCTTGAGCTGGAACACATGAAATATCTGAACTGGCTAGGGGTAGAAAATGAATGAAATACCTGGACGGGGCAGAAAAAGAAAGCTATCAACAGCTGCAACCAGATTTCTGAGAAGGCAGGTTGTGAAAAACCCTCGAGTGACTGCAAAACACCTACAGCAATACTTGGTGCAACACGCACTGAGGTTTCAGTGAGCACAGTAAGGTACGTACTAAACGCATTAGGTTTCCATGCCAGAACTCCAAGACATACAGCACTACTGACCCAAAAGCACAAGGAAAGTCGGCTCAAAATCATATAAATAAGCCACAGAAGTTTTGGGATTCTGTTCTGTGGAGAAATGAAACAAAACCGGAACTTTTTGGCACGATGGATCAGCAGTATGTCTGGAGAAAGAAGAATGAAGAAAGAATGTCCACAGTCAAGCATGGTGGTGGCTCGGTGACGCTCTGGGGCTGCTTTGCATCCTCTGGCACTGGAAACCTGCAGTGTGTGGAAGGCAAGATGGATTCATTGAAGTACCAGTAAATCCTAGGAGAAAACGTCATGCCGTCTGTGAGGAAGCTGAAGCTTGGGCGTCATCGGAACTTCCGACAGGACAATGATCCCAAGCATACCTCAAATTCCACCAAGGTTTGGTTGCAGAAGTCCTGGAGGATTCTACAGGGCCATCACAGTCACCTGACTTGAACCCCACAGAAAATCTCTGGTGGGATTTGAAGAAGGCGGTTGCAGCATGCAAACCCAAGAATATTACTGAACTGAAGATCCCTCAGACACGCTGTCAGAAGCTGGTCTCTGGCTGTGCATCTCGTTTGCAGCAGGTCATAACAGCAAAAGGGTGCTCTACTAAGTACTAACATGAAAGGGTTGAAAAACTATGAAACTGGAGAAATCATTATAAGTTGCATTTTCAGTTGAATTTGGGGAAACCACTTGAAGCATTTGTTGTGTTTAACTATTTCAATCGCTTTTGTTTGTTCATCGCAGACAGCTGAAAGTCTGTAAATTTTGACAATAAACCTGATTTGCAATGGGGATTAAATAATTTTGATTCCAACTGTAGATAACCGTCACTTTGGATGGCTTTTTACTTTTGAACACCTACGCCATTTCTATAATACATCTTCATAGCCCAAGGAATTAAAGCTGGCCCAAAAATAAATGCAATAATGTGATAAAATGGTGGCAAAATGTAATTCTTTCGTAGTATTCTGCCATTATAGGCACTGCATATTGGATTATATCAGCATATCAGCTTTTACAAGAGCAAAAATTTCTATAAATGATATTGAGGAAGGCAAATTTGAATGTTTCAATGATTGGGTTGGATTTCGTTAAAAAATGTAGTACAAAAAGGTAGAAATGCTAATGTCCCTAACCTTGTCCCTAACCTTGTAACTTGTCATACAACTCTAATTGTGTGAGCATGAAGACATTTTGAGCAAAATACTGATTTCAAATGGAGAGTTTGGCTCAACCATTTCAACACGAGCTGATAGTATACACGTACTACAAGTGGACACGCTACTTTAATAGCAAAATTAAGTGTTAGTTCAACTGTATGCAATCAGTGTGGGTAGTTATTCAACACTGTAGGTGTTGTTTGACCACCAAAAGTTAATTAAACGCAGTAAGTGTTCATTATACGCTTAAATGGAGGCGTTAATTGAACACAATAAGGGTTAATCCAACACTGGTGATTTTGCTGAGGAAGGGACATAACTGCTTCCATGCTGTGGACACGGTAAGTGCTAATTCAGCACTGTAGGTGTTAAGCCAACACTGTGAGACTAAATTCAACATTTTAAAAGCTAATATGAGTGCTAATTGAACTGTGCGGCGAACAGTGTAGGTGGTGATACAGCAGGGTGTAAACGCTAGTCTTAAATTGTTAATTCAACACTGTAAGAGTTAATCCAACACTGGTGATTTTGCTGAGTAAGGGATGCAACCCTTAGCATGCTGTTTCCAAACTGCCTTGCCTTGCTATTTGTTATTTATTCCAACTCAACATAGCCACGCCCACCGCAGGTCCCCGAACCCGCAGACCAAAGAAGAGCAGCAGCAGCAGCAGCAAGGAAGACAAGCGGCCGCGCACTGCCTTCACGGCCGAGCAGCTGCAGCGCCTGAAGGCGGAGTTCCAGTCGAACCGGTACCTGACAGAGCAGCGGCGGCAGAGCCTGGCCAATGAGCTGGGCCTTAACGAGTCGCAGATCAAAATTTGGTTCCAGAACAAGAGGGCCAAAATCAAGAAGGCTTCGGGAATCAAGAACACGCTGGCGCTGCACCTGATGGCCCAGGGCCTGTATAACCACGCTACCACCACCAAGGACGACAAATCAGATAGCGACTGAGGGGTGGGGCGGGGTGGAGGGTGGAGGAGAGGGGTTTGGAGAAGATAGAGAGGAGGTAGATGGAGAAAAAGAGGCGGAGAGAATGAGAGAAGGAGAAGGAAGGGGGGCTGAGGACTATACAACCATGCCGACATCATGATGGAGGGGGGGGTGGAAATGGAGAGAGCTACCACCCAGAAATTGGACTGTGACTGGGGTGGGAACGGCAAGAGAGTGAGACAGGTGAGATAGAGAGAAAGAGAAAGAGAGAGAGAGAATGACAGATGAAAAGAGGTCACAGTTGTATTTCCAATGCAATAACTCTTAAGCATCAAGGGCCAGTGTACAAACATACCAGCATTAACTGAGGTTCAAATCAAAGTGTTATTATTCGTCAGACTTGAACAAGACTTATTATTATCAAAAAACAAAACAAAAAAAAAACCCAGGAAAAGCATGGCAGCCTCGCTATTGGATTTGTGTTTATGCTGTTTTATAAATAGAGCTTTTCACGGGCTGCATTATCACTAGAGAGAGAGAAAAAAACATCCTGCTTCAATCCAAAGACTATTTCCTGCAACTGTGAATATTAATAAATGAGGCATTGTTATGATTATTCCACTAAGGCATGTGCCGATATTACCTTTTCATATCGCAGAAAGCGATAGTATCCCTTTTGAAAGTAATTACCTGCACGTGTTACGGATCGGAACAAGGATTCACTTCTCACTTCTTGTGTTCGGATCGCTTCTAACGTGTTGTGCCGTCGACGCTTTGTTCACTTGCAATCGCTCGCCAGCTTCGTAGCTTGGATAATAGCGCGTTCACGTCATGCTGATACTACGATAATTATGTCACTCATCTCCTCAGACTCGGAAATCCGGCGAAGCTAGCGTCTAGCTAAATGATATTTTAGCCTTTTTTACGCTTTATTCGTTTTAACCGAGAAAGCAAAACTGCACTATTGCATGGACGATGTGGAAATTACTAGAAAATTACAACGTTTACGATATATTTAAATCTCAACACTCCTGGAAACTGAAACCTTTTGTGTGTGTGTGTGTGTTTTCATAAAATTCTTAGTAACTCACATAATTAAAGTTCAATTTGTCATTGCTGTCATTCAGGCGTAAACCACCGACTCGTTTAAAAAATACAAAAAAAAGAGTTAGATCTCGTAGCCAAGGTGTTAATTAACACTAGCCGTTCGGATTGTAGCTTAGGAGATATACAGTGCCTAAATATGCCTAAAAGAACGCAGGGGTAATGACAATAATTTAAAATGGCCACGATAATAATTGTGCACATGTTTAATATCGTGATTATATCACGTAACCGACGATTTATCGGCACATGCCTTTATTCCACTCCTTTTTTTTGGGTCAATGTTTTGATGCACGCATGCAGCGCCTATTTTTATCCAGTGCAAAATTTCATCGTAAAACCGATGTGAGGAGCAGTATAACTGTGATTGTTTCTTTTTAAAGGAATCATCGAGAGGGGGAGTGGAGATGTAATCAAATTACTATCTGGACTCTGACACACACACACACACACACACACACACAGGAGAGATCGAGCCTAAGAAATCTAGGGAAAAAAATAAAAGTGCTTGGACCCCTAATCAACCGAAACGTCTTAAATTGCATAGAGTTTTTATGAAAAGAGCAATATCTTTTTTTATTTTTTGTTTGTATTTCTTTTTTTCTTTTTTTTTTGCAAAATATTGTACTGCTGCCTATAAACGTGTAGCACTCTGACAATGACTTACCATGACATCCTATACAGAACTATTATAAATATACAATATATACACAGGCAAACTCTATGGAAATAAAAAAATAATTAAAAAAATGAAGCAAACCAGCATTCTAACAAAAATACCATTTTATTGCTGTTATGTATTTATAGAAATATATTAAGAAAAAAAAACTTTATCTGATGACCGGTCCAGTGTCGCTTTTTCTTTTTTTTGAGAGTAGATTTTTTTAAAAGAAAAAAAAAATCTCTTTAAGAAAAATGGCGTATTTATCATCGTGTATGTGAACGAAGCGGTTTTTGAGGCCTTTTGCATGAAAAGCTGATGATTAAAGGCATATTATAAAAGTATGATGGATTTTTTTGGATTGTTTGAGTCTATTATATCTTTGTGTGTGTGTGTGTGTGTGTGTGTGTGTGTGTGGAACAGTGTAATAAAATCCTCGTATGATAATCGTCTGATCCAACGTCGCAGTTTTTAATACACGACGGTGTTCTAACATGCGTAAGGAGGATGACTTTTCCGGTACATGTCCACTTCTGTAATGTTACTACGAGTTAATGCGACAAGTTCTGTTTTTTTTTTAATGGAAACCCAAAACATCGGAAACCACGGGTTTTGTACATAATGCTCTCGTTGTAATCCGTTATCATTTCTATAGTAACAGCTCATCGACAGGGACTTGTACGGTAAACGGATTTTTTAAAAAATCATCTGAGATTTATTGAACATTTATGGAAGGAGTCTCCGGTGTCAGAGGTGAAGCTGTAACTTTAAGTTTTCCGAGGCGTTTACGCTTTTCTTAAATGTTTCTTAAACCAGTCCGTACAGGATTTCGCAGAGTTTTTGTTTTTGTTTTTTGTGATTGTTGCGGCCAAAAATGCGCGACTACTCGAATCGGCGAAATCGCACTAAATTGTTCTGCGCACTCTTTCGCAGCGATGTTTGTCAGTAAATGAGACCTTTTAACTGTACACGTGTTCGACACACGTGAATCTGAGACAGCTTCGGCTGAACGCGCGTTGCAATGACGTCACATGACTCGTCTTGGTCTGAATCTGTGTGAACTATGCTGTCGTTTTGAAAAAAAATCACAAGCTCCTCCGAATATTGCGCTGTTACCGTGATTTTGCGATCGCAAACTCGCAAAATAATGGAGGGACTGTTAAACATGACAAGCTGCGTTTCTTTGATTATTAGCTCCATGAGAAAGAAAACCGAGGCGCTGGTGCGGAAGCGACTGTTTACTGTATAACTGCTATTAACGTAAGTAAGAGCTTGTTTCACGAACGTTCCATGGCATTAAAGGAAGCTATAAATGGATAAAAAGTACAATGTTTTGTTCTCGTTAACGAATCGGAAATTGGTAGTGTCTGCAAATTGTTTTAGTATAAGAGAAACAAAACACGTTGTGCTGATATTGTAAAACACTCAACTTCGAGGTTCGTAACTATCGTCCGGCATCACGCCGCCCAGCCGTTGATTATTTTCCTATAAAATAAACCATCACATAAATAACCGTACGACTTTTTCAGCTACGTTTAATTTGAGTGGACACGTACCGTTAACCTTCAGTACTTTATTAAAACTGTGACCTATATAAATGTTTGTATCGTAAAAGAATCTTAAAACCACTGTAGCAGATTTTACCCAGAAATAACATCACCATGTGACATCATCATCGATACCGTTAACGACGATATACGCAACTATCTCAGATTTATTTATCACAGTATATAATTATGGTAGCATCGTACCATTCTATCCACACAGCTCTGATTTCAAATATTTATTTATTTTTTATACATGTACAAGACTTATTCCGTTTGTGACATTATCTGCTGTACCGCTACGATTAACGCCGTTAACTAGATATAGAACTACTCCAGATCGAATCGTACATACGTATATATACATATATACATATACACTGCTATATCATGAAGGAAGAATCCACCAAACGTAACACACTTTGCCTTAAGTGCGAGTTTAATGTTGACTGCTGTTCCGACCGAATGAATTTCTACTCATCAGCAACAGAGATCTTATCTAGAGGAACTAAAAACAACAACACTGAGACGTGTAATGCAATGCTTTTTTTATGTTTTATTTTGTGTTTACATGTAAATACTTTGTATCCCGTGTGCATTAATTGTGTCATTTGAACTGGATAAGAAGTCAATAAACACGAAAGATGAAGATCTTCATTTGTCTTTCTTCAGAGTTATTACAGATTGACGTTTGAATTCATTTCATGTTTAAAACCCTTTCATGACACGTACACCAGAAAATAAGGTCTTACTCAACACATTTCTTGACACATATAATGTTTATTATGCTTTAATGACAGGTATAACCTCAGTTAGCAATTTAATTAACAATTATTAAGGTTTAATGACGTGTAGAGATGTAATCTAAGCTTATTTACACTTTTATGAACGTTTATTAAGCTTTCGTGGCATATTTCTTACATGTTAATGACAAATAGGACAAATAAAGCCTAAATGAACACTTTTATTGACGGTTACAACCTGTAACACTTTAATTAATGATTATACGTTAATGAGCATATAGAGAGCAAGCACAACTGTGTTTAACATTTTTAGTAATGCTTATTATGCTTAAGTGACATATAAAGGACAAATAAAGCCTCAATTAACACTTTACTGAATGCTTATTACGCTTTCATGACACGCAGAGGACGAGCAAAGCCTAAATGAACATTTTAATTCGTGCTTTAATGACACATACAGGAATAAGGTCTTATTTAACCCTTTATTAACATTTATTATGCTTTAGTGACAGATACAACCTCATGTAATATTATAATTAACATTTATGACATATAAAGAACTGATCAGATTGAACATTTAACATTTTTATTGATGTTAATTGCACTTTAATGACATACAGAGAACAAATAAAGCCTCAACGTTATTATTATTAATATTAAGTTATGCTTGTTACACTTTCATGATATATACAGGACAAATAAGGTCTCAGTTAACACATTTCTTAATGTTTATAAAGCTTTAGTGAGCTCATTTAATACTTTTATTAACAAGTATTGCACTTCAGTGACATCTAAAGAACAAATATGACCTTATTCGACCCTTTTATTAACACTTATTGTGATTTAATGACATGTAGAGGACAGACGAAGCCTAAATTAACACTTTGATTCATCCTTATTAAACATTTATGACACGCACAGGACAAATAAGGTCTTATTTAACACTTTTATTAATATGTATAATGTTTTAGTGACATATCCATCCTCATTTACACGTTTTCATTCGTGTTTATTACACTATAAGTACAAGCTTATTTAACACACTTATTAACATTTAATATGCTTTGGAAACACATACAACCTCATTTAACACTATAATTAACATTTATTACAGTTTAATGACATATAAATAACTATTATGACCCTTTTTAACACTTTTATTACAGTTTATTATGATTTAATGACACAGAGTCTCAACAAACACTATTATTATTAAAATTGTTTACATTTTATTGTCAAAGAGGCCAAACAAAGCCTACATTAATGTGTCAATGTGTTAATTCCTACACTGGTATAGTTTCATGACATACACAGGTCAATTTATTCATTGTTATTTAACTATTTAGTGACATATCCAACCTTATTTAACATAGTATTGACATATAGAGAACAAATATGACCTTATATAACACTTTCATTAATGTTTATTATGGTTTAATGACATATAGAAAACAAATATGACCTTATTTAACACTTTTAATAATGTTTATTGCTCTTTAATAACATACAGAGGACATAAAAAAAGCCTCAACTAACACTATTATTAATATTTATTACCTTTGAAAGACAAAGGTATTATAATTTCATAACATATATCAGACAAATAAAGTCTTATCTAATACTTATTAATATGTATAATGTTTTAATGAAATTTATATCTTCATGAACACATTTTAATTCGTTTTTTTTTACACTTTAATGACAAATAGAGATAAAATACATGCTTATTTAACACACATATTAACTTATTACACTTTAATGACATATAGAAAACAAGTACAACCTTATTTAACTTTTATTAATGTTTATTGCGCTTTAATGAGATATCGAGGACAAATAAAATCTCAGCTTTTCATTAAATATTGTTCATATTTATGACCTTTTAATGACAAATAAAGCCTAAAATCAAGTGTTAAGTCATGCTTATTACACTTTTATGACACATACAGGTCAAATAAAGCCTTATTTATTAACGTTTATCACGTTTTACTGACAAATACAACCTAATTTAACACTTTCAATAATGTTTGTTAGACTTTATTAACAGACAGAGGACAAATATGAGGTCATTTTATACCTTTTATTGTTTTTCTTGGTAACTTGATGTTCTTAGAATAATATTTATATTCAATTTTATATTCAATTTTTGCAGCATTTGATGAAAAAAAAAATCACCAGACTGAGTACAGTTCAGTTTGTTTCTTGTTTTATTGCTTTGTTTTAATTTAAAAGTGGGAAATAAAAAAAACAACACCACCACGCAGATCAAAGCGTCAACTTTATTTTCTATTTGCAGGTTTTGATATTAAGGGCAGTGATATACATATTTGTAGCGTATAATAAAAACAGCTGCAAATGTAGGGATGAAAACACAGAGGATTCACACATGACAGTGAATAATGGCACAGGCATTCTGCAACTTATATAGAAACGAACCATCTGTATGAAAACGCAGCAGAGCTAGAAAACATGTTGCTAGAATGCCGTCATCCAAAAATTTGCCTCCAGTACAACAATTCTGTTATGTGTAAATAAATAAATAAAATGAAAACACTGTTTAGTCGAGTTGTTGAGCAAATCACAGCACTCTGTGTCCACAACCATGGTTCTGATTCTTCTCTACGAAAGTCCAAACAACAAAATATATTTATAAAAAAAAAAGATTCCTCTCTTTACGCTTTCACAAATTCAGAAGCCTTAAAGGAAAAAAAAAACGGTTTTATATGTAAAACTTCTACGACTGAGTGCTTCCTTCTCAGAAAGCTCTCAGAAATCACTCCAAGTAGAACCCTTTCAGGAAGCCATTAATTAATTATCCAGCAAAGCCTTAAAGAAGCCTGCGAGTGCTGAGAGGAGCACGGAAACCCCTTGTCTACGTCCACGTCTCCTCTATGGGAAAGCTCTACCGATGAAGTTCACACATGCTTAAAACAACAAAAAAATTACATTTATTTAAAAAAAAAAGAAAAGAAAAAAAGAAGAAGAAATGGGCTGTTAAGGGCAAAAGTCTGCATCTGTTATGATCTCTATGTGTAAAAAACAAAAACAAAACAAAAAGCAAAAAATTCAAAATAATAATTCCAAGAAGTGGAAAATAAACAGAGACAATATTCTAAAAAAAAGAGTAATTTTGTCAATATTCGCTTTTGTTTCCAAAAGTAATAGTGTAGATCCTGAAGGCAGGATGTTTCAGTAAGAATTATATTTATTTATTTATTATCTATCTATCTATTTACCCATCTATCTATCTAGGTTTGCTCGACTACATTCTCTAATGTTTCTTAGTCATTCGTTTCTTTTTATTCATTTAAACTGGGTTGGTTAATTACTCTAACATTAGCTAGATGTTTGTTTGTTTGTTTGTTTGTTTGTTTGGTTAACAGTCCCTCCAGGATTTAAGGATTTTGCAAACGCAGAAATCGACGAAAAAAACAAGCGAACGCATCAACATTCAGAGGAGCTTGCGATTTTTCGAAATTAATGTAGATTTTCCGCAGATTCGGGCAGAGACGCGTCATGCGACGTCGTCGCGACATATGTTCGGCTGAAGCCCTCTTCGATTCACGTGCATAGAACATGAATACAGCTAAAAGGTCTCCACGCCTTTGAAAGAGCACGCAGAACAATTTTGTGTGATTTTGCTGATTCGAGTAGTTTTTACGCAAAAAAATCTTATTGCAAATTTTGAAAAAAGCCACAGCAAAAGCAAGCACTTTTGACTGCAACAATCACAAAAAAACTCTGAAATCCTGTATAGACTGCTTTATCTATCTATCTATGGTTGTATTCTTTAACATTACCTAGCTGTTTGTTTGTTTGTTTATCTCTCTTTCTCTATCTATCCAGCTAGTTTTGTTTGGTTATGTTCTCTAACATTATCTATCTATCTATCTATTTATGGTTGTATTCTTTAACATTACCTAGCTGTTTGTTTGTTTGTTTATCTCTCTCTCTCTATCTATCCAGCTAGTTTTGTTTGGTTATGTTCTCTAACATTATCTATCTATCTATCTATCTATCTATCTATGGTTGTATTCTTTAACATTACCTAGCTGTTTGTTTGTTTGTTTATCTCTCTCTATCTATCCAGCTAGTTTGTTTTATTTATGTTCTCTCATGAAATGTATTCATTCATTTGAAAAATAAATATCCTATTATATATATGGTTATATATTCTCTAGAATGAACTGCTTGTTTGTTTGTTTGTTTGTTTGTTTGTTTATCTATTTATCTAGCTAGCTTTGGTTGATTATATTCTATAACATTAGCTAGCTGTTTTTTCATTAGTTCTTTCATTCATTCATTCATTCATTCATTTATTTACTTCTAACTGAGATGTACTTTTGAAACGATGCCATTTTGTTAGTACACCCCCCCAAACCCCCCACCCCACCCCAATCCCCCACACACTATTTGTGTATACTACATTTTGTTTCAGGGTGTGCAAACTTTTGTACTTGGCTGTACATCCCAGAGCCTAAATTCCTCGAGCGAAGATGTAAATCCTGTAAGGTTCTAGCGGCATGTTAATGAATCCTCCTACAAGCTGCTTGGCTGACGAGTCGGTAATAAAAGCGGGATTGAGTGTTTTCAAGACGTGAAGAGAAAGAAAGAAAGAAAGAAAGAAAGAAAGAAAGAAAGAAAAGAAAAAAAAATCCCGTCTTCGTCTGTAACAGACGAGTGCGGGATAAAAGTGCAGCAGTCGGGAAACGTGAGCATTGTGTTCGTCCTTATTTGTGCGGAGTCAGAAAGCGGCGTGGAGAAAGTCCACCTGTCCTGCGTGTCGTGTTCGGAGGAAACGTGTGAATGCCTCATTTACATTTCCTTTATCCAAGCGGACGTGTTAGGAAACGACGGCCGGTGAGTTAGCGCAGGGCCGCCTCGCTCGCTGACTCCTGTCTACAGACGTGTGTGTGTGTGTGTGTGTGTGTGAGTGAGAGAGAGAGAGAGAGAGAGAGAGAGAGCAAGACTCCAGATGAAGGTCAAAACCTCCTGTCATGGCCGCAGGTGTTTCACTTTTCCAGCAAAGCACACTTGCCAGCTCTGCTTCCATCTCCATCTCTCTCTCTGTCACTCACTCACACACACACACACAGACACACACACACTCATACTCACACACACACACTCTCACATGTACTTAGACACCGTTTAACACTCTCACACACGACTGATTTCAAAATCCGACAAATACAAAAGCTTCATCACGTTACTATTACAAACGCTACAGAACTGGTTAACAGGAAATATAATTAACACGTGATCATGTGATCAAAATAAAGAAGTAAATAAATACAAATAAACAACGGGGGAGGGATCGGGTCGTGTCGCGCGCTCTCGGTCTGGTCGACTGAAAACGCTTTCTCGTTTCGTATAACGTTTCGCTGTTTCGAAGTTCGTCGTATCGCGCACGTGTCGTGCGAACTAGCAATAACGTTTCGATTTTGCGCAAAAAAACAACACTCGTAAACAAACAAACAAACAAAAAATCGATTACGAGGTAGCGTGATGTTGTTAACGTTGTTAACACACTCCAATTGTGATTACATGATTATTATATCATTAGTGTTTTATTCCTCTTCGTTCCTCTACATCCATAGTTTTTTTTTTTTTTTTACAAACGATTACGATTTTTAAATGATTACGGAACAACATCGTAGTTTCTATCTGTTTACAGTTGCGTTTAAAGTTGTTTGCTACACGAGTTCTCACTTACAGTACGTCACGGCACCTAGAAACAGTCGTTCTCTAACGTAACGCCGTCACGTTTTCTCTCATGTGATGTTAATAAGACCAAAAAAATAAAAAACAAAAACAAACAACGTTACCAAGAAAACGTAAAAAGCGTAAACTTACCGTTTTTAACTTTATCTCTGACGCTGGAGACTCCTTCCATAAATGATTACAGAAAATAAATGTCTCCTTTGTATTAACATTTACAAATGTTTTTTTATTTGATTGTTACTATAAAAACGATAGCATTTCTAATAATTTGTTCCAAAGCTGTTGTTATTTTTTTAGCTATATGTTTAGCTAGTAATCTCCTGTACCTTCGTGCTAACATAATTTGTTGATTCGCCGACGCTGCGACGCGGTTATAAATAGCGCAGTGCTCGATCGCTATGGTGATAGAGAATGAAATCCCTCGCTTTGCGTCTCTCCGTGCGCTCATCTTCTGATAACGCAGAATCGGCTGAGTGAGGAACGGGAAGGGAATTGGCCAGTAAAAGGCACGTCTTGTCAGACAACGCCACGTTTCACGTGTTTGACGTGCAGTAAACAATGTCAGAGTGAAACCGGTTTAGAATAGACACTCGGAAAGATGCAGTAAACTGTCCTCGTGGACATGGAGTTCTGTCAGTGTGTGTGTGTGTGTTTGTCGCGAGTGCTGATACATATTCTGTTTACCCGAGTAGAGATGTTCCAGAAATGTGTTACACCGTATTCTGTGACAAGAACGTGCTTTAGGACAAATGTTCTACATATATATCACCCCAGCGCTGCTGAATTCTGGATTGTGATTGGTCCAGAGGGAGTGCAGGTTTATATTGACGCGTAATAGTTTCTATAGTAACAGCTCGTTCGCCGGGACTTGTACGGATTTGTCTTTAACATTCGTGGAAGGAGTCTCCAGTGTCACAGTCATCTGTCCATGCTCTCTGGGTGGGAGGGGCGTACTTTCTCTTGCTCTCCTGTCAATCAGAGCGATGCTAGCCAATCGTGGCCGTCTATAGGCTCGTGTATGCGGAAGAGGGCGAATAGCACTTTGCTCAGTATGATAGCAGGAATTCTTCAGGACGGAAAAGTGTCTTAGTAACATAATAAGCTGCGTTTTTTTGCATCTTATTAACTTCAAGAGAGACCAAAAAAATTAGGGAAGGACTGTTTATTACTGCTTTAACATAATTGTAGTGTTCCACACCATTAAATGTTACTAGAAATGGATAAAAAGTACTACATCTTGTCCTTTCGTTTCATTCCGCACTTATTTACCGAAGTCGACCTGGAGGCTAAGAACGTCTCGTCGTTTTTTTTTCTTCTTCTTCTTCAAAACAATGTGATCAAAGCAAACTGAGTGAAAGTGAGCAGAAGAGACTGCCGTGGTGTCTCTGCTTGTCTGACTCCCTTATAAAAGGCCGGCCGAACGGGACAACCCCTCCTCCAACACTCCCCCCTCCCCCTCTCCACACACAAAAACCTCCCCGCTGAGCTTTTTCACCGAGCTCCCTAAACGCTTCCTGGAATGCAGGGTCGGAAACGGAGCGAGGGATGCACAGCGGAGGAGAAAAAGGAACGACATCAGGCCGATTTCATACCAGCGCTCGGACGGCTGGAGCTCCTCACCACGCACGACAGATCAAAAAAAAGCGGCGGGAGGAGACGCTCGAGCCGAACACATACGGTCTAATCTCGTTAGGATACAAGTTAACACCAGAGCGAAGGAAAGAGGAAAGGAAGGATGAGTCCACTGACTTTCACCTTTCTGCACCTCACCAACATTCGTGCATCCTTCTCTCTCTCTCGCTCTCGCTCTCTCTCACACACACACACACACACATACAACACACACACAAAGTGAATAACATCACATGACACCAAGAAACAAAATGGCAGCCACATGTTTTGTGACTCAACACCAAACTACTGACCTGGACACCATCCTGATTCTTGCTAAACTAGGGCACTAGACATCTCAATTAGACCGTAAACCTATTAGCACTGCGCAATACACACATCTCGTTCCCTAATTTGCACATCTGGTGCGTCTGGAACTCTAGTTCAGGTGCGGCGCGTCCTACTTTACTCACCTAGGCCCCTACTTTAGACCTCTGCACTTCTATTTTGGACTTCTGGTCCTAAATTGAAATGTCTAGTTTAAAGATATCACTAGACCACGCTTTGATTACTGTTTGGATTTGTCTGCCTGCCTCTCTCTTTAATAAATGTCTTTAACTGCACATGCATCCACCCTTAACCTTCATTACGTTCATTACGTGACAAAAGGAGATTTAAAACTGGACTAGACGGCTAGACAAGTAGATAGCTAAACTAGTGTCCTAACAATCCAAATTAAGTGAATAGATATCTAACCTAAGGGTTCACATACCTAAACTAATAAACTAGTTTTCTAAACTAGGGGATGAGATATTAAAAGTAAGGGACTAGATATCTAAATGAATAGTCTGGTTATCTAAACTAGAGGACTGGATATTGAAACTAAAGGGACCAGATATCTAAACTAGAGAACGAGATATCTAAACTAGAGGTGCAAGATATCTAAACTAAGGAACCAGATATCTAAATTAGAGAACTGGATATCTAAACTAAGGAACCAGATATCTAAACCAGAGAACTGGATTCCTAAACTAGAGAATGAGATATCTAAACTAGAGGTACTAGATATCTAAACTAAGGAACAAGATATCTAAACTAGAGGACTAGATATCTAAACTAGAAGACTAGATATCTAAACTAG
>JANDJT010000206.1:9831969-9844829 GCA_024331685.1 Stegophilus panzeri | reverse complement strand
AAACTAAGGAACAAGATATCTAAACTAGAGGACTAGATATCTAAACTAGAAGACTAGATATCTAAACTAGAGGACTAGATATCTAAACTAGAGGACTAGATATCTAAACTAGAAGACGAGATATCTAAACTAGAGGACTAGATATCTAAACTAGAAGACTACATATCTAAACTAGAGGACTAGATATCTAAACTAGAAGACTACATATCTAAACTAGAGGACTAGATATATAAACTAAGGAACAAGATATCTAAACTACAGGACTAGAAATGTAAACTAAGGGACTAGATATCTAAATTAGAGAACTGGATATCTAAACTAAGGGACTAGATGTCTAGACTAGAGGACTGTCTATCTAAACTAAGGGCATAGTTATCTAAACTAGCAGATTGGATATATAAACTAAGGAACAACATATCTAAACTAGAGGACTAGATATGTAAACTAGAAGACTAGTTATCTAAACTAGAGAACTAAATATCTAAATTAATGGACTAGTTATCTAAACTAGACAACTGGTTATCTAAACTATATGACTAGTTATCTAAACTATAGGACTAGATATCTAAATTAAGGGACTATATGTTTAACTAGAGGACTAGTTATATTAACAGTGTGTTGTGTTACTGTTTCTCTCTCTCTCTCTCTCACACACACACACACACACTATGGGGAGGGGGCGGGGTCTTTAATGAGTGGGAAAAGGGAAAAGCTCCAGTGGTCGTGTCAGTGACCTCCAGTGGAACCACAGCAGGGCTCTGTCAACCAAAGGAAATGAGACTCTGTGTGTGTGTGTGTGTGTGTGTGTGTGTGTCTACTAAGCACCTTGGCAACTCTTGATCTCCCATGTATGAGACTACTAAGAAGTCAACTCAGTGCATTGGACAAAAGACAGCAGATTCATTGTGGAGAAGATCCTCTCTGTCCGCGTACACACACACACACACACACACACACACACACTACATATGGTCTTTAACATTAGTATAGTAGTATAATAGTAGAAAAATATTAGCTTCTTTATGTCATATTTCTCATACTCTGATTTATAAGTAAGGAATAAAACTCTCCATGTCACGCTGTTATAGAAAAATAATCAACGATGAAGCGGCGTCGAATACTTTCCTGTAATATCATGCCCCGCAGTGTTTTATTCCTCTTAAATTGCAAAGGACTTCCCTATAACCTCAGATAGCGAGCCATATATGTTTAGCTAACACTCTCGTCACACTGTTATATAACGTTTAACGCTGATCATGTTGTCATTGTATGTCATGCATGAGATTCAGTACTTTTCACCAAATTTGGGTTGTACATGGAAACAGAGAGCGCACATCCTGTTATTACACACAATTCAATGTGCTGTGTGTGTTTCTGGACCTCGGCTGTCAATCAAACGTCAGTTACACACCGAGTGGGGGGACCTGGTGTTGAGAAAACGTCGATCAAGTCTCATAGCTGCAGTGTGCACGTATTTACAAGCCTTGTGCACCGTCCCAGACATAAGGATCGACGGTGTACCACCGACACAGAGGGTGCTCGGTTAATTGGATGTTACTGGGGAAGTGGGAGGAGTTTGCATTAAAGAGACAACCCCCCCCCAAAAAAAATAAATAAAACTGGCTGTCTAAAGAATCTCAAGGTCTGTTCATTCAAATGGAAGAATGAGAGCAGAATGAATTCATTTAAGGGAGCAGCGCTCCAACATTGAGCGTTTTTTTTAACATGCGGGAAAAACGGACGTCAAGAACCGAGATAATGTCATGCCAAAACTGACGGCAGCGTTACAAAGAAGGCGCTCGGCCGTATATAAAACCACGGCGTATCCGCTGTTATTCACAAGCTAATCACAAATCGCACCTCAAGCGAAATGCGCTGAATAGCGAAAAACGTGTTTGCCGCCAACGTTTCTGTACACATCGTTTACAGTGTTATCACTACAGCACTATTTTACATGCTCTCCTCCATTATTTCCCCTTTTCAGAACTCCAAAAAGCGTGTCGGACTGAAAGCCTGCCTAGTTTCTCACCTTTACTATGCATTTCGTTGAGTTTTTTTCTCTGAACTGCCAAAATTTGCTGAAGTTGGACATATTGCGCGTAATTTACACACGTTCAGTATGAACATTCGATATGTACAAAGGATATGTTACTAGAAAGTAGAGCGCGTGTGATGCAGCAAAAAAACCAAAACGTTGCATTACGATCCTCAAAGATCGTTTCACGACACTGCGTACGATGTTTATGTATTTAACACACAGGAAAAAAGCCGGAGGAGAAATAAAACAGCTGGGGAATGAGTAATATAATAAACATTAATTAAGGAACGATTTTGTCAGTCAGTTACGGAAGCAACGATCATACATGGGGAATCTCAGAAAAGCATATTTGGACGTCACCATTTCAACACCCAGCCCTATGTATATAATGAATATATAATGTACATTATGAAGGTTTAATATGAACGTATGGTACGCATTATGAACATGAACATACATTCGGCTGATTCGTTTCGCAAACATTTTGGATGATCAATATCTAGGGTCTCAATATCTAAGCGTATATCTACTGTAGTAGGTATATTAACTAACTGGGTGGAAGATGGAGAGAAATGGAGAGAAATGGACGAGTGGCTGTTACATATGAATGCAAATCACAAACTGGACCAAAGTGATGCCATAATGAATGCGCTATTATGCATGTAGTGTACACCAATCGAGCATTTCTGTGCACATGTAAATCATAGGTGGCTTCCAGAAAAGAAAAAAAAAAACTCACACAGTCACAGATTTAACCAAAATTCAAAGCAGAAGCAGCTCTACAGTGTCTTCTGGGATTGAGGGAATGGAAAACGAAGGAGTGGCTCCCTCTACATATTAATTTAAATTCTACGTTTCAGCTCCGTAATCCAGTTAAAAAAAAAAAAAAAAAAAAAAAAAAAAAAAAACCAAGCCAAAATGAATATTTCAAGTGTGTTCAAGTGTCCTAATATGTTATGGATGCGTTTCTAATCTCAGTGACAATCCTGAGGTCACCAGCTAGACAACAAAATTAGATGTGTCTGATGGAAGAAATGGAAATTAGAGTGTGCATTGATCACATATTATTTCAGATCACATTTATCATCTCGTAATCACGAAGCCAGGCCGCATACTAGCTGGGCACTTTCTAGCTGATTTAGTTTTTCGTATTATGGCTGCACAGTATACTGCATTTTAATCATCGTCGCGATATTGGCCTGTACAAGTCAATGTAGAATATGTAAATGAGCTCTCTGGTTTGAAAACCATATTTTTTATTATCATTAATAGATTTACAGATAATGATAAAAAAAATGCCAGAGATCATGCCATCGGAATGAGACAGAAAAAAAATCAGCCACTCTTTTATCAGGATACTGTTTTTGACCATATTGAGCAGCATCATGAGGATGTAAACAAATAAAATATGGGATTATGAATGTTAGAAAGAGAGCCAGTTGATGATGATGATGATGAAGAAATTATAAAGGGAAGAGGAAATGAGTGGTTTGCTGGCACATTTCTAGACAGATCCCAGATTATATTAGAAACTAGCACTTTAGTCTACAGCAAAATTACACACATGTGGGATTAGTACAGAGAGAGGGGTCAAAAAAACATGACAGAGAGATAAAATGGCTGCTAATCGATGATTTTTTTTATTTTTTTTTATAGATATTTACCTCACATAATCAACATACTAGCAACTAGCAACAGGCTAAAAAAATGAAAAAAAAGACAGAGGAATTGGAAATGTGGGTTTAATAATTAGGTGAATGGTAAACCAGACACAATCACATTATCAGAAATAAATGCTAGTAATTAGTAACTAGTGCTTTAGTCTAGAAAAAAAAAGCAACCTGTTTAATCCATTCGTATGAAAACGTGAGATTGGTACAGAGATGGACAGAAAAACGATGGAGGGAATGAAAAATGGTAGCTAATCAAAGATATTGGGGGATATTTACCTCACACAATCAAAATACTAGCAACAAGAAACAAGATCTACAGCAAAAAGAGATATATTTGAGTTATTTAGGTAGTAAATATGAAAATGTGTAAGGAAAGATGAAAAAAGATGGAGGAATTGGACCAGTGGGTTTCATTAAAAAATAAATAAACACAGCAAACCAGACAGAATCAATATCAACAATCAAATATCAATCACTATGCTAGTAGTTAGTAACTAGCGGCTTAGTCTAGAAAAAAAGGTGACCTATTTATTCCATTTAAATACAAATTTGGGATTGTTACAAGAGATGAAAAATGATAGAGGAAAGGGGAAAATGGTTGCTAATCAAGGATATTTTTAGATATTTACCTCACATAACCAAATATCAACTAAAATGCTAGCAGCTAGCGAATGCATCTACAGCTAAAGGCAATGTCACTGATTTATTTAGGCAGTAAATATAAAACTGTGTGAGAAAGATGAAAAAAAGATGGGTTTCATAAAAATGTTTTTAGACACAGCTCAGAAAGCAAACCAGGCACAAGCACAATATTCACAATATCAATCAAAATGCTAGTAATTTGGTCTAGAGAAAAAAAAAGATGACGTTTTTAATTCATTTAAATGTAGAGAGAGAGAGAAAGAGAGAGATGGAGGAAATGAAAAATGGTTGCTAATCAGTGATATTTTACCTCACACATTCAAAATGCTAGCAACTAGCAAACTGCTGGTCTGGAGCAAAACGAGACATTGAAATTAAATGTAGGTAGTGAATATAAAACCGTGTGAGCAAGTAAGAATAATTACGTGAATGGTACCCCAGAGACAAATGACAATATCAGTCAAAAAAGCTAGCAATTAGTAACTAGCGCTTTGGTCTGGAGCAAAACACGACATATTTAATCCGTTTAAATGACGGTGTGGGGTTGTTACGTAAACAGGAAGTACGAGAGAGTGGAATTTCATCACATACCTCTATAAAAAAACACACTATATCTATCCAAAATGCTAGTAATTAGTAACTAGCGCTTTACAGTACAGTGCTAAGCACATGTACCTCAGTGTTTGGACCTCAAAGCATGTTGCGTTAATCTACATTTCAGGACCCAACCAAAAACTCACATTCCACAAGGTCGGAAGCTTACAGCTAGAGATTCTGTTCACACTGGTTTTTTAAATACAATGCCGACAGCATGATATCAATCTTGTATCAAGCACTAGCAGTTAGCAGCTAGCCCTCAGTACAGCACCAACTGCAAGCGTCTGATATGTTTAACTAGACAGAAAAGCTTGGTATCAGCTTGGAGGGATGGGAAAATAAACGAGTCCATCACAGATGTCTAGTTTTCATATAATCATTTTTAATGGAAAAAAAAACCCCAGACACGCTCATGATGTCAGACAGAATCCTAGCGACGTCTAGCACAGTGGATCTGATTTGTTTGATAAATGTGGTGATTGTAAAAATAAATAAATAAATAAATAAATAAACAGAAGAGTAAAAGGAAGACGGAGCGGTGGGGATGGGAAATGGTGGAGTGGGTGGGGCGAGGGAGTGTTGCATTGCGGCTGCCATTTTCTCGTTCTCGTCGGACCGATCCGAGACGGGATGGCTGGAAGTACGAGGCGCTCGAACCGATCCTGAACCTGAGTAGACGGTTTCTGAAGGTGTGCCTCAGAATGGTTCTCACGAAATTCCACAGAAAACATAAAAGTGTTTCGAAAAGCAGCGCTAATATTCACCGCCTATCGACTAAAACGGATTTGCTTTTTGCTGCCTTGTATTTTGGGAGGCTTTAATCCATTTGATCCCTAAAATCCATTGAACTGTTCGAAAGATCATTCGAAAATTTCTTTCGAGATATAAATTATAATTAAATGTGTTTATGTTATGTGTTTTTTTCCCCCCTTCTTAATTTAAGATTAAATTGGGGCATGAATTAGAATATTCAAGTGAAATTATAAGAAGTAAAACACTTTATTCAAATTCCGCACTCACTACAATACCAGCAAAACATTTTTAAGCACTGAATATTTTATAATTCTTGGTTAAATTTTTTTTTTTTTAATAAAAAAAGTTGTATACATTTTCTAGCTATAAATCTAGATAGAGAGTAGGTCCGAGGAAATTGAAAATGTTCATGGCTGATTATGTTTTAAAAACTAAATCTAAATTGAAAAGGCTGAAATTGAGCCTGTATAAAAAAAAAAAAAACAAACAAAATTACCAAAATGTAAAAAAAAAACCACGAGAACGTAACAATATCGACAAATATTAATTCTCTAACCTCCACTTCCACGCATCACTCTTATAACGTAATATTAACGTAATCGTTTTTGCAATTTCTCCATGTAATGATTAATTATGACTAATAAGCAGTTTTGAAATGTACAGCTTAAACAAGTGTTCTAAATATTTCTCCATTTTAAAAAAAAAAAGATATTACATTTGACTGAAGCTGAATTGGCTTCTACAGGAAATGTGCCACTAAAACAGGTTTCAAAAATATATATAGAACTGAACATGATGTAATACACTGAACCAAAGCGGTACTTACAGGAAATGTGGAATTACACAATCTCACGGGGGAAGGGGGGAGGGGGAGAAGGAAATAAACCATCCTTGGTATTCCAGTTGCAAGAAAAACCAAAAAAAAACACCCAACCTATACATAAATAAATAAATAAAATAGGGGAAAAAATCTAAAAATTGTCTGTAGCTAAATTTAAAAAAAAAAAAATTATGATAAAGGTGAGTTTTTAAGTGTAAGTTTTACCTCAAATAGCAAAAAAAAAAGAGAGAAGTTTTAGCCCACATATTAAAGGAATAATGTATCTTTAGCTTTAAATGAATACTTAAAAAAGAAAAATGAAGAAAATAAAAATAATAAATAAAAAAAAAAAAAAGAAGTGACATGAAAGAGGTCAGAGTTCACTTGGCCTGCTTGGCAACAAACAGAAATGGATAAAAAAGCGTCTAGACGGGTCAAGGTGCACGATGCCGCGTCCCGGACGCCCTTGTGCAACATTTCCACTTTCCCACTGCGGACGTTTCCGGAAGGAGGGGTCACCGGTGGACAAGTGCGCACTCCGGAGGGTGCTGTGGGGGCGAGTGGTGGGGGGGGCAGTGGCGGGGCAAGCGGTGGGGGTCAGTGCTCCCTACTCGGCTAATCAAAGGGTACAGAGGGCAACGGGGCCAAAGAGAAAAGGGCAGAGCTGTGTGTCCACTGGGCTTTGTCTCCATTCAGGCCGCTGAGACGAGCTTCCGCTGACATTTCTCACACACACACACACACACACACACACACACACACACACACCACCTGGGGCCTTCCTGAGCCAAAAGCCAAAAGCTCTGTCCTTGATTATGGAACGTGTGTTTAAACAGACACGCAGGATAGACACGACAAACACACCGAAATGTCCCTCACGATCCTCATGAAAACCTCATGAGAGAGACAGAGAGGGCGAGAGAGAGAGAGAGAGAGATGGAAAATAATGAACGTCTTCAATTCTTTTCCTTTTTGTTCAGAACAGCAGAAACAGTGATTAAACACATCCATGCATCAATCATAATCTCAGCTCCTACTAGCTAGATATTTCACATACAATGAAAATAACGTCGTAACTTGATCACTAGTGGAACTTTGATGTTCCGCGCGATCTATAAAGCTGCTGGGTCGACATATCGTCACCGACAGTCCGAATCAGGATACGAATACAAAACACGTGTGCGATCTGACGAAGAGTCCCAGACCCGCGAAGGTACCTTCCGATGTCTTCGGTCAACACGCGCTTCCTTACACGTGCGGCTGGGTGGAGGATGTCGACCCACTGAACGAACGCAGTACCCTTTCCAAAAGTCCTAAAATCTCAAACGTGTCACGCTCTAATAGTAAAACAACTGAAACAAGAAGCGGCGTCAACTCTTACCAACATGAAACCAGTAAGCTCCGGTTCTCTAAATGCATGTTGAGGTTTATGCAAGATAAAAGTCCAGGACGTTTTTATTTTATGTGCTGACGTGACACCTGCACCCTGACATCGACCGCAGAAAGAAGATTACAGAACGGCCGCTTCCTGTTTTCAACAACAACAACAAAAAAAAGAGTCGAAAATGGCAGCTTCTCTTCTAAACGTCTGGAAATTTTTACGTCTTCGTAATGCTCACGCTCATCTGGTAGGAGCGGTAACCTGTAGCGCTAACAGAGTCTTAAGAGTCTAAATCTGTCAGGTAATCCACACGACGAAAAAAGGTCAATATTTCTGACTTTCTTCTACATTCATGGAAGGAGTCTCCAATGTCAGCGCTTGTAACCGTCAGTAGGTTTTGCAACACAAAAAATCAGAAGTTCAACCCTTTTGGCGGTATCTCAGTAACGTGGATATTCCACGACGTGTAACTAGAAATGGATAAAAAGTATGTGTTGTTCTTTAATGAATAATGAATGGAAATTGCTGTGGTGTGAGAGTAATAAAACAGTTCAGGGTGGAAACAGTCACTCAGCTTCATCGCACGCGCACACACACACACACACAGACCTGATGCTGTTAGCTGTGTTTTGATCAGTGATCATGCTGAAGTTGTTGTGATGCAACATGAAAGTGCGGCAGGAGAGATTTCACACCGGAGCAACATGTGCACGTTTCTGCAGATGAAAGTGAACGTACGTTACCGAGAGCTTTACACTTTCTGGCAAATCATTTATTATTAATCGTTTATTGTTTACTATTTAAATAAGTAATTTGTATTATTTTTTTCCTGTTGATTTAAAAGGTTTTTTTTTTGTGTTGCGGTGGTTTTGTGGTGATTGACAAAGCTGCGCGTTTGCCTGGAGCAGCTGCTTAATGAAAGTGTGAGAGTGTGAAAGTCTGCGTCGTGGTTTATTACACACACACACACACACATACACACACACACACACACACACACAAACAGAGGACAGTGAGAATATGAACAAACCCCCCCCCCCCCCCCTTACTGAGTGTGCACAGGGATGTGTTACAAGCTCACACAATTAAACCCTGAGCGGGATTTCATGGGACGAGCGAGGAGAACGCTGTGAGAGGAAGAGTGGGATAAAGTCTGGATCAGTTTTTTTACCCTGCTGTCAGAGGATAACGCAGAAGAAGACGGGATCAGGGTTTAGTTTAGATTTGTCACGAAGGTTTCGTTTAAACTGGCTGGGGGAAATAATAAAAACAAACAAAAATAGCAGTAAGCGTTTATAAATAAATCTCACATGACTGGAAGGAAAGAAAGAATGGCAGTGAAGAAACAATGAGAGAAATACAGGTGAAAAAAGGAGAGAGAGAGAGAGAGAGAAAAGCAAGCAAACAAATAATAGATAGATAGAAAGAAAGAAAGAAAGTGAAGCAATGATCTTTCATAGGGTTGAAAAAATGAGAGAGAAGCAAGCAAACAAACAATAATAGAAAGAAAGAAAGAGAGAAAGAAAGAAGGGCAGTGAAGAAACAATGAGAGAAATAGAGGTGAAAAAGGAGAGAGAGGGAGACAGAGAGAGAGAAGTAAGCAAACAAATAATAGAAAGAAAAATAAAAAAGTAAACAAACACAATAATAGAAAGAAAGAAAGTGAAGAAACAATGAAAGAAATAGGGTTGAAAAAATGAGAGCGAGCAAGAGAGAGAGAGAGTGTGAGAGAGAGAGAAGCAAGCAAACAAACAATAATAGAAAGAAAGAAAGAAAGAAAGAAAGTGCAATTTACGCTGCAAGCAGCATTTCCCGGGGCCAAGCACCCAGACTCAGTGAGACGCACATTCGCAGACGTGCTACAATTGTTCCGCAAGCGATCACAGGAAAGCAGAGTCATAACTACAGGCAAAGGGATTCAAGAGTGATTTGTAGTTTCACTCATGATATGTATGTTTTGAGCACGGACACGGATGGAGGAAAGGGCTAGATGAACAAACGGGCAGCAGGGTGGCATTGCTGCTGCAGCTGTCGCTACTGCTCTGACCTGTGCTGTTGTCTGTTGCTACTTTGACCTGTGGTCGTGATTGCTACTGATCGTTTTTCTCAGTATGATATGAGTCAAATTCGGTGAACATTTGGAGAAGGACTAGCAAAAATGGCAGTTAGATGGAAACATTTGGGCATGTGATTGTAACTTTTGACCAGTAAGTGGTGCCAGCATGAAATTTTTGCATAGCCTCGGGGCATGGTCCTGAACACGCCTACCAAGATTTGTGTCAGTGTGCAAGGTGGTTGCTGAGATACAGCCTCACTCCCTGTTTGGCATCTTCGCCTTCAGATTTGTTGGCACAATACAGGCAAACCGTTTTGAATGCCAACATTTTTTCACAACTTTCATCCAGGTTGGTTTGAAGATGTTTTATGCCAAATTTGGTGTTGACATAATTTGTAGGAGTAGCAAAAAAAACAGTTTTTCACAAAATCCAAGGAAGTACACTTGAATTTCAGATGTTGGTGTGCATTCACTTCAGCATACTCCAGAGAATTGTAGGAAAAAAGAACTGTGAATTTAGCACAACTTGTCAAATGACATAAGGGGAAAAAAATAAAGTAGTTACAATTCTTGACCACAAGGTGGTGCACTCCTGAAGATACTTATCAAGTTTTGTGATGATGTTTGTTAAGATACTGCCTCACATCCTGTTTTTCGCATTTGCCAGTCCTTTACAGGAGAACAGTTTTGAATATCACAATTCCTTTGATAATTTTTGTCTGGACGGGTCTCAAGATGATGGGAGCTAAAGTTGGTGAAGACTGGACAAAATCTGGAGGAGGAGTAGCAAAAATGGCAGTAAGCATTTCTGTCACGAAATTTGTTGCTTAGCCTCAGGTCATGGTCCTGAAGCTACCCACCAAATTTTCTACCAGTGCACAAAGCTGTTGCTGAGATACAGCCTCATTTCCTATTTGGTGGGTTCGCTGTCAGATTCGTTGGCCCATTACGAGCAAGTTGTTTGGAGGATTCAAAATTCTTTTCAGAACTTTTGCAATGCTTTCTCTGAAGATGGCGTGTGCCAAAGTTGGTAATGATTGCACAAAATTTGTAGGAGCAGTACCAAAAAAAATATTTTTGACAAAATCCAAGATGGTGGAAATCTAATGAAGGAATCCAGGGATGCCTGGCTTTGAAGATGTTTTGAAGAAAACGCTGCAACACCTTCTGACCAATCAGAATGCGGAATCCAGCAGGTGTAAATGAGATGATTTGCTATTCGGATGGTTTGATAAACAATGAAATCCAGGATATTGTTGGCGTTTAGTCTCTTCGGCTTCGTGTCAGTTATCCGCCGGTCTGTTGTTCTTACGTTTCTCCAGATAATGTTACAAAGTCAGAGGTTAACATTAGCTGACGTTCTGTGTTAAACGAGTGAAGGTAGAAGAGAGATGGTGAGTGATGAAGCGGTGAGGTGACCTCTGCTATCTGCCCGCTCTCGGTGCTCGAGGTTAATCCTCTTCAGGCTCTAATTGATAGGAGATAACTCTGACACCGCCGTCGAGGCCGTGTTTGCTCGGAACCTGACGCTGTGTGTGTGTGCTGAAACGTGAAATTAATATTGTGTGTGTGTGTGTGTGTGTGTGTGTGTGTGTGTGTTTGCGCTGGGCTCTGGCTTATCGATGGGCCGCAGCTCTAACGCGGCGTTTGTGAGGGTGCGATCAGAGTAGGACTTTAATCGCTCGTTCACGTCTCGCACCTGTTCACACACCAGGATTGAAAAGAGTCTGCTGCTCGTTAACGACATCCACACTAAACAGTGTGTTAATGCTTTAAAGAGCCGAGTGTTAAGTCGCTGGAATGCCTCGAAGATCTCACAGGACTCTCGGGGGGACGAGTGGAGAGTCGGAGAGATGACAGAATGGCGACGTTAAAATACACCTGCATGTGAGCAACAACATCCTGCACTTTTAAACAACGATGAAGGAGGGATAAAAGAACGGGGAAAAAAGCTTTTCAGAAATGTCCAAAACTTCAAAAAACAGATGAAAGAAAGGAAGAAAGAAGGAATGATAAAAACAATGAAAGATATAGAAGAGAAAAAGTAACAATGAAGAAGAAAAAACAGTATGTAAGGCAGAAATAAATACGCAAACAAGAAAGAAAGAAATACAAAGATTAAAAAAGTAAAAAGATAAACAACCTAACAAAGAAAGAAAAGTGCTAAAAAGAAATAAAGAATATAAAGGATAGAAGAAAAAGAAATAAGAAATAGTGAAAAAACATTGTGTGTGTGTAAATATTTCCAGGAGCAGGAACATTTGTTACATATTTATTACATGCCTATGCTCTACACTTATTGTCATGCTGATAATATATGCAGCTTGAAGTTTGAAAAGAAAGAAAGAGAGAGAGACAGAGAGAGAGAGAGAGAGAGAGAGAGAGAGAGAGATGACAATAAAGGAAGCATGAATGAAAGAAATAGTGAATGAAATGTCTCCAGTGACACAGACTTCTGGCTTTCTAAATGAATCTTATTTACAAGCATGTCAGTAATATCCAGTTATTAATAGTGTATAATTAGTAATAGAAAAGGATGATGATTATTGTGTAGAACCACAAACAGGACGATGACTAGCGTGTAGAACCACAAACAGGACAATGACTAGCGTGTAGAACCACAAACAGGACAATGACTAGCGTGTAGAACCACAAACAGGACGATGACTAGCGTGCAGAACCACAAACAGGACAATGACTAGCGTGCAGAACCACAAACAGGACAATGACTAGCGTGTAGAACCACAAACAGGACGATGACTAGCGTGTAGAACCACAAACAGGACGATGACTAGCGTGTAGAACCACAAACAGGACGATGACTAGCGTGTAGAACCACAAACAGGACGATGATTAGCGTGTAGAACCACAAACAGGACGATGATTAGCGTGTAGAACCA
>JANDJT010000206.1:9795047-9813447 GCA_024331685.1 Stegophilus panzeri | reverse complement strand
CAGGTGGGAACAGATCGTTTTGTGTTTTTTAATTTTTTTTTTTTTTTTTTTTTTTTTTTTAAATATTTATGTATTTATTTATTTATTTATTAAACTTCTAGGTGCGATTTCAGAAACGAATAGATAATTCGGGGGACATTTTGAATTCAGCACTTCCGCCTTTCAAGGCACCCATAATGCAACGCGCGACTCGGACCGATCCGCCATGTTTGTGTATGACTTCAGCCTCGTCTTCGCATAAATACATTCACTACCCCTCCGAGTCCCCCAAAAACACCCCGCTAGCACCTGTTCCAATGCACTTATCCACATTATAAAGGAAATAAACACCCTGAAGACATCTGCCGTCCTTTGTTATGGCGGCCAGTGCCCGAGGTATGAGATATTAAAGCGGTAAAATGTATTAACCTTTAATGAGACGGAGTATGTTAGCCATTTTTGCTAGCTGGTTAGCATGACGGGGTTTCTAATGCTTTATAGAAACGGAGTTAATCAGGTTATAGTCCAAAAAGGGGGGAAATAAATGTTTATATAATATTCTGTCTAAGCATGCGTTTTATTATGGGGTTAAACCCAAATTAGCGCTTGTCTGGGTTAGCTAATGGTCAATCTATTGTACTATAACTTCGTACATTTCCAGCCTCAATCCATATTTTTGCAATTTATAATCCATAAAACTATCAATTTAAACCAGTTCACTCGCTGAAGAAGGCATTTTAGATAGCATAGTTGACTGTTCTTGTTATTTAGGGTGTATCCAGTAAAGTAAAGGCTCTGTAGTGGCTAAATAATGCATTAAAGTGTGTGTGTGTGTGTGTGTGTGTGTGTGTGTATATATATATATATGTATATAAGATGTTATTTTCATGCCCTATGTAGTGAGCGTACATATGGACTAAGGAAGAGAATGAACCAGTTTTATACGTGATTAATTCGGTGATACAGAATTCATTATTTCTGTTGAGGAAACTGTGTGTAATCACTATTGTGGTGAAGTTTTACAATAAAGAGATGTGTATGTAATGTTAATGGAAGGCGTCTCCAGTGTCAGCACTCAGCAACAGTCAGTGGTAAAGGCGTAACTTTAAGCTTTCTGAAATGTTCCGGCTGATTCACTGTCTACAGATTCAGGAGTTCATACTGTTGTGTCTGATTATTCCAGATGAGGAGTTTCATGAGTATGATAAACCGGGAGCTGAGAGGTCGAGGAGGCGAAGAGGAGGAGATGATGATGATGATGATGATGATGATCTGGACAGGTGAGCAAACACCCGTTTATGAATCATTAGTAATGTGTTAAAGGTATGTTGAAATTTCACTGCACGAGTTATGCCGAGTGGACTGTTTCAGTTAACTGAAAGTAAGGTACTACTACTTCTAATAATAATGATTTTTATATAGCACCTTTCAATTTAAAATGGAGCTCCAGGTGCTTCACAGCGTTAAGTTAAAACAAAAAAAAAAGTAGTCAAAATAATATATTAAAATAGGAAAATAATATATTTTTTAAATAGCACTGACAAAAAAGTAACAAACGATACAAATATATAAAGATGTAATAAAATATAAAAGTATTGAAAAATAATAATAATAGCGACCAAAATGAACACCACAGTATAAAATATACTAAACGTGCTTATTGAAAGTAGAATTAATGTTTTGCCGCACAACACAGCTACATTCCTTGGTCTTACCCATTGCTATGAATGATTAAGGGAATTTGACCTGTGTGTTACCTCATATTTATACCCCTGTGAAAGGAAGTCGTGGTTGAACAATTTCCTTTTCCTGGTCACCCAGGTGTACACAAAATTTAAAATATCAATGGAAAAACACTTCAAATATATTATTTTCATATGAATTCATAGGGGTGCCAATAATTGTTGCACACCTATATTTAACATTATATGTATATTAGTTTTTGGATAAACCTGTGTTGTGTTTGTAATTGTTTGATATCCATGAAAGCAAAGTATTTTTGTGAATTTTTTAATCAAAAGGTTAAACAGTAAAGACAATTTTTCAGCGCACTTCTTTACTCATATTTACCAAGGGTGCCAATATTAGTAGAGGGCACTGAACAATTTTTTTTATGTATATTCTTTTTCCATCGAAAAAAAAAAATTGTGATGATAAAATGCCTTTAGCGCTCTTTATGATGACAGTTTCCTCCTTCGGTGACTTTTCAGGAATTGATTTAGCATTTGCGAAACATTTAGAAGCCACGCGTTTCATGACATCTTTACCTGTCGCGCACCGTCTTTCATTCTCTGGTTTCCGTCTTAGACCGAAAACGATTCGGAGATTTGCGTGTTCGGTTAAAAAGGAAAGCGTTTCTAACCTGATTTCTCACTCGACAGTGATTTGGAAGGTGACCTGCTCGAGGAGGACTGGCTTTCATCCAAGAAGGTAAACATGCTGTTATTGTAACTGTAACAACACCTGCGTTATATACAGAACAGGCGCAGCGACCAACGGTAATGGTTTCTGATCCTCCTGCAGAATCCATCAGAGCTGTCGGACGAGGAGCTGAACGACGACCTGCTGCAAAGTGACGAGGAAGAGCAGAACACCAGGTTTGACACGAATCTGCTGTTAAACAGTGAAGTGCTCAGTGCTCGCTGACGGGAACTGCTCGCACAGCAGCAGGTTCTCAGCAACACCCAAAAAAAAAAAAACTCTAATCATTGTTGGATGTTTTATTGAACTTTTTTGGTAAACGTTGTGTGTGGGTTAGTGCGCAGGGTGCAGTGGTGAGCCTGAACGCGACGTCGGGTCTCAGCGAATCGTATGAGCTCCAGGAAGGAGATGAATACGCAGCAGAGGAGTACGGTGCGCCTGAGGGAGAGCAGGAGGAGGGGTACAGGGCAGACGAGTACGGGGATGCAGAGGGAATGGAGTACAACACAGGAGGAAATGAAGACGAAGTGCTGGACCTGCAGATCAACGAGCCTCTGGACGACGAATTTCAAGTGAGTACTTCCTGTTTGCCGTTTCATTGCAAAAAGGGGGAAAGGGCTGTTAGGTTTGGTTAGGAATCTGAACTCCTCATCGGATTATAGAGCAAAGGAAATCAAATTCGAGAGAGAAAGTAAACTTTTCTGATTTTGCTGCATGTGATTTTAACGGTGCTTTAGGCAAAAAAAAATTTTATTAAAAATTTGGCAAGATTTTGGTCCATGACGGTTAAGTAGGTAGAGTTGAATACGATTTTAAATTATTTTTTTAAAACTGCTTTTTAACTCCGCCCTTGTTTTCGGCTGTCGTACATGCAGCTGTATCCCCAGAGTAGCGGATTTACCAGAAAAACAAATATATATATATATATATATATAAGTGAGCACTGTTATCTCTAATTCCGGCACATTTCCTTCTTGATAGGAAGCCACATCTACACAGAACACCGTATTCCATCTCTTCAGCCCCCCCCGTGACGTTTCATTCCAAACCTCTTTTGTCCTGCCACGTCAAAAAAAAAGACACGTCCTCAGACTAGATCAGATAAGAGGTTGAAAAATCGTTAACCCCAGCCTTTTAAACTCCGACACGGGCCAGATGATTGATGAGTTTGTTCCCTTCTCTTCTCCCGTCACGTTATTTATTTATTTGTGTATGTATCGAACGCAGGCAGGACGGGTGAAAGGGCTTCTGGGATGTGTAGGGTGTTGAAAGATGTTTTCGTCTCCCGTACAAAGGATTTTAGATACATATAAACACATCATGTACAAGTGTGTGTGTGTATGTGTTGGTCTGATATATTTTTGTTTACAAGGTCACCTAACCGATGGTTTTTGTGTCGGAACATCTACACACATCAGTTCAACACATATATGGGAAAGATATTTTGTAAATGAACATACAGTATATAATTAAATATAAATATATACTTTTTTTGTGTGCGTGTAAACATTTAAATGAGACCTGTGTGGTGATGTGCCTGTCACTGAGACGCGTGTACATGTAAAGACGACTCGGTCAGCGATACTGGAGCCGTGGGGGGGGGTGTGTGTGTGTGTGTGTGTGTGTGTGTGTGTGTTTATTCAGTGTTTCAGTGCATCTTCTCGAATATTTACATCTCATTGACTTTCAAATGAAGGCAGGAATACTAATGGGGCATAGAAATGTGACCAAGATCCCCACTGTTATGCTAATTCAACACCCCTTTTCCATCTCCCGTCGCTGCACACCCACACGCGCTGTTCCTTTTTCCACACATGACGTTAACATGTTCATTCCGATCCTCGTCTGCACTCGCGCAGGCTTTCTTCTTCATCATCATCATCATCAAACGCAGATTCGTCCTGTTTCACGGACATTCCCCAGCATTAAATGTAGCTATAAATGGATAAAAAGTATGACGCGTATCGTCACTAATGATTAAAAACGGGTCGGACCACAGCACGGTGAATTCAAACTTTTTTGCTTGAAGTTGGCGCTGCCTTCCGGTCTTTTCCTGCAGGTTGAGGAGCTGCAGGAAGTGCAGACTGACCAACAGGAAATGACCGAGGTGCAGGGGGAGGAGCCTGAGGAGGAAGTCGAAGATGTCTCGCAGGTTACAGAAGCAGAAGAGGTGAGAGATGACCGTGCAATAATGTACATACTATAACGTATGCTATTTCTAGTGAGTAAATTCTTCACTCACGCGTTAAGATGGACGCCGAAGCCGAGGCCAACACGAAGGAAGAATCCGACGAGGACGAAGAGGACGATGAAGAATCCGAGCGTCTGCGCTTCAAAACCGAGCGCAAAGACCGCACTGTGGTCCGTCTCTCAGACACCACCAGCAAACGGCGGAACATTCCGGAAACGCTGGGTACGTCCGATAATGAAACTATCCGTCAGACATTTTATTATTGACCATTTGAGTTACTCATTTATATGTACATATATATATTTTTTCCTTTTAGAACTGACCGAAGAGGCCAAAGCGGACCTGATGGAGTTTGAGGAGAAGGAATGGCTGAGGAAACAAGGTCGCTTTGGTGGACGAGGGAGAGGAGGAGGAGTTGGAGGAGGGAGAGGAGGACCTCCCGCATTCGTTATGGGGGGTTTCCGTAAAGACGGAGGTGCAGGACGAGGGAGGATGAACGAACCCAGACCTCCGCTGATGCCGGTGAACTTAATGCAGGTAAACACTTATTGTTCAACTTAAACTCTGGACTCTGATTGGTCATGGAACTCTTGCATAAAATACTCTCTCAGAGGAAAAACTCTGGTTTCCGGGTATCAGAACTCTCGTTTTTAAGGCATTTGAAACATTCGCAATGTGTTAACCCTCCACTCGTATACGTCCGTCCTTTCAGGTTCACGTGCTTCAGCGGAACGGGGCGGGTTTGCTTTAGAAAAGTCAATTAGCTCTTAACTCTCGCTGTTATCCATGTTGATACACGGATTACCCCGAAGGACTCGGCAGGAGTCCATCAAAAAGCATTACGCCAAATTAAATCTGCACTTTGTCTAAGGATTTAGCTCTCTTTGCTTATTTTATTATTAAATATCCATCGAGGAGTGTAATCCCCTCGTGGTGTTTTTTTTTTTTTTTTTTTTTTTTAAGTCCCCCCCATGCTTTTTAATTCCTCTTACGGACGAGGAAAGCCGTGTCATGTCTGCTCCTGGGAGCGTGTTGCTTTTATTTATTAAAAAAACCACACACACAACACAGACTTCAGAGATGCGTAACGGTTTAATTGAATTTTTCTCCCCTTCGCAAAAAATCTTTCAGAAGGATTAGCTCGAAGCTACAACTTCATAAAGAAATGTTTCCAGATGAATATTTAGCAAGAAAATTGTCTGTGTGTATATATATATATAGAACTAGACATTATACTATACATGGTATATACTATTTTAATACATATTATCTTGTTCTCTCTCTCAGCCAAGAATGATTCCTCCTCAGTCCCATCGTCCTCAGCCCCGCCCTTCCATCCCACGTGGCGGTCCCGGTCTTTTCCCCACACCGCTCATCCCGATCCCCCAGCAGCCCCTGCAGTCTCTGATGCCTCCTCGCTCGCCGGCGCAGCACCAGAGGCCGCAGCAGGAACTGCCCCCACCACGCCCACATGGACACGGACATGCACTTCCACATGCACATTCCAACCAGCAGCAGCAGCCCAAGAACATTCACATCAACCCGCATTTCAGAGGGCCATCATCTTCCTCACCTGTGCAGGGTACGGGACTTCCCAGTTCTTTCATTGACCCGGTTTGTAAACGTGCAGGTAAAGCGAGAACAGTGCAGCTCTGAGTGAGCGTGGCAGTGGGTGTAAAACTACATGGTGTGTGGGGGATATATATATATATATGTATATATATATATGGAAATGAGAGCAGCTCTGAGTGGGTGTGGCTTTACTACTACACTGTGTACGGAGAATATATAGGTATATTTGAGACAATATATGCAAATGAGAACAGCTCTGAGTGGGTGGGGCTTTACTACTACACCATGTATAGAAATCTATTGATTTTTTTAAGACCATATGCAAATGAGGGCAACTAAGTAGGCGTGGCTTTACAACTAAAATGTGTATGCGAGTATTTAGGTATCTGTGAGACCATATATGGAAATGAGAGCAGCTCTGAGTGGGTGTGGCTTTACTACTACACTGTGTAAGGGGAATATTTAGGTATGGTTGACTGTATATCGGTTGTTTGTCTCTCACAGTTCCGTTGATGTCGCCCGCTCCAAATCAGCCTAGACCCAACCTCGGCCCTCAGAGATTCCCGGTAAGCGAGCACACTTCACCTCACAATAACACAACACACAAACGCTGTATCTCAAACGGAGTACTGTGTGCGCACTTCAGTATGAGAGTACCTGAGTATTTGCACACGGCGGCCCCTGGTGGTGTCTGCGCTGCGACTTTTTCACTACAGACGGTGTTATCGGGGTCTACGTCTGATATCCGATATCGTGCTCTCTTTTACTTGTACTTGTAATAAATACTGTCATACCAGGCGATAGATACCAGGTGGCGTAACCCTGGTTTACGCTGTCACGCAAATACACAAGCGAAATGTTAATCGCAACTACGGCATCTTGTAACCTGATAACTGTGTCTGCAATTTATCTCGCACTTACTGACAATAAAGCATTCATGGCGTAGAAAAAGTGGAATTATGGCATTTCCGCAAGAAATGTAAACAAAACAGCTTAAACAAAAGGACGGATGCATGTGTGCCTCGGAGACAGGCCGTGGATTTAAACATTGGTTAAAATGAATTATTTTAGAAATGACTAATTAAGCTGCGCGCACGTGCTTGGATAGGTGTAATAACTTTTGTATTCCTGCAGTGTTTCTTTTTCTCTCTCCATATTTGGACATTATTTAAAATGCTAATGCAGAGTGGCAGCAGATACTGTCGGCCCTCTGGGTGCCTGATTAGCATCGATTATCATACCTGGACGTCTCAGCTCAATATCAGCTCTCTGATGCATATTAACGCTGACTTTGTGAATATTAATAGCAGCCACATATTTACTTGATTTTTATCCTGTGTGAATTTTATTTCCCGTATATTCTAAACTGTATATTCAAAACATTCTGGATTTTTCTATAAAATAGTCAGGTATTTATGTAATGTTATTAGTGTAGTTGCATTTAACTTGCTTTACTAGATTCGTTTACATTATGCAAATTGCTGTTAGAAACGTCGGCTAACCCACCCCTTCCTCAAAATGGCCGCCATTTGTCTTTCTGTATTTGTTTTATCTCTCAGGCAGATCATATCAGGGCACATATTGGCATCTGAGTGCGTATTTGCTGAGGATTAGCGTTTTTTTGTTTGTTTTTTTTTTTTTAAATCACGCAGCGAGGCATTGTGACCATCTTTAAGCTCCCATTGTGTTTGAGCCGCTGACCTTTTTTTTTTTTTTTTTTTGAATCCCCAAGTCAACCATTCTTCCTTGCTCTGCGTAGCTAATCCGGCTGATTGACTTTCCCTTAAATAACTTTTTCTCCAAGCGCACCTTTGCCTGGATTAAAAGCTTGATCGCATCTTAAGTTATTGGTAACGAGCTGGGAGGAGGCGTGGTGCGGCTCTTCATGAGCAAAGTGTAATTTCTTTAAGAGTATAAAAGAGTCGGTGATGAAGGGATTGGTAATCGGCAGAGAGATTAGAGGATCGTTATCTCAGGACAGGTTTTATTAGCTAACTTTTTTTTATTTTTAGCCATTCTGAAAACGTCAGCGGTCGGTCTGTAAAAATTATCGATGTCACCGTTTTCCTGACCCTCTCAACTGCTGTCACGACAGTATATTCTTACAATATAGACTCGTTTCGAATCATGCCGGGGTTCTCGAATGCCTCTTTCATGTGTCATTGCCGTTCGGCTTGTGTTTCCTCTCAGGGCCCTGTGGATTTCCAGCAGCACCTCCAGGGTAATTTCCTCCAGCCTCAGAGGCCCCCGCCTCAGGAGCAGTGGAGAGGACCACCGCCACCTCCACACCAGGAGAGGGAGCCGTTCTACAGCAACGGTAAACCCGAGGACGTGGCTGCGTCCCAAATAATGTCACGACTCTTCACTAGCTTGTTGACACAGACGTTAATCACACGAGACATTTTAGTTCATAATCTTTAAGCCGACTGGCAATTTCTCAGCCTGCAGGGGATTATGGGTAATGTACAAGAATAAAGCTATACACTCTATTCCACAGAGCCACGTTTTCCAGCGCAGCCCCTGTTCGATCTCTCAGGCTCCGCCCCCCTGATGAACAACATGCTCCCTCTGTCCTTCCCTCAGTCGGGGCCGGGGTTCTGCCCCCCGGGCGGTGGAATGTTCCAGAGAGACCTTCCTCCTCCTCGCCCCAATCTGCCCCCTCCTCAACAGTCTCCTGCCCCGCCTGCACCCCGCGGCTTCATGGGACACAGGCAGCCGTTTCCTCCACAGCAGCACAACGCCCCCTTCAGTCCTCAGCACGCGCCATTCGGCATGCAGGTAACACACGCACGTGCACACACACACACAATTAGGGAGGAAACAGTTTTTTTCAACCTGGAAATTCTCTCTGTTACAGACACTGTTTAAATTGTAACTTATATATTCAGTTCTAATCCTTTCTTTATTCATGTGTGTGTGTTTGTTTACAGGGCCTAATGCAGCCACACCCTCAGCAGCAGCACCACGACCCTCCCCCACCTCCGCATCATCACCCGATGCACCACCAGCAGCAGCACAGGCAGGAAGTTCCTCCTCTTCCTCATAATCAGCACCACCAGCATCAACACCAGGGCCAGCCTGGGGAGCAGCATCCCATCATGCACCTCTCTCACCCGCCCTTCCGTCAGCCCATTCTGGGTGGACCTCGACAGATGAAACCCCGCCCACAAAACAGTATGGGTCGCTTGAGAATGGTACGAAAAGATATTAAAAAAAAAAAAAAAAAAGTAGAGATAAGACGCCAGATTGGGGATTTGTAGTCTTAAGATTTACGTGTGTGTGTGTGTGTGTGTGTAGGGGTCTCCTTCATCCATGCAGCAGCTCCAGAGCCTCCCTCAGCGCAACAGTAACCTGCGCGAGCTCCCCATCGCCCCCGGCAACAACTCCCCTGTCCGCCCCCCTCAGCTGAGGCCCATGATCAAGGTCACTCAGAATGCCAGGCCTGGGCAGGGGGTTGGGGGTGGAGCCATTGGACGAGGGCGGGGTTCTGCTAAAACCTCCCCGCCTCAAAACACTTCAGAGATGAAGAATGAAATGCCAGCCGCACAGACGAGCACACCTGTACAAAAAACACCAAACATACCTGCACAGGTAAACACAGCCGAACACGTCTGCACAGGTAAACACAGCCAAACACAGTCTTGAAATGATGTAAATCTTTTTAATCATCTCTGTTAGGATGAGGAAGAGGATGAGGAGACCCGTCAGTACCGGCTGAAGATCGAGGAACAGAAGCGATTGCGTGAGGAAATCCTTAAACGTAAGGAAATGCGCAGGCAGATGCAGGCTGGCGCGCGCAAAAAGGAGCTCCTGGAGCGCCTCGGGGGCCAAGCAGCACCCCAAACACCCCCCATGCAACCCCAAACCACCCCAGCTCAACCCCAGACCACCCCATCGCCCCCGTTAGCCACCCCCAACGGCGTTAAATCCCGCCTACAGAACCCCAGCGTAGAGCAAAAGCAGAGCGTGCAGAACCCACAGAGACTCGTCCCACCGCTCCAGAGTCCCAACATCGGCGTCACGTCGCCTCCAGAGGAGAAGATCCCACCGATCCAGACGCAAGCTAACGCTGTGAGGAAGAGGACTGTCATGCAGCGCGTTAACTCCGGCGGCCTCGGCTCACCTCAGATCCCACAAAAAGTGCGAGTTGTTAAACGACTAATGGGCGTAAGTACACATTTATTATCAGGTTGCAGTGCATAAGTATTCACCCCCCACCCCCACAAAAAACACTAGTCACTCTGAGAGCACTGTCTTTACTGTGAAGCATGGTGGTGGTAGCATCAGTCCCTTTCAGTTCCAGAATATAACAATACAAAATGTGTGGAGTGGTTATGCAGGGCACTGTGGTGTAGTAAAATGGCTACTAGGAAAAAATACACGCCATAATATGAATGATAAGGTCTGTAAAATATATTAGGAAAAAAGTCAAGCGTCAAACTTCATCCGTGAGACACGGAGGCCTGATGTAAAGTTCACATCCCGCTGTGTCCTTTTAATTTTCTCTTCCTTCCTGTCCGGACTCTTTCTTTGTGTCTGGTCAAAGCGAACGAGTGTCAGAGTTTAGTCATTCTGACTGAGTTAAATCCATAAAGCCTCCGCGATGGCACTCGACTCTAATTGAGCACGCTCTTTACCTTTTTAAACGCCGAAATGGCACTCGTCAGAGTGAGCCGTTTGCCATTTAGATTTCGACAGCACCTTGAAGGACTGCGAGTCTTCAAGTCATTTTGCCGTAAAAGTCAGGTCCATAAAAATGTGTCGTTTGTGAAATTTTGTCATGGTCTCTGCTTTGTAAATATAAACGTCTTAACCGTGAAAGAGGAGAATTCACGTCTCGTCCTCGAAAATGGATTGACGACGTTATCTTCTCTGTCCGCAGCCGTGTGACGTTGATCCGTGTTAAAATAGGTGTCAATCCCACGACGAGCACAATTAATCTTCTTCCTTGTCGCAGGTATCTTTGTTATAATACCTGCAAGAGGAAGGGGGGAAAGAGATGGATATTCTTTTGAGCTTATGGCTGGCGATAAGAGTGAATGAAATGGTCACAAAAGCAGCGAGGAGGAGGAAGAGGGTAAGGCGCGGCTGAGGGAATAATACTGCTTAGCATCCGACAAGCAGCCCTGGATTTCTATTCAGCTGCATTAATCTGTCAGAGCATCAGGCGGGAGAGCGATAGCGTGATAGCGTCTCGTTCAGCGAGAGCGACGGATGGATAGATTCACTCCTCGTCAGGGCAGGGTCAGAATTGTTAGTCTTTTGTCATAGTTTTCCTTCCAAATGCTCACCTACAGCAAGAAACTGAGACAAACAAGTAAGAAAATTAGATTCGGTAATTAAAGATCACACAGTTAATAAATAAAAGGAGGAACTCGATGTAAAAAAAACAAAACAAAAACTAATTGAAGTAAATGCTGCAAGAAACACGTTAAGAAAGGTTATGCCTCAGATGTTGTGTACAAGCAGAATAAGCATGCGTATCGTTATTCCACAGGGAGAGGAAGCTCCGCCCCTCCAGAATCAGCCACAGCAGGTGATTGGTCGAGCCGCTCCTCATCAGAGACTGGGTGCCGTCAGGAAGGTCACGGTGGCAGCAGCTGGACCACAACAACAATCACCACAGCAGCAGCCTGACGTGAACCAGAGTAACCGGGTACGTCCCAAAAAATCCTGCATTTGACTCAGAAGAGCCCCGGGGACACATCGACACCGTATACAGTTAACAAGCAGTTTACAATTCGTTTACAATTCATTTACAATTAACAAACAATACAAGCTGATTCTTGTGTGTACAGTAGAACTCATTTAAAGGTGAATAAGTTTGAGAAAGAAAGGGAGAGATTGGGGAGAAAAAAGAGAACCACACACAACTCGTACAAATTTTGTGTCTAGTTTCTCGTGTTTTTTTATTTATTTAGTTATAGTCCATAATGGGTGGGGGGAAGGGGGGGTTGAATAATAACTAAATAATTTCATAATCAAACAAATAAGTAAACAGATAGTCAAGCAGTTTTCATGTTATATGATTGCCACAAGATGGCGGAATGTATCACAGTATTGTTTTCTGTATTAGGAAATGTAATTTCATGTCTGGTTGGTATATAAGCCGCATTGGAGAGTGTAGGAAAGTGTTTTTTTGTGCGAACTCAAATGGTGAAAATGACTTAAAGGTCATTGGTCAGACAGGAATCTGAAAGATAACGCGTTAGTGTGGAAAAGGCCTCAGTTGCGTGTCTTGTCACTGGGCAGGTGGTGGTCTCGGGCCGAGGGCGTGGTCGTGGTGCTCGTGGTGGTCGGGTGGCGCCACAGAATAGGCCGAGTACCCGAGTCGCCGAGTCTCAGCCCATCACGGTGTCTATAGACGGCCTGTCGTCCTCCACCACCGAGAAACAGATCAAAAACCTGCTCAACTCCATCGGCCCTGTCCAGGTACAATACACACCATTCTGGATTCTGATTGGTCAGAAGGTGTTGATTCATTTTCTGTAACAGGACCATATAAATGCACTCATTCTAACATTATTGTTTCTATAGTAACAGCTCCTTCACAGGGACGTAAAGAAAATCACAATATTTGATACTGTAAGGAAATGTTTATTTGACATTTATGGAAGGAGTCTCCAGTTGTGCCAATGGTTTAGATCAGGGGTGTCAAACTCATTTTAGTTCAGGGGCCACATACAGCCTAATTAGATGTCAAATGGGCCGGGCCAGTAAAATCATAGCATAATTACTTATAAATAACAATAAGTCCATGTTTTTCCCTTTGTTTTCGTGCAAAGAAGTACAAGTACATTAGGAAAATCTTCATATTTAATGAAATATCCTTTTACAAAACATCATGAACAACCTCAGATTTCTTAAGACAAACATGTGCAATTTGCTTCTGATTATCATTTACATGTGTGCATTACAACTGGTCACAGTGTTTGTACAAATGCAAAATAGTCACAGGTATTTGGAACTGAAAAATATAGTATTACACTTTAAAATTTATGGCATTGCATGAACAACAGGATTCCACAAAAACCAAACTCTTTTGTAGTGAAGCTGTTGACTAACATTGAATTGCACATTTTTTAACTATTACTACAGCAAGGATTCATTTTCACAACTGTATTCTTTAAGTGCAATCAGTGTCTGAAGCTGCATTTTAATGGAGTAGTCATGTCTAGACTACTTTGTTTTTGCTCCTGAAACTTGACATCTTTTGGTCCTTTGTCAAAAAAGGAGAAAAGTAGTATCCACTTTTCTCCTTGTTGACAAAGACTTTTTGGCTAATGAGGGCGTGGGGGTGAGTAGAAAATAGTTTAGACTACACCGTAATAACAAACAGCAGAAGGCACATTGCTACCATCTGCTGTTCGGTCTGAGTCCCAGCATGTGCCACGTCTTCTACTCTGACTAAAACAGTGCACTCCTAGCGGATAATTTAGGAATAGCATTTTATTAAAAGTTTCTAGTTCGTGTCTTTTATGCATTTTTTCACTTTCAAAATTCATCCTGCGGGCCGGATTGAACCCCCTAGCGGGCCGGACGTCTGACACCCCTGGTTTAGATGATAGAATAAGCTCATCTTAAACATTTAAAAAATTTTACATGATGCAGTAACACTTCAGAGCACTGGGTGGCGCTAGTCACTCACTTTTCTGTGTGTGTGTCCAGTCTCGAGTGTCTCCCCTATGTGGTAATGCAATGGCACCATCTTGTGCCCAGATACCCTTTTATTAAATCTCTGTGGAGAGTAAATCAGACGTTTTTCTTCCTGTATCAGTGAATATTCCAGTTTAAAAGTGTTTTGTGCTCCGTAGACGTTTAAGATGATGCCGCAGCAGAGGAAAGCCATCGCCACGTTTGCGAATCCTCAGCACGCACTGAGTTTCCAGCACAGCTTCCACAGGTGAGCGCAGTTGATCCGGAGCTTCCTCCGGTTTACTGTTTTTATTTTCGGTGGGTTTTTTTTTTGGTGAACTGGCGGTCTCATTTGTACTGGCCACTCGCCTGTAAGACATGCCAAAGTGGCGTCCTCGCTTTCTGTAAACGCCATAACGAACGAGAGCTCGTTAATGCAACATAAGATCTATCAACGTGTGTTCAACTTTAAATAAACGTACAGTTGACGCCTGCTAAATACAACAATCAGGAACGCAGCACTAAAAATGGCACTACGCGTGTTTCAAAATCGTTTTAACGGTACTTTAATGATCTTTGCTGCCACATTATCGTTTCTATAGCAAGAGCTTGCACGCGGACTTGAATTTCAGATGCTCCGCTGAATCTATGATTTAATAATAAACGTACTAACAATGTCCTAAGCGCATAAACGTCGATTGTTCTGAAAGGAGATGTTTATTTAACGTTTAGCGGAAGGAGTCTCCACCGTCATAGCCGTACGTTATCCGGAACTTATTCAGGATGCTTACACTTTCGGAAACACAGCAAGATGCGTTTTTTTAAGAAAAAACTTCAAGAGAAAACAAAAAAGAGCGGGAACGACGGTTCGCAACTGCTTTTCATGAGTAAGAAATCGTTCCATGACGTTAAAGTAACTATAAACGCTTAAAAAAAAAAAAAAAAAAAAAAAAAAAAAAAAAGAATGAAAAAGAAAGCATCGTTCGTTAACGATGAAAAAAATCGTAATTGTTGGGAGTTTAATTAGAAAGCGGTTAAACTACGTCGGTTCGCGTAGTGAAAACCGTCGGCCACTTCGTACGTTTTCTACGAGAACAGCTAGACAAGCGATTTTTTTTTTCTCACCTCACAAATTATGATTTTTTTTTTTTTACTGTTGCGTCGAGACTGGAAATAAAACGTCGCTATTAATGGAGTGCGACTCGTTGGGTTCGTTTTTGTTTGCTGCAGGTCGCTTAAGTGAACGGCTTAGCGGCTAAGATTTTTTTTGTGTGTGTGTGTTATCACGTAGGCACATGATCGATCTGTCCCACATCGATGTGACCATCATCGACGGTTGAGGATCGGGAACGAGAGAACGACCAGCGTAAATGCCGAGAGATTGGAGCAAGCTGCTGGAATCGAGGCCGTGTTTTACTCTGAAGCTCTCAAAACACTAAAGCAAGTTTTGGAGGAACTGACGGTGGGAAAAACAAACAAACAAAAATGACAAACGACTCGGATTTATTCATCCATCCCTGGTTTCACTGAGAGCAGCTGTTCCTACTTTGTGTTATGCACTAGAGTGATAATTCCTTAAACTGATTCAAAGGTGGGGAAGCAGCTCTGACTGAAGAGACACCGTTTATTATTATTATTATTTTGACTGATTGATTGATCAGTAAGTGAAATGAGAGGAAGGCTGTTTTTATGCGAGCCCGCATAGTCGATAACGATGATGCTCGATAACGGTCGCTCCCGTCCTCGTTTACACTTTTTTTAAATACACACTCCTGGACAAGCTTTTTCTTTCTCTCTTTCTCTCTTTCTTTCTTTCATTCTTTCTTTGAGATGGAAAAGCAGGTTGTAGTTGTAGTTTTTTTTTGCCGTCACTAGAGGGCAGCGTGTGAGTCGAAACGTTCGGAAGCTATGCGTTCACAGCGTTATTATGTTTATTTGAGGTCGTATGGAAGTAGCTGTGGTTCATATTTCAGCGCGGTTCATCCCACTACAATCACATTTTCTCACAATTACGCAATACGGGATCAGAGTTTTATTTGGAGATCCGATTTGCAGGTTTAAATATATATTTTAATTATCAACGTAATCTCTTGAGTGGCTAGTTTTCCACAATGGCTAAAATAAATAAATAAAGAAAAAAAAATGAATTTCTCTCGATTTCCTTCAGTGGAATGTTAGCAGTAAAGTGTTTTTTTTTTATTTTTATTTTTTTATTATTATTATTATTTTTTTTTTTTAGGTTTATACATTTAAATGAAATAGTAAAAACACAATGGCGGTTCTGTGTCCTGCCTGCGTTCCATAAAACGCCTACAGTCGTATATGTGAGAAATTCGTCGTCTCCTCTTTTTCAGTCACACTGCAGCATTTCCTGACTGCTCGAACATGCTTGCTAGCGTATTAGCATTTGATCGTTTTTGATAAGCTAACGGCAGCAAAGCCGCAAATGGAAATTTTTTGCTAGCTGGTGCGTGATTTAGCTGTGGTTTCTTTTCTGTTTGTTAGATTTTGAGATCTCAGTGTTTCTTAGGTGTGTTTTTTTTTTTTTTTTTTTTTTTTTTTTTTTTTTTTTTTTTTTTAATGCTAGCACTGTTTGCATTGTCGCTAATTAGCCTGTACAAGTCTATCTATTCTACTCCGTGTCACTATAAAGAGGATACAATAAAATACATTACCTTTTTTTTTTTTACTTTTGTTACGTCCCAGATGTTCAGCATGTTTCCTCAATTTGAAGGAATTTCCACTAACGCTCTGCTAATTTCACCCCAACGCTTTGATTTTTTTCCCCCTTCTTCAGCTTATGCTAACTGTATAATATTTACAACTCCCTCGTTTAATTTGCAACTGGAGCGTTAGATTTTAATAAGATTGAGTTCTAAAGTGCACTTGGCTTCATTTCCATTCAGTTTGCAGCTCTTGTTACATCCAAGCATTGCGTTTTGTGTCTCAGTCTGAAGGATTGTTATGCTTGCTCTGTGCTAATTAGCCTGTTTAGATCAGTTTGTGGTGATTTTAAGAGGTTAGGGGTTTGTTTTTGTGTTTTTTCCTGAGGTAAAAATGTCCCTATTTTTATCAATTTGTCGCTTCAGCGCACTCGTCCATTTCCCAAATGTGAAGGATTGTTATGCTAGCCTTGCTAACTAGCGTTCTAGCAGCATATAGATCAGGCTTTCTTTCTCTAAACTTTTGTCTCTTTCTATTTTATATCCTACATTAAATGGTCGCTGTTTTTTTTTTTTTTTTTTTTTTTTTTATTATTATTTTTTTTATATATATAAATTATCTGCTACTTCTCAGTTTCTCTCAGTTCGAGTCTGAGGGAATAGCTTGCTAGCACTGTGAACTACTTTAAGGTAATTATAGACCAGTCTTTATTTTTTTTCCATCGGGCTGCAACGAGATTTTGTTTTGAATTGCATTTTCATTAGTTTTTCGTTCAAGTCCAGACATTTAGTGCTCCAGAGTTGTGAGGATCGAAAGATCATTACGCTAGCTTTGATGACTAGTCTTGTGAGTGATCGTCGTCAGTATTTTCTTCTTCGTATGGTGAATTATGATGTTTTCCTCGGCCTTAGATGGATGTTTCATTACGTTCCCGTCCCCCCACTTTCACAGTTTCCTCAGTGCGTGCTAGCTAGTGTTTATTGCTAACTAGCGTTGTGGGCGATTGCAGCTCAGTGTCTTTTCTCCTCAGGCTGTGGTTTTTAAAAGGATGGATGTGTTTTGCACTACATCACGGCGCCATTTCCATCGATTTAATCCGAACGAATGCCTCTTTTTATGTTTAGTTCTTTGCGATTCCAATAGAAGCCGCCCTCGTTCCTCTAGCGTCAATTATTCATTAATTCTCTATTCTACGCTTGTCCAGGAGTCACTGCGCTTCGGGAGCAGCCGCTATCAGCGCTCACGCTCATGTACATAAGATGTGGCTAAATTAGACGTTTGAGGAATACCAACTGTAACAGAAAGTGATTTTTTTTTTTTTTTTTCTTTTCTTTTTTTCTTTTCTTTTTTTTCCCCCCTGCATTATAACTCTGATTTAGTTATTTTTTGTTTGGGTTTTTTTGTACTAAAATCATTGCATCGTTGTTGGATTGTTTTACACGTTCTGTTTAAAGAAGCACGCTTAAGCCAAAGGTTTATCTTTGGCAGGCTTATTATTTGAAGACGTTTTAAAGATTAAAAAAACGAAAAGATCAAAAGAATAAACCATGGTCATGTGTATGCAATGTAATGATACGGACGTGCAGGCGGTTCACTTTAAAGGTTTTGTGTATGCGTGACGGTGGAAAAAATGTCTCTCGTCCTCATTTCACCATCTTAACTACTCCATCCATGTGTTTTGGGTTTAAGTGTGTGTGTGGGAGGGGGAATACTTTTTTCAATACTTTTTTCTTAGGCACTTTTTTGTTACTTCTTAAATTCTTTAAAAAAAACTTTTTTTTTTTAGCTTAGACTAATATAAAGAAATATATTTTTCTCTCATGAAATTTAAGCCAACAAGCTAGAGGTGAATACTGCTTTTACGTTTGGCGTATTATTGGTAGTGTTGTTTGTTTGTTTGTTTGTTTATTTATTTATTTATTTATTTATTTATTTTGG
>JANDJT010000206.1:9746831-9759331 GCA_024331685.1 Stegophilus panzeri | reverse complement strand
AATACAAGGAGATGGAGAGACAGATTGAGAGAGATAGACGCAAGAGAGAGACAGAAATGCAGAGAGATGGAGGCAGAGGAAGAAATGGCGCAAAAGAGGAACCAGAGACAGGGTTGGAGTTAAAATTCAAAATGAGAGACAGACAGAAAAGGAAAAGGAGATGAGGGAGGAGAATTAGAGAAAGACTTTAGAACAGAGACAGAGAGCTGGAAAAAAAAGAGGAAGAAAGGGAGAGAAAAATAAAAAGAGAAAGGAAAGAGGGAGAGACAAAAAAATCAGAATGAGAGAGAAAAAGAAAAGAAGATGAAAGGAGATGAAAATTTGGAGGAAGATGGGAGAAAGAGAAAGAGGGAGAGGAAGAATAGACAAGAAAAATGAGAGAGAGAGAGAGAGAGAGAGAGAAAGAGACAGCCAAAGAATGAGACAGAGAGAAAAGAAAAAGGAGATGATGGAGAAATAATTGGAATGGAAGAAAGAGAGATGGAGTGAGACAGAGAGAGAAAGATAGAAAAGTAGAGCGATAGAGGGAGAGGAAGGAGAGAGAACGTTAGAGACAGGACGCAGAGAGAAAATGAAAAGGAGATCGGTGAGGAAAATGGTGGGAGAACTAGGGGAAGAAGAGAGAGAGAGAGAGCAAGAGAGAATGAACCAAGAAAAGTAATAGATGGATGGAAGGAGATGAAGAAAGAGACAAGAAAAATAATGGAGAAGGTGGATGAAAAGGAAGAGAGAAAAGGAAAAGGAGATGAGGGAGAAAACAACAGGAAAAGGTGGGAGAAAGATAGAGAAAAAGATGGAGAGAAGGAAGGAACAAACCTAGAAAAGCAAGAGAAAGATGGAAAGTAGAGGAAAAAAGGGAGAAGCGAGAGAAAGAGAGAGAGGAAGAGACAGTAAGAAAAAGAAAGAGAGAAAAAAGTGAGAGCAAGAGAAAAGGAAAATGAGACACAAAAGACCATCTGAATTTAAAGCTTCGCCTACAAACTTCAGGCCCCGACCCCTGTGTGCTGAGGAGGGGAAAAATTATGCTAAACTGGATGTTAAGAGCTTCCCTTACTACGTTAGCCTCATAGCTATCTAGTTTCTTGAAGTAATGCTCAGCTACTGCTAAACATTTCATTTTAATACTTATTTGTCGAGTCATAGCAGCTAACAAGCAAGCTAGCTAGCAGTTTACCTAGCTATATTTACTTCAATAACACCCACAAGTTGTATCTATCCAGCTAGCGTTATACTGTATAATACCTTACATTATGGCACTGTTAGTTAGTTAGCTATATCTATCATTACTTAGCTAGCTTAGAAACATTTTGTAATGATTTTTACATTTATATTTCATCAGAAAGCTGTGTGACCTCTAAGAACATGGGTAATTTCAGCCAATCACACAGCACCTATGATGTTGTAGATCGAACATTGAGGTGCCATTTTGCTAATAATATTGCTAATAAACCTACGCTAGTTAGGAAACTGTCCACTTTACTTAAAGCTGATGAGGATGTGTGCACAACACCAAGGGGAGTGTGCGTTTCCACATGCAAGGTGTGTGTGTGTGTGTGTGTGTGTGTGTGTGAGTCAAGAGTTGGAACAGACACACACACACTCCCAGCGGCAGTGTCATGTCCAAACCTCACATCTCAGAAAAGAGAGCAGGACTGATGCAGGTGCTGGCACTCTCAGAAATACCACACTCGGCTCCGCATTCCCTGAGTCTAACCCCTTCACACACACTGCAAACATACTGCTTCTTCAAGTTCACAGGTTTGACCATCAACAGAAATGCATTATGAGAACTAATCCATAGTTCTTTACGCTGATATTGGAATGTGTGTGTGTGTGTGTGTGTGTGTGTGTGTGTGAGTGAATGAAAGCTGACCCATGGAGTAACACGCTTTCACTGTCAGGGTCACGACCATAACGATGTTCTGGAAGCTTCTTGTGCTTCAGTGCAGAAAGAGAACTAGGTGTGGATGGACGAAGCAGCGGAGCAGCTAAGCTCTTAATGTAACGAAAGAGAAGAAAAGCGAGAGATCAAGCAAGGATGAAAGAAAAGGCTAAGAAAAACAAAACTACTGGATGTACTGCATTTTCTGGATTTTCTTTTTTTGGGGAGAAAAAAAAGAGCGACGCAGGAACACGGATGAAGCATGTCCTTAAAATAACAGTTTGAGTTGAAAATGCTATGCTAGCGTACTGAAGCAGTGGTTCAGGGTAGGAACAAAGGTATGTTTTAGGTAACTTTAGTTAGGGAACTCATAGTCAGGACTCATTTCTGGTACATAGTTAACCTCTAATGTTGTTTTCACATTTGGGATTGTTTTCACTGAGTGTTCTATACATTTAGTGAAGTGTGAAAGCTGTGTTTGAGCCCGAGAGTGGTCCAGAAAACGGTCGAATCATGGCCCAAACCTGGCCCCAACATGGCCATAATCTAATCATAGCCCCATCAGGATTAAATTATGGTTCAATCATGTTCCAATCATGGTTCAATAATAATACAGTTGTGGTTCAGTCACAGTCCAGTCATGGTGCAATCGTGACCCAATCATGGTTGATTCATGGTCGGAAAGTGGCCCAATGGTTCAATCGTGGATGATGGTCATAATGTGGCCCTAAAATGGTCCAGTCATGGTCTGGTTATGGCCTGATGATGGTCTTAATCCAATCATGGTTGAAACATACACTCATGGTTCTTTTGTGGCCCAATCATGCTCCAAATGTGGCCCTAACACGAGTCCAATCATGGGCCAATCATGGTTCAATAACAGTACAATTGTGGTTCAATCATGGTTCAATCATGGTTTAATCAGGGTCTAATCCTGGCCCAATCATAGTTTAGTCAAACCTGGTCAAATTGTGGCCAATCGTGGTCCAATCAGAGTACAATCATGGTCCAATTCAGAGTACAGTCTTGGTCTGATCAGAGAACAATCATGGTCCAATCGTGGTCCAATCAGAGTACAATCATGGTCCAATCAGAGTACAATCATGGTCTGATCAGAGTACAATCATGGTTTAATTGTGGCTAAATCAGTGTTTAATAATAGTTCAACTGGTAGCTAATTGGTCCAATCATTTTCCAATCATGATACAGTCATGGTCTAATTGTGGTCAACTCATGGTTTATTCATGACCTGATCATCAGCAAATAATTGGCTAATCATGACCCAGTCATGTTCCATCATGGTCCAATAAATGATATTTACACAGAAGGTATCTTTTCCAGTGGTGAACACAGCTTCCATGATCAGTTTTGGAAAACCCTACTGCTCTGTGAGACAACTTGAGTTCCTAGTTCTGCCTGTCTTCCATTGTGCTTTAATCAGATTTAGATGCGTTTGATGTGATTTCCAAGCAGATCTAATGCAGGGGTACCTCCTGGAATTACAGACTGACGCACTTTCTTGTGGCTTTCTGAGTGCAGTGAAGTTCAGCACAGACGATCTCGTTTTCAGGGTTTTATGAGATGTTAAATGCAGGAAGCAGTCGATTAGCTCATCTGAGAGTCAGACGATGAATTGAGCCTTAGGTTTGATTGTGTTAGGTCATGTTTTTTTTGACTCTCAGAAGTCCATTTGAAGAAACGATTGCCAATCACAGTTCGTGTGGATAGTTCATTTGTTTATTTAAGCTACAATACGAGAATTTGTTTGAAAACGCAAGCAAGTACATAAAAGGAATATGTAAATTATTTGGAATTTTTTTATTTATTTTAAATTGCAATATTTAATTTTTAAATTGCAATATAAATCCAGAGTTTTTGTTTTCATGTGTTTCCTTTTACAGCAGATTCTCCACATAAGACAAAATGTCTGGGTGGTGGAATGTATATCAAGGCTGTAATATGGAATGAATGTGTGCGGCGTAGACCACCCCACCTCAGCACACACATCACTTTGGACAAAGCCTTTGAGGAGGCGACCCCCCCTAGTGGAATGAGCTCTTATGCTTAAGGTGTAGCGAGACCGTGTACCTCATAAGTGATAGAGATGCACTGCTTCAACACAGCATCACCTCTACTGTCGCCTCCAAAGCAGACCAGCAACTGCTCTGACTTACGCCACTGGCCGGAGCCACTTACTGGGCACTGTAGGTGCTCTTGTTCCGGTGTGAGGAACAGAGGAGGGCAGAAAGTCTGCAACACTACTGGCTCGGCAGCAGATGTAGGCACTTTAGGAATATAATCCGGCCTAGGATATAGGAAGGCCTTGGCTAATCCAGGGGCAAAGTCAAGGCAGGAAGGGGTAACAGACAGAGCCTGTATATCTCCTACTTGCTTGAGAGATGTCAGGGCCAGCAGAAGAGCTACCTTTGGAGTCAGAAGTTTCTCTGAGGCTGACTCTAAGGGCTCAAATAGGGCACCTGACAGACCTTCCAGTACCACAGAAAAGTCCTAGGAAGGTATGCATGGTCTGCAGATGAGCCTCAGCCACCTGACATCACGCATAAACCTCGATGGGCAGTGGTGGTTTAGTGATTAAGGCTCTGGGTTACTGATCGGAAGGTCTGGGTTCAAGCCCCAGTAAAGCCAAGCTGCCACTGTTGGGCCCTTGAGCAAGGCCCTTAACCCTCTCTGCTCTAGGGGTGCTGTATCATGGCTGACCCCAGCTTCCTGACATGCTAGGGAATGCGAAGAAAAGAATTTTGCTGTAATGTATATGTGATTAATAAAGACTCATTGTCATTATTATGTTAGAGGATGTTTCCCCACAGAGGAGCCATCAATAGGGGCATGGCTGGCTGAAATGGTGGCCACATAGTCCCTGGTTGTAGAAGGAGCCAACCCTGCTGAGAAACATCCTTGTAAGAACTCCAGGACTGTAGCTATTGCACAGTTTACTGGGTCTAGCTGACGTTCCTCACACCACAAGACAAAATGTCAGGGGCCAGACCCACAGTTTTCATAGTTCCAGCTGAGGGCGATAAATCAGCCCTCCGGCTTGAGACAGTAGATCCCTGCAGACGGGAATCTCTGAAGGAATGCCATCTAGCAGGGATATTATCTCTGAGAAACATGTTCAAGATGGACAATACGGTGCTACTAGCAGCAGACATAGACAGTCTTGGAGAAATCTTGCTAGAACTTGTGGGAGCAGAGCGATCGTGGGAAAAACAAACAGACATGACCGAGGCCACGTGTGCAGCATGGCATCCAGCCCCAATGGTGTGGGAGGAGTGAGGATGAACCACAGCATGTTGTCTCCTCTGAGTCAAACACATCCACTTCCGCTTGGCTGAACCTCCGTCATATGGACTCCACCACCTCTGGATGGACCCTCCAATCCCTGGGACTCAGCCCCTGCCTCGACAGGCTGTCTGCCCCCATATTCCAGTTGCCCAGAATGTCGCACTCATTGACACAAAACTTTCCCTCCACCCAGAGAAGAATTAGTTGTGCCTGCCTGAACAGGGGGCACGAACATAATCCTCCATATGGAGGGAAAGCATCAGATTTTTGTTGCCCTGTGTCAGCTTGCTGACCAGAGAAGACTAAAAACTTGGGACAGCCTTGGCTAGAGGAGGCCCTACAGTAGTACTTGTGGCTAACTGACCTAACAACTTCACGTCCCCTGATACGTCCCTCCAAGGCCCATCAGGACCGTTCCTTCTTTGTCTGCTTGGCCTTTATGATCATTCTCAGATCAGGTCTATTAGCAGGCTGCAACTGTGGCCACCCGGTCCCCCTGGCTCTCCGTGGGAGGAGGCGGGCCGCCACACTTGCCTTCTGTGCCTCCCTCACACTATAGCCCTGGCCTGGGCTCCACTCGTGGATGCCCGGGCGATCTTGACATAACCGGAAAGGAACTGGCTGAACGCCGCTGTTTGCTGTTTCGCCTTGCGAAACCTGTTGGAGATGGCGTTAACTGAACTGCTGAACAGGCCAGAAGGTTCAACAGGGGCGTCCAGCAGGGAGACCTTGTCTTTGTCCCCCATCCCTGAGAGGTTGAGCCATAATTGCCTCTCCATCGAAACCACACAGCCCATTCAATGGCCGATATGATAGGCCATTTGCTTGGTCGCCTGGAGAGACAAATCCGTGGTGCAGCGAAACTCGGCCACTGCCTCGGGCCCAATTCCCTCCCCGATGTAAAGCTCACAATACTGCCATTGTATGCAGTGACCCACAAGCAAGACCCGCTTCCACATAGGCTTTGCTCATCAACGCCGTGGTGGCCTTTCATGGCTTGGATGGCAATGCCGGCCCCCCTAAATGACCTGCCATTGATGGAGAGAGGTAGCTTGCAAGTGCCTCCTCCACCTTTGGCATAGCTAAATAGCCATGCCATTCATTCCCCATGATGGCCGAATAATCTGACATCTCAGGGTTATAAATATGGCTAGTATATGGTTTTCCCCAGAAGAGTGACATTTCATCATGCACTTCTGGAAGGAAGGGGAGTTTTTTGTGGTGTGAATGAGATTTATTTTCACCGTGGCGAAAACGCTTGTCCAGCCTGCTTCGAGCCACTTCCTCCTCCCCAGGTCAGTCTAGATTTAGTTTTTCAACTGCCCTAGTAATCACTTCAAGCAACACTTTACATGCTTGAGAGCTTCTCCCTGTTTTTGGTGCAAATGCACCCCCTTCTGGCTCCTTGGAGACAGAGAGGGTATTTTGGCTTTCCATAACGGAAGGAGGAGTTGCGATCGAGCAGAGAGCCGGACCTGGAAGATACAATAATAATATTGTATGTTTAATACAAATAAAATATATTTGAATGTAATTGTATTGCATGCACAGGATTGTACACGCGAAAACATTTCGAACGTAGCTTTATTCGTAGCTCACCATATATTAGTATGTTATGACGAGTACTTTAGTAGCTCCGTCAGGCAACCACAGCATGGGACTAACTTTTACTGGGATTTATGATTGTCCAGCACTGCTATTCACGTGGCAAGGCGTATACGTCCGCAGACATCCACTTGACGTCGTTCAAGTGCTCATGCAAGAACATGCTTATCAATCCAGTTTCTTCCTGGTGACTGGAAGCGGTTGCAGGTCAGAAGCAGAAGCAATTACCTCTCCTCTGCTGGCACCATCCATTTTCTTTCTGTACATCTATTAATGAGTAAATGGCACAGAAACCTGCAAAACATCCATTTTCCGTCTATCCTCGCTGACCTCTGAAGACAGTCAGCGAAAAAAAAAGAAAATCAAAGAGAGGGAGACGCAGCGATGATGTCATTCTTTTTGGTTCTCTGAAACCCACCAGATCTAATTATCGGGAGCCAAAAAAAACAAAAAAAAAACAAGACAGATTGGACTTTTTAATGCGCAGCAAAACTTATGGACGAGACAGAAATGCAGAGTCACCGCGTCACAGAGGTTTCAAACTGTTATTGCAGGCGTATGCACTGATGTCATCCTTTCGCTATGTGCAATGCAAATGCGAATCGCAATACAATCTATTACGGCGTGATAGTGTTATAGTGTTATATTTATCCTTGCGGCCTTTTGGATTTTTCCATGAGCGCATCCACTTTCTCACAGAATCTCTCTGCTGTCTGCACCAATTACATTATAGAAATTGATGGGTGGGAACGAGGGCCAAACGTTTTAATTAATTTGGCTGGGGGAAACTGCGTCTCTCTCTCTCTCTCTCTCTCTCTCTCATTTTCTGCCTCTGTTCATTCTCCCTCTCTCTCTATTTACCTTTGATCCCGTTTCCCGGTAGTGAAAGAAGGACTGCGCTAAATCAAGAGATGTTAGCCTGATCGAGCGCTAGCAGCCAAATTACATTGACAGACACTCGATCGGTGGGTTTGATAAGCTATTGGACAGGTTGATGTGAATGTCTGTGTGTGTGTGTGTGTGTGTGTGTGTGTGTGTGTGAATGACTCACAGCAGGCCTCGGCTCATCTCCGGTTGGAAAGGGACGAAACTATTCATGTCCTCCGGATATGCAATGATATGAGCGAATCAGATATTGATGTTAGAACTGTATTTATAGACACACTCGCCAGCCACTTTAATAGGAACACCTGTACAGGACAAGCAATTGTCAAGTAACTTGAGTAAATTGAGTAACTCGAATAACCACTCTGTACAAACGTGCTGAGCAGAAAAGCATCTCAATCACTTGGAAAGGTGTACAGGTGGTCGTTATGAGTGAGTGTATTTTTTAAATGTTCAATATAATAGTAATAAAATGTGTGTTCATGATGGAGGAGGAGGCGGAAAGTGACACCATTAACATTTGCTAACGCACATGGTGCCATTTTGGATCTTGAGGTAACAGTCATATCCTCCAAAACCAAATTGTGTATGCACACATTTATGTCTATACACGTGTGTGTGTGTGTGTGTGTGTGTGTGTGTGTGTTGCGGCCTGCTTGGGTTCAAAGAATGTCTCTTTCCAGTCCCTGAAGCATTTTGGCTCTGAGACATTTTTTATCTTCCTTTTCTGATCCTTCGTCCAGGAGAACATGCTGTAGAGATCCTAACGCTGTGGAGATGCTAATTTGAGAATTAAATGTTACTTTGATGAGAAAAAGGTGAATACATTTTTAAACCTTGATGGATAAATTGAAAAAAAAATCTTTATTAGAAAAGGGATAATGAAACTGGATTCTCAGTGAGAAAAGTGAAAATGGGACAATAAAATTTTGACCTTTTAAGTAAAAAAAAAAACAAAACAAATTTTTTAACCTAAAAGGAAAAAAATAACAGATAAAATGTTACCCTTGAGAAGACAAAAGTGAATAAAATTTTAGCCTTGATAAAAAAATCACTTCATTATTAGAAAATGTTTACCAAAAAATGATCCTCAGTGGGAAAAAAATCTAAATAAAAATACCAAGTTAACCTTGTTATGAGAAAATGAATAAAAGAAATATTCAGACAAACAGGAATGTACTCTTAATAGGGAAAATAACATTTTACTTTTATCCTTGATGGGAAATGGATAAATTATATTTTACTCTTAATAGAAAAAGACAGGATTTTACATTTGATGGCAAAATAAAGAATTAAGATTAACCCTTTACAGGAAATAGCAAATACAATTCACCTTTTTAGAGTTAAAAACAAACAAATTTTTAACACAGAAAAGAATGTTTAAAAAAAAAAAAGAACTTAAAATTTTATCCTTGATAAGAAAAATCTTTCATAAAACAACAGTTTTTTGTTCTTTATTAGAAAAGTGATTATTAAGAATATTTTCATTTAGAAAATTGCAGTTAAAATTTTAGACTTGATCTGAAAATCAAATTGGTGGAAAAATACTTAATGGGAAAAAAAACAGATAAAAATTTTACCCTTTGTAAAAATTTTTACAAACTTACCTGCATTTTATTCAGAATTTTAAAAATTACAAAGAAAATTTTGCCCGTAATAAGAAAATGTAGAATGAAACTTACTTTTGTTTTCTTACTTACTTTTGATAAGAAAATACAGAATGAAATTTTGCCCTTTCTGGAAAAATCACTAATAAAATATTAGAAAATGGTGGATAAATTTGACTGTTAGTGAGAAATACAAGGATACTTCTCTCGACTTTGAAATGAAACATTTTACTCTTAATATAAAAAAGTAGACATGATTTTTACCTTTCTTGGCAAAACAATAGAATTTTTATTTAAAAATGACCATTAAAAAAAAAAAAACACAAATAAAAGGTTCCCCTCGCAAGGAAAAATGCTGAGAAATGTTCCTTGTGGATGGGACAAGGATTTTGGAGCAATGATGTTACCTCCATGATTTTACAAATGAAGAGTTAAGAAGTGCGCTAATGCCTAAACGATCAGTTAGGTATCTAAAAGCCTAAATAACAGTCCGTGGTGTCGGGGTTGTGTGAGAAAGCATGAAAGTGATGTGTAATTAAAGTGTGTGTAATTAATATGAGAGCGAGACGAGGTAGATGAGGAGATGTGTAATCTTGGTGTGAAAGAAAGAAAAGTGAAGGAGATTATAATGTCCGTGTGCTCAGCTCCTAAAAAACCTGCAATCATAAAGACGGACCTGTTCTCGTCTCTGGACTTGTCTTTGCCACCTGCTCATACTGAACTCGCACAACACCTGTATGCTGTAATGATTTATAATCCCAACTCTAGTTTTTTTTCCTCACCACTGTCTCGCCCATGACCAAAGATTTTGGGGTTGCAGGACGACATTAATAACGACACAGCCTCATAACCCTGTAATCAGCAGCTGAGAGTCAACAACATAAAGTCCTCCAGTGTACAGTCTAGCAGCTCATTTTGAGAACCAGGGTTGCCAGGTTTCAGGAACATTTTCAGCAACAACTTCATCTAAAAAAAACCACACAAAATACCTGAAACCAGCCCAAAGAATCCTTGCACTGGAGAATCAACATCACTGTAGTGTGCATGTATTTCTCACATATGGACATCATTCACTCCATAATCCCTCTTTTCTGGTCCCAATTTTTGTAATATATCTTACTACAGAAATGGTTCTGTACATCACAGACATCACACACTGGCTGCGCTTACACTTTGCCTTTGTTTGCGGAAATTTACTAGAATTCATTCTGATTTAAAAATTTTATTTTTTTTTTCCACGTCAATGGAGTATTTTTTAAACTCTATTAACCCTGTCGTTAATGTCCTGTCCTCTGCTCCTCAATGTGATTCCTGCCCCAACAGGCCTGAGGCGTTGAGGTGCAAAAACCACACGTACATGCACACGCGCAGCTGCTACACGTGCAGCATTGTTCACATACTCGCTTGCGTATATTATGTAAATCTGGAGGATTCACTAGATGGCACGTCTCACGCAAAACGTCTTCGTCCATCTGCTTTCCAAGTCGAACTGTAAAATGTCTCGTGCACAGCAGCGTTGAACAGACTGACAAGCTCTGCTTCTCTTCAAAACATACAGTAACGCCGTCTTTGTGATTGTTGTCATGATCTATGTCTCAAAATGAAAACTCTCATTGTACGGTCAAGATCTGGAAAATCCAGAAGAATGGTTCTCAAAACAGAGCACTGGTTAGCGCTGGTACTTAATAATGGTCTAGAGTAGTACATAAGTATGTATGTGATTTGAGACACGACATTAGTTCGTTTATTCAGTGACACAGTGTCACATGGTGCTACACTGCCTCCACGCTGGTATTGGATCATGCGGACGTATCACGTGAAATTTCTTAAGAGGTGCACAAGTGTGAGGGCGTGAATCAAAGAGGGCTTTGGCTGAATGCATGTCGTGATGATGTGACATGACGCGTCTTGGCCAAAATCTGCTCAAAAGCTCCTCTGGATATCGTGGGGTTTGCTTGATTTCTGCGATTGCAAAATCTTGGAGGGACTGATATGTGCGGCGGCCACCTTGCACACACCTACGTGTAGTAAACAGCAAGAATACAGCAAATCAGCCTTTAGTGCTTGCTGCAGTTCCCATTTTGACCACTAGGTGAAATAATAACTGTGGCGCTAGAATCAAAGCAACTTCTGCTTGTCAGTAGTGACATCTCTTGTCACTCAAAATAAGTAATTAGTATTTTAATGGAATTTAAAATGTATGGAGTTGAGAATAAATTGCTGTGGTATTAAAAAGAAAAAAGAAATCAACTTCAGAGTGGTAACTCTGCGTCATCGCACCCGTCTGTCATTAATTATTTTCCTATAATAGCACAACACATGGTGTTTTATTCCTCACTCATCACGCCATCATCACTTCGCTCCAGCGCTACGTTTTTAGAGCAGAGAAGAATGTAAAATTTAGTGACGGTGTGAAAGGTCCGGGATGCGAACGTGAATCTGGATGAAATCATCAACGTGACTCAAATCTCTCAGCGGCGCAATCACAGGAGCATTGTTCACCGGTGTATTGTGAGAGAGAGAGAGAAAAAGGCTTTTGACAAGAGAGAACGTCGATGAATCATCTGCTCAGCTTCGTTAGAAATACAGACGGAGAGACAGTTCAATTTCGCTTTTTATTATTCTTTAATATTTACACGGTTTATGCTATAAGCCATAAACAGAGAGAAGAAGAGAGAAAATAGCAATAGACAAAGAGAAGAAGAGAAAGAGACAGAAAGAGAAGCATTGTAGAAAAAGATCAAGGGATAAAGTGAGTGGAGGCAGCAGAGAACGAGAGAAAGTAAAACAGTAAAAAAATTAGATAAAGGTTGAGAGACAGAGAGAGAGAGAGATTCAGACAGAGAGAGAAAGAGACTCAGACAGAGAGAGAGAGACTCAGACAGAGAGAGAGAGACTCAGAAAGAGAGAGAGAGATTCAGACAGAGAGAGAGACTCAGAGAGAGAGACAGGGAGAGAGACACATCTAAAATGGACCCATTTATGATCGGCTCCTGCAGTAACCAGTGGAGAGAACTTGTGCATTGTACTCTCTTCACTGTTAAAAGACCTCACACTTTAAAAACATTGCGGTAAAAAACAGGAAGTTTCCTGAGGCCCATCTTCTTCGGATCCATCCAGAAAAGAGGCTTATGCAAATCTAGCCCCTCAAATGTCCGTAAAATAACACATGCTACAGCCTTCCAATTTGCATTCACAGGTCCATTTAGTAGCCTCTG
>JANDJT010000206.1:9727415-9742652 GCA_024331685.1 Stegophilus panzeri | reverse complement strand
GTCTGAAAGACACGATATGTTTCACGAGAGGGGATTTACTTGTTATCGCTATCTTCTTGATCTGCGAGACCAGTTTTAATGAGATAATGTTTGGGACAGAATCTCACCCTTAATAAAAGGCAGAACATTAGACAGGATGATTTTTTAGACGGGGTTGACAGAGGAAGCACTAAGGTAAACACACCATCAAGCACAACTCCATTGTCAACCATTTCATTGGCCAAATCCACCATTTTCAAAAACAACATGACGGCACTATTCATACGGGCCGCAGACAGAATGCCGTCGTGTCCAACAATCTCCCCCACGGCCAGACTAACCTCCTCAACGCTGGCGGTACTGGCTACTCTTATAGCATGCTGCCGCGTGAGGGAATCATACTTCCCCGTACCTGAGGCAGCCATGCTCCCAACCACGGAAGCTGCCGCCCAGGCCAGCGAGAAAAATCACACACAAACACACGGGCACACACGTACACACACACACACACACACACACACACATGCATACACACACGCACACACACACACACACACACACACGCACACACTCGCACAACAAACAAGAGTAAATTTAGAGTCCCTCAGAAAACAAAGACCAAAAGGAAATCATATTTCTGAAAGAGAAAAAGATAGAGAAGGGAACAAGCGAAATTTGGAGCAGCGGCCTCGGCCACGCTCCGCACACACTCACTCACTACCGCTCCGACTCCGCCCACTCACTCAGTCCATGCGCACACGAAAGAGAGAGAGAGAGAGAGAGAGACTCAGACAGGGAGAGAGAGAGACTCAGACAGAGAGAGAGATTCAGACAGAGAGAGAGAGACTCAAACAGAAAGAGAGAGAGAGAGATAGAGAGAGACTCAGACAGGGAGAGAGACTCGGACTCAGACACAGAGAGAGAGAGAGAGAGAGAGAGAGAGAGACTCAGACAGAGAAAGACTCAGGCAGAGAGAGAGAGAGACTCAGAGAGAGATAGACTCAGACAGAGAGAGAGAGAGTCTCAGACAGGGAGCGACTCAGACAGAGAGAGAGAGAGACTCAGACAGAGAGACTAAGACAGAGAGAGAGAGACTCAGACAGAAAGAGAGAGAGAGACTCAGACAGTGATAGAGACTCAGACAGAGAGAGAGAGAGACTCAGACAGAGAGACTCAGGCAGAGAGAGAGAGAGAGAGACTCAGACAGGGAGAGAGAGAGACTCACACATGGAGAGAGATTCAGAGAGAGAGAGAGACTCAGACAGACAGAGAGAGAGTCTCAGACAGGGAGCGACTCAGACAGAGAGAGAGAGAGACTCAGACAGAGAGACTCAGACAGAGAGAGAGAGACTCAGACAGAGAGAGACTCAGACAGGCAGAGACTCAGACAGAGAGAGAGACTCACACAGGGAGAGAGATTCAGAGAGAGAGAGACTCAGACAGAGAGAGAGAGCGACTCAGACAGGCAGAGAGAGAGACTCAGACAGGGAGAGAGAGAGACTCAGACAGGGAGAGAGAGACTCACACAGGTAGAGAGATTCAGAGAGAGAGCGACTCAGACAGGCAGAGAGAGAGACTCAGACAGGGAGAGAGAGAGAGAGAGAGAGAGAGAGAGAGAGAGAGACAGAGACAGAGAGAGAGAGAGTATGTCTGTGATTATATATCGGCCCCGGAGAAAGCCTAAACCTGTAACACACATACACACACACATACACACACTAGACATAACACCCCGCTGTGATTGACAGCTCTGTATCCCTCCCTTTTGAAAGCCGGAGCCAAAACAGCGCAGTTTAATGACTGAACTAATTCGGCTTATTAAATACAAAGGCGCGTGAACCCGCATCTGTGCGCGTGCTGTAATAAACACCGCGCTGCCGAACGCCTCGCGCCAGTTTTTCCCGGCCAATTCAAAAAATCCCAAAATCCATGATGATGATGATGATGACTAATGAGGAGCTGAAGCGCGAGCGGTTAAGGCCAGTAAAAGCATGCGCGCCCGCACATAAACAGGATGCGCGTGCATGGCGTGGAGCCACGTTACATCCGCGTCTATTGAGCGCTAATCTCCCTCCGGCGCGGCGCTTTCGGGAGCGCTAAGCTTTATGCAAACGCGCGGAGTATGTGTATGTGTGTGTGTGTGCGCGCGCGGGCGTGTGCGTTTGGGCATGCTTACCTCCTTTGGTTGGAACCAAATGGCTGCAGGGTTGCCAGGTCTTTTCAGGGTAAAGTAGCTAATGCGTGTTCCAAAATAGCTAGAAGTTGTCAGGTGACGCCATAGCTTAATTTGCATATTCATTGCATTGTCACGATTATCATCATGAACAGAACAGGGTGGAGTTTTTATGAGTTTAACTATTAATGTATTTACAGAAGTCATAGATGGGATCAGTGATTGGTTGTTTGAAACAATGGTGATCAATGATTGGTTGTTGGGAACAATGGTGATTGGTGATTGGTTGTTGGGAACAATGGTGATCAGTGATTGGTTGTTGGCAATAATGGTGATTGGTAATTGGTCATTGGTAACAATGGTGATCAGTGATTGGTCGTTGGGAACAATGGTGATTGGATATTGGGAATAATGGTGATTGGTGATTGGTCGTTGGGAACAGTGGTGATTAATGATTGGTCGTTGGGAAAAGTGGTGATTAATTATTGGACGTTGGAAACAATGGTGATCAGTGATTGGTCGATGGGAATAAAGTCACTAACAGGGTCTAATAAGTCACCAAATGTAGTGACAAAATGACTAATTTGGCAGCACCGCTTACCAGAAAACTTCAGTTTTTTCAAAAACTTCAGTCTTTATTTAAAAAAAAAAAAAACTATGTTAAGGTTAGAGTTAGAGTTAGATGTAGGCATAGCATTATCTGCATTAATAATTATGTCAGTGGAATGTCCTCACAAGGATAGTAAGACAAACGTGTGTGTGTGTGTGTGGATGTGTGTGTGTGTGTGTGTGTGTGTATGTGTGTGTGTGTGTGTGTGTTTCTGAGGAGCATAAAGGTTGCACAGGCCGACACCTGGGCAAACACAGTCAAAAAAACCTCATCTGTCATCGGCGTCAGAGAGTCAGGCCAAACGCCGCTGCCGCTTTTGTCAAGACACAAAAGGAAGAAGGAAGGAGCACGAATTAATTTAACACTTTAGCACTCAAACTCAGCCTTTCTAAAAGCCCGGATTTGTGCAGTCGGGGGTTTTTTGTGGCAAATTAATGACCAGTTCCAGTCCATACTTGATGGAATTCTTCATTCCTCAGGCGCCTGGTCTTCCAAAAGTACATGTCAGGATTGCCATTATTCAAAGAAATGCTGATTTGAGTCTAATAATTAGGGTTTAAAAAAAATCGATTCATTTCACTATTAAAATTTTCATTTCAGGCTCATTTTCCAAAAATCAATAAATAAATAGATACAATAGAACAATAGAACAAAATAAAATAATCGCTGTTTATTGAAAATGCAAACCACTAGTTATAGCTGTTGGAATCAAGTAATTACCTATTGTACAAGCAAATCAGAGCTAATTAGCCAATAAGCGATTAGCAAATATGTTGCAAAAGCTCTGAGTTATAATGTTCATATTTTATTTACAATGCAGTTTTGGTGTACTTTTCTCCTGAACACTAGAGTTTGGGATACAATCTGAAGTTTGTAACACTTGTTGTAAAATCCACCATATTAGCATGTGTAAAGCTAACACCGTAGCATTAGAGACACATTAACATAAACCCCTGCTGTTTTTTTTTTTTGTTGTTGTTGTTGTTGTTTTGTAACTCCATATTGTGTATGTCTAATTTAACCCAATTTGGATGGGATTATATTGGATTTAATGTGCCTCGTTTGGACTTCCTTTCTCTAATCTGCTGTGTCCCAAATCGTTCAGTGTGTACTCTTCCTGAAGATTCCACTTCTCCTGGTTTCATTCCCTCGCTTCAAAAGCGGCACGTCCTCAATTAGAGATTAACTGGCCGAGGCTAGAGATTAGCTAAAAAGGCTGAAAATGATGACATGTTTGTGTTTCTTTGCCGCTTCAGCTCTTGTGATGAATGCTCGAAGGGGCTGACGGCAAGAACGTTGGCGTGGCTGAGGGATGAAAAGCTCACAGACGTGCAGACTTAAGTGCTAAGAAAGAAAGAGAAAAATTCCAGCATTAATGGACGGGCTAGCACGCCACCATGCTCCGTCTGCTTGGATTTTATTTTGTAGTTTGAATTGGGATCGTTCTGAAATGCTGATATGTGTGTTCTTCTTAGAGTTTATAACCCTAGAAAACACATTATTACATTGCACTATGGTATGCTAACTACACTGTAAGCGATGGGATAAATGAAGGGATTGCTTATTAGCTAATTGTTGGTACACATAAGCCTGTCAGAGGAAATAGGATAGTTTTATGCAACCTAAATGTATAGCACCCAGAACATCATATTCCCAAAGCCCTGTATTCCCAGGACCCAATAGTTCCAGGACCCTGTATTCTAAGTCCCAGGACACTGGGTTCTCAGTGCTTTATATTACCAGTGCCCTGTAATCTCAGGACACTGTGTTCCCAAAGCTTTATATTCCCAGTACCCTATAATCCCAGGAAATTGTGTTCTCAGTGCTTTATATTCCCAGTGCCCTATATTCCCAGGACATTGTCTTCCCAGTTCTTCATATCCCCAGTGCCCTATAATCCCAGTACCTTGTTCCCAGTTATTTATATTCCCAGTGCCCTATATTCCCAGGACATTGTTCCCAGATATTTATATTCCTAGTGCTCTATATTCCCAGGACACTGTGTTCCCAATTCTTCATATCCCCAGTGCCCTATAATCCCAGGACATTTTCCCAGTGATTTATATTCCTAGTGCCCTATAATCCCAGGAATTTATTCCCAATTATTTATATTCCCAGTGCCCTATAATCCCAGGACCTTGTTCCCAGTGATTTATATTCCCAGTGCCCTATATTCCCAGGACACTATGTTCCCTGTTCTTCATATTTCCAATGGCGTATAGTCCCAGGACATTGTGTTCCCAGTTCTTCATATTCCCAGTGCCCTATAATCCCAGGACATTGTTCCTAGAGATTTATATTCCCAGTACTCAATATTCCCAGGACACTGTGTTTCCAGTGCCTTATATTCCCAGTGCTTTCAAGCCCCCTATATTGCTGGGTCTCTGTAATTCCAGGAGCTTGGATCCTATATTCCCAAGAACTTGTATTCCCTGGATTCTTTATTCCTAGGATGCTATATTTGCAGTACCCTATTATTACAGGTTCTATATATTCAGAACCCTATAAGCCCAGGGTGCTATATTTCTATAGGATCCTATATTCCACTACAGTATTTTTATACCAGGACCCTATATTTCCAGGACCACGTATTCCCAGCACTTTTTAATGACCATACTCTATTTCTAGAACACAGTACCCTATTATCCCAGAGCTCTATATTTCCAGTACCCTATCCTCCCAGGACTCTTTATTTAAAGGACACTATATTCCCAAAGCCTAGCTTTCACCTGACTCTTTTCTTCTTAAGATTCTATATTCCCAGGACCATGTATTCCCAAGTCGCTAAATACTAAACACTAAACATTAAATTCCTTGTTAGCAAATTATCCCAGGACCGTACAGTATGTTTCCAGGACTCTATATTTATAGGAACGCAAGGTCATGTATTCCCATGATGCTTTATTCCGAGGATACTATATTCCCAATACCCTATTATCCAAGGGCCCTATTCCCAGGAATCTTTATTCTTAGGACAAAAACATATCATACAAGTATATATGTATGTAAACATGCTTACGCTTTGACCTCCAAATTTTGCTAGTTGACTTTTAGTTAGTTAGTTTTTTTCCTTTCATTGTTTTACACTGTGCGATTCTCACATACACCCAGTCACATCAACTGAAATTTGTCACAGCATTTCCCTTTTCACCAGGTGAAAGGCCAACCAGGGCGAAGTTTAGTCATTCACCGTGGCCTGATTTACTGTCAATGTTATCTTATCCCACTCGCAGGGTGCGGCTCAGGCTACGATTATAAAACTGGTGGTGATATAAGTGGCTTCGGGAGCCCTCAGTGCTTCAAATGGGCAGGTATCTGTCACATAAGGGTGGAGGGCAAAAGCATTTAGCGTCTTTGTGTTCTCTGTGAGGCTTGTAAGAGCCTCAGATTAGCTTGTAAGTTAAATATATTTGCACATGTACTGGTATGTATACAAATGTAAATGAAGATTGCTGTGATCCAAGTGACTTTAATGTATAAATTACTATTTTTTTTATACTACAACAATAAATGTATGATAAGCAGTTAACATCAGGACTAGTTTAAGTACTGTACATATGGCTAATCAGGACCCTATATTCCCAGTACCCTATATATCCAGGACCCTTTATTCATAGGACCCTGTATTCCCAGTACTTTATTATTTCAAGGCACTATATTTACAGCCATATTTCCATGTCCATGTAATTTTCTAGGACTCTTTATTCCTAGGAGCCTGTTTATTCCCAGTGCTGTTATCCCAGGGCCATGTATTCCTAAAAATATTTATTCCAAGGATTCTTTATTCCTAGGATTCTATACTCCCAGTAACCAATTAACCCTAGCCCCTGTATTTCCAGGAGCCAACATTGCCAGTACCTTATTATCCCAGGGCCCTATATTTCCAGGACCAAATATTCCATGTTATTCCGTAACATTGCCAGTACCCTATTATCCCACTGCCATATATTTCCAGGACCATATATTCCAAGTACCGTGTTACCCCAGGCCCTATACTTCCAGGTCCATGTATTTCCAGGACTCTTTATTCTTATTAGCCTCTATTCCCAGTACTATTATCCCAAGGCCCTATACTCCCAGTATAGAACCCTATATTCCCAGTACTTTATTATTTCAAGGCACTATATTTACAGCCATATTTCCAGGTCCATGTAATTTTCTAGGACTCTTTATTCCTAGGAGCTTGAATTCCCAGTACTGTTATCCCAGGGCCCTATACTCCCTGGACCACGTATTCCCAAGAATATGTATTCCCAGGACTCTTCATTCCTAGGACCCTATATGCCCATTACCGTATTATCACATGGCTCTATATTTCTATGACCCTATATTCCCAGTACCCTATTATCCCAAGTCACTACATTTACAGCACCCCATATTTCCAGGTCCATGTAATCTTCCAGCACTATTTATTCCTCGGAGCCTGTATTCCCAGTACTATTATCCCAGGGCCATATATTCCCAACTCTATGTATTCCCAGGACTCTTTATTCCTAAAATCCCATTATTCCAGGGCATTATATTTCTAGGAACCTATATTCCCAGTACCCCATGATCATAGGACCATACTTTAAGGACCCTATTATCCCATTGTAAAAGCTATTTGAGAGTTTTTTCCACGACGTAGAAGCCGAATGAGCATGAGCTTCCGACTTCCGAATTGTCAGTAGCCGCATAAGAATTTTTCATACTTTGTATGCAGATAAATAACGTTAGCTGAAACAGAGTTTATAAACATTTAAGATAATCCATAATTTGGTTAATATATTCAATCTGCACCTGTTCTATCATTTCATTTAAAAGAGGACTCTTAGCACTTTGTATTCATGGCTTTCCAGTCTGCTGAGCTCAGGAGTGAAGAACTGAGAGACATCCATTTAGGATGGCAAAAGAACGAGAGAGAGAGAGAGAGAAAGAGAGAGAGAGAGAGATGGATAGCCATGAAGTGTCTCCACTCATAGAGATTAGGCCCTAATTCCGGCTGATAATGCAACCAAAGGCCGAGCGTGTCTGCTACAAAAGACGTGCAAGTTGCTTTATCTCTTCAGGAATTCCACAGCATCGAGGCGTTTGGGATTACTTGAGCAGGGATTCTCTTCCCCACTTGTTCACTCCGTCCCCTTCACACCAGTAGCCCCTTATTTCAGGGAGGGTTTGGACGGATTTCTTTGCTAATCCTCGGCCTCTTAGTATTGTCACTGTGTGTAATGATTTCAGTCTGAGAGGATACAAAGCATTGGGTTTTTCGTACAGATTTGTGGTAATATTACGTCCCATGAGGACATTTGTCCATATTTGTACATAAAACTTTGCAGCTGCGCTACACCTTCCGACCAATCAGAATCCAGAATTCAGCAGCGCTATGGTATAAATTTACTGCTGCGTTATTCTAATACTTATATCAACTCGATGAATCTGTAGTTTTGACCGCATGCAGCATTTTTTTTCTTTATAAACTAATGAGAATTAACATCCCTCCCATGGTGCATCTGTGTATTGCACGACCATATATTTCATTTTCATTCAATTCTCCGCTGGGTTTTTGGCAGTCAATATATGTGGGGGGTTTTTTCCTTAATGGTATAAGCGTTCACAAATCTCCATTCTTCGTCGGAGCAGTGCACACTGGAGCCTTTCTGCACAGATTAAAAGCTTATTTTTTTTGCTCCAAATAGAAAGTCGCAGCTGTTTTGGCTTTTAAGGAACTTAAGGAAAGTGGAGTTCACAGGGTTCCTATCGATCAGGACTGAGGAAGAAGATTTTTTAAAAACTCTCTCATGGACTTTTTTTCTACAACACACCATTACTGACAATATTAAAGTTCTTTCCAGCTAACTGTCATTAACAGAAAACCTGTTTCCATCAGCTGCTGTTTTGTGGAATATTCTGGAAAGATGATGTCAGTGAACTGGCATTGTAAGAGAAAAATTGGAACATAAACTGGATGTCTATGTTATTTGTTTTTGTTTTTTTTGTGTTTTTCTCCAAAAAATGTTTCTATCAAATGTCAACTCCTTATTTATATGTTTGAATTCTGCGTGATCGTAGCAATGGAGAACTCAAATCCAAGGGAAAGTTCCAGAGATTCATTATCATTTTGATTCAGTGCCAAACTGATTCAGTGTCAACCGCACATTTTGACTCCATGTCAAACTCACGTTTTGATTCAGTGTCAACCTCACATTTTGACTCAGTGTCAAACTCATGTTTTGATTCATTCAGTGCCAAACTGATTCGGTGTGAACCTAAAATTTTGACTCGGTGTCAAACTCACGTTTTGATTCAGTGTCAACCTCACATTTTGATTCAGTGCCATACTGATTCAGTGTGAACCTCAGATTTTGACTCAGTGTCAAACTTCTGTTTTGATTCATTCGGTGCCAAACTGATTCGGTGTTAATCGCACATTTTCACTCCATGTCAAAGTCACGTTTTGATTAAGTGTGAACATCATGTTTTTCATGTTATTCAGTGCCACACTGATTCAATGTCAACCTCACATTTTGACTCAGTGTCGAACTCGTATTTTGATTCAGTGTCAACCTCGCATTTTGACTCAGTGTTGAACTCACGTTTTGATTCACTGTCAACCTCAAATTTTGAACTCGTGTCAAACTCATGTTTTGATTCATTCAGTGCCAAACTGATTCAGTGTCAACCGCACATTTTGACTCCATGTCAAACTCACATTTTGATTCAGTGTAACCTCAAATTTTTATTCGGTGTCGAACTCACATTTTGACTCCATGTCAACCTCATGTTTTGATTCAATGCCAAACTGATTCAGTCTCGACCTCAAATTTTGACTGGGTGTCAAACTCACGTTGTGATTCAGTGTCAACCACAAATTTTGACTCCCGTTACCTCAAGTTTACGATGTCAGGACTAACTCTATAGTTTCCAAAGTGATATGTTCCCACAGCCTCTGTTCAATGAGCCCAATTGTCTAGACCTTGTGTTCCTGAGAATATAAGTGAAATCGTGTCCTTGGAATATAGAACTCAACGAATTCTGGACTTGGACAATTAGTACCTTGGGAAAACATGGCACAAGGATCATATTCAGTTGGAATATAGTAGCATGGGCCCTGAGAATATTTGGAACATATAGAACATAGCCCTGTGAATATAGAGATTTGACAACACATGGTCTAAAACTAAATGGCCATGTGAACATTGAGCCTAGGAAATACAGGGAGCTGAGAATATAGAAATACAGGACGTTCAGCACAGGATAAAACACATACAGAGGAAGTTCCCAAGGATCTTTTGGACAATTGAAAAATAAAAAATAAAAAAAAGTCGCTACCGTTCTGTCACCGAGCCCGTATTTATCGCTTCATCTCTGATTGTAGGTCCACCCATGTCTCAAGCTCGAGACCATTCATAAAAGGATTGGCCCTTCCCCAAAAATAGCAATTAACTCCTGTCTGTTCACACACAGACACAAACAGTCATACACCGTTTACAAAACACCTTCCAGGGATCGACCCGGCACCGGCACCGGCGTGATGATCAAATGCCTCACGGGGAGTTCTCCCCATGCACAAGCGCTATTTAATCCAGCAGCACCATTTATTAATCTGTTTTTCTATATCTTCCTCTGATCGAGACACTTTGTTATGATTAATGTCAACCAGCAGGTGGGATTTAAACCTGAGCTTCTCACCTGCTGAACTTCCTGTTTGTCCATGTGTCTCTAATCATGTAATCGGATCCCAAAATCCCAATACACTCCGTTAAATAATGTACTCCTGAATGATACAGATAAACTGAGCGAACTGAGGTAAGGTGTTGATTTCAATCATAACATATTAGCAGAAAGGCTAACTAACTTGCCTATCTTATAAACTGTCTTATTTTTTTTTGAACACATGTCAAAGAACGGCTTCGCAGGCTAACAGTATGCTAATTTGACACATATCAATCCCAACATGTTAGCAGAGGCATGAAAAGATGTGCAGAAATGTCTGTTCTACCTGGCTAGTTAGCAAAATATATTGTTTATTATTTACCACGTGTGAAAGAACTGTTTCACAGGCTAACAGTATGCTAATTTGACACGTATCAATCCGAACATGTTAGCAGAGGCGTGAACAAACGTCCAGAAATGTCCGTTCTATCTAGCTAGTTAGCAAAATTGAAACGTTTTCGACTATCTTAGCTTCATGGGCTGGAAATACGCTAAGTTGTTCGTAACTTGGGATACTATCATTGATTCTAATCGGAGTATATCTGCGGAAAGCTTTTGCTAATTGGCTAGTTCCCAACATGTTTGCTATCAAAGGTGTCACGGTGACGAGTGGAAAATGCTCTGCGGTGTGATGTGGAGTCGTGGTGGAGGTTAACGGCACAAAGTTCAGGATACGGTAGCAATCCTTTTTCGCACACACACACACATACACACACACGCACGCGCGCACACACACACACACAGCCGTATCATTAAGCGTCTTAAGTGGGAAAGCAGTGCTGCGATAAATACCGTTGTGGACCCTTTAATACTCGTTTAAGAGCTTTCATGTTCCATCTTTTCTGCAGCCAAACGAGGCGCTAGTTACAGGGCTACGTTGGGGTTTGTAAATCACTGCTTTCAGGCTCGGGGCAGGTGCGATATGAAATATGAAATTAAGCACTAAGATGTGCTGATCTTCACGTCTCGAGGATGAGAGCGGTGTAATGGGAGAGTACCGGCGATTAAGTTACATGAGATTAATCTGCGTTTTAACAAAACTGCAGCAGCATTTGAAAAGTCCACCACCAACAACTGTTTATTGTTTTTTTTTTTATTCTTCTCATTACAGAATTCTTTCTTCATTCTTTACTCATATACAAGCCAGTGTGTCATTATTGGGCAGATAACAACAGCGATAAGAGCAGAGATGGCTAACTAGAACAGCGTCCTTAAAACGACGTTTCTAATACGCTATCGTTTCCATAGCAATAGCTCATTCACGGGGACTCAGCGCTCGTGGTTGGCATGATGACCATGGTTTTCTCTAAGGAGACATCTACGTAACGTTTACGGAAAGAGTCTCCAGCGTCAGCGCTTTGTAACACTCTGTGTATAGCTGTAGCTTGTAGTTTTAATATTTTTTTTTTTTAAACTTATTTTGTTACTTTAACCCTCACTTGCGCAGACAAACACGAGCTAGTTTACTAGCAGTTAGCTAGCTAACTAGCTAGCTGTTTGGATCAACAGGCTGTTTGGAATCCGGTGCAGCTGCGTTTATGTATTTTTTATTTTGAACTCAAAAGTAATTTGATAGATAGGCTACAAAAGTATGGCAGGGATTTTTTTTTTCCTGCATTTTTTCCCCCCACAAATCATCGTTATTAAGCAGAATATGTTAGCAGAAAGCTTTGCTAGCTGGCTAGTTAGTGAAATTCTGTCTTTTTAAAAAAAAAACTAAATCGAATTTATTATAGGAGCTGCTTAAAAACAAATACGTATTTGGCTAAAAGTGTTATTAAATAATAAATGAAATTGCTTACCGATTTTTGTATTAAAAAAAAAAACCTGAGAAGAAAGCTAAGCGTCAAAAATCACTAACGTTGTGAGTTCTGTACGTTTTCAGTCATCTTAGGGGCTTAAATCAAGCTGTGAACATTTCCAGGAAATGGATTTTTATACACTCTGGATTTCTCAGTAGATGAAAAAACATACTCAGTGTACGAACCCGTATTATTCTGCGGCTCTCCGTTGATTAATTCACTTGGTTACAGCGATGTATTCAGGGTCAGCGTTCAGCAATGTTGAAACATTTCCAGCCCTATGGATTTTTATTCATAGTTCTCTTTCCGTGAACCTGTCTTTAACCGCTCGCACCTTCAGTCCGACACCCACATGCCGGTTTCCATAGCGACCAGCGGCTGAAGTACGCCATTGACGACCTCGAATCGAAGGGCTTTTTCTGTGTAAAGAATTTCTCCTTGTTTATCTTGTGGCTTTTGCTAGGATTTCATTCAGCGAACCTGCAGGCGAGCAGAAACAGAAGAAGGGGCAATCCAGTGATAGGAATAAATCAAATTCGCTGCCTAAAAATGAAACGTTTGCTACGTTATGTTTGCTTTTGACGCACAGATTTGTTTAAACATTTATAAAAGTTTGTACCGAGCTAAAAAAGAAAAAAGCCCGCAGTAGTCGGAGGCGTGGCCTGGAGTATGTTATTTGTTTGCGTATTTGTTTGTTTGTTTGTTTACACAGACTTTATGTGCTAAACAGTGTTACCGAGCAGAGAGATACATATGTTTTTTGTTAGAATTTAGATGCGTAGCTTGTACAATGTTACATGTTAGCTATATTTAGTCTAGCTCTAAAGAAACAAACTAATAGATAAAACTTGTTTATTTTTCTATTCAGTTTGGACTTCGGACATTTTTTGGATTTTGTTTCTGACAAAACATTTTGAGAAATCTCAAAAACGTGTTCTATTTGCAGGATATAATTTCTCCAGGATTTCGTTTGTGCGATTTTGCAATCACAAGAAAGTTGCACAAAATCAAGCAAGCTCTGCAATATTTGGAGAATCTTGTGATTTCTCGAAATTTCCACAGATCCGGGCCGAGAAGTGGAACGTTGACGTCATCGCGACGCGCGTTTAGACGAAGCCGTCTTCAATTCACATGCGTCGAACATGAGTACAGCTAAAACGTCTCGTTTACCAACAACAAATCACTGCGAAAGCACGTGCGAAACAATTTGAGGAATTGCGATTTCGCCGGTTCAAGCACATAAAAAAAAAAAACCTCCGCAAATTGCTTCGCAAATTTTGTAGAAAAAAAACGCATTAAAATCAAGCATTTTTGCCCGCAACAATCACAAAAAAACCCAAAACGATTAATCAGCTTTGTCAGCCATTTTATATGTATTTATACCACATCGCTGTTATGTGAATTCTCTGTTCCGAATACGTTATCGTTTCTATGGTAACAGCTCATTCAAAGGTTTTTTTTTTTTTTTTTTTTTTTTTACAGCAAACGCTCAACATAACCTGAAACGAATAATAAACCGATTTTAATACGTTAAAAAACATGTGTAATCTCTGATGTGATGAAATTTTCTGTAAAGAGACATTGTTTTTTTATGGAGGGCGTCTCCAGTGTCAGAACTTTGTAACAGTTTCAGGACAGAAGAGTTTAATCGGTAACATGACCAGCTTGGTGACGGAACGACTGTTTATAGCTGTTAAGTGTAACTACAAACGGATAAAAAGTACAATGTGTTGTTTACTGAATTTTAAAATGGTAGTTGTTATTAATAATAATAATAATAATAAAATAAAACACTCCAGGATGTAACAGTGCTGTTATTTCAGTGGTAGCAGGGAGTCCTTCGTGGATTATTTTCCTGTAACAGCACAACACACGCTGTTTTATTACTTGCTTATATAACAGTAAATTCATGACGCGGCGATACGGTGCTTAATATAGCAGCAGGGATTGAGGAAAAGTCCACCTCCTCGTTCTCGCCGTGCCGCCGATCGTCATGAATCTTTAAACGTCCACGCATGATTATTTTATGTGACTCTGTAGAAAACCTCGCTCTGAGATAAAGAGTTCACAACCTCGCTTTTCTTCTTTTCAGTGATTTTTTTACGACAACTGCCGCAGTATAAAAACAGATAACATTACCACGCTAATAACCCACTCCTGCTAGCATACATTCTCATGACTAGCTTGACACAAACCGGGCTAGAATATAGAAATGTCAATAAAAAGAATATATAATTCGAAGCTAATTTTAGCCACCCCTTTTTAATATTAACAGAATTCGACATGGGTTGTTGTTGTGTGCTACACAGTCTAGCATAATTAGCATAACTAGTCTGCCATCTATTATTATTAACTAAATATTAAAATGAGATGAAATAGCTCAAAATTAAATGATAGATGTTTAGCTATTAAAAGGTTTTACTTCAAGCCTTTCACTTGTGTCAGACTAGTTCTGTTATTATTATTATTATTATTATTATTTGCTAACTGTGCTAAGAAGGAGTCTGGCATTCCACCAGATTACATGCTACATTTTGTTTATAGTAAAAGGATATGATTTTAACAACAAAATGTAAAAATGTGTTAATTCACAGACCAAACAACGCCTCCAGGCTAGTTCTGCTAGTTTTGCTACCTATGCTAAGCATAACTTAAAATGCTTAAAAAGCAACAAAAATGTTTAAAATGCAACCCCCAAATAAACAAAAAGACTGAAATCCAGGCTAGTGCTTATCGTTTTGCTAACAATGCTAAGCACATATGGCTACCAGACTCCATGCTAGCTTTTTGTTTATAGGGAAAAAGTTGTGTTTAAAATACTTCAGAATCAACAACAAAAAACCTCCAGGCTAGTTCTGCTAATTTTGCTAAGGTAAAAAAAGGTTCAAATGCTTTTAAAAATAACTCTCTCTCTCTCTCTCTCTCTCTCTCTCTCTCTCTATATATATATATATATATATATATATATATATATGTGTGTG
>JANDJT010000206.1:9704315-9717092 GCA_024331685.1 Stegophilus panzeri | reverse complement strand
CATCAAGCGATGTTTTTTTTATGCGAATTTTCTCACAACTTAGGGTTCTCACAACTTTTTATCACATCACACAACTGCGACTTTTTATCATAATATCACACAACTGTGACTTTTTATCATAATATCTCGCAACTGCGACTTTTTATCTCACAACTGCAAGTCAATCTATATCAACTGCGACTTTTTAACATCGTAATCACGAGTTATCTTCACGCAACTGTTAATTTTTGCGAGATACCGCAAATTTTTGTCTCAAAATTGAGTTAACTCATCCATGCCTTTTTTCCTCACAGTTAATGAATAATTCACGATCTTTCACGATGTCTTCATTAGTTCAGTTACTTATTAATAATCGCACAACCGCGCCTTTCAAATCACAACAATCCATTTGGGATTGTTTGGCCAAAAAGTTTGAGAAAGCCCTGTCTTTAAAATGTTTTAATAGTGTAAATTTAAAATGTACGCATCTTTATGAAAATCTACTTGTGCACATTTGTAATGTAATGAGGGAAAAGTGCAGATTAGCCTATTAGCTAAAGTTGTATTAGGAAATGGAGAATATTCCAGCAAGGAAAGATTTTTTTTTTTTTTTCATCCAAAAATATCAGCATGGATTAATTGTCTTATAAATAGTTTTATCTTGGGGAATAAACACTGACTGTTAAAGAAAACATCACTCATTCGTTGTTTGCTCCAGTCAGGGCTTGGTACAAGACTATTGTTAGCCAGGTAAATCATTTACCTCAGAACTGGTTAGCACAAAGCAGTCGATGTTAAGAAAAAGACGCGAGGAGGCGTAGGTGAAAACAAATACATGAATTAACGCTATTAATCCATCAACGCAGACGATAAAGAGACGATGAAGGCTAAAACACTTGAAAGTTTACTTCGCAATCAAGCTAACTAAGAATGCTAATTGGAGTTCGTCAGTAATCTTTATTGTTAGCGGTTGCGTTGTGTGTTTTGACCAATTACAATAACAAAACGTATTAAGTACATAAACTACATAAAAGTTTGACACGTTTTTATTGGATGGCACACAATTTTTACCTCAGACTCCAAGCAACTGTGTAGAGATTATGATGCTAACTGCCCATGGCTAAACTTGGTGAAATTAGCATTTACAGTTATATCTTTCTTTCATTTGTCTTTTATAGCAACAGCTTTGATTTAAAATAACTGACAAGGAGGCCCGTCTAAACGCGAAAACAAGCCGTCCGGACCTGAAAACAGTTTTCGAAATGGATTCTCTCAGAAACGTAATACACTTTAAGACCGTGGCTTAAACCATTCTTTTTGATCACGTTGTAAATATTTTTTCACATTATTTTTATTAGTAAGAATTTGTTTTTAATGAATATTGTACTGTTAAGTTGATTTTTTTGCCTGTAAGTAATCACATTAAAAAAAAACCAACAACAATGGAATGCCATTCAAGGGCAATATTACATACACATATATGACATGGTAAGGGGTTTTTTTCCACAGAGGACATCGGAAGAGACATCGTAATCAGGGACGTCTTAATCTGAGAAATTGCTTAGCTTGAATACTGAATTTTATGAGCAGATGAGTGCTTGGTCAGCTTATCTTTCAAACATGTTTTCTGTATAGGATCAAAGTAAACAGTCGCATACCCAATATAAAAAAAAAGAAACATTTTTATTTCCTGTTCAGTCACAACAGTAATCCAACACGATTTTACCATTCGTCATGCAAAAAATAACTGGACGCGCTGCATCAAGTGTTATTTTATACACTGCATGTATGCCAGAGTATGGTGGCCATTTTGTTAAAATGTGCAGCAATACTGTATATCCAAGTGCAATATACTCCGCCATTTTCTTATTCTTATATCATCTCATACATTTTTATTGTTAGTCTCTCGTTTTGCTTTCATGTTACATCGTCTTCAGTCCGTATTTTCTAGCCCCAATTTTTGTTTTTTCCAGGCTTACTCTGAAACGTCGTTCTTGGTCAATTTATTAATTTAACGGCGGTGTGTTTTCCAGCTCTGACCCTGTCTTGAAAAGATGTAAGTTTACTAAATTCGCTGTCCTTCTCCTACACAGCCTCGTAGCTGAAAGATGAAAGCGTGACTGAGAGCGTCGTTCATGTCGTCCAAGCTGGGTTCGTCACTCAGAGCATCATCGGCTGTCACTGGAACAGGTGTGTGTGTGTCTGTGTGTGTGTGTGTGTACGCGAGAGATGGGTTAAAAGCAAGTCAGCATGAGTGTGTTTGTGTGTGTGTCTGTGTGTGTGTGAGAGAGAGAGAGAAGAAGAAGACCTATACTTTTATATGTTCTTGTGCACTGAGCGCATGCACCAGAGCGATGAGCAGGAACTTGTTGGCCCCTTGATGGTTTGTTTATTAATCACGGCTGCTGTGTGATACGTCTCTCATCGCCCTAACAGCTATAATTAAGCTTTAAAGAGAACGCGAGAGCTTGATGTGTCTGAGTCTCGTCTGCTTTGTTTCATCTCCGCCTCACGTTTCCCTTTTGATGTGTGACGAGGGAAAAGGTAAAAAAAACGGGAATGCCCCGTATTTATGTAAAGGACGTAATTAACACACCACTGCCTCCTATCTCCTATATACATCCACTTTGTGCAGGTGTTTACAGTGTAGTTTATCCATTATCCTTCTCAGGCTAACATTTAAAAATAAGGAGAACTTGGTAAGAATCGGTATTTCCACATCGAAGTGCAAAATTCCGTGTCAAATTTGACTCATTCCCGAGTGAAAAATCAAATATGGCGAAAGGTATCCGATATTTCTCATGCTAAAATAAATGTGAGATTATTACGATTATTATTTATTATTGATCTTTTTAGAAATTTTAGAAACTCTACTGAGAAGTTTAAAAAAGAAGGAAAAAAAGAAATAAAATCTATATTACCACATAAAATCTGAGAAATTACATTATTTTGTCTAAATTTGCATCATCATCATCATCATCGTCGTCGTTAATAAAACAAAAAAATTTTATGCTATTTTTGAGAGTCAAATTTAAGACGTTGTTTATCCAGATTGGAGTATGCGAGTGCTAAAATAAATTTTTTTCTTTTTTTTGTCAAAAGTAGTTTGCTCATAATAAATTATATGTATATACAGTATATGCGCATAAATACAACATATATAATACATAAATATACATCTCATAATAGCTTGGTAAAATCCATACAGTATATACTACTACTACTACTAATAATAATAATAATAATGATAATACTACTAATAATAATACTATTAATACTACTACTACTACTACTACTACTAATAATAATAATAATAATAATAATAATAATACAACTACTACTACTACTAATAATAATAATAATAATAATAATAGTAAAATGAAATATTTTATTCAAATTCCAATCATTCAGTCAGATGAGTGTAAAGAGTGTGTATATCATATTTCACATCCTTAACACTTCAAAATGCTTAACCACATCCTTAACCACTGCAAATGCTCATGAAGACTTCGCACATTTGTCCAGTCGCATCGCCTTTATCGGATTTCAGAAATCCGAATGTAGAGATGAGAGCTGCCTGAAATAGCGCGCACCCCTGTGGAGAGGTCACGTGACCTGGAACCGTTCTGATCTACCACTTCATCCCTCGCCCCCTCTTTCACTCGTTCAAGCCGGGAGGATGAGAGACGTGAAGTGGGACATCACCGAAGAATGTAAACATGTCGAACGTCTCTGGCCTTGATCTCAGTCCTCCCCGCCCCGTCGCTCATCAGTCCGGGTAATCAGGGGCGTCCAACGGTCAATAAAGCGGATTTTATCATTACGCCTCATCCTGGTCAGTACAGGTGTACATGTGTGGGAATGGCTTTAATAAGCCTAAACCTGCGATTTTTTTTTTTGACAATCTGGTGGAATCTTCTTCAGGTTTCCATGCTTCATACAGTGAGACAGACTTTACTGAAGGAGGTGTGAAGTGACAGCAGAAACACACCTGTTTACTTTGGACTGTAAAACTGCTAGGCTACAAACGATGGCCAATAAACTCTCAGCTCCTGAAGTCATCAGCCAATCACTTTACACGTTCGGTTCTCAAGATCGCATGAACATGACGTGTCAAGAGGATTCCAACCCTATTAATGGATCCACATCTACACGTCTGCGGCATGTGGAAATACTCCTTAGGGATTATGTAGAATTCAAATAAATCTTGGAATAGATCGTGAAATATAAAAGCAAAGGAAAGAGAGCGCACAGGATTGTGGGCCGCGGAGAGGCTCGGAGTGGCGCGGTTCTGTTCTTCTGGCCAGATGAAAAACGCGTAAACATGCAGCACTAGTTTATCTGTCGACGCCGTCTGAAATTACAACACGAGACCGGAGCAGCTCGGCTTTGAAGTGTGAGAGATGTGACGAGTGACTCGCAGACTGAACACTTACTCAACACGTCACACTTACACACTTACACACTTACACACCACTGCAGAGCAAGTGCACTACAATGTAGGGAGCAAATGAGGGTGCACACCGAGGGGCAGACACACAGACAGACAGAGAGAGAGAGAGAGAGAGAGAGACAGACAGACAGACAGATAGAGAGAGAGAGGAAGAGAGAGGGAGAGATAGACAGAGAGAGAGAGTGAGAGAGAGAGAGAGAGAGAGAGACAGACACACAGAAAGAGAGAAAGAGAAAGGGAGAGATAGACAGAGAGAGAGAGAGACAGAGACATACACAGAGACAGACAGAGCGAGAGACAGACACACAGACAGAATGAGAGACAGACACAGGGAGAGAGAGAGTGAGACAGACAGACACAGAGACAGACAGAGAGAGAGACAAACAGACAGACAGAGACAGACAGACACAGAGACAGACAGACAGAGAGAGACAAACAGACAGAGAGACAGATAGATAGATAGATAGATATGGAGAGATCTCTCTCTCTCTTTCCCTTTTTCTGTCTCTCCTTCTTTGTGTATTTCTCCTTCTCTCTTAATAGATAGACATGTAATATGTATATAGATAGATTTCAGTCTCTCTATCTTTCACTATGTCTCTCTCTTTGTGTCTCTCTCTCTGTATCTCTTTCTTTCTTGTTTATTGGTTTTGTGTCTCTTTCTCTCTCTCTCTCTGTCCCTCTCTCTCTGTCTCCCCCGCTTTGTGTCTCCCCCTTTGTCTCTTTATCTTGATAGATGGATCTCTCTCTCTCTCTCTCTAAATTTCTCTGTCTTGCTCTCTTTGTCCTCTCTCTGTCTCTCTTTGTGCCTCTCTATGCCTCACCGCATACAGACAGACAGACACATTTAGTAGACGGATAGATAGATCTCTCTCACTCTCTCTTTCAGTCTCTCTTGCTCCGTTATAATTCAGTGTTCAATTCTCTCTCTCATTTCCTCTCTCTCTCTCCCCCTCTCACTCTATCTCACTCTCTCTGTAAGCAGTGACCCTGAGCTCTGAGTGGATTCTCGCTTTGTCGCTGTAATGGTCGATAATTGGGCAGAATCCATCACAGAGCTGAAAATAGGTCCTAAATGACCATAAATTGTAGCTCAGGAAGGTTTTTAACACACGCTGTGCCTGAACCTGGGCCACGCCGCTCTCTCTTCCCCCCCTGCTGATTTCTTTCATATATACCTGATTAAAATTACAGCTTCTGTCTCACTGAGACGCCATGGCATGCATTTCTGAATGACACATCAGAACTCAGCTCCGTCATAAACGCTAGAATCACGGCTAGTTAGCGTTCTTACTCTGGTGTCCGCTATTAAGAAGACCATTTAATCATTATTATCAAGTGATTATGCCATCTAGATTCCTAATCAGGGCACAAGTGATAAAAAATTTTAACTATATATAATAACTATTGCTATTTTTATATTTTCTGCTAGCCTGGTGAAGAGTGGCACAATTATGAAAAAATCTGGGGGCGGAGCTTGAATAAATATATTACAAAGAGGTGGGGTTAGAAGTGCTGCTGCAAATAAACTACTGGTTTTAGCTCACGTCGTGTCTCTTTAGACGATTTTATGATGAAATTGTCTACCAAATATTAGAAACATTAGAAACTGACACTGAGTTGTAAAGAACTCCTGCATTCAAATGATCTTATAAAATCTAAGAAAACAAAAACATATATCATTTTGAGGGAAAGGAGTTCTAGTTCTGGCTTTTTTTCTTTCCATATTTTACACTCTAAATCAAGATGCTATCGTGTATGAATCAACACAACGAGATCTCATGCGGCAGCCATTTTGTGTACATGTGTACATAGTAGGATTATTCGCTCTAACACCCTTTACCCCCAAATGCTGTTGGAAGAAAAGCTAAAAGTAGTTCGACTACGTACATGCCGTCCAATCAAAGAACAAATTACGTATCCCTGAACACCCCTGGCCCTCCCTCTGTAAAATGATTCAGTATGCTCGATTAAATAAAGACTCGTATACAATGAGGCGTCTCCTTTAGCTTTCTAGAAGACATGAACTTAAGGATATTGAGGTTAGTTTAGCTAATTTATTAACATTTATTAACTGGCAACCCTGTTATATAAAAACAATAGAAACCATCACAGAAATTCTAATGGTTTCCAGTACAAATATGTACCATTACCAACCATCAGCTGTTAACCATTAAAACCATTACCATTATTGGTCCTTAGTGGTATCCACTAGACATAACATGCAACCAACAGAAGGCAAAAAGCAAATTACCAGTAGAGACCCACAGGGACCATTAGAGTTTCCATTATAACCAAGAAAACTCCCATTATAACCATTAAAACCATTACCATTATTGGTTCTTAGTGGTATCCACGAGACATAGCATGCCACCAACAGAAGGCAAAAGGCAAATTACCAGTAGAGACCCACAGGGACCATTAGAGTTTCCATTAAAACCAATACAACTCCCGTTATAAACATTAAAACCATTACCATTATTGGTCCTTAGTGGTATCCACTAGACATAACATGCCACCAACAGAAGGCAAAAGGCAAATTACCAGTAGAGATCCACAGGGACCATTAGAGTTTCCATTAAAACCAATACAACTCCCGTTATAAACATTAAAACCATTACTATTATTGGTCCTTAGTGGTATCCACTAGACATAACATGCCACCAACAGAAGGCAAAAGGCAAATTACCAGTAGAGAAATAGGTTTCTATTGTATGTTTTTTCTTCTTCAGCAGGACACATCATTCTTATTATAGCCATCGATGAGAAGTCATGATATAGTTTCAGTGTTTGAGATTTCAGCCTCATATCTACTGTAATAGCTTGAGTGTGTACTGCGGTAACTCCCTCTATGGTTTTATATCTAGCTGGACATTGTGAACTCGCTGCGATCTGAACCGAGGCCAGACTGTGAGGTAATGCAGCACTTTAGCAGATGAAATAAACCCCAAAGCCAACTGTGATTTGTATTTCATATATCGACGGGTTTTGGACCACCGATACACCACTGGGCCGGTATTATACATCAGGGAATTAATGTCATCGTAGGAACCCGCTCATAAAACACTATGAATCGTAACAGCTCATATCTGCTCTTCATCAGATGATTACTGTTATTAAGATTATTAATGAGCTATGAAACCGTCTTCTAGCCTCAGACTACTTCCTTTATTCGCAAACGTTTAATTAGCGCAGTCTTCTGTTGTACTGGAAAAGTTCTTCTGTACTTCTGAAGCCAGCTAGTAAGAAGTAAGACACCGTGTTGTGCTGTTATAGGAAAATAATCAACAATCAATGTTTTATTCCTTGTACACCACAGCAGTCTGCAGATGATTACAGTTTTAGGTTTTATGTTAAGGAAAGATGCTGTGATTTTTATCCAATTATAGTTGCATTTAATGTTGTGGAAGGGAGAAATTTTTTTTAATATAAACCCAAATTGGAAATTGATTTAAACAGTAGTTGAAAAGTGTTCTCTTAGTGCTGAAAAAAGCACCCTGTTATTTAAAAAAACCATAGTTATTATAAGGATTTATTTTTCAGATATCATGTAGTCATGTTGTAGCAGCTTTTTTTTAAACCTTTTCTTTTTTTTCTTTCGTTCTTCCTGTGCACCTTGAGCTGCATTTGAAATAGATGAAAGATGCTGTATAAATAAAGTTGTTCTCATTGTTGTCGTATTACAAACTGGGTAAACAGCGAGCATTCATTCAACATGTCCTTTTTCATTTTTTTTTTTAAACCGATGGCATCCGAGAACGCTGCTTTTTACCTGCCGGCTTTGAACAGAGATAAATGGCTGGATTACTGGTTCCTTTTCAAGCAGCCAAGTTTGCAGAGGAGTTCAGCGAAGGCGCCCTATTCAAACCCGGCTCCTTTCTCCTGCGCTTCTCAACCTGAGAGCTATTTGCACGACAAGGCGACTTCTCCCACTTAAAAAAAAAAAAAAAAAACACAGGTTGAGAGGCTCAGAAAGCCAAACAGAAAAGCTCTTTCAAACTGTATTTATGGACGCGGCAAAGACAAACGGCGCCGCTGTTGAAAACCAGAGAACCATTCTGATGACAGGAGGACTAAAAAAAAGCCATCTCCCTGTCTGTGCTTTGCTTTTTCCCAAAGTGATTGGCTCCTTAAAAACACAAACCAGAGGCCCAGAGAGATGAGAGAGAGACAGGAGAGAGACGAGAGGGAGACAGGCAAGAGACAGAAGAGAGATGCAGGAGAAAAACGGTAGAGAGGCAGGTGAGAGAAAGGAGAGAGACTGGAGAGGGCTGTGAGAGAGACTGGAGAGAGACAAGTGAGAGATCGGAGAAGAGACATGAAAGAGAGACAGGTGAGAGACAGAGCAAGAGCTGGGAAAGAGATGGGAAAGAGACTGGAGAGAGATGGGAGAAAGACAGGAGTGAGACAGGTGAGACTGTAGAAAGATGGGAGAGAGAGACAGCAGGAAAACATTAGGCAGATGAGAGAGAGAGGAGAAAGAAAGCAGAGAGACAGGTGAGACTGTAGAGAGATAGGAGAGAGAGACAGGAGAAAAACATTAAAGAGATGGGTGAGAGACAGGAGAGAGACAAGAGAGAGACATGAAAGCGAGACAGGTGAGATACAGGAGTAAGAGCTGGGAGAGTGATGGGACAGAGACTGTAGAGAGATGGGAGGAAGACAGGTGAGACTGTAGAAAGACTGGAGAGAGACGGGTGAGAGAGACAGCAGGAAAACATTAGACAGATGAGAGAGACAGGAGAAAGAAAGCAGAGAGACAGGTGAGGCTGGAGAGAGATAGGAGAGAGACATTAAAGAGATGGGTGAGAGACATGAAAGAGAGACAGGTGAGAGACAGAGCAAGAACTGGGAGAGAGATGGGACAGAGACTGGAGAGAGATGTGAGAAAGACAGGTCTGAGACAGGAGACAGATAGGAGAGAGAGAGAGAGAGAGAGAGAGAGAGAGAGAGAGAGAGAAGATAGATCGGCAAGACAAGAGATCCATGGGAGAGAGACAGGAGAAAGAAAGGAGAGACTGTAGATAGACTGGTGAGAACTGGGAGAGAGAGACAGGAGAGAGACAAGAAAGAGTCAGGAGAAAACAATCGAGAGATGGGAGAGAGACAGGAAAGAGAGACAGGTGAGAGACAGGAAGGAGATGGGGAAAGACAGGAGAGAGACTGGAAAGAGACAGGAGAAAGAAACGAGAGAGACACGAAGGAGATGGGTAAAAACAGGTGAAAGATAGGAGAGAGACAGGTGAGAGACTGGAAAGAGACAGGAGAAAGAAAGGAAAGAGACAGGAAGGAGATGGGGAAAGACAGGTGAAAGACAGGAGAGATACTGGATATATAGCATATATTAATATGTTATTACTGTATATAATCTTGTAATATTAATTATAATATTTCTATAATTAGGCTATTTATTATTCATGTGCGTGAAGAATTCCTCCAGTTCACTCACTCGCCAGTAGAGTCAAATGACAGACTGATTTAAATATGCAGATAAGCTCTTATACATGCTTAAATAAAGTGATCAAATGTAATTATAAAATTCTAAAATTATAAATGCTTTAGTACAATGTAGTAAAACAAACAAAAAAAACGTAAACAAAAAGTTTTTTCCACAAACCGGCTGACGGTGACGCGCATGCACAAGAAGTGCTGCCAGCTGCCACGCTGTTGCTACGCAACCGGGTAATCAGAGTAACCAGGGACACCGGTTCTGCTTCAGGACAATGCTGAAGGTATAAACAGTGTTTTCTCTTCTCTAATTAAAATATAAACGCGGTTTAGCTCATATTACTGTAGTCTTAAAACGCAGTAAAATTTTAAAACGTCTTTCAGGTGTTTAAGGCGTTTTATTTCTTTATTTAAAAAAAAAAAAAAAAATTAGCTTGCTAACACTGACTTAGCCGCTAAAGCTATTTAGCTTTAGTTCTAGCTAGTTAGGTTCACTTCCTGTTTTGAACTATATATGTATGAGTTTTTAAATGAGATAAAAATAAGTTAATTGGTGTGTTTTAACGTGTGTTTAATGTGTTCACAGTCATGTATTAAACAATAGTGCAGTATTAATAATAATGATAATATTGTGATATATCATTGAGCTGATTATTGGAACAGATCTAGATAATTCAATGTTTTGTGTCCACTGATCTCTTTGTGTATTTCTCTCTCACACATTCTTTCACACCTGTGTGTGTATACACACACACACACACACACACACAGGGCCGCAGGTCCAGAGCAGACAGAAGGATGCAGGCCATGATGGCTGGAGCGCTTCAGGATCACATCATCCGGAGTGTTACACACCTTCAGCGCCCCAACCTTCCCTCACCTTCCACACGCCACACACACTCACACACACACCGTGTTGATGATGAGTGGGAGTTTGTGCTGGACTCACCTCAGCCTCCACTCACACTCGGTACTCTGGGATAAACACACACACTGTTAACCACCACTGATAAACAAACTGCACAAAGCAGACACGCTAGTGGTTAGTGTTGTGTGTGTGCGTGCGCATCAGTGCTGTCTGCCCTTCTTCCCACCTGTCTGTCTGCTTCATGTGTCTTTCTCTCTCTGTCTTTTTTCCTGTCTATCTTGTCTGTCCATCCATTTTTCTGTCTGTTTGTCTCTTTCTTCTTGTCTATCTGTCCACCCATCTATCTTTCTTTGTGTCTGTCTACCTTTCTTCCCATTGGTCCATTTGCTTTAAGTGTCCGTTCACCTGACTGTCTGCCTTTCTTCCTACCTGTCTGTTTTCCTTCTGTGTCCGTCCGTCTGTCTGTCTGCTTGATTTATCTGTCTGTCCATCTGTCTAACTTTTTTTCCCACACTGGTTTATTTGCCTTATGTGTCTGTCTGTCTGTCTGCCTGTTTCTTCTGTCTGCCTTTCTTCCCTACTGCCTCTTTGCCTTGTGTGTCTGTCTGTCTGTCAGGCTACCTGTCTATCCACCTATCTTTATGTCTAACTGACTTCCTGCCTGTCTGTTTGCTTTATGCGTCTCTCTGCCTCCGTTCATCCCTCTATCTTTGTCTGTCTGTCTTTCTTCCCGTCTTTTTTCCAGTCTGTAGCTTAAAGCAACTATATATTATTGTCTACATTGTTTTCATTACAATCGGTCTGTCTGTCTGTCTCTCTGTCGACCTTTATAGTGTATGTGTTTGATGGTGTGTGTGTGTGTAGCTCAGAAGCTGGGTTTAGTAGCCGCTCCCAGCAACAGAAGGCTGACTGTAGACGAGTGGACAAAGGTGAAATATCGATCCCTGCTGAACGGAGACTCCACTCAGCCGTGCATCATCTGCACCGAGGAGTTCCGCCTCCAGCCGCAGGTACGGATTACCCACAATTCCCTCCTCCACACCGGCTCCATGATTTTTCCGCCGTTGAATTCTGCATTCTGACTGGTCAGAAGGCGCTGATGAATTTTCTACGACCGAAAATTCTGTAAATGTTCTCTTACCACTCTGCGATCGGGTGTGTCCGTGTTTTGTTTTTTTTTTTGTTTGTTTTTTTTGTCGTCAACGTTTTCTTTTTAATAAACTCTTACGGTGTTTTTAAGAGTAGCTCTCGGAAGTAGTGTCCCTGAGCAGACCGCTCTCGGGATCAAGACGACGATCCACACAGGAATGCTGGGAAAAGAAAGCCATACACAGCCACAAAGCCCAGTTACCATAGACGCTTATGTAAATATTAGCTCCTGTGTGTGTGTGTGTGTGTGTGTGTGTGTGTGTGTGTGTGTGTATGGATGGGTTCGACCCCGAGGCTTAGGGAAGGAGCCCTGCATTCAACTTCAAATCAATTAAAGCGCAATAACAGCCTGGGTCTGAAAGAGGAGGAATTAAAACCAATCGGAGGAGTGATTTTACGGTGAGTTAATAAGCACTTCTCATTATCAGAGTTGAATGGGTAATTGCAGGTTTGGTTAATAGTAATTCCCGCAGCCATAAATCAGTGGCGATTAAAAAAAAAATAAAAAACTGACATGATGACGGGTTTCGGTGAACCTGCGCCACGTTAACTGCGAAACTTCAGACAGGCAGCTTCGTGTCCAATCAGCAGTTAATTCTAGATAACAGTCTAAATTAGACAGTGGTACGATTTCAAAGCGGGAGAGTAAATCTCTGCTCTGATGCTACACACACTCTGCACACACTCCGCATCAGGCTTCCTTATCAGGTTACACTAAAATATCACCATTGAAACTCCACGGTGGTGCTGCTGTCTTCTCAATCCTCACTGACCCTCGGGAAAGACAGGAAGGAAGGACAAACAGGAAGGAAGGAAGGAGTGACGGGAAGGAAGGACAAACAGGAAAGAAGGAAGGAGTGACCGCAAGGAAGGACAAACA
>JANDJT010000206.1:9677345-9704215 GCA_024331685.1 Stegophilus panzeri | reverse complement strand
AGTGACGGGAAGGAAGGACAAACAGGAAAGAAGGAAGGAGTGACCGCAAGGAAGGACAAACAGGAAGGAAGGAAGGAAGGAGTAACAGGAAGGAATGACAAACAGGAAAGGAGGAAGGAGTGACGGGAAGGAAGGACAAACAGGAAAGAAGGAAGGAGTAACAGGAAGGAATGACAAACAGGAAAGGAGGAAGGAGTGACAGAAAGGAAGGAAGTAGTGACAGGAAGGAAGGAAAGACGGGAAGGAAGGAAGGAGTGACTGGAAGGAGGGACAAACAGGAAAGAAGGAAGGAGTGACAGGAAGGAGTAACAGGAAGGAAGAAAAGACAGGAATAAAGGAAAGACGGGAAGGAAAGACAGGAAGGAGTGACGGGAAGGAAGGACAAACAGGAAAGAAGGAAGGACAAACAGGAAGGAAGGAAGGAGTGACGGGAAGGAAGGACAAACAGGAAAGAAGGAAGGAGTGACAGGAAGGAATGGCAGGAAAGAAGAAAGGAGTGACAGCATGGAAGGACAAACAGGAAGGAAGGAAGGAGTAACAGGAAGGAATGACAAACAGGAAAGAAGGAAGGAGTGACAGAAAGGAGTAACAGGAAGGAAGGACAGACAGGAAAGAAGGAAGGAGTGACAGGAAGGAAGGAAGGAAGGAAGGAGTGATGGGAGGGAAGGAAGGACAGACAGGAAAGAAGGAAGGAGTGACAGGAAGGATGGAAGGAGTGACAGGAACGAAGGACAAGAAGGAAGGAAGGAAGGAAGGATTAACAGGAAGGAAGGACAAACAGGAAAGAAGGAAGGAGTGACAGGAAGGAAGGAAGAATGGAAGGAGTGACAGAAAGGACGGAAGGACAAACAGGAAGAAAAGACAGGAAGGAAGGACAGGAAGAAATGAAATACAGATAGGAAGTAAGGAAAAGATAGGCAGGAAAAAGGAAAAAAGGATAGACTGGAAGGAAGTAAGGAAAGGAATAAAGAAAAGAGAGGATGGAAGAAAAGACAGGAAGAAGGAAGGAAAGGCAAGAAGAAGGAAATGTGGGCTGTCCAGAAGGAGGGATAGGAAAGACCAGAAGGATGGAAGGAAAGGGAGACAAGAAGGAAGACAGGACAGACAGGAAGAATGATAAATTTGCTAAAAGAAAAGAGACTCAAAAGAAAGAAAGAAAGACAGAAAGAAGGGGGATGAGACAAAAAAAAGGAAAAGGGAAACAATAAGGAAGCAGGAAAGATGGGAAAGAAGGAAAGAGAAGGAATATGGAAATTCAGGCAGTCCAGAAGGAAGGAAGGAAGGAAGGAAAGAAAGACAGAAAGGAAGGAAAAATAAGAAGGATGTAAATACAGGCAGTCCAGAAGGACAGGGCAGGAAGGAAAGTCAGGAAGAAGAAAGGCAGAGAAGAAGGAAGAAAGAAAAACATTTATACAAGAAAAGAGACTCAAAAGAAAGAAAGACAGGGGAAAATGATGGGAGACTAGTGTTTATTACAACAGGAGCCGTGTGAAGCTTGCAAGTGTTTCTGTGTGAGTTTAGTAACACACTCACTTGTGTCTGCTGTTTATTCCTCCGTTAGTGTTTATTCCTCCGTTAGTGTTGATTCCTCCATTAGTGTTTATTCCTCCGTTAGTGTTTATTCCTCCGTTAGTGTTGATTCCTCCATTAGTGTTTATTCCTCCGTTAGTGTTGATTCCTCCGTTAGTGTTGATTCCTCCGTTAGTGTTTATTCCTCCGTTAGTGTTGATTCCTCCATTAGTGTTGATTCCTCCGTTAGTGTTTATTCCTTCGTTAGTGTTGATTCCTCCGTTAGTGTTGATTCCTTCGTTAGTGTTGATTCCTTCGTTAGTGTTGATTCCTCCATTAGTGTTGATTCCTCCGTTAGTGTTGATTCCTCCGTTAGTGTTGATTCCTTCGTTAGTGTTTATTCCTTCGTTAGTGTTGATTCCTCCGTTAGTGTTTATTCCTTCGTTAGTGTACGCTTTGAGATGCCATTAAATAATATAAATAATTCTTCATGTTTATTTCCTGACAGGTTCTGCTCTCCTGTTCTCACATCTTTCACAGAGTGAGTTCATCACGCCATCATGCACCACAGCATATATCCACCATATACCTGCCCATGACTCTCTCTATCTCTCTCTATCTCTTTACCTCACTACCATGATGCACATATATAATATATAATATCTCCACTGCGAGACTGGACAGGACTGCTGGTGGAGGAGGAGTCGTCCATCTGTCCATCCCTCTCTCCTTCCTTCCTTCCTTCTTCTTTCCATCCCTCCTTCCTTCTTTCATTTATTCTCTCTCTTATATTTTATATATATATATATATATATATGATGTGTGTATGGTTGTGTTTAGGCATGCTTGAGGAAGTTGGAGCACTTTTCGGGCAGGAAATGTTGTCCGCTGTGCAGGACGGAGCAGTACGAGACTCGAGCGATACATGACGGAGCGAGACTCTACAGAGAGAAGTGCGCTCTCAGGTGTGTTTTACCTGTGTGCGTACACGTGTGTTAGATTGGTGGTGACGTAACAATATGGTAGCGGAGAGCCCGGGTAAAGAGCGGGGATATTTTTATGTATTTATTCCTTCCTTTAGGATTCAGGCCTGGTGGCGAGGCTGCGTCGCACGACAGTGGTACAGAGACTTGAGGAAAGTCGTGCCGCCCGGTAACCCGGGATTACGACGCAGATTCTTCGAGGAGAAGGTAAACTGACTAGGAATAGTTCGTCCCTATAAAACAAATCAAATCAAATAACTATGAAATTGACAGTAAAAGGGTTTAATTGTTCATATGTAGAGTTCTATAAATTTAAATATTTATTTATTTTTAAATGTACATACATTACACAAACATAAAGCTAGGAAATGTTAATTATCTATTTAAAAATGTTTAAAAAATTGTGTGTGTGTGTGTGTGTGTGTGTGTGTGTGTGTGTGTGTGTGTCCAAGTCAAACACACCGGACATTCCTGGGATACACACAAAGCCGAGTGTGTGTTTACACGTCCACTCTAAAACATACTTTCTCTTCAGACAGTGCATCCCAGGACACACACATTGTGGCATGAGCTCTTATTTCTGCTGTGTTTTTTGCCTGATGCTCAGTAAAAGAAATTCCTTCATCTCAAAGTCTTTGTTTCATGCTTGTGTGTCTGTGTGTGTGTGTATTAATTACTGCTGGACTTTATCTCCTTCTTCGATCAATCAGTGATTGATTCACAAAAATAGATGAAAACCTATAATCTGGTCCTGAGTGTATTACAGTACACAGACACATTTTAAACACATGTTGCCACCGTAACATAGAAACTATACTTTACTCTGGCCTTTCCTATTGGAGCTTAAAAACAGCCGGCCACGCCCTCTCTCTTTTTTACTGCGTTTTTCTTTCTTCCTTCTCTTCCCTTCTAATTTTTTTGTCTGTTTTGTCTATCTGTCTGTCTATATATTTAGCTATCTATCTCTTACATTAATTCTTTCTCCTTTTGTTCATTTTTTAAATTCTTCTCTCTTTTTTTTCATTTCAATTTCACTTCCTCTCCTTTTTTCTCACTTTCATTTCTTTCTTTTCAATCGTTTTTCTTTCTTCCTTCCTTCCTTGCTTCAAGAATTCCTTTCTTTCTTTCTTTTATTCTATCTATCTTTTTCTTTCCTTCAACAATGCCTTCTCTTCTTTCTTTTCTTCCTTCATTCATAACTTTCTTTCCTTCTTTTCTTGCTTCCTTGAAGAATTTCTTTTTCTTTCTTTCCTTTTTCATAAATATCAGAAGGTTAATGAGTCTTTGTGATGTGTGTGCGTTGTTTAGGGATGTTTCAGTAGTGAAATCTGATTCAGTCGATCCTGAAAATCTCCACATGTAAGGTCAAAGGTTGAACAGGAGTGGGCGGAGTCTTGTGGCTGCACCCGCTTCTTATTTCCTGCTCGTGTGTTTATAATCTTGTATAAGAGTTATACCGAAGCGTGGCTCAGTTTCAGCAGCTGAACGCGAGCCTGGTGCAGTCATGCCGCAACGACGTCGACTCGTTCCTGCGTGAAATAGACCAGAGCGTCGCCCAGAGCCGAGACGTCTTCCACCTCTTCGACCGTCTACAGACCAGCACCAGAGAAATGGAGGAGGAGGAGTGGAGAAAGGCTCAGGAGAAGGTACGTCTCTCTCTATCGATCTATCTATCTACCCACTTATTTAAATCCTCATTTACAGAATCGAATCTTATTCCAGTAAAAGTATGTTATTGGAAAATAAGCAGCTTCGAGGTGGTGAGTAGCTCTGCTTTATCACACCACTGTGTTGTTGATTATTTTCCCAAAACAGCACGACACTGAGTGTTTTATTAGTTATATAATGGTTAATAAAAAGTGGTGGGGCGGGAGATCCGTGTTAAGACGATGTTCAGAAAGGAAATGAAATCTAATACACGTGTAATTGTTTGTAATGTCCTGATTGGTTCATCCAAAGTCTCACAAAACGGCCTCCGTGCATCTGTTTATCTAGCAACGTCGGAAATGTTCCATTCACCTTCACGTTAACATCGAAGCTAGCTTCCAACTCGCCTGAAGTTTATCCTTCACACATCCGAACATAAATTCACAACTCAAGCACGATCAAAAGCGCCGCTCCTCAATAGCCCTAATCCCTCTGGTCCCTCTCGGTCCACGGCGTGTCCTCACCTGTCTCCACGCTGCAGATGTCCCAGCGCAGCCTGAATGGAGCTCTGCTCGCTCATAAATCAGCTCGCATTGTACAGTGTTCACAACACAACACAGCACTAACCACACGCACACAATACACCCACAGGCCAGGAAATTAAACCAACAGTAGATTTGTCGCTGCCTTTGTCCTTTATTAGCCGCTGATTTCAAAGAAAATGAAAGCAGGAAGTTTATATTTTACCAAGAAAAAAAAACTAACCCTGCATTATTTGCTTACTGAAGTCAATCAAGATGTCATTAAACTTTCCATTAGTACAACTTCATTACTGTCAAACTTATCGCTGCAGTCGTACCATCACCTGGGAATGTGCGTACATTTAAGGTACATAATTAAACTGTAATTAGTCTTTAATTTGGGAAATGCACGTTTCTAGGTCGAAATGTAATGTGTATAAATTTCAGTAATAAATGTGGAGGTTTAAAGACAAAAAAATGGCATTAACGTTTTTGTCCTCAGGCGGTCCAGCGGGACACTTACGACTGTCCGATCTGTCTGACTCCTCTGAGAAGTGCGCACTCGTCCACTCCGGTCGTCCTGCTTTCCTGCTCCCATCTGTTCCATCAGTCCTGCCTGAGAGCGTCAGAGCACTTCTGCCAGGAGGGCGGCACCACCTGCCCACTCTGCCGTCGTCACTACGTCTCTGTGCCCGTTTACGACTTCGCCCGTTACCATACCATGTAAAGTATGGCGCTGAGCATTAGCTAGTTAGTATGCGGACATTCAAGAAAAAATAAACCCATCAACAAACTGATTCATTAGAACAATTCATCAGACTGGTATCCAATTCACCAGATCCGATCAAGTAATCGGTGTGAATTCTAATGAATCAAATAGAGCCAGACAAATGAATAATTTACTATTTGATTCAGTTTGGTAAATCAAATACCAGTCTGATTATTTATTCTAATGAATCAAATAGTGAAATCATCAAACTGGTATTTGATTCACCAGAACCACTCGGTTTGTTCTACTCTGATTATTTGTTCTAGTGAATCAAAACTTTACTGTTTGACTCATTAGAACATGTGATTGGTTCTAGTGAATCAAATACCAGTCTGATGGTTTGTTCTAATAAATCAAATGATTTTCTCATCACATTGGTATTTGACTCACTAGAACCAATCAGCACGTGTTCTAATGAGTCAAATAGTAAAGTGGTGATTAATTCAGGTTGGTAAACTGAATATTAATGTGTTGATTGGTTTTGGTGAAACAAATACCAGTCTGATTATTTGTTGCATTGAACAAAAATCATCACACTGGTAAAGTGTTGGTAAATTTAATAAGTCGGAGTACAAATATGTTAATTAGGTTCTGGTGAATCAAATAGTGAAATCATCACACTGGTATTTGTTTCACCAGAACCAATCAACATGTTAGAATTGAATCAACACATTGCCGTTTGATTCATTAGAACAAGTCATCACACTGCTAAAGAGAAAATCTGTATTATGGACAGACTTGTCTGTTAATTGAGGTAAAAAAAAAAAATCTCCACAAGGATTTGCATTGAGAAAGAACATTTTATTTCCAATGTTCTGAACTGAACGCGAGACGACAGACCAGAAAGAAAAAAAAAATTGGCTGCTTGTAATGGAATAAAAGAATGCGTTTTCACAGTATAATATACAAACCAGTGACAATTTTATGATCCATGCATTTCCGTTTATGGTCCAGAGGTTATTGGGGGGGGGGGAGCAAGAATATATATATATATGAGACATTTGATGATTTGCATATTATACAATGACTTTGTGCATACGCTTTACTACAAAAACAATCGTCCTTCAGACACGCATTACATTCAAGCGTAAAATGTGATGAGTCAGCTTATTTATTTATTCATATATAATAAATGACCTTTTCACAGGTTGTAAATTCAGTGTCCCTCATGTGAGATCTGTTTAAAAAGCCCGAATCTCATTTGAACAACGTTTAAAACACTCATGTTTCATGTCATCACTGGCATTGTAAACTGGTTGTTTCTTTGACGGTCACATGAGGGGTCACAGTGAATTTGTCTATAAAAAGGTGCTTGCAGACGCAGCCGTCTAACGTTAACGCTCACTAGGCATGTACCGACAATCAGATCCACACACTCAGAAATACACGCTGTACTAGCCGATTCATTAGCGCGAATCATCAGACTAGTATTTGATTCATCAGCACCAGTAAACTCACTGGTACCTCAGTGGATTTACCAAGCTGAATCAATCAGAACATCATGACACTGGTTTTTGATTCACTGCAACCAGTCGATACACTGGTACTCAATTTGCCAAATTGTTCTAATGAATCAAGTAGTAAACTATGACATGGGTATTTGCTTCACCAGAACCAATTAACACAATAGTCACAAAAATGAATAATTTACTGTAATGAATCGAATAGTAAAGAGATGATTAAGTTTGGTAAATCAAGCATCAATGTGTCACTTTGTTTCTGGTGAATCAGATGAATCAAATAGCCTTCATTGAGTTCAGTAACTCAAGTAGTGATGTGTTCATTTGTTTCTGTTGAACCACCAGAATCAATCAACACTTGTGACTCTTATGAGTCAAACAGTAAAAGTATTGATTCAGTTTGGTTTGTCATAAATACCAGTGTGTTGATTGGTTTTGGTGAATGATTTTTACTATTTGATTCACTAGAACAAATCACATGGTTCTGCATGGTGAATCAAATAAATAGGAAAATCGTGACACTATTTGATTCACCAGAACCAATCAACATTTGTTCTAATGAATAAAATAGTAAAACATTGATTCAATTTAGTAAATAGAGTACCAATATGTTAAATTTGGTTCTGGTGAATCAAATAGTAAAATTAGGAATCTGGTATTTGATTCACCGGAACCAAACACCACATCGGGACTTGATTGGTCAAACTGAATCAACGGCTTACTGTTCAGTTTTTCTTTTTAGTAAATGTTGTCACTTCTGGATAAACAGTTAGCATGATAGTGAGCTATTGTTTAGCAACTTGATTGACAACGCCAACGCCTTATTTCACGGCAGTTACACACACACACACACACGACTTCAGCCAAGAGCCCGATATCTATGACATGAGAGTCGACGGGATCAGCAGGGGCACCACGACCCACATCGGCACATGCCTAACACACACACTCGCCTCGTGTGACGACTTAACACGCCTGTAAAATCCTCCCCTGTTTCGTAAGGCATCAGAGGTGAATTTCTGGACATGAACCCAACAAACAAACAAAAAAAAAACACTATACAAAAGATTATACAATAGCCAAAAAAAAAAAAAAGAATATATACAGACATAAATACAACATTTACATGACTATGCGTTCACTTTTACCCAAGTCCGTTTATTCACAGCATGAGGGGAGGGGTTGTAGAATTTAAAGCTCCATCAGAACGCGCAAACTTCTAACAGTGTGTGTGAAAACGGAAACGACGAAAGGAAAAGTGAAGGTAGGACCTTAACTAAACGTCCTGCTGCAGGGGACACACCCGTCTGATTGAACAGTGTGTGAATAAGGCGTCTTAAAATCTCCAGCCATACCCTATATTACTGCGCATGTGTGTGTTTGAGGAGTTCAGAGTGTCTTCTGATGGCCGTTAGCTGCTAGTTTATTTGACTCAGGTTCTGTGGGACTGGTGGACAGATTCAGTTTATCCAGACCTGAAAACGGAGGTGAGAGTTCAGTTTAGGAGACACACACACACACACACACTGTACGTAACATTCTATATTGGTTTAAGTGTTTATAACTGGTGTAGGGGAGAGTGTGTGTTTTACCGAGTGCTTTGAGAAGCTCCTCTCGGACAGCGGAGGTGAACTTGGTGATTAAACACAGCGTGGTCACCACGGCGAACAGTAGGTTATACGACAACACGATGTAGAAATTCCCCAACCAATTAAAGCGTCCGAAATCCCCCAGCAAGTCGAACCTCGTTATTCCTGACACACACATGGAGGGAAGATGGACATCATCAGCAACACATTATTAAATATCTTTGAGACAGTAGTGATGGGTGTGTGTGTGTGTAAGCTGGGGGTCTGCAGTTTACCTTTCCCACATTTTAAACACACACACATCCCTATGCAGTCTTAGAGTGTGTGTGTAATGGAATTCTGATTCATGTAGTCACTCTGTTTCATCTATTCAATGCTGCAATTTTTTTTGCTGAGTCACACACACACACACACACACACACCTATTTGAACAGCTGTGGCGGTAGCTCAGCATATTGTTTATTGTTGCTATTGTCACACTTGCTAACTTGCCATTTCTACGCACACACACACACACCCCTCTTACCAAGAGTTCGGGACATGACGGGGAGCGCAGAGCTCAAGACCAGGATGGACACACAGCAACCGATGATCTGGAACGACGAGTTTAAAAAAAATAAATAAAATAAAAATCAGGCAGTTCATCAATTAATGGATAAATAAACTCATTATATCATTCTGCAGTTCTTCTATTTATTCATCCTTGACTCATAATCTGGATTTTAAATCTAACTCTTTACAGCTGCTCCACGGACCTTCCAGAACATGAAGCGCAACTATAAAAGGATAAAAAGAACGAGGTTCTATAATAAACTATAACCGGTGCAAAAACTGCCGTGGTTATAAGAGGAATAAAACACTGTTTGGACATGCGGTTATAGGAAAATAATCAAATTCAGTTTGGTAACAGTGTGTTTGCATCATTACACCACCCCATTGTTGAGCGTGTGTGTGTGTACACATACTGTGGTCATGGTGGTGTCGTCCTTCCTGGGTGTGAGTCCCTGAAAGATGCGAAGGCTGTAGAATCCCACAACAGAGGAGACCATCAGGTAACTGCAGCACAGTTAAGGTCAAACTCATACACACGCGCGCGCGCACACACACACACACACACACACACACACACACACACACTTTCATCAGTAACAGTGTTGGATACATCATGAGGACGATTTCAACCACAGCCTGCACGACACCAAACGTCGAGAGAGACGCATTCCCAATCCCAGGGTCCTGCAGAGAGAGAGAGACAAAGTGAAGTGAGACAAAGCTCTGAACGGAAAGATGATCACTCTAATCCACTGTACTCTCGCTCTTATTATCCTCCATTACAGCAGAGGAACATCATAGCGCACAGTCTGTCTCCCCTGAAGGAATGTGCAACACACACACACACAGGTGCTTTTCAGTGCACAGTGTGATGATATCTAAGGACCTCATCACTGTGTATCGTCATGGCAACACATCACCACACACATAATGACCTCAATAGTTTCGTCACCTTCGTGGGAGCCAGGTGATAATCCTGTCTGCTCTGTTCATCCATCCATTTATCAATCCTGCCATCTATCCATCCATCCATTCATCAATCCGTTTGTCAAGCCATCCATTAAATCATACATCCATGAAACTATCTGTCCATCAATCCAACATCACAACGTCACTCCCGAATTAAAGACACAAACGTCATGACAGGACAAGGTTTGTGCGGAAAGTGTGCACACTTCATTTGTTCTGAAAATAGCACTCCAACATCTGTACGTATCTCGGCTCCCACTGCAGCTGGAACAGTACACAAGTGTGCGATTTAAAAAACACGGCTACAGGGATTATGGCTTGCTATTTCAAGGCTTCCTGGTTGGAGCTGTATTGGTACGAGTTTATTCAGCACATTCTGCCGAGTACGTTACAGCTTATTCATCTTCCCTCTTTTTTATTTTTATTTTATACCCCCTCCTCCATCTTGTTTGAACACCTGTTTACACACCGAGTACGATATGTGATTTGGAAAAAGCTCGTTTCTGTTCTCTGTTCTTGTGTTGCTAATCTGTTTGATTTGTTCATAAAGCCGCTCAAACAGAACATCCTTCAACACCCCCCCCCGATAACGTGAAGCTAAACGTGTCCGTACTCTTCTCTCAGGTCGCCTCGGGACTTGCAGAATCACCGTTAGCTCGCTTTCTCGGTTGCCAAGTATATTCGGTCAAACTTTTTATTTTTATTGTTCAACCGCTCATTGTACAGTAACCGTATTAAAGTTACCCTACTATCACTAATGACGTACTTAAGTAGCGAAACTACAATAGCTAGCTAGATAATATTGCCATATAATAGCTTATTAAACATAGCTAGCAGTCAGCGACGTAGCTAAGGAAAACGATCAACGGTTACAAATTTTCAAAAAATGTATTCCTTTTACACAACAGCTACAATTTGTTATTTACACGTCGAAGCGTCATACGTTTATAGTTACGTTTACTGTCGTGGAACGTTCATAAAACAAGTTAATTCCGCTTTATCGCTTACGTTGAAGTGGCTATAACTATATATAGCTATAAATAAAAAAATGTAAAAAAAAATCATGCAGCTTGTCCATGCTACCAAGAAACCGCAAAAAAAAAGTGTAAACGCCCCAGTTCTGAAGATATCAGAACATTGTTGTGTAAGTGCGTTGTGTAGGTCTGTACGTTGTGTGTGTAAAGCTACAGCTTTACCTATCTGCAAATCAACGATTCCCCCCCCCACGTATAGCATATCTGCCATACGTAATTTGTTACTATAGAAACGATAACGTATTAGAACACACGTGTGATTTTTCAGCTGCACCACCGACACCTTCTGACGAATCAGCATCCAGAATTCAACAGGTACGAATCAAGAATACGGCGTAACACGCCACCACGGTAGCTAAGCAGAAACTAGCTAGCCCAACGCTCTACACTGCGTGTTGTTATAAAATGACAGACACCTGTTTCTGCCAATCAGAAAACGCGAATTCTACGTTAAGTGACCAGTTTAGCGGCGTAACGATAAAGTCTTTTTGAGCCGACGAAGCCGAAGCGCAGCGCGTGTGTGTGTGAGATGTGAAGCGAAGCGTGGCAGGGATCCAGCTCGTCAAACACACAAAGCCGTTTCCAATTTCAACACGGCGTGGCTCGTCGTGCCAGGACAGAGATCTCGGCGCTAATCAAACCGTTAAAACTGTGCAGCGCAAACACGCAGAGAGCGAAACACAATCCGTACCGTTGCCTCTGCAGGGCGGGGAAAGCACACACACACACATCAGTGAGAAGGACTGGATAGCTTGACATCATCAGATTTAGGTATCTACCTGTAAAAACATGTCTAAAATACAACTCAGAGGTTCTCCTGAGCCTCAGTAAGGTAAAGCTTGATTCTGATTGGCAGCCACGCTGCGTCTAAGAGCCAATCAGTGTACTTTAGTAGATATTTCAATGACAGGGAGACGGTGGCCATTACAGCAGACTCACTGTGTGAGCTCATACACACAGCAGGTGAGGGGTGTGTGTGTGTGTCGCCTCATCACGTCCGAGCGACTCTGAATGCTGTACAATATCAAACACTCGAGCCGCCAGATACCCATCTGATTCACCCTCGACTCGCCATCACACCTGAGCATATCTGGAATTCTATTCACACTACCGTCCGCGCGCGTGTGCGTGTGTAAGTTCTTACCGCTGATCCCTTTGGTAGCGCAGTTTCATCCAGCAGCAAGTACAAAATGTTCAGAGCCACGAAACACACAGAGAGCGCCTACAAATAATCATATTATATTATATTATATTAAATAAATAAATAAATAAATAAATAAAGAATAGATAGCATACAATAATAAATAAAATAATTAGGATTGTGTAAGTGTGTGTGTGTGTGTGTGTGTGTGTGTATATTGTGTGTTACCGTGCCAGCGAGCAGTATTAACATGACGATGGGGTACAGAAGGTTCTTCTCCCAAACTGATGCTTTCTTCCTCCTCTCTGACACACACACATACAAACACACACACACACACATTCACACACACATATATACACAAACACATACACACACACGAAACTGAAAGTTAAATTCGATTCCAGAACTTTACACACTTTCCATGCTGATGTTTTCTAATCAGACTGTGTGTGTGTTAGACCCTGAGGTACAACATAAGGCCATGGTGATGTAAAAGTATTGGCACCCTGGGCACCTGATCACCCCAGCGCACTGAACTGTAGCTGTACATCAGTCTCTTACCCAGCTTGTGTCTCTGTGAGCGTACACTCTCCAGTTCTTTGTGGAGATTCTGGGAGATGGCGAGTAAAAGGGACACGGAACCTGATAGGAAGAAAAGAATGAGAATGAGCACACTAAAATGAGATGGAGAAGGATTAACAGTGTGACTGTAGCAGGAAGTGAGCAGTGGTGATGCACTGCACGTGTACATTCATCCATCTGTCTGTCTCTAACTCCCTGTCTCTCTCTCCTTGTCTGTCTGTCTCCCTCTCTCCCTGTCCGTCTGTAATTCCCTGTCTCTCTCTCTCCCTATATCTGTCTGTCTCTCTGTCTCAGAGAGAGAGAGAGAGAGAGAGAGAGAGAGAGAGTGTGTGAGGAAGCGAGACAGGGCGTGTTGCTCTAATTATCTTAATAATCGCATTTTGATCAAAGCGATTGGGGACGGATGACAGATCGACGTTTTATTGCGCACCAGTAACGCTGTAACACAAACTAATTGCTGTTTCTGAGTGAGTGTGTGTGTGTGTGTCTCAGAGTGTGTGTGTCCTGAGGCGATCCTTGGCTTTTGAGGAGTGACAGAAATGAGGTAGGATTTTAAAAATAATAATAGCAGCTAAATAAGACTGCGGTTTTCCTGGGGAACCCCTCACACACTCACATCAACTTCCCCTCAGGCACATATTCACTCACACACAGGATTTAATCTTGTTCTCCTTTACACTTCTCAGTATTATTGATAGCCAGTCTGAGCAAATTTAAATCGTTAACAGCAAATGGTTCCTAACGACATCATAACAACAACAACATTAGCTAGCTGGCTAACTAACCGCTAATAAGCTAGCTCGGGTTTGGTCACGTATCTTACTCTCAGTGTAAACAGGCGTTTTCTCAGTAATTTATTTAACCCTACTGCATTAAAAATTGCAAAAGGCACTGTTACCGTAGCGACCATGACGTAATACATTACCACGATTAGCTAGCAAGCTAGGTGTAATACTTTGCACGCTGTAATAATTTGCATATCTGACACGACTGGTCTTAAATCCAATGTTAGTGACATCACAAACTCAGCTCATACTTAGCCCCGCCCCCAAATCAGTTTGAATACAAAAAATAATGGAACTTTTGCATTTAATCTTTTAAATGTGATCAGAAGCAGTCGTTCGAGTGTGCCCTTCATGTAAATCGTTATGTGCGTGTGTGTGTTGCACAAAAGATGACATCGGCGCTCGGTGAAGCTGTTCCTGCATTACATCAGCTTGGATTATGCAAAGCAGGGAGACGATGCAAGGTCACTGCGCATCTGGACAACAAGGAAATGCAGGAAATGAGCCAAGAGCCAGGACACACACACACACACACACACACACACACACAAGGACCTTTCGAACACGACTGCATAGAGAAAGTTTTATGATGATTAGCTTTTGTACGGAGGCGGTCGGAATTTTAGTGCTTTGTGAAAAGTCTCCATATTTTGCGACCTTCCTTCAAAGGCAGCTTCACGGGCTCATGACACCGACACCAAATTCTGACCCCACCATCTGCGGCCTGGTCGGATCTGACGAGTCTCGATTTTCCTGCCCCGTGTCAAAGGATCAGGCTGGTGGGGGTGGCGTGTCGGTGTGGGGAATCTTTTCTAGTCACAATCTGGCACCTTATCGACCGATCTGACGCCATTTGAACACCACAACCTGTCTGAGTATCGCTGTATAGAACATCTCTTATTATATCATCTTCCTCGGGTAAGGATAAAGCAACAACAAACAGAACTCAACGCCGACAGTGTCAATGGGGACGTCGCCGCCGACAAGTCCAGTCAAGTTGTTTTTTTTAAGAAAACCTAATCCCAACATTTGACCTTTCCTGTGACCTTGACCCCCTTTTCAATCAATTCCTAAATCTAATCAGTTCATTTGTTGCGTACGATGATCAGTCCACAGAAATCCTACAAAACCTTCAACCGTACGTTCTTGAGTTGTTGTGCTTCCGGGAACGTTCTCACCTGCTGTTTTATTTACACACAGAACAACAACGTTCGAGGTTTTTTTGGGGGGCGGGGATTGTTGCCGCCAAAAACGCTCGATTTTGCAGGGTTTTTTTTCCCCCAAATTCAAATTTTTGTGCTGAAAACTACTTGAAGTGGGGAAATCGGAACTGTACTAAATTGTCTTTCGCAGTGATGTTTGTTGCTAAACGAGACCTTTCAGCTGTACTCGTGTTCGACACACGTGAATCAAAGAGGGATGTTGGCTGAATGCGCATCGTGATGACATCACATGACGCATTTCAACCCGAACTCGCGTAAAAAAATTTTTTTGAAAAACGCTGGTAAATTTTGAAAAATAGCAAGATTCTCCAAATATTCCTGCGGAATTTCCTTGATAAACCATAAACTCTTCCACAAGTTTGTTTCAGAAGCTGTTCTGAAAAAATAGAAACCAGGCAGAAAGAAGAGTCGCCATGTTTTTAAAACCGCTCACAAAACATGAAAGGACGCACGATAAATGTAAACATAAACACACCTTGCTGTTTCTTTCTACCTACAGCACCTGCCCTGCAGGAAAAAAAAAAAAACCCTTCCTGATAAGCTTCATTCTCCCTCCAAGCCTGAATGCTATTTTTCCCAGAATGCTGTGCGCTCAGGCATTCCTCATCATCACGGAGCTTTTGTGGTGCTGCACATCAAACGCGAGATTGGAATAAAATAGAAATTTTTATCGGGCTTTCAAAGCAGCCGGTTAGATGCGTGTGCATTGAGGAGCAGCAGCGAGGATTAATCAGCTGCGATCTCTACAGTGTGCTAACTCGCGTGCTTCACTGGACGCTAAAAACCTGAAGAGAACAACTTTATCTACAAGCAAAATAATTGTGTGTGTGTGTGTGTGTGTGTTTGAGAGAGAGAGAGAGAGAGAAAGAGAGAGAGAGAACGTGTCAGGGTTCAAAAACACTCCCACACGTAACACACTGAAACACTCCAAAATGTCAAAATATGTTGTTAAGTTTTGTATTCTCAACCTGGGAAAAACTGGAAATGATTCACTTTCCTCCAATCAAACGCTCTCTAGAATGCATTTGTCCCACCTCCGTAAACGAGCTACAGGTATCGCTTGAACATGGGTCGTTCATATAGTCCAAAGATGTTAACCCTTGTGGTGTTGAAAAGATAGGGTGTGTGTGTGTGTGTTCATTCTGGCTCCAAAATCTGTTTGATCTCCGCTCAAGCATGCGTCCTTACCCCAAAAACATAAATGGCTGTGATGGTCTATGCGCTGTGGCAAACACAGTGTGTGTGTGTGTGTGTGTGTGTGTGTGTGTGTGTGTGAGAGAGAGAGATGTGGCAAGCAAGCGAGGGGGAGGAAAAAAACAAAAACAAACCTGCCTCCCCTTCAACAGGCTCCTTCCTTGACTTCCTGTTTCGAAAGGAAGCACGTCAACGCTGTCAATCAAATCATGACCGTCAAGCCGTTTCATTGGGGCTTTAAAATAACCTACAATGTGCTGAGTGAGATGTGGGCGTGGCCGGGAGAGGGAGAAGTCACGTGACGATATTGTTATAGCAAGAATCTCACAAACGACCTTGTCGTCATATCGAGTCATGTCGAGTAATTACAAGTTGCGACTTTGAGTCGAACGCAGCGTTATCATCGGTATATTACGGATTAAGATAAGATGTAAACATCGTGCTAAGATTTTACACTTGGCGATACGAGGAGTCCGCGTACGGCGATACGACATCGCAAGCGACATGGCGGACGTGTGGCTGTAAAGGTGAAGGTGAAAGGACTCACCATTGAGTTTGTGCTGTAAAGCTTCCTCCTGTAGATGAATGCAGTACAACTGCTCGTCTAAATCCTCCAAAATCTGATAGAGAGAGAAACATTTCCATATCAGTTGGTAATCTTACTCTTATATACCAGAAGTGCAGCATTATTTTGTACACTAACCACCGCTAGTCATTTACAGAGTAGCTAGCTAGCTATTACCCACGTACCGTGGGTTTGACTAGCAACTGGCCCATGACGGTGAACATTCGGGACAAACCCACTGGAGTACACACTGCAAGAGAGAGAGAGAGAGAGAGAGAGAGAGAGAGAGAGAGAGAGAGAGAGATGGAGATGGAGATGGAGATGGAGAGAGAGAGAGGGAGAGAGAGAGAGAGAGAGAGAGAGAGAGAGAGAGAGAGACTCATGGGTCATGATGTTCATCTTATCTGTAACATCACATTTTCACTCAGGAACACATTTTGTTTGGCTCACACAGAAACGGTTAGCGGTGGACGCTAAGTGGCATTTTTATTCATACAGAATCTTAAATATATATATATATATATATATATATATTTACCAGCACATCTGATATAAATGTCGACATTAACTGTCATTCGGTCTCGTTCGCACCGACGCAGCACCTATAGCAGCCACGTTCTGGCCAATCGACATGCTTCATTAACTAACTTAATGCGTCCGTATTTCACAGTTGCCTAGCAACAGCGCTCCTGACAGGCGAGTGGATTGTGTATGGACTGGCTGTCCGTCTCGACTTGAACACTTCCTTGACCTTTTGCGAGAAGCCGTTTCCATGGATACATATAGCTGAGCAAATGAGCTAGCTAGCGAATGTTTGTGTGCGCGTGTGTGTGAGAGATACTCACTCAGAAGCAGCAAGCCGCCCATCAAAGAGATACATGAGTACAAGTAGGGCAGGTAGAACTCCCACAGGTCTGCAAACACACACACACACACACACTCAACAAAAGCTAGCAAAGGTATGATATATTTTTGGCCTCTTTCATGTTTTAAAACTATATGGAAAAACTTCTATTCCCACACAGTTAGGAAAACATCACACACACACACACACACACACACACACACACACTGAAGTGTACCGTAGAGTGACTCCATGCTGGCAGCGTCGTTGTCGAAGAGCGCGGACGCGACCCACATGATGCCCAGGATGAGTAGAGCGAGCAGAAACAGCATCACAAATGTCTCCAGGATACGAGCTTTCAGGCCCTGACACACACACACACACACACACACACACACACACACACCATTATTAACTGTATCTAAAAGCTCACCTGAATACACTATTAGTATTAGACATCATGCACACACACACAGACACAGACACAGACACACACACAGACACACACACAGACACACACACAGACACACACACAGACACACACACAGACACACACACAGACACACACAGACACACACAGACACACACAGACACACACAGACACACACAGACACACACAGACACACACACACGAGGCATATGCAGCAGGTGTAAATGAGGTTCTAATTGATGTGTTCGCTCTAAAAACTGCAGGAGCTACCTCCATAACACACACACACACACACACACACACAGTGTATGAGCGCAGACGCCCAGCTGCAGTCTATTAGCAGCTTCATTTCAACTTTTCCGGGTCACTAAGCACTAAGTGTATCATAAAACGGTGTGTGTGTGTGTGTGTGTGTGTGTGTGTGTGTGTGTGTGTGTGTGTGAGGGAAGGTGTTATGGGGGAAGTTCTGCAGCCAGGCAGGCTGAGAGAGAGAGAGAGAGAGAGAGAGCAAAAGACAGACAGATTGACACAGAGAGCGAGAGAGAGACAGACAGGCTGACCCAGAGAGCGAGAGAGAGACAGACAGGCTGACCCAGAGAGCGAGAGCGAGACAGACAGGTTGACACAGCGAGCAAGAGCGAGACAGACAGGTTGACACAGCGAGCAAGAGCGAGACAGACAGGTTGACACAGCGAGCGAGACAGACAGGTTGACACAGCGAGCGAGAGCGAGACAGACAGGTTGACACAGCGAGCGAGACAGAGACAGACAGGTTGACACAGCGAGCGAGACAGACAGGTTGACACAGCGAGCAAGACAGACAGGTTGACACAGAGACAGAATAACGGAGTTGTGTTTTAAGGTTATGAAAGGTTAAAATGAACACTCTCTCTCTGTGCATGATGCAGTAAGGTGAAAGTATTTACACCCCAGTCTCACTGCTCAACCCGCGCGCACACACACACACACACACCCCAGTGGACAAGTACTTTTGGTACCATGATGAGAAGAGGAACTGAACAGGTACTGAACTGACCAAGAGAAATGCATAAATTTCCAGACTTTCAGATCATCACTGCAGCCACAGCGCCTCCATGTGACCATCCACTGTCTCACTCTCACTGTCTCTCTCTCTCTCTCTCTCTCTCTCACTGTCTCACTTTTACTGTCTCTCTCTCTCACTGTCTCACTCTCACTGTCTCTCTCTCTCTCACACTGTCTCACTTTTACTGTCTCTCTCTCTCTCACTGTCTCTCTCTCACTGTCTCTGTATCTCACTGTCTCACTCTCTCACTGTCTCTGTATATCACTCTTACTGTCTCTGTATCTCACTCTCACTGTCTCACTATTACTGTCTCTCGCTCTCACTGTCTCTCTCTCTCTTACTGTCTCTGTATCTCACGGTCTCTCTCTCTCACTGTCTCTCTCTCTCTGTCTCTCTCTCTCTCTCTCACTGTCTCTCTCTCTCACTGTCTCACTATTACTGTCTCTCGCTCTCTCACTGTCTCTCTCTCTCTCTTACTGTCTCTGTATCTCACTGTCTCACCATTACTCTCTCTCTCTCTCTTTCTCACTGTCTTGCTCTCTCTCACACACTGTCTCACTTTTACTCTCTCTCTCTCTCTCTCTCTCTCTTACTGTCTCTGTATCTCACTGTCTCACTCTTACTGTCTCTCTCTCTCTCTCACTGTCTCTGTATCTCACTCTTACTGTCTCTCACTGTCTCTGTATCTCACTGTCTCACTCTTACTGTCTCTGTATCTCACTGTCTCGCTCTCTCTCTCTCTCTCTCACTGTCTCTGTATCTCACTCTCACTGTCTGTCTCTCTCACTCATTGTCTGTCTCTCTCACTCATTGTCTGTCTCGCTCTCTCTGTATGTCAGATTTTGAGATGGAGTGGATGAAAAACAAGTGGAGAGAGATGAGGAATTACTGTTCTGTGAAAACTCAGAAATGTTCAGCATCCCTCCCACACACACACACACACACACACACACACACACATCATTACATCAGTAAATCAGTAAGGATTGAACTTGCAGTCCTCCTACTAAGCCTGTAACACTACAGGCAGTGTGACGGACAAAACACAGAACACACACACACACCATGAATCACTACACAGCACCCATACACACAGGATATATGAGTTTAGGAAGACGTTTGAAGTCGTGTTAACACACTACGGATTAACATGTGTCTTCAGCTCCACTTCTCTCTCTCACACACACACGTTTAAATTCAGAGAAATTCACATTTCTGATTTTGAAGTTAATTCTGTATAAAGAAAGTTGTGACTTCACATAAAAACGAAAGCTATAAAGTCTTCAGAAATAAATGAGACACAGAAGTGTTCATGTTTGAAGATAAACGTCGCGATTACTACGTTAAATGAAGTCTGCTAATCAATTCGTCTTTGCGAATCAAACACTTAATACATGTATTCGGTCTTAATAAAAGTGTGTGTTGCGTGGTGCGGTGCTGCGCTGAAATCAAATCAAAATCAACACCAGAGAATCAAATAATTCAACTGAAACATATTCCACGACCTGGTGTTGCCATGACGACGAGCAAACACGACCTGCGGCGGCCGAACCCTGGGAACAAGACGTGCAGCTCTCGCGCGCACGCACACACACACTATTATCCTATAATTCGCTCTTCTAACTTTTTCATATCACTCTCTTTTCTTAATTTATCTTGATTTCTTTCTATTTCTTTCTTTCTGTTTATTTATTCCTCTCTCTCTCTCATTCCATACTTCTCTTTCAATATTTTCTTTATTTTATTTTTTCCCAGTCTTTGTTTTTTCTTTCTCATATTCCATCACTCCTCTTGCTTTCTTCCTCCATTTGTTTATTTCCTTCTTTCTCTTATTCTATACTCGCCTCTTTCTATTTGTTCTTTTTCTTTCCTATTCTATACTTCCCTCTCCCCCCCCACCCCTCTTATTCTTTCATTCTGTTTTTTTTTTTTTTTTATCTCGCATTTTTCTTTCTTTCAACCTCTACTTATTTCGGTCTCACGCTTTTTTTTTCTTTCCATCTTCATCCTTTCCTTTTGTTCCATTCTTCCAAGTTTATCTCTAAACTGTCATAAATGTGTGCACGGTTTGTTTTTGTTTTAACTTAGGGTTAGATTTTTTTTTGTTTTTTTTTTTTAAACTCTCCACTGACCTCAGAACCGTCCTAATGGGTGTGGCCTAATATTCTAATGAGCACGCTCAATTGACAGCCCTCAACAACAGTAAAAAGTAGGACGAATCCGATACAAAGCAATATTTTGAGATTTAGTTGGCGGCAAAAAAAATTAAAAATAAATTTTAAAAATTCACGCAGTACGACTCTGCAGACAAAAAAAATCGTATGTAAAAAGAATTCTTTGGTCGCGAGTTGAGATCGGACTTAGGACACAAATATGGTGGTCATCCACCGATAGGACATCAGACTCACGGGGCAGCTACAGATACAATGGAAATGGACACAAAAAAATTCTCATTTTGAAACTTGTGATAAATAGAACGTTTATGGCTCTAATCAATAATGTAAGCAGTACCGATGTAGTAACGTTCGTAGGTCTATCACCAGCGGATCGTTCTTACAGTGACGTCCCATTTTATTCAGCTCAACAACTTTTTGCCACACATCACAGTTACATTCCTTGGTCTTACCCATTGTTATGTACAACTAAGGGAATTTGGCCTGTGCGTTACCTCATATTTATACCCCAGTGAAACAGGAAGTCATGGTTGAACAATTTCCTGTTCCTAGTCACCCAGGTGTATATTTTTCTCACATGAATTCATAGGGGTGCCAATAATTGTTGCACACTTGTATTTAACAACGATTTTTTTTTTTTGGATAAACCTGTTTTGTTTGCAATTATTTGATATAAATATATATAAACCTGACATGTTAGTTAAGAACAATAATAATAACAATAATAATAATAATCAGGTCTGCGATACGAGGCATGACCCCGACAGCGAGTCTGTGTGCTTCCCACGGAAGGGCGTAACGGCCGATATTAAAACCTCGCGGTGACACGGAACCAAGTGGGCCATAAAACGCAGAGCCGGGCGTACGTATAAAAAACCGCCGCAGCTTTTAACGAACTCCCTTGTTTCATTTCCGCTCGTTAGGGAATGTAACGCGCGAGATTAAACGCAGCCATTACGGCGAGGCGCGCGTCAGACTCCGAGGGTCCGCCATGAAACCTCCAGTCTGAGCTTTACGAGGCTGCGTAGCTCGAGACTTGACCTTCCCGTCCGTCTGCAGGGGGCTTTCATACGAGATCGTTTCCTTTCCTCTCTTCTCACACACACACACACCCGTGCAGAGTGGACGTGTAGGGCGAAATAAAGCAGTGCCTCTGCGTTTATGGATGATCAGTAGCCAGAAACAGGACAAATTACCTCTCGGCCTCGTAAACTACAGTAGCAGCTGATCTTTAATCTTTTAATCTTTATGTAAGTTTGACGAACGCGACAAAAACCAGGAGCCACTTCAAACCGCGCGCCGGGAGGAACCAAACACACACTTCTTTTTTTTTTTCTTTTTCTTTCCCAGATTTTGTCCAGGTCCGTTCACCGCCGTGGCTGTAATTTACGATATGAGGGAAGTGTGCTTTTGAAGTTTTTTTTTTGTTTTATTTTTCAGGGTTTGTGCCCTTAATGACAATAAAATGCATAAACGTGTGTGTGTGTGTGTGTGTGTGTGTGTGTGTGTGTGTGTGTGTGTGTGAGAGAGAGAGCAAGCGAGAGCGAGAGAGAGAGAGAGAGAGAGAGAGAGAGAGAGAGACACTGGTATATGGGGTTAAACCTCCACAATTTATAAACAACATTTAAATCATTTTAACCCGGTTTATCCTAAGAAATCAACTTCATTTAAAACGTTTAACACATCAGCATTATGAAACTGTTACACTATTACTTTAAACACACTGTTGGAGGCAGGAAAAAAAACAATGTGTTATTCGAAGTGTTTTTTTTTTTTTCGCTTCGATTTTTATTTGTTATTTGGAGCGTTGCTTTTTGGTTCAATTTGGATATATATCTTTTATTTACTTTTATATTTATTAAGAGTTAATAAGTATTAATATTTATATATTTTTCCTCATTAAAAAAAAAAAAAAAAAAAAAAAAAAAAAAAAAAAAAAGTACAGAACATTTCCGTGGTATAGTCGGTTCTGTTTATTTTTGTAATAAAGTGCAGCAATATTTTACTTTGAGTGTGTTCATTCAGTATCAATCTTTAAAAATATCAGTATTGGTAAATTCCACTATCGGTCGAACCCTGTTCGTTATTTTCCTGAACTCTTATCTTCCACGTTAAAGCTGCAATCCATAGGTTTATTCATAACTTGCTGTCGCTTTAAACAGGTTTGCAAACACTAGCGCGGGATCATCAAGTACCTTTTTAGAGCCGGCGAATCCCTCGGACTCCAGGAAGAAATAGGCAAAAGGCATGAGGACGAAGAGGCACAGGTTGGAGAACAGCGAGACGAGGTTCCACAGACCTGCAGAGAAACAAACGCAGCGAGTGTTAAAAGCGTTCAACTGGATATCAGATTCACGCCACCGATAGGAAACGCACCAGAGCGACACTTGGCTGATGTACTGACGTTAACGCCCGAGGTTCTGTGGACGATCGGCGCTCGGGTCAACCCGGAGATTAAATCTCCGCCTGATATTCTTCCACAAAAGAAACCTCATTAATGAGATCTAATATAATAACACGCACGAGTGTTCAACTTTTTCAACTATATCCGTACTACTATACATGCTCAACCATTCTTATAAACGTTATTCCATCTTTAAACAACGTTTTCGCCATCTCATTCCCTGACAGTTTATTTATTTAGGCACGAGTAAGGTGGAACCAATCTAGAAGTAAAGCTCAAACCCGAAATAAAACACAAATGAAGCTCAGAGATTTCAGTGAAAATGACTTTAAACAAACAAACAAACAAATTAATTAATTAATATTGACGCCAGATCATGGAGGGAAAAATGTGATACTCTGGTGCCCTCTGGTGGACGGAAACAAAACTTTTTTTAAAATATATATTTTTTTAATCCACATTGATGGATACATGTAAACATGTGAAACGCTCTCCCCAGCGGATAAATTCGAAAACTATTTAGAAAGAAAAACACTGCAGTGTTGTTAGTCAGGTGATGCAGTCCCGTGACCCGTTCGACTAAGAACAAGCAAGATGGTGGATGACATCGCCGCATCGATTCAAAGAGACGGAAAGTACACAAACGTCCGACGCAGGCCAAAGCATCTTACGTTTTTTTTTATGGGTTTTGTTTTTTCTCCCAGACGGGCAATTTTTGGAACACGTTTGAAGGCATTCTTGAAACGAAAAACACGTCAAAGTCTTAACTAGGAAATCCATGACAGCGTTAGAATCTTATCACTAGTGGAGGATCGAGGAGAAGCTGGATGTCAGATGTGTTTAGTATGAAGTGTGGAAGAAATACAGCAGGTAAGAACACGTTGCTGTTGATGCTGACCGTGGATGAGCGAGCCATTGAGCCACTGGATGTAGTAGTTCTTGGGGAATGACAGAAGGATCTCGTTACTGATTATAGAGAATGGGAGGAGGAGGACGGCACCGCCGGATATGGCCAGGGTGAACGTACACAGGTACATCCTGAAAAAAAGATATTTTAGAGAGAGAGAGAGAGAGAGAGAGAAGCAGAATTAGGTCATAACCTAATAATAAAATATAATATAAATTTAAAACGAGGTGAACTGTGAAGAACCCACGATATTCTGTTAACGACTGCATCTTCATCTTCATGGTCATCTGTCAGAATAAGAAAAGGGAAAAAAAACCCACACTGAAGTATTACAAGTATTATTATTATTATTATTATTGAGATGCACCGATACTAAATTTCTCAGGCGATACCGATAACTCACAGTGATATCGGCCAATACCAATAGTTCTGCCTTTTATGCCTTCTTTGAAATTAATAATTATTAATGCAAAGAAAAACTTTATTCTCTCCATTTCAACAAGTTGTTTGACAGTAACTGGTCTCAAACAGAAAACACATTACTCTAATGAACATTAACACATGAACTCAATTCTGAAGATTAAAGTAAGATTTCTTAACTTATTGAATGTTATTAATTCATATTAACATTGACTGAATTGTAAAAAAAAACCTCCTCCTGTTAGTCTCACACTCACTCACCACAAACACAGGCATTTCTACTTCATCACTGACATCAAACTGCTAATATATAATATCAACTTTTTCATATACTAACATTAACTGGATATGAAATATACTACTCTACAAATATATTTTTCTGTGCAATATATAGCTTTTTTGTCACTTATTTTCATTTAAATCTTTCAACGGTGTACTGGCCCTTTAATTCAGCGCGAGTAGCGCGGGGAAAAAATTAGACTCGATGCAGAAAATCCCACTTCACTGCTGCTCACTTCCGGTGTAAAATATTAGCGGTGCAGAGATTACAGAGATTACAAACTGCAGTTTTGTCGTCATTCCACACAAGAGACATCATCTTTACACACAGCACAAACGATGTTTTCCCGCCCTCTTTTGATTGACAGGATATAATCGGCCCTGATCATTGGATGTTTTTAAACTATTGGCCGATAGCGGGAAAAATAGCCTTTATCGACCGATACGGATTATCGGCCGATACATCGGTGCATCTCTAATTATTATTATTATTATTATTATTATTATTATTATTATTATTATTGCACTCGACTGACAGCGGGGCAAAGTTTCATGTTTCAATGTTTAATCGATCAATAAATCAATAAATGTGCTTACCACTCTTCCTCTTGTAGCGCGTTATGATGCAGTAGGACACGATGTACAGCACAGCAAACAACAGGAAGCAGATCTGTACAGAGAGAGAAAAAGAGAGAGAGAAGATTAGCGAGAAGACTGAAAGGAAGGAAGTTTGAAGGATCCGACAGAGGACTGAAAGCAAGCCAGGAAGGAGTTCGGGAACGAAACCGGGAAGGGAGTACGGAAGCTCGGAGTCGGAGGAGGAGGCTTGGAAATCAATCTGGGAGGCGATTCAGAAGGAATTTTGGATGGAGGTTCTGAGGAAAATATGAACCTCCATCCGTCCGTCTGTCCTTCTGCTAATCTAACCTTCCATCTTGGTGTCTGTCCATCGGTCCCTCTGTTCGGTAGCCTATTCCTCTATTTTCCTGTTTGTCCATCTATTAACCTCTCCTTCCATCCATCCATCCACCTGTCAGTCAAACCTGTCTATTCTTCCACTGTCTATCTGGTACCTGTCCATCCACCTACAGTAGTGTCTATTTACCTGCCTGTCTGGCTCTTCACCTGTCTGTCTGCCTCTCCTCTTCGCCTGTCTGCCTCTCCACTCCGCCTGTCTGTCTGCCTCTCCACCTGTCCGTCCGCCTGCCTCTCCTCTCCACCTGTCTGTCCGTCTGCCTCTCCACCTGTCCGTCCGCCTGCCTCTCCACCTGTCTGTCCGCCTGCCTCTCCTCTCCACCTGTCTGTCCGTCTGCCTCTCCACCTGTCTGTCCGTCTGCCTCTCCACCTGTCTGTCCGCCTGCCTCTCCTCCTGTCCGTCTGCCTCTCCTCCTGTCCATCCGTCTGCCTCTCCTCCTGTCCATCCGTCTGCCTCTCCACCTGTCCGTCCGTCTGCCTCTCCTCTCCACCTGTCTGTCTGTCTGCCTCTCCTCTCCACCTGTCCATCTGCCTCTCCACCTGTCCGTCCGCCTGCCTCTCCACCTGTCCATCTGCCTCTCCACCTGTCCGTCCGCCTGCCTCTCCTCTCCACCTGTCTGTCCACCTGCCTCTCCTCTCCATCTGTCTGTCCACCTGCCTCTCCTCTCCACCTGTCCGTCCGTCTGCCTCTCCTCCTGTCCATCCGTCTGCCTCTCCTCCTGTCCATCCGTCTGCCTCTCCACCTGTCCGTCCACCTGCCTCTCCTCTCCACCTGTCTGTCTGTCTGTCTGTCTGCCTCTCCACCTGTCCATCTGCCTCTCCTCTCCACCTGTCCGTCCACCTGCCTCTCCACCCGTCCGTCCGTC
>JANDJT010000206.1:9656992-9677245 GCA_024331685.1 Stegophilus panzeri | reverse complement strand
CCGCCCCTCCCCTCCACCCGTCTCCCCCTCCTCCCCCCCCCTCCGTCCGCCTGCCTCTCCTCTCCCCCTGTCTGTCCGCCTGCCTCTCCACCTGTCTGTCCGCCTGCCTCTCCTCTCCACCTGTCTGTCCATATGCCTCTCCACCTGTCTGTCCAACTGCCTCTCCTCTCCTCTCCACCTGTCTGTCCGCCTCCCTCTCCTCTCCACCTGTCTGTCCGCCTGCCTCTCCTCTCCACCTGTCTGTCCGCCTGCCTCTCCTCTCCACCTGTCTGTCCGCCTGCCTCTCCACCTGTCTGTCCGCCTGCCTCTCCACCTGTCTGTCCGCCTGCCTCTCCTCTCCACCTGTCTGTCCATCTGCCTCTCCACCTGTCTGTCCAACTGCCTCTCCTCTCCTCTCCTCCTGTCTGTCCGCCTGCCTCTCCTCTCCACCTGTCTGTCCGCCTGCCTCTCCACGTGTCTGTCCGCCTGCCTCTCCTCTCCACCTGTCTGTCCGCCTGCCTCTCCTCTCCACCTGCCTCTCCTCTCCACCTGTCTGTCCGTCTGCCTCTCCTCTCCACCTGTCTGTCCGCCTGCCTCTCCGACTGCCTGTACACCTGTCTGTTCGTCTGCCTCTCCTCTCCACCTGTCTGTCCGCCTGCCTCTCCTCTCCACCTGTCTGTCCGCCGCCTGCCTCTCCTCTCCACCTGTCTGTCCGCCGCCTGCCTCTCCTCTCCACCTGTCTGTCCGTCTGCCTCTCCTCTCCACCTGTCCGTCTCCAACTACTGCTCTTATATATTATTTGGTCAACATTCCTCTCTGTCCTCCTGTGTTTATGTCTATCGATAAATGTATATGTTTTTATATATCGCAACATTTTGCTAGCGTTAGCTTAACTGGCCAAAAGCTAGTGACAGCATCTAACTTACAAATGCAAACTAGCTAATCAACCATGCTCGGTTTAAAACGTGACGTTAGGCAACAAAATCCTAAACCCTTTGCAGATTTCACACAAACCCGCGCAAACTAATCGTTCCGATGCTAGCCAGCTTGTCCAGTAATGGTCCCACAAATGCACAGGCTAGCTGCTAGCCGCTTTAGCTATCATTACAGTTAGCTTATTTGGCTTACAATGTACTCTCGGACTTGGCTGTGGAAATTCTGCTCTCTGATCGTGACATCGTCTTCTTCCATTCTTCATATTGCACATGCACATCACTTAGCTCATAGACTTCACAATAATGCCGCGAACTAGCTTCACACAAAGATTAGCTAGCAACCAGACAAACACTGCGCGCATCCGAGGGAGGGGGGCGGGGGGCGGGGGCGTTGTTACTTTCCCACCGCTCCGATAAATCCCGCCTCCTGCACTAGTATTGGCTCGCGTAAAAAAAAAGCTCGCAAGTTCTAGCCAATCACAGCGCACACCGAAGCGCCGTCTGACCCACACAAGGCGGGGCTTATCGGAATATGATTGGAGAAAGGATAAGGGCATAAAAGGGGTTCGTTTAGCGTGCAAAATAAATTGCGTCATCATTCTGCGACACATATAACCTGTGATCGCATAATCGTAGTTAAACCGACTTAAGTATATTAAGCTTAATTGAATTGTTTTTATCATTTAATTATATATTATTATTGTTTGTTATTTACAACACATAATATTATAACATAATAATTATTTACATGTTGTTTACATTACGCTTTATTTACCTCTAAATGTTTTTATTCTATACATAAATTATATAATCCAGTGCTACAGCTTGTAGGATTTTATCTATTTGTTGTTTAGATCTTGTTTGTTTGTTTGTTTTGGGGATTAAATTGAGTCGGGGTGTATGAAGTCAGAATTGGTGGGAAATTTGTACCTATACATCATACGTCAAGCGTAGTCAGAACCCAGCTTCAGGCCCGAAAGAAGTCTGATGACATGGTGACTGGCACCACAGCCAATCAGGAGAGAGAGAGTGAGAGAGAGTAAGAAAGTGAAATAGTGAAAACACACACTTAAAGGAAAGCGCTATCTGAGCTCCCAGACACCTACAATTGGCTAGTCTCACTGTGACAATGGGGGGTGGGTCCACACTTATGGATAGTCAATTTAAGGCTCTTTTTTTTTTTTTTTTTTTTTTTTTTTAGCAAAATATAAGATGTTAATCAACCCCAAATCACTAGAGAGCATTGTTTTAAAATAACATAAACGTCTGTAGCTTTATAGACTATTTGTCAATCTCAATCTTTACTAACTTTCCACATTAAAAAAAAGTTAAACTTTTCTTGTGACAGACTCCACTTAGATTTTTTTATGTTTATTTGTTTGTTTGTTTGTTTGTTTGTTTGTTTGTTTGTGTCGTTTTTGCGGGTAGATTTTTTTAACCTCCTTTTGTCATTCAGCACCTAAACCGTACATTTTGTATGTTCAGAAATTATATTTTCTAAAATAAATAAATAAATAAAATTTTTAGAATGTCTTCAACCTGAATGTTAAAAAAATTGAACACTGGAAGATGTTCATTAATGATTATTATAATAATAATAATTATTATTATTATTAGTAGTAGTAGTAGTAGTAATATTTCAAGTATAAAGTTGTAGCCTTTTTTAATCATGGGCCATCCATTTACGTTTTTAAAATATGTACTATTTAGACAGAATTCAAATTCATACATCATGCACTTTTAAGTAAACAAAAAAGAGGAAAATATAAAAGAATCAGGATATAAATTATTTAAATAATGAGTTTAATACACAATAAATTATTTCATGCATGAAAGGGTATTATATTATGCATGCCTTATTTTATAGTGAAGTGGCATGTATGTAATAGTTCTTACATTGGCCTAACTGTTTAAAAAAATTATAATAATAAATTGTCACAATACGACTGTTTGTTCTAGCACAGCACATGACGTTGTCCTCAGGACGGTTATTTGCCTCTGGTGAACTGATGGGAAATTATGTTTGTATGAGCCGCTTTTGGACAGGTGACCAGAACATGACCACGGTTACTGGGATTTCAACAAATGCTTTAAAGTTTTCAGATGATCAATAATGTTTTTTAATATTCATCAAAACATACTTTTATTTTGCTAGCTCCTCTCATTTGCCAACAACGGGTCACTTTTAACGCATCGAAGACCATTCGCTCATCTCACGTTCATTCTTTACAGTCCAGAGAAGATGTCTTTGTCATTCAAAGAAATGAGACTACACACTGGCTTTCACTCATCTCTCTGGCTCCAGTTTGCTCCAGTACCAAAGTCCTTGTTTATTTTAGTACACAACAGAGCAAATAATAACCAAAAGAAGAAACAAAACCGATGTGTCAGCTTTTATAATACAACATAAAGGCAAAGCTGCAATCGCTCTTAACCTTAACCTGAGCTACACAATCTGCAGCTGGGCTAAACAAAGTAAAAATGAACATGTTCGTGATAATCACACAGTTGGTTTTGCTGCTTTGTGCATGGCGCGCTCAAACGCAGGATCTCACTACGCCGAAGGTGGACATTCTCGCCGAACTAGCAAAAATAAAAAACCTGGAAGAAAGACTGAAGACGATAGAGGAGACGATGGAACAACTGAAGCGTGAGAATGGCGGTAAAAATTTTTTTTTAAAAATTAAATCAAATCACTGTCAGAATATGTTAGTTATTATTATTATTATTATTATTATTATTATTATTATTATTATTATTACATAATTTAAATGAATAACATTGAGGAAATAAATTTCAATTGAAAAAGTTTGAATTCTATTTATTTTATTTTTTAATGTTTAAATACCTTTTTTTTTAACTAAAATGCTAAAAGTATCAAATAATAGCTTCATATGTTTGCTTGACTGTCTGTCTGCCTGTCTGTCTGCAGTAGGAATAGATAGCCTATACAATTCCCCCAAAAAATCTTTTTTTTTTTTTTTTGTCGTTGTTGATTTTAAACAGTTCTGAAGACGACGGTCCAAACTTTGCAGGATAAAGTTGAATTGCTGCAGAATGAAAACGAAGGTAAATCAAAAAGTCGTGATTTTAAGGGGTTACAGCTTATAATAAATTCTATGTTGTTGTTGTTGTTGTTGTTGTTGTTTTTAATATATATATATATATATATATATATATATATATAAACATGTACAATAATATGTTGTTGTGTTTTTATAGCCAGGAAGGTCGCCTTTTCAGCATCGCTTTTAGATTCTGGACAAGGACATGAAGGACCCCATGGTTCTGTGCTCTCTCCATTAATCTACAAAAAAGTCGTCACTAACATTGGAAATGGCTATGACTCAGATACGGGTAAATATGTGCTAATGATAAGGATTTCTTTTGTGTTTGAGATGATCGTTGGTTTCTTATACAGGACAGTCCCGTCCAAAACTATTGGAACAGCAAGACCGATTAATTTCTTTGTGCTACACTATACACCAAAGCTTTTATTTCCTGGTGTTTACATCTGGAGGTGTTAAACAACATAATACATAGAACCTTTTGTATCAGACCACCAGAGGTCGTTGGTGATGTCACTGACTGTTGTTTTTGGGTTTTTCTTCAAAGCTCTCACAACATTTCTGTCACCAGCTGTTGTCTTCCTTGGCCAATTCATTCGGTGTCAGTTTCTCAGTACACCAGTGGTTTCTTTCTTTTACAGGACATTCCAAATTGTTGTATTGTTTACGTTTGCGCAATGCCCCTGTTTGATATTCCCTCTTTTCTCAGCTTCAAAAAGGCTCGCTTTTCTCCCATAGACATCTCTCTGATCTTCATGTTTATCCTTATTAACAACAAATCCAGTATTCACAGGTGAAACTGAAAGCTAAAACCAAGAGTAGATGTTCAGAGATATTTATTTTTTAAACAAGCAATCGAACAAGAAACACCTCATCAGTCACATGTTCCAGTATTTTTGCTCGCCTACATTGGGTGGTCTGATACATACAAAATGTGCTATGTTCTATGTCGTTTAACACATCTACATATAAATACCAGGAAATAAAATGCTGAAATTCTAAATTCTCTTCTCATATTCGTCTTTTAATCTCAAATCCAAATGTCTTCAGTCTACAGTTCCAATCATTTTGGAGGGGACTGTAACTAGCTAGTGTGTTATCTAAGACTTTATGTTATCTAAGATTTCATAATTCACATAATACTTTAGTGAATAGACTCGGAATAAAACGCTTCACCTGAACAGAAAATTGCATTGCATTATTGAATAAAAACACTGCTGTGAATCATTTGCCAAGTTCTCAGATTCTGAAAGCACACCAGCGTTAGATTACGAATGTAAACATGTTCTTTGAACACCGGATACTCGCTGTGTCAGCACCTGGATACCTTCTTGCGCATATGTGCATACATGTCAAATCACATGGTGATCATATGACACTATAAAATGGCAGCAGTAATGGCTGACATTCCCTTTTTTGAAACCTTCTAGCTGAGGTCCTGGTGAACTTGCTGATTTGTTAACTAGCTAACAGAGTACACAAACCCTAATGAAGTTACATCAACGGTCTTGGACAACCAGTATTTATATACAAGCCCAGAGATGCTAAACATTCTTAAAATATAAAAACACCTGTTAATAATATTAACACAAAGCATCTTTCTTTATACAGGGTAGGCAAATATTTTTTTGTTTTTTTCCCAATGACAGAATCTTTCATCAAGTTTCTCTGTGACTTTTCTTTTTAAATCGAATCTAAAACCTTTCTGTCATGTTTCAGGGATTTTCACAGCACCAGTGAAAGGAGTTTACTATATCCGATTCTACATTCACTGTCACGCCGACATCAGAATGGCTGTCAGTCTGTATAAAAATGGAAACGTTCAGTGCTCGGTGTTTTCCAATAAGCCTGTCACTAACGGCAACGCCAGCAACGGGATCGTTTTAAATCTAGAAAAAGGAGATCAGATCTACACGAGGCTTTGGAATAATAGCTGGGTTTATGATGATCCAGCAGGCTACACCAGTTTCGGAGGATTTTTACTTTTCCCCCTGTGAAATGGCATCATAAATTGATTTGATTTTTAATATTTGTCTGGTAAACTGTGATTGCAGTAAATGGCACTATAAAATGGATACAGGAAATCAAACCTGAGGTTAAATTTAGCTATTTTTTTCCTTCTTGTTGCTGCTTTCAGCTCTGCTGTATTAACGTTTCCAATGTATGGACTATTATATACCTTATATTTGCTTCTGCTTGGCACTGTGTAAATTTTGCAGCTCTACACACTTTCTGGTCCAGGCTTAAAAGTGGACAAAAGTATGTATGAAAGCTAAGTATGAAAAAATTGAAAGACATTTGGCTAAAAAGTGCTAATATCCCCAATGTATGGAGACTTTTGGGACACCCTGTATAAAACAAACTGTAGTCATGTAAATTGGCAGTGTGTCTGTATATGTAAATGCTCATAATATGTGCACACAACTGTAATTACTGATTTCACGCACATATTGTTGTAATTCGAAGAATATTTCACTTTGCTGTAAAGTCAATAAAGATTTATGTTAGAGAAGTTAAAAAAAAAAAAAGGATGGACATGATATATTTATAAAAAGGTGGGGGGACAGGAGATTTGTCCCACCCTTGATAGAGCTAGAATCGAGTCATTTGGGTCTGGCATACCTGAACATCACTGAACCATGAAATAAATGTCATGTGGCATCGCAAATAGACTACCCACTCTTTTCTGGCTCTAGTTTTAGTACAAAAGTTCTTGTTTACTTTAGAAGCCACAGGTTTACGCAGCAACAGAAAAACCCAAAGTGTAGCCATCAAAACGCGACATAAAGGCAAGCAGTGATCACTACTGACCTAACCTCGATCCTACAGCCGGTCTACAGAAACTGCAGCTGGGTTAAAACACAGTTAAACCGAACATGCTGATTATTGCTCAGGTAGTTTTGCTGCTTTGCGCATGCTGCGTTCGAATGCAGGATTTCAAGAACCTGGAAGAAAGACTGACCACGACAGAGGACATTGTGCAGAGGCAAAGCAACTTGGTGACTGAGCTAACCTTAAAACTGGAGGAGCTGTGGACTGAAAACGGTGGTATAAAAATTATTCTTTAGCTATGTTAATTTAGATAGAACAAGTATCCTAGAATAAATTATCCAAAATTATAATGTATTCAAATTGATTTGCTTTTTAGTTGTTTAGGTGTCGCACATAAATAAATACAGTGACTTGTGTTCGTACAACCATATTCTCAGTTTTATTTTTTTCTAAAAATATAAGCAAAGTTTGAGACTGGTAAAGAAGAATGTTATCGTTAATCTTTAATAATGTTTAACTAATTTAAACATTGAAAGTGTCCATGCAATATCCATGGGTCATTCCATCTCATGTGGTCCAGTGTGGGTTGCTCGACTGTTTTTAATTTTCCTAATTTTTTTGAGTGATTACCTCTATGTATTGGCATTACAAATGCACTAGTTTTCTTATTTTACTTGCTTTAACTATGACTGCCATCTTTGTGTCATGGCACACAACAAATTTTGGTTATACAGCTGTTTAAGGAAACCTCAATAAGCTCAGGATGGGCCTAACTCCTTGGAACAAAAAACTGACCTCTACCTCTAGAGCACATTACAAGGCAAAGGTACATATATAAACATTTTGCACATTCATGTTCCTTAGACTTAGAACTTAAATCCAAATGTAATGCTCAAGATTGCTCACAGTTCCACTTTTAGGATCAATTAATAAAGGGTTCAAGTCTCAGTCTTAATTTTTTTATGGGGTACTTAGGTATAAGTATAGTGTGCATGTAGAAAATTTCAGGTTTGAGGCTTTCGGGTTGAATAACTCTGGTGGGGAACCAGAGACGAACCTGAGATTTTCACAAAAATAAGTCCACTATAGTATCGTTCTGCAGTAAAAATTGTGAGTTTGAGGTTGGAGCTAAACTCTGCAGGACAGTAGACCTCGAGGGGCAGATTTGAAGAACCAGCCTGATCTATCATGTTGGTACAGGTGTACAGTTGATATGCGTGAATAGATTTAATTCAAATATGGAATTATAGTGTTCAGTCAGGTGTTTTACAAATGAACAGTGTCATAAACAGAGCTGTGGTGTTGTTTCTTCTGTGATAAAAGCAGTAAGTGACTTCTGAGCTGTAGTAGGCCCTCAAGGTCCACGGTCCTCCAGAGTTTACCTCGAACCTCAAACTCACAATTTTTACAGCAGAACGCTACTATAGAAAACTTATTTCTGTGAAAATTTCAGGTTTGTATCTGGTCCCCCACAAGAGATATTCAACCCGAAATTGAGGGGAATTTTAAAAATTGCACTTTCTCACCCCCATAAACAAAATAAGAGAAATCTCAAACCTGAAATGTTCTGCATGCACACTAAACTTACCCAGGTACCCCCTAAAAAATTAAGACTGACACTCCCATTATAATCTTCCCATTATAAATTGACCCTATAAGTGGAACTGTGAGCAAAAGTCTAAGAGTCACTAATGTGCAAAATGTTCATTTAAGTACATGTAGCTTATAGTGTGCTCTAGATATCCGTTTTTCTTTCATGGAGCTAGGACCATCCTAAGCCGACATATCGAGTTTTCCTTAAACAGCTGTATAACCAAATGTCACAAAGATGGCTGTCGTAGTTAAACCAAGTAAAATAAAATATAAAATAAAGTGGCAGTTTTGCAGTGCCAATACATAAACATTTTGGATTATTAAAAACGGTCAAGCAACCAACTTTGCAATTAGTGGACCTTGAGACAGAATGACCCCCATAGTAACTGCATGTTTTCACTGTATACCTAGCTACCCTGGTTGAATCAAATACATAAAAATACGTTTTATGTTGATTTTTCAACATCAGATTTTTCTGATTCTTCAGAACAGTTCTGAAGACGATAGTTAAAACTCTGCAGAATGAGAACGAAGGTAAATAAGAACATCATGATGTTACGGGTTTATAACTTATACGTAAATAAATATTTTGTTCAAACTAAATAATCTGTTATGTTGTTACAGCCAGGAAGGTTGCCTTTTCAGCATCACTTTTGGCTTCTGGATCCGGACCTGACGGACCCCATGATTCTGTGACAGCCCCATTAATCTACAAAAAAGTCGTCACTAATGTTGGAAATGGCTATGACTCAAATACGGGTAAATACAAACATATATATACACACATGTATTTTTGTTTGCGAATATTTTGGTTGTTTTTTTTCCCCAACTCACAGAATCGTTCATTAAATTTGTAAAACTGCCTTTCTTCCATGTTTCAGGGATTTTCACAGCACCAGTGAAAGGAGTTTACTATATCCGATTCTACGCTCACTGTCAAACCGGCTACAGAATGGCACTCAGTTTGTATAAAAACGGAAATATACAGTGCTCTGTGTTTTCCGACAGGCCCATCACTAATGGAAACTCCAGCAATGGGATCGTTTTAACTCTAGAAAAAGGAGATCAGCTCTACATGAAGCTTTGGGATAGGACCTGGGTTCATGATGATGCAGGCTACACCAGTTTCGGAGGATTTTTACTTTTCCCCCGTGAAATAGCGAGACCTGTGATTTTCCATAAATGGGCAGTTATGTTATTGGGATGCTGTAGACAGGAATTTCTTTAGTAATTTCAGCTTTAAATCCTAAATTACATTTTAGCTTGAGTTTCTGAATTACCGACAACCTCTAAGAAAGTTATACATCACAAAAAAAGTGTTCATAACCGACAGTCAAGCAAATCAGACGTGACAGTGAATGAAACGAGAGAGAGAGGTGTTGTTTCCGCTGATGTTTATTGGGTTTTTATGAAAACTGTTTGCAGAGTGTGAGAAGAAAAGCCTGAGTTTATTAATAAAGCTAATGGAGAATGTTTAGAAAACATCAAACGGAGTACCCAGTTAGGAAAAGACTTTAATGAGTCATCGTGGATATAAAAAAATTTTCGTGTTTGTGCACTATTTTTCTGTATTAAACATAAAAACATGATTATTTCAAAAGTAGGCATTAAAATGTTGGTAGTAAATAAAGGAATATATTTTTGACTGCAATAAATGTGTGCGTATGGATATGGGTTCACGGATTAAATTATTTTTTTTTTCTTTACGACCACTTTAAAGCAAACATGTGAAGCATATTCGGAAAAGAGTCGATAACTTGCAGGTGAAACGATTTGCGTCTGTGTTCTTCACCTTGCTCCATTTTGTGTTGACACGACACGGCGGTTATTTTTCACACCACAAGTTGCTGAACTTGCGCGCCACAAAGTTTTATAACTACGAAAAGCTGAATGTGCGACTTACCAAGCTAGCTATTTATTTTTAATGTGTAATGCTAGCCTGCTAGCTATATTTAATACTATGGCTGATGATACAATTAGCTAGCTAGCAAGGAATTGACATTTCGTTAACATACTCAATATATGACAGCAATGACTTTGGTGTGGTCATAGGTAAGTTTAGTGACTTTTTTTTTTTTTTTTTTTTTTCATCAATTAAGCTGCTGTAAATATTAGCGCATGCAGTGAAGAGGTTTTTTTTTTCCTCCAGAGATGAAATAAGGTGTATGGAATAGAAATGTTTCAGTTGCATCATTCTACTGAGCATGAGAGAGGGCTCCAGCTCCTTGGCCATAACCAAACCCTTTTGGACCAAAGCTTTTAGCATAGCAACCTGTGTGGAAGACAAAATTATGTCGTTAATACACGTATACCATATCTTCGAGATGATTGAATACAATAAACACAGCAGTGCTACATACCTGCTATTATTAGTTTTATGGTAAGTGCAATGTGAATTATACAGCAAAGTATTTTTCCCACTAAGCAGGCAACATTAAGGTGGTTGCGACTTACATGCTAACATGTATAGTATTATTTTTTGCCATTGCATTTATGGATGATACGCGTTAATGTTACAATAAAGAGACAGAGAGATTTAAAGAACATCGTACCTTTGCAGTAGATCTCTCCATCTTTATCCGTCATGGTGGTGGATTCGAGGCCCTTCCCACATTTAGCACAGCGGAAACAGCTCTTATGCCACGACTGGAGAAAATGGAGAACAAAATATGATTTATACTCTGCGCACAGTGTCCAAAACGTTTCTGGACTTGTGTGAGCCTGCTAGCTGAGTTTAATTAATCCCTAGAAATCTTTCAATATCTCAGTTTTCAATCTGGTCCAGTGTTTTTCTTACAGTTACTTATTCCTGCCACTAGATGGTGAAATGTTTTTCACCTTCACTGAGACTGACAGGCACAGAGGCCACACCTCCTTCACCAGCCAGGACAGGATTTCTTCTGGTCTTCTGTTGCAGTTGTAGCTAGCCATGTTTAGCTTCTTTAACAACAATCCTTTCAGTATAACCGGCTAGCTATAATTAATACCATATTTTCTGGAGGTATTCACTAGCCAGCTATTTGTGTTTAGCGAATCCTTTGATATCCTTTTTGCTTATAATGCTGACTAAATAGCTAGCTTATTGTAACAACAGACAGATAACAACTTTCATTTCACACTCACCGCTCCCGCTCCGATGGTCTTCTCGGCTGCGTATACAGCTTTGCCACAGCGAGGGCACACGTCAGAAGCCCCGAACCTCTGGGCAAACTTGGATGTGTTCTGGTTGTTGGTGGGCTGGTGCGGCTGATCGCTGCGAAGACGCAAAGACAAAATTACAACCGGCGGAAACATAACGGCACAATGTTGCTGTGCTAAAATGTAACTTGTGCTAAGAATGTAAGTCTTCAAATGCACAGCTCACACTTCATGTTTGATTCCCAGAGACTCTCCTTTGTCCATGCTCAGCGTCCCGGCACCCGTGCCGTAGCCATAGCCTTTTGGCCCATATTTCTTGCCATAGCAGGACTTGCAGTACACCTCATTTTCATGGGTGGCCACAGTAGTGCTATCTAGGTTCTTCCGGCACACCACTGACACCAGGAGAAGGCGGAGTTAGTGATGTAAAATGACAACAACAAAAAAAAATTCAAACGGCCTTTAGGATACTTTTTTTCTTCTTCACACCAGCAGGTTATGCTAGTTAGTTAGCATATGTATGGTAGGCTAGCTACTCCAGCAGTTACAGCACTTACCAATTTGTTTGTGTATTTTTTGTAGGCTAGCTACTCCAGCCATTATGATACTTAATCTATATATTAGTGTCTTTCTTGTAGGTCTGCTAGTCTAGAAGTTATGCTAGATTGTTAGTGCATTTACTGTATGCTGGCTACTCCAATAGTTACAATATCTAACCCATTTGTTTGTGTCTTTGTAGTGGGATACCTACTCCAGTAGTTATTTAAGCCATTAACAAATAGTTTGTGTCTTTAATCGTATGCTAGCTCTTCCAGCAGTTACCCTATTTAACCCACCCTTCTGCTTGAATCCGTGTTGCCGGTCTGTTTCTTTAGCAGTTATGCTAGTTCGTTAGTGTATTTATGGTAGCTGTACTACTTGAGCAGTTACGGTAGCTTACTATCGAGACATCAAGTGAAACTGCACACTTCGATAATCATCAAGTATTACGGTACGTTTTTGACACATTTGCCCACCCTTTTGCAGTAGTTCGCTGAAGTTCTGCTGTGTGAAGTGTATCCTGATGGCTCATCATGCATTTCCATATGAGGAGGACAGAAAACCTTCCTGCATTCCAAGCACATCCTGAAATCCTCGCATTTTGCAAGATAAACACCAGAGCAGGTTTACTTCACGATGCTGTATGGCAAAACCTAATTCCACAAGGCACCGTGTTGTGGTTCACTGACTAGTGACGTCCAGAAATGTGTTTAGAAATCTGTATGTGTAGAGTTTGATAAGATCGAGCCGAGCACTCCCAGTCTCAAGTGGCTGAAACGCAGCACCTCAGGCTATTGAAATGATCTGCAGTCAGTCAATAGTGAACACGAAAGACTAGCCATCTGAGCGGCTTTACATTTCTACTAATGTGTCATGTACAGTAACAGTCGCTCATTTCTGTACTTAAAGGCACCAAACGGAATCATAAGGAAATGAAACATGAGGCTGATAAGCAGGAAATGTTTTTTTAAGGAAACATTACGTGTTAAAATAAAAAGACCTATATTCAGGCAATCCCAATACCATGCAAGAAATAAAACACTGCGTATCCTGCTGTTAAAGATAAATAATCAACTACAGGGTGGAGTGATGAAGCGGAGTTACTGTTACCACCCTGAAGAACATCCCGAAGCGTTTTATTCCTCTTACACCACAGCTATTTGCCAAACGCTAACATTGTTTTTGTTTTGGTTTTTTATCCATTTATAGTTACACTTAATGTTGTGGAAGGTCCACAAAACAAGTTCCTCTTATCGCTTACGTTATAGCAATCATAAGTAGTCGTGCTCTGTATTTTTTCTTTCAATTGAAGTTAATATGACAAAAAAAAAAAAAACCAATGCAACCAATCAGGTACACTGTCATGAGGACTTTAGTGTAGCGGAAAACCTACTGCCTGACATTGGAGACTCCTTCCACCAAAAACTTCACCATTCTTCTTTGTTTATTGTTAGCATTAGATTATGTTCATCGTCCGCTGCACAAGTCACTGTGAAAGAGCTGTTACCATGGAAACGATAACGTGGGTTAAATATAAACCTGCACTACTGTCAGAGCTGGTCTTATAGACAATTAATCAACAAGACAAAGAAAAACGTGAACTCACTACACAGGAAGCATGATTTATGGAAACTCCGTCCATCACATTGAACTTCCTCTGCAAAGTAGACGGTCTTCTGACAGCAGCCGCACTTGTTTCCACCTCCAAGAGGCATCCTGCAACACATTTACAAATACAAGCAAAACACACACACACGGTATGGATGTTATCAGGGTTTTTACTGAGAATGATGACTTCCTCCAGAGAATATTTTAATAATTGTGGATTAAACTAAACTAGCCAGAAGTGTTGTTATGGCCCACACACACACACACACACACATACACCTGAGTCCTCAACATCCCTTTTCTTGAGAAAACTTCTCCTCACCTCAGTACTGTTTTTAGCACACTCAATAATTCCCCTCATGACTCAAAAAAAAGAACCACATAATTATCTCCTCTGTCATGTGAACAGAAAAATGTATCATTTTAACCAAAATATCTTTGATAGCTTCTGTCTAAAGATTAGATTTGCTTTCTTTTACACAAGCTACCAGGAGTATGTTAGCTAAGCAATAATGGCTAACTAGCAAATCGAGTGTTAAACTATAAACCCAGTGAGAAGCTGGTGTTGGAGTGGTTAAACAAATTGCTAGCTACTATCACACTATAAAATAAAAAAAATATGACATGAAATAATGGGATAAAACAAGCTAGTATCAAGGTTCTTATTTTCTAGCCATTAGCTAGTGTGCTAACTAGCATGGGTGTTGAACAGTTTGTAGTTTTAAATTCTTTCCTTTTACAGGCTGTGACTTGTGTACAAACAGACAGTTGGAGTAATTATTCCCAATTTGAACATTGGTTAAATGTGAATATTTATACTTTTATCCACACACACAAAAAAAATTCATAATGATGGTTATTGAGCATTTTTAATCTGAAATTGGTCCTGATGTTAAAATGGTTAAATTTAGGTCATTAAAGCTACTATTTCTGTCATGAAACAGAAGGTGGACCTAGTGGCCAGATTTGGCTAATAATAATAATAATAATAGGCCCCATTTTCCTCAAATTCAGTTAATCAACTAAATCCAGAGTTGAGAAAGAAAATAAATGGGGTGCCTTTTAGTCCCTGTATGGCTGGAAAATCCTAAAATTGTCACTTTTTCCAACATTAAATCTACAAAAAATTTTAACCATTCAGGAAACGTGTTAACCCATTCCAGACAACAATCTCTCTATACTTTGTTCCTCAAAAGATTAACAGTCACCCCTGCTAACAGCATGAGGACTTTAAAATCTATTTATTTTATTAATAATTTACATTCAATCTGTAGCTCAAGTTACAGGGTTGTACTTTTACATTTTTGGAAACCAGCTTAGACTGATAAACTCTAAAGGTTTTAACAAGAGTAAGAACAAGAATAAGAAAAGGAGAAAAAAAAAAACCCACCCCAAAGCGCTGAAACTGGAGACTCCTTAAATGTTAAACAAACACATTTCTCCTTACAGAAAACTTTATAATCAGTTCACGTTGTGCGTCAAAAACAGGGCAATGAGCTGTTACTATAGACACGAGTGCATTAATATAATCCTGTGGTTTGCAGCTGCACTACTGTAGAAAAGGAATCAGCATCTTCTGACCAATCAGAACAGAGAACGGGGTGGTGAAGTTTTGGTGACTAATCTACAGGTGATTTCTATTCGTTTTAAAGTACGTTATAAAGAAAGTCTACCATGAGGTAAGGAATTTGAAGATGACCAAAGTCAGAGTACTTTGATGTTAACCAGATTATTTGAAATTTCTGCACTTCTACCACTCATGTTGGTGTCTGAAGTTTATCTCTTTTAGTTTTGAACTATGTTTAAACTTTTGTTTCTTTCACTGTTCTGGTAATCTTGAGCCAAAATGAGTTTTTTTTTTTTTTTTTTTTTTTTTTTTAAAAAGGCCCTTCCTGTGTAAACAAGGATGTGTTTGAGCAGGAAAAACAATCAAATGTGCAGGGCAAGGGTTCTGCAGGATTGTTAACCACCCCACAACGCCACTGTGCACAAGAATTCTTTGTTTCTGGAAAATTCCTTCTGAGAAACCACATGTTGGTAGATTGGAGGCGAGACAGGACAAGTCACACGTCACCTACACACACAGTTACACACACAGTTACACACCAGTGAGTCAGTGTTAAATGTGTAGTGGTGTGTACACAACAAAACTTTACAGATCAACTGACTTTGTAAAAACCTAAAGTGTACTCCGAGTTCTTCTGGGTTCTTATCTCCTGGTTGGAGGTTCAGTTTGAAAACAACTTCAGCTTTATGGGTGTGTTCTGCCTGGTTCTGCTGCATCCTGAAGAGCATAAAGCACTAAACTTTCCTGCCAGGAAATGAGATAAGACCAGAAATCATATCATACCTGTAATGCTCGAGTAGGTCTGGCTGGGAGAGGAAAACAGACGTGTGAAATAGTGTGTGTGAGAGGATTGGAGAAGCTGTTCTGAAACCTGCCCTGTTGGAGTTCGCTTCCTTCTACTCAGTTTTGTGGCAAAAAAAAAAACTCCAAAAAAAGCAGGCAGAAGTGAAGTCACCAGTTGTTTTTTTTTCTTCTTCTTCTAAGGGTTAGACCATACAGAAATGCTGCCCCCTGATGGCATTCCCAGAAGTGAGTTATAACACCGAGTATATATAGTAGCTGAGTATATACTAGCTGTATATACATTGTACTACAGACCAATCAATATATACATACATACATACATATACACATATATACACACAAATTTTATTTTTATATATATATATATATATACACACACACACACACACACACACACACACACATATATATATCTATATAAAAATACATACACACATTATATAATTGGACTAATTTCCAACTCATTATTAGATAACAAGCTTTGAGGTGACCAACACCAAGTGTCTTTGGACCCATTACTCATTTTGCAAGGTTAGTGAACTTACACATGAAGCTTGCACAGATAATAAATGTCACAACATCTGCAGATACCCTTGTTGCATCATCTTTAAATTTCACCAAGATAAAGAGTGATAAGAGGTCCATGACAAAGCACCATCTTAATCCTGATTTGACCTTCGTCCGCTTCTTCGTGTTCTCCCCTTCCATTTTAGACTTAACGTTTAAATTTAACCAACCAATTAACACTATTTTCCACTTCCTTCACAAAAAAAAAAAAAAAAAAAAAAAAATGAAATATGTAATTCAAACTGAGAGGCAAGTCGACAATATTTTGACCCTTTTATTGAAATTCATACAGTGATTTTTTATCTTGAACAAGACTGATATAAAAAAAAAAATGTGACATGTAGAGATGAACATACATGAAGGGAAAGAAACCAAACAAACAAAAACAAAACACTATTGGAGGTTTTTTGTTTTTTTTCCCCCAGAGAGAGAGAGAGAAGTTAGATGCAGGAGCTGTTTGAATGGGGTTTGGGGTGGGGCAGGGGTTAAGAAATGTCTCTCACTCTCACACACACACACACACACACACACACACACACACACACAAGCTTGCTGAGCAGGGGGACATGACATAAAAAAACAATGAGAAAAATGACAGATTGGGGAGAAATAAATGAAGCGTTTAAAACGTCAGAATTTTAAAAGTGTAACAGTAACGAAACACTGTTTATTCAGACAGACAATAAACTTTAAAAATTGCTTCACAAGTGTGTGTGTGTGTTCACCTACATTCTTTGTGTTCCTTATCTCTCTCTGTCTCTCTTCTATTTATTTATTTATTTAGTTATTTATTTATTTATTTAAGAAGTCGTCCATACTTTAACGTTTCTTCACACGGGATGCTGAGGTGTTGTGCGTGCATGCGTGTGTGTGAGAGAGAGAGAGAGAGAGAGAGAGAGAGAGAGAGAGAGAGTGTTAGAGAGAAAACAAACGCAGTCTATGGGTCGTCGCCGTTCACACTGTCGCCGTCGTCCTCGCCTTCCTCATGCTCGCCCTCTTCTTCCTCTTCTCCGTCCTCTTCCTCTCCTCCGATACTCTTAGCCTAAAGCAGACGAGTGCGCGTCAGCATTAAAACAAATGAACGTGAACATTGCTAGTGTATTTTACTATATAAAATGGTAGCGCTGATGAATTCTGGATTCCGATTGGTTGGAAGGTGCGGATTAAGTTTCTGTAACTGCAGCGCAGCTACAAATCACAGGTTTATATTAATGCTCTTGTTCTAAATACGATCTGACCTTCGGGTTATCATAAACACGAGTTATCACAGTATACGACCGATTAACTCATGACTTGGGTTTGAAAGGAGCGTTTGTTAAAAGTTGCATACATTATAATGCTTTTAATTCTCCTTGATGAGGCCTGGGAATTAAATTACTTCATGGCGATTACATCAGGGTTTCCAACAGCCGGTTACAGCCACTGCTGCTACTCTAAGTAAACTGGAACAAACCATTTCTGAACAGCAGGGGAGATCTGCAGCACTACATGCATAGCACGCAGTGATTAAAGAGGAAATCGGACAACGTGTGAATAAACACGAGTAACCGCTATACGCTCACACTTGTCATCATGACTGCGTGTGTTGGGAGAACGGAGAGAGAATTCTGACCTCCTCCTCTTCCTCCAACAGATCTCCTTCTTCTTCAGAGTCATTGATCTCCTGCTCCTCTCTGTCACGCTCCTTCTTACTGCTCGAGTGCTGCTGAGAGACTTCACCCACTGCCACCTTCACCACCTTCCCTTCTGCAGACAAAGAGAGCGAGAGCGACAGAGAGGAGAGAGAATTTAAGCTGGCAATTATATTTTTATTTGAATCCCGAATGCGAATCAAAGCAAGTTAGATTATAATAGATAAATAGATGAGGAGATGAGAGGAGAAGCCAGTACCTGATTTCTTGCTGTGATCTTTCTCCATACGCTCTAAACTTTCCAGAAGATAATCCACTTTGTGTTTGATCTGAGCCAGTTCCCTCTTTATGGTCTGAATATCGTCTGCTTTAACTGGAGCACAGAAAAAAAGTTAAATTACTCAAGTTACATAGCGACTAATGAAGGTGAAGATGATACATCAGTATGACTATATAAGCACTATGATGATCTAAAGTTATGATGAGAGTGGAGCGATATCTGTGTGAATACTGACTGGCCCGTGATGAAGAACGCTGGCTGCTTTTGGAGGAGGAGGAGAAGCTGGATTTGGTGCGTCGGCTTCCTCCTCCGCTCAGGCTAACCCGCGCTCGCTTGGAGGGAATGACGGCCCGGGAGAGGGGTGGAGGTGGAGGGGGCACGCGGGACGGGTACGCGTACATCCTGAAAAAATAAAGATGAAAACGTTTACAGAAACATGGGGGGGGGCGCATTGGGGGGGTCTGGCGGGCGAGAGAGAAAGTAAATAAATAAAAACACACTGTACGCAAACATCGAGTAAACGGTGACGTGACTATGAGCATGATAATACAAAGGAAGAAATAACCAGGTTCTATTCCAAGGAACATGAAAATTGGTACACATTAACAACGATCAATAAAATCAATACAACTGTTACACATCCATCCTGAAAAGAAAAGAAAGGAAAAGGTGGAGGGGTACAAAAATATACACATGAACAAAAAAAAAAGAAATGAAACTGAGAGAAAGGTGGAAATGTTTTAAGATCGCAGAATACTTTTGGGATACATGAAAAAAAAAAAAAAAAAAAAATTATAAACAAGAATATTATTGGAAATTCAAAACTACTAAAAAGAAAAACCATTTCAAAAGAGAGGTATAAAATAGGTTGAAAAGAAAAGCAGGAAATAAACATCCAAAAGGGTTTTAGATATAAATATACATATATCTAAAATATGATCTAACCCAGACAGGAAATATTAATTTAATAAACGCTGTGAACAATCAGTATATAAAAATATGGCTCTATATTAAAAAATATATATATATTTTAAACTGAAAAGTGGGAAAATGTTTATTTAAAAAAACCCTGAAGGTAAACAACATGCATTAAAAAAAACCAAATAGGTATGTTTACATGCTAAACAAAACAAACAAACAAAATACACCACAAGAACACGCACTAAAGTATTGAGCAAACACTGAGCAGGAAGCCATTTTAACAGTTTTGAGGTCAAAGTGAGTAAAAGGTAAACGTTATACCTGTCGTAGTAATCTCTCTGGAAATCGTAGTCAAGTTCAAAAGTGGAGCTGCTGTGGTACAGAAAAGGGGAAAACAACAACAACAACAAATGAGAAACTGACAAAAACAAAATCGGCTTCAAACCATGAAACGAAGACAAGTAGAGCAGTGACCCACCTGTACATATCTCCTGCTTGACGTTTGGTGGTTTTCGATCGGTGAGGTTTGGGCTCGCCTGCCAGGTTGATGTCTGAAAGTGAAGAGATAATCAGTGATTAATTAGAGATTAAAACGATAATCAGAGAAAGCTTAATGCGCAAGAGGTTAACCACAATGTTAAATAAAAAAGTTATTCACACTGTTACATTTATTTTCAAGATGACGTTGCATTTATTCTCAAAACGTTACTGCCATTATTTGCATCTTTACATTTATTCACAAGAAGTTACTAGCATGGATAACATTTATTTGTAAGAAGTTACTAGCATGGATAACATTTATTTGTAAGAAGTTACTAGCATGGATAACATTTATTTGTAAGAAGTTACT
>JANDJT010000206.1:9581128-9631539 GCA_024331685.1 Stegophilus panzeri | reverse complement strand
ATCACTACAGAATCATTTTAAAAGATTTGACAGGTTATTTCAATGTGTACAGCAATATTCTGTCACTAGTATGTATTGGAGACAGAGAGTTTTATCTTAATTTTCTTGATTTCTGAAAAGAAAAAAAAAGTTATTAGATTGAAGTAATTATTTATAGGCAGCGTTTTTTTTTTTTTTTTGCAGTGTAGCTGTGCATGAGCAGTTCCTTACCTGAGCCACCACATGTATCCGTACTCGTAAGGAAAGAAGCTGTTGGGATCATCACAGCAGTATTTAATATCGTTGAAGCCGCAGCAGAACTGCGCGCGCTCGTCGCCGCCGGCTTTTGGACAGGTGAACGCGCTCACCAGCTCCTTCTCCGCGGTGTAGTAACTCGAGCACACTGCACTCATCCTCACATCTCAATCAAACAGCGCACAGTTCTCTCTCTCTCTCTCTCTCTCTCTCTCTCTCTCTCTCTCTCCACTTTTCAACTATTCAGAAAAATAATAAATCATCCCAGTGTTGTACCTTGATCCTAAACCCTCACCAAAACGCTCCTTCAGTGTTCTTCTTCTCCTGTCTGTGTTTCAAACGACTCTCCTGGAAATGTGGCGCACTACACCATCATATCCCAGCACTAATCTTGGCTGTTGTGTAGGAAAACGCTTTATACCGCAGCGCTGTTGAATTCTGGCTCCTGATTGGTCAGGAGGTGTACAGAAGACACCAGTAATTCACATACATGCATTCACATATTTATATTATTATGTCATCAACTTGTATGATGGACCCTTCACATAATCTAAGGCTAATAATTAACCTTCACACTGATTTTTCTCTAAGGTTTTCAGTGAAGGTTTTTTTTTTAGATGTTTTTTTTTTAACATTAATGGAAGGAGTCTCCAGTGTCAGCGCTTTGTAACACTAGGTAAGTTTATTCAGATTTTTCCATTCACATCACAAGCTATAGTACGTTTTTGGGGTTTTGTTTTTTTTCTGCCTTTTTCCCTTCAAGAGAGAAATAAAGATAGGCTGGTGAGAGAACTACTGTTTACAGCTGCTATAAGAGGAGGTAACTTTCCACAACCACAACATTAAACATTATATGGTCCATGTTGTTGTTTTTTTTGGTGACTGCTACTGCAATCAGGACAATCACCAAATACTGTGGTGAAAACCATAAAGAGAAAAGACCTTAGATAAGCTGATGTTTGATGATGATGAGGGTGATGGGAGAGGATAAGAAACAAGAAGAAGAGAGTGACCTGCCATTATCTTCAGGGTTCTTCTTTACGGTGAGAGATAGGGTCTCCAAACCCAGACCAGACTGGAGTAGTTCCTGCTGATGAAACGCATGCCTGCGACATAGTGCTACCACCACCATGTTTCACAGAGGGATTGGCGTTTTCCAGCCTTGGAAAAGTTTCTCTAATTTAACTCAAAGGGTACTTACGCACAAAAAACACAGAATCTGGTTTGATGATCATTCTTTAGAGATGCTAGAAAAAAAGAACAAACACCACCATCAGATATATTTACAGCAAAGCTGCTGTTATGCTCTCTAACGCTCTCCACGTCAAAATGTAAGTGAGCAACTGGACAATTTTGAATTGTGATTATGGATTCAGCCAGCGTAGCCATTCTGAAGCAAGCCGACATGCCGTTCATTAACTCCGGGCTTGAGTAAAGACTTTAGAATCTTAATTACACCAGAGCTGTCCATACTCTGCATTTAAGCTCTTTAAAATGAATCAGCAAACCCTCAATGTCATTTAATTCCTGGAACGCTGGCAAACTTTCAAAGGAAAAATTAAAGCCATGCCAGGAGCTTGTATATTTACTTAAATTTATTAACACGACTAGCACGAGTTGTTGCTAGGTGATTTGTGTTATTGTAGAAGCTCTGAATATCCATTAGAAAAGCATGTGCATTATTTAAAAAAAACCTTTTTAAAGCATGTTACACACAAACATGCTCAACAGTTATGGGTTCATAAAGGAACTTGCTTGGAATGGCCTTGGGTTATGATTCCTCCTTTCCTCTCAGAGTAAAGACTGCAGTTGACTGTTCAATGACGTTACAATGTACACATTGAATGATTTTTACTGGCAGAAAAAAAATGCTGCTTTTTGTAAACAACCTTGCGAGCGTACAAACTAAAAAACACCGCCATTCACAATATAGGCCATTGAGAAATTGTGAGGAAATTACGTTCACATGAATGCAGTTTGTTTAGAGAACGGGAACTACATCCTTATCCAGTGCTCTTTTCACGACACAAAATTTCCTGGACCATTTTAGGTTTCGTTGCTCCTTAAATGCTCTCTCAACTACCTGGTACTACACTGAGAAATTCCATGTATTAAACTGAAAGGCAATTAAGAGCTGTTAAACACAGGTTGTTCAGAGGGACTTTAACAAAGAAAATGTGCAATCATTGGACTGGTGAAGTCTTCTGCATGGAAGAAGTCTCCAGTGTCAGCGCTAAGATAAGAAACTTCTTCAGGATTTCCTGGTTTGACTGCAATTTATGTCTTTAATGAAAGCGATTGAAACTTATTTCAGACATTAGACAACATTAAATGTAGCTAACATTTGTTTCTTGCCTTCGCCGTATGGTTTTTGAATTCTTTTATTAAAACATTTCAGGTTTTAATAAAAGGTTACATGTGGCATCTGCTTACTGACTTGCTTCGTTAAGCCTGAGAAAGGCGCGGTTTTTCCAAACGCATATCAAGCTGAAGAAAGAACCGAGTGCTATTTCATGCTATTATTAAAAAATAATAATAAATAATAAAAAAAATTTGGAGAATTGAAAGTCTTTGGTTGGCTTTGTCCACGCCGTATGATGTTAAAAGATCATTCTAGTTACAGGTCCATGTCCGTTCATGTTGACTATTTTCTTCGCTGTTGGAGAAACATTACTCTGCTCAAGTGGCGGCTTTTGACACCGCGCCGTAATGAAGATGAATGAGTGTTTGGGGAAAATTACCCAGAGAGACACCACATGGAGATTTACTTGGGAAACAAATGACATACAAATCACCACTGACTGTAGCGTGTAGAAAGGACGCTTTGACTGCACTTGCTATAACCGTTCCTATAAACAAATGCGCTAATGTGGAGAAAGTACATTATATGCAAATAGGTTGGCTGGGTTTTTCTTTCTTTTTTTTATTTTTAGATTTCCATATTCATCAATTAGTTCAGAAGAATTAATTCACATCTATATCTGGTAAGCATCTGCAATATAATACCTTTATTATGATAAACAGTATGGTTAACAAAGCTAGGATGCCTTTGTTGTGATTGGCTGAGTGAAACTGCCTGCTGCGATGTGATTGGCTTGGTAAATCCCAGTGTTTTTTGCGATTAAAAACAGACCAGATTGGGATACTTCACAGAGCGAAATCAGTAACTATTTTACTGTTGTTTGAACAATAAAACACACTAAAACCACATAACACAACCCATGATACTTATCACAGTTAGTTAAAATGTATAATTTGGAATGTAAATCCAGTTTATAAGTAATATATGCTGCTCTGATTGAGGGGTGGAGCCGCTGTGTGCGTGCGTGTTAAAGCAGATTGTCCTACTGTTGCCCCGAGTCTACTACTATGAACATGAACACAGCCATACACACATCACCACACACTACACACAGATCTCCCACCCGATGTTTGTTTCGGTTAAGGTTATATGGGTCACGTAAAGCTGTATAGATTGTTGTTTGGTTGCATTTTCTGCCCCATCCATATCTCCTAGAACAATCCCTTTTCCAATTGTTCAGAGATCCTTAATCCAGCTCCAGATCCCTAATAGGATCGCTGGTATTAACGCCAGGACAGTGCTGCCAGCTGTCGAGGAGCCCCCCTAGTGGCCGAGAAGGAAATAAAGAAAGCAAGACACTGAATGGTCCTAGGCAGTGTGATGAGATTTACTCTTAGAAACAGTCACGAGGAGTGGACTTGGACCTTCAAGCAGTCTTTCATCCTGCAAGAAAGGGACTCTAGTTGGCGGTCTTTCACTCTCTCTGCATGTGTGTATGGCAGGTTCAGACTCTTGATTTGACCTGTGTGTGTGTGTAACTGGAACAAGGAATTGACACCATGCCCCTGGGCGTCATGTGGAGCCGGGTGAAGAATGTATGCCAGCAGAATGGCCTCCTCATCCTGTCTGTGCTGGCTGTGGTGGTCGGCTGCCTGCTGGGATTCTTCCTGCGTTCCAAACACCTCTCTGAACAGGTTGGTCTTCTCTACAAGAGTTCTCTTTCTTCCTATCTCTTCCTATCTGTAAACCCTTGGTAAGGTTGAGTAAATTTGTCTAGAAATAACTCGCACAAGTAAGGAAATAATAAAAAGGCATTCATGATGGAAAATCCAGTTGAAAGCATCATCTCATGTATTTTCCAACTGGACTGCTCCGAGTCTTCCTGTTTGGTTAGTGCTTTTAAATTTTGATACCAAGCAATAACTGTCAAATATACAGACATTCCTTCAACAGCCAACAGATGAGACAGACAACCGTCCCTATCTCCATCTTTAAATGCAGGACTTTGGCATTTGTTCCTACTCTACAGCCAAAAACTGATCACAAACTGATATAAAAAAAAATAAATAAATAAAAATTAAAAAAACATGGTTTAACGCCTTAACAGTATGACTTCAGAGCACTTTATTACTAGCAGCCACACGTTTCTTCTCCACCTTTAATGTATTATATCAGGCTCTGAATAAATCAACATTTGCAGTGATGTTTTATCCTGGCACTCTTGTCATTCCTACAGTTTCTGTGCAATGAAATGATGAAATCTCATCCATTTCTGAAGTCAGGAACTGGGAGTCAGAGAGGCAGCGTGTTGGATTGAAGTGCTGGGTTGATTTACGCAATAGACAATAGCGTTCGAGATACACCATTCCACACCGCCGACGCATCTGAACAAATGAGAGATTTAGCAAACAGTCTGTTTTCAGCTGTGGAGGATTTCTCATCGCCACCCTTTTTGGAAAAGGGAATAGCGTAGGAGGACCCACTAAGAACACAAAGACGACTCGTGTTTGCTACTAATGAGCAGCTACTGCAGAGCAAGACACGCCCCTAGGGGTGGAGCAAAAACATTCTAGAGAGTTCTAGAGAGATTTAATTGGACAAATGCAAGACTAGGCCAGAATGAGTCATCAAAAAAGTAAGCATTTTCCCCCTAGACAAAAAAATGTAAATATATCAAATTAAAACAATTAATTGTTTTTAAATTGGTGTCCATAACACTAAAGTACAAAAAAAAAAAACATCTGAAACACCCATTTTCATTTCAGGGGCACTTTAAATATAATACCACACCTGATTTTGGTAAATGGTGCACTTATATAGCGCTTTACACTGTGTCTCATTTACCCATTCACTCACACACAAATGGTAGCAGAGCTGCCATGCAAGGCACTAACTTGCCATCGGGAGCAACTTGTGGTTCAGTGTCTTGCCCAAGGACACTTCAGTATGTGGAGTCATATGGGCCAGGAATCGAACCGCCAACCCTACCATTAGAGGACAACCCGCTCTACCACCTGAGCCACAGCCGCCCATCTTCTGAAGGTCAAACACTTCTCGGCCACACTTTTGGCCATGGCCCGCAGATCCAACATGGCTATCTTTAAGAAAAGGAGCTTTGTGTATATAAAATACTTTTCTCTTATTACAATTTCTACATATCTTCCATGTTCTGTTTCGGTAGGAGGTGAAGTACTTCCAGTTCCCCGGAGAGCTGCTCATGAGGATGCTGAAGATGCTCATCCTGCCTCTTGTTGTCTCCAGGTATGAGCACATGGATTTTTTTTTCTCCCAGAAGGTTATGTTGCTTGTTTAGAGGACTCTCTATTAGAATAATGAATAATGTCCATCATACCAGAGAAACAACAACAACAACAACAACAGAACAATATAGCTGCAAGCAGTAATTGGTGGGCCCAATCACCAAAAGTGCAGCAAGGTCTGTTTCAAGAGACAGTATTATGATGTATGAAGAGCTAAAAGAAAAAGTGCATCAAGAGGTTTTAGTACAAAGAAGACACAGTGCTCCAACTAGAGGGATGCTGAAAAGCATCAATTTTTTACTGTTTGAAATGGAATTTGGGGGAAGGACATACTGAACAAGTGGCTATTTTCTGGCTTTCAAGCAGTTTCTGTTAAAGAGCAGTGAAGAATGTAGCTTTTCTAAAGAGCAGCGGCATTCACAGAGGTAAAGGAAGTGAGATTGATGAAGTGGCATGTGGAGACTAGCGACCAACTGTGCCTCAGATATACAACACACTCCATCTAAAGTAAATTGAACACTTCCTATTTTTGGTGGGGTTTTCTTGTATTACTATTTAAAAAAAAAAAAAAAGAATGACTCTTTATACAATGGCAAAGTATACACGTAAAACAGGGTCCAGGATGAGCTCGGCTGTGGCGGTGGAAAATCAATAGTTAAAGCAGTAGTTTGGTTTCTGACAATGTTCTTTTAAAAATGGGGAGGGGGGAAAAAAGTCAATGGTGGACGAACCAGTCCCATGTTTCGGCTGGAAAACCTAACTGAACAGGTTAAAAAGTGTTAGCTAACGTAAATGTAATAACTAAGGAAACACTAAGGGAAACTAACGTGTATCATGATTAGTATTCTCTTCTGACAAAGTTCCTAATGGAGCACGTTCGGTCAGCACAATATCAGGGAGATGTTAGCGATGTTGTTTCAGGTATGAGCTGTGACGTTCTGTCCTCACGTCACTCATAAAAAGGGATTCGTCGAGTCTGGTTAGTCTCATGATTTTATATATATTTTATTATTATTATTTTTTAGATAAATAGAAAACTGGATAAATGTCATGTCATTTTTGCCCATTTTTGAGTACAGCTTTTCCAACAGTGTTTTCTTTTTAATCAAATCTAACGCTTGTTGGTTTCTCGAGGAGACTTGAGCAGGAATTTCTCAGGATTAGTGTAATGCTCCTGTGGAGGAGACGTACACGGGAGTAAAGCTCCAGATGGTCCAAAACTCCATCAGAATCAGACGCTCTTGGACTTAATCCCATCTCACCAAGACACACTCACATACACATACACATACGCACTACTTGTACTGTATGCATGCTGAACTCACTAGGACTGAAAGGCACAGATGATACGCCGTATCATAAATATTCAAACCACTATAGTGAGGTCTGTTCTCCCCGTTCTCTGACTGATTTTGAAGTGCACTCACATTTAGGTCTCATATGTATAGACTATATTTGTAAGCGATTGCATCAAATCAGAACAGCGATACGCCAGGCATCTTGAGAAATGAGGCATTTTCAAGCTGATCTCTGTTCCAGATGTTACAGATATTCTTTGGGGTTTTTTTTTTTTTGGCTTCTCGAAAACTAAAGATCAATGCCACATCTAGTCTCAATCTACCCACTGATATCATGCTGTTATCATTTTGAAATGTGGCCAATCTCACAACAGATTTTTATTTATTTATTTATTTATTTTACAGAAACTACTTTGTCCTGAATACTTTCCCATTTGGGAAAACTTACCGACTGCTACAAAGCATTGACACTGGAGACTCCTTCCATAAGTGTTAAATGAAAATGTCCTCACAGAAAACCTCACCATATATAGATAAATCAGCTGTTACTACAGCAATTATAACGTATTAGAACAAGCGCATTAATATAAACCTGTGATTTACAGCTGCGTTACTATCACAGCTGTTGTTATAGAAAAAAATGTCCTTAGTCTTAGTTTCTCGTTTTTACAAGAAATGAAACCTGACCCTTAAAACTTCACCACGAGTGACAGTCAAATTTCTGACTCCTTGCCCCTAGTTTGATGTCCGGTCTGGCAGCGTTGGATGCTAAATGCTCGAGCCGCCTGGGCATCATGACCATCTCGTACTACCTGTGGACCACCTTCGTGGCTGTAGTGGTGGGAATCGTCCTGGTGATCATCATCCACCCAGGCGGCGCGGCACAGAAGGAGGACTCGGAGGACAGCGGCAAGCCGATCATGAGCTCTGCAGACGCTCTGCTTGACCTCATCCGGTAAGAACACAGCACTTTTTGTGTCTTTTGAGCTTACCCGTGACCAAACTTCTGCAACACACTCCCCACCAATTAAAATTTTGGTAACACGATGCATTTACAGTTTCAAAGAATTTGCATGCGGCGATCAAAAATGACAAGTAACCCTTTTAAAGTTCTAGGTTATTATTGAGTAATCTTAATATTGAAGCATCTAGTACGTACTTATGTATATGCGGCAGAGATGAACAAGTCTGGAACCACCATTGGCAGTTAAACGGTTAGAAAGAATTTTCCATATTGTGATGTTGATGTTGTAGTGCCTCAATCGATTTCCAGAGTAATTGCCATTGGACAGGTTAAATCCCCAGACTGACTGAACGCCAGTGTTGGGCTCTTGAGCGAAACTCTTTACTCTGACAAATAATTAAATGCAATGTAATTCCAGTTGATTACTTGCCAAGCTCCAATATGTCCAAATGGTAATTGCTCTACTTTTAAAAGATCGAGGATTTTCATTCCAAACAACGCTGACTGTAGATTCGTAGATTCCACAGAATCGACGATTCAGTCGTTGCAGCTGATTGAATTACCCTTTTTGGAGCTGAACTAGATTTACTATAATTTAAAGCAAAAACGATCGAGTGTGTTGATAAAGTGTTGAGCCACCACTAGCCACCAAAATGGACACCACTACGTTTAAATGGACACCACTACGTCCACAAAACAAAAAACTGTAAATGATAAAAATCATATAGCATGAGCAGTACAGTGATTCCTAGGTTTTGAAAGTTGCGTAGTGGAACTAGGAGTCAGTGTGGTTTGATGAGGTTAATAATACTTCTGACTTTTTTTTTTCAGAAGCCACCAACAAATGTTTCCATAGTTACCAAGTGTATCAGGTTTAGTCTGATTTCCTTTTAGCTAAGTGTGAATTTAACAATCGACTGGTTCATCTGCTGGGATCATGGTTTGCTTCACAATGTTCCTAGAACATTTAGAAAATGTTATGTAAAAAAATGTCTGCAGAACACCTAGAGAGTCCTACAAAACGAATGTTTTTCAGGACCGAAGGTTCCTCCAGTAAACGTAATGTTCAGAACACATTCTGCTAGCTTTAAATTGTTAGCTGTTACACCCAGTGAAATCTACATATTAATCCATAACCATGCAAAACACTGTCTCTAGTGAATCTGTTTGCTAACACTCAGCTAATTAGCTGGAGAAAGAAGGTAGCAAGGGGACAAGTCTGTCTTTAACTTGTATCTGCCACAGAGTCAGTAGGTCACTAGTGCAGTCTGTCAGCAGGACAAGATATTAGACCAAGAGCTGTGACAGGACCTAATTTCTGTTCACCTGAACTATTTGGCCTTGAAGAAATGTCGACTTTCACAGGACGGCTATTTGGAAAATTGTGACAAAGGATGGAATGAAGGCATTTTGGAATGTACAGAAAAAGGCACTTTTGATGGCCACCGTTTAGGAAGACACTATTGCACAATAAAATTTTGACGGCAGTGCCATTAGTGCAATCTGCGAGGCAAATCGCAGGTAAAATACTGCTTATGTTATTCCTAAACGTCTGTAATTTAGCATATTGTCTTTCTCTCCTCTAGCAACATGTTTCCTGCAAACCTGGTCCAAGCTACTTTTCAACAGGTGAGATGTGACCTTTGCAGCTTTGGAGCACAATGCAATGCATCCCTGAGTCGTTCTTTAATAGGTTTCAGATACCTAACTGTTATCTCTCTCCTTGGTCTTGACAGTACCGCAGCAGGAGTATCCCCATCTTTAAGCCAAAGCCCATCGCGAGCCAAGACCTGATGGAGTCCAACACCAGGCGCAGTTTTATCTACGACATCCAGGACGACAACGGCACTGACATCCAGAGATTCTCTCTGGACTTAACGCCGCCTCCAGACGTGGTGTTAAGGACGCTGCCCGGTACCAGCGACGGCATGAATGTACTGGGGATCGTCATCTTTTCAGCTACCATGGGTGAGTTCATGTATTTGGCTTCTCTTGGGACTCTTGAGTCCAAGAAATCATCCATAGTCATCATTCATTGTCTTTTTTTTACTGTGGTCTGATGGATCTGCACACTCTAGATTGACAAGAGTGGCCTTTAAGAGCTTAAAGCAGTGATTACCCTGGGCAAGTGTGCAGAATAACAGCACTCGGATGACATTAGTAATTGACATTTGTGAAGCATGAATTATAGTGCCTGATGTTAAAAAAACATCTCTTCTTTCACACACTCGTTCAGAAAATGGTTTTAGCCAAAGCTAGTAAGGAGGATAATCCAATTCAGGTATACAGCAGTGGGAACATGAAATTTACATCTTACATTTATTCAACTAAGCTGCGCAGATTAAGGTTAAGGTCCTTGCTCAAAAGGACCCCAACAGTGGCAGCTTGGCCGGGATTTGAACTCTCAACCTTCCAATCAGTAGCCCAGAGCCTTAACTGTTGAGCCACCATTGGCCAAGCCAAATGGATTAATTCTTATGTAAATTTACATGCTGCATGTACTTATCCATTTATCTTCTGAAAGTGTTTTTTCCCCGAACACGGTTGTGGTAGATATGTAGTCTATCCCAGGAGCACTGGATATCAAATATCGGAATATGGTACAGTGGCATATACAAGCCATGTTGTCATTTCACTGAAATACATTGTTGGGGCCTTGCTTGTGTTCTTAAGAAGTTTGAAATGATGTCTGTGAGCATGGAAGTAGAATCTGCATCATCAACATTCCTTGGACCATGGATGTTAAAATGTGTTCCTTCCAACATGTAATAACACTGTCCTTTAAACAAGCACAGCTCAGGGCATATCATGAATTAATACATTTTAATACAACAGAATCGAGAAACTGCTCATATAAATGGAATATAAAGGCACAATGTTTTTTTCCAGGAATTATGCTGGGAAGAATGGGACCCAGTGGCAGTGCACTGGTCAACTTCTGCCAGAGTTTAAATGAAGCAGTGCTGAAAATTGTAGCCATCGTTATCTGGTACGTCATTCTCCAGCACTTTTGATGGGAACTCCATAAATAATACCACCTCATGCCACATTTTCTATATCATATTGTTCAGGCAACAAGTGATTTTTCTTCTCTAGCAGTACAGCTGTTATTATCTTGTAGGTATTTTCCATTTGGGATCGTCTTCCTGGTGGCTGGCAAGATCTTGGAGATGGACGACCCCTCTGCAATGGGGAAGAAATTAGGTTTCTACGCCATCACCGTAGTTATTGGGCTGATCGTCCATGGTCTCTTCATCCTGCCCGCCATGTACTTCTTTATCACCAAGAAAAGCCCAATTGTTTACATCCGAGGCATCCTGCAGGCTCTGCTCATCTCACTGGCCACTTCATCCAGGTGAAAACCCGATCTCCACCAAGGAAGGGCTTTCAGGGGTTTATTTCCATACATATTGTAAATATTGCTAAGAACTGAAACTAATCACCCTCAGCACCAATCCTGCCAGACTTCCACCAGTGTCTTAAGAGTTACTGTCAGTTTTAATCCACTCTTCCAATGACTGGGTTTGATTCAGGTGATGTCCAATTTCTGTGTTACCTGCTGTTCCAAATAATTCCACATTTCTACAGAATTGCGGTCCAGCGATTTTGCTAGACAGTGTTCCCTTGGACTCATTGAACAAGTCACAAACAGATTTGGACGTGTGTGTGGCCATTTTAGCGCGTGGGAGTGTCAATTAGATCCTATTCCTGCCCATTCCCAACCTCTCTCTAAAGAAATATGTTTCCTTCTCACCGTCGCTTCTGGCTTGCTCATTAGGAACAAATTTAAATCTATATCCGGATTTCTGTAAAGCTGCTTTGTGACAATGTGCCATCGTTAAAAGCGATATATGAATAAAATTGAACTGAACTGAAGTGAAGTGAATAATTTAATGCTCCTCCTTCACTTCAGCTCTGCCACACTGCCTATCACCTTTAAGTGCCTCCTGGAGAACAACCATATCGACCGACGCATCATCCGCTTTGTCTTACCTGTTGGAGCCACCATCAACATGGACGGTACAGCACTCTACGAGGCCGTGGCAGCCATCTTCATTGCTCAGGTCAACAACTATGAGCTGGACTTTGGTCAGATCATCACCATCAGGTATGCAACAAAGTAAAAAATCTTATGAAGCAAACATTATTTCTTTTGTGGAGGTTTTTTGATGACACCACACAATCACATGCGTATGAACACTGAGTTGAACCTAACGAATCTCTCTAACATAGGCTTTAATTTGTCTTCCAGCATCACAGCTACAGCAGCGAGTATCGGCGCAGCGGGAATTCCTCAGGCTGGCTTGGTAACCATGGTGATTGTATTAACCTCAGTGGGGCTTCCTACTGACGACATCACATTAATCATCGCCGTGGACTGGGCCCTGTAAGTCCTCATACTCGTCTACGTATGTACTTACAGAACATCCAAAAAGAAAATAAAACACTTCTGAAACTTGCGAAATTCGTTATCATCAGCCAATGTATTTCACGTATAACCTAAAAGTCTGGGTCAAAGATTCTAACTGGAAAATATACTTGTGTGTATTTCAGGGACCGTTTCAGGACGATGGTGAACGTGATGGGAGACGCACTGGCCACGGGAATCATGGCACACATATGCAGGAAAGACTTTATGAAGGAGGGCGAAGAGGTAAAAGTCTCATTTTATGAAGCTTAGCGATCATTCAAGTCTTCAAACTGTGTAGTGCCACTATGACCACTATGAATCTCATTTAAAGTCCCAGTGGGAAATATGATAATCTTTGCATGATATGATGGAAAGGTGGTAATTTGAACATTTGGCGAAGACTGGATTAAAAATAGAAATGTGACACAAACACTTCTGAATTCTAAACAATCCAGATTCTATGAATATGCAAATTCTTACAAAGAACTTGTCCTTGTTGACATGTATGACATGTACGTATCTCAGATTCCTTTGATCTGTGAAACCAAGCCCATGATAAGCATCCAACAGATGACGTCTTACCAGAGCAACTGCTGCTTCCGACCTCTTCCGACACGCCCCGGAAAGCCTGAACATCTCTCCCCAGATGTGGCTCGGCTTGTACAGCTGGAAGAAGGCATCAAGCCAGAGAGGAAGCATAAGAAGTCCACACACCATGACAAGAGGAAAAACCAGGACCAAGACCGAGATCGTGACCACTGCACTATCGACATGAACGGTCTCGAAACCAAAGTCTAGACTCATTCAGATCTTGTTGGCCTGAGAGGAATGAGCAAGGAACAACTGCTGGATGTGTTCTTCTGTCACTCGCCATTCAAAATCCTTCTGCTGACTGGCCGCCGATGGCTAGTGGAGGTTTGAATGCGTGTACAAATGTGGACCATTTGTGGACAGGTTTGAAAGGAAGACGAAATGATCTGGTCCTACCTCTGGAACTTTCTATCGTTGCTCCTTAACAACACCCAGAACGTGTCACGGGTTCATTCAGCTCGTTACAGCAACCCACGTTGGGTAAAAGAATAAAGTGATCTACGACAGTCAACATGGATATAATATTAATGATAAACGGACTGTTAGAGCACGCTGTACTGTTTTATCCTGGGCAAGTCATTTGCTCTCAAGTTTTGTAATTGCATTTGGGATATGATTTCACTTTTAAAAATGTAGAACGTTATGAAGGACCTTGAAAATACTAGATCCTGGTTAAAATGCATGCCACATATAATAGTTCAATAATTTGAGGGGATTTTATTTATTGTAAGTCCAGTTTTGTGGAATAGTGTTCAATTGGAAGGATGGCTGCGTTGATAATAAAGCGTTTTTATACCTTGCAGGTTATTTTGTTCACTGAATTGGTCAGAAGGTGTTGATTACACGGAGACGTGTATGGTGGACACACAACATAAACAGTGTGAAATTTTTTGATTTTCTGTGAGTAGATGGTTTTGTTTATCATTTATGGAAGGAGTCTCAAGTGTCAATGCTTCTGTCTTAATTATAGGTAACACCACAATCATTCACTTTTTTAAAAATATATATATCTTCTTAAAAATGGAAGAAGCTGAAAAGAATTCACAGCTGTAGAAATACTAAATCTCTTTCACTTTGAATCATAATCACATGAGATTAAACATAATTCAGTCAAGAAACAGACCATGGAAAGACAACAACAGATGGTGAGGGAGTTACGAGGGGAAATGCATCCACTTAACGCCAACTGAGTGAGCGAGAGGTACGCAAATAAATTACCACCCAAATAAGAGCCAGGTATTGTACATGTGTAAAAAAAAAATAAATAAAATAAAACAAAACAAAAAACCCTGAAAAGTCCTTGAAACTACTCTGGCTGGCAAAGTTCACCCAAGTTAGTTAGCTAGCTAGCTAACTTTTCATCTACTTGGTGAATCATGACAATATTTGTTACAATCATGGATTTATATGTTTTAACGTTATTTCTTTTTCCAATAGAAATGTATTGTTATTCTACGTGCACGAGCTTCTATATACTACATTTACAAAATAAAGACGCAAACACTGGAGTGCAGACTCCTTGGGTAAGCAGACAACCAACCATACGTTTGATTTTTGGCCTTTAACTAATATTTACACATGCATCTTTCACATGAAAAGGACCATTTTTTTAGAAGAAATCTTTATTAAAAATTAGCTTTTTCATAATCTGCATATACAATTAACAGTGCAATGAAGAGCTCTCACACCCATACGAAATGGGCAGCTAATATTCTATCCATTTAGCTAACAATTTCCAGGTGATCTTGACCATTTCGAACTATTTCACAATCTCCGATTCATCTTTCCACACTAGGAAGATCTTATTAGGTTCAGCATGATCGATCTTCTCTAAAATTGAGAGATTAAATGTAATGATTATTCTCCGCATTTGAGGCACTTTATCTGGTGTAGTGTAAGTCCGTAATGTAATAAACCAGTAAAGAAATGTGAAACCATCATCCGAGCCATTTGAGTTAACCGTTCGTAGTTCAACGTAGCTCCCGAAAGCTTATTTAGAGTTCCTCTTATAATGCTGCAAGAGGTAGTGATGTTAATTTGAAGTGCCCACTATAATACGTGTTGAATTTTGTAATCACATATATCGAATGCTCAGTGTCGCGGCCACGGACTCCATACATAGGTCTGGGAAGTTTAGTCCGAATTCTTCACAGTTTGGCTTTGCCTGGTGTCAGCTGGAGGCTCTGGAGCTTCATCGCCATTCCCATATTCCCAGTAATCTTTAGCTTGCCTTGGAAGAAGGCCTTTGGAATGAGAATGAAGCGGGAGAAAGAGTTGGAGGTCATCTGTATATCATATCACACTCTCACAACAACAGTGTATTAATCTTGTAGTTTAAGGCAGATCAAATTAAAAATGCACACAATTTTCCTCGTCACGCCAGACGTACTTAATTAAATATTGGCTTGACTTTATTTATTTTTTTATCTGCGCTGCGGCCACATGATTGGCTGAATGAACAAGCAGGTGTTCCTAATAAGGTGAACATTGAGTCTATGTGTCCGTGTCATTTTTGCCAAGGGAAAAATTGTGTGCATTTGTTTATTTATTTGTTTGTTTGTTTGTTTGTTTGTCAAACTATATTTACTTTTGTTCTACTACGTAATTATTTTGCTGTAACTCACAGTTTGTGGATTCAGCTTCCCGGTCATCAGTTCGATGAGGTCAGCATCGGACATCGTGATCGTGCAGTCTGATTTTTTCCCTGGGGAAATGAGCGACACAGTTCAAGTTGATAAAATACAAATAAAAATAAATACAGGGAAAACAGGGAAAACAGGGAGTGGGTGACATGACAAAAATAGATCATGACGTTTCAAAAAGATTGAAAAATTGAAAATTTTTGAAAGTGTCTTGTGACATAATTTCTCTCAGTATGTTATATCCTAATTAAAATCATTCTTAAAGAAAGGTGGAAAAATAAAATCAATCAAGATGCTCTGCAAGATCCTCTGAGCTCGGCTATCATGATGCCCCCAAAATAAGCCAACACACGTTTTCTCATAACCATCTGCTTTCCGCTCAGATCAGATGCAGATCCCTGTAATTAAGAAAAAACAAAAAACAAAACAAAACAAACAAACAAAAAAACACTGACAGACCTGCGTCATTGTTCACCAAGCCTTTCCCGTTTTTCACATCCACCACCCACAGAGCTTCTTTTCCGTCCGGGCCGTCCTTCACTTTAAAAGCGAAAACGCCACCGATTTTTTTAACGTATGCTTCTCCTTCCTGCATGGAAACCACACACACAATATAATAGAAAACGTAAAATCCAACCCTGAAAAACCGTGAACGTGTCTCGTTACCTACCTCCTGCAGAACCTTCTCGATTTCTTTAAAAACCGCATAAGATTTGAAGCCCTCCAGTCCACCGACAGCGCTGGTGGGAACTGCAGCGATCTGAGACCTGGGGGGTGGGCATTAACTCACAAAATAACATTCCCGATTGTAAACCGGGGGTTACGAATAAAGTCCAAGGTCCTGGAGGTGCGATGTGACTGTAATAAGTCCTGACAGATTATTAATTCAGCAACGTGAATGTCAGAATGTATGTATTTATAAAAATAAACAAATAAATAAATAAATCTTTCATCTGCTAATTATTATTCAGTTAATTATGCGATTTCTCATAGCATCTGGTTGCACCAGAACGTCTTTAGGGTTTTAAATGTGTGGGGAGGGGGTTATTTGTAAATAATTTTGCAAAAGATTTTTCCTTGCATTTCAATATCATGGTTATTTTGGCTATGGTTATAACATTGCAGTTAACACTATTTCAGTTCCAGGTTGCGGAAAAGTCCAAGGATTGTGTGTTACTACTGTACGAGTAGATAAACCAGTTTAGCTGCAGGTAATCCTTCTAAAACAAAGATTAATAGTAGCGAGCGTGTGATCTCTCACCTTGCTGCTTGAGTGAATCCCATCCTGTATAGTGTGACCACTACAGCTCCGCCGAGGCCGATATTGTGCTGCAGGGCGACCTTCGCTCCTGGGACCTGCCTTTTCCCCGCCTCACCTCTTAACTGCCAGCACAGCTCTGCACACTGTGCCAGACCTGAGCAATCGAACACAGCACACGGTTAAAGCCTCAACAACCTGAGACAGACCTCAGCAATCAAATCCTGCAGCCCATGTTTAAAAATTTTTTAAAAAACCAGGTCAGAGAATCAAAGTGCTAAAGTCGTTAAACGGACAGACGAGATCGCCCAAGCTAGACCAAAGTACCCTATGTACTCTAACACGATGGGTACATTCAAACAAATGCACTGTACACACTTAAACACACAAACAGAGGAATCTGGAGATATTATCAAATACTAATTATACATAGTAACGTATTACATTACGAGCAGTTTAGATTGAAAGGCACATTCTATACCATTTGGGGGAAAAAAACTATATCACAGATGTTGTATAATGTGTTGAACTTTGTGTTACCCCTGACATATATCCGCTATGACCAGGTTGCCAGATCTGTATTTAGAACCTAAATATAGTAGATCCGTCACTAAGGTCTCTAAAATGCTCTAATAATTAGTTTTCTCCTAAATGAAAAATATTTATGAGAATGAAAAAAAAATCCAACAACTCGTAGAAACTTGGCGTGTAATTGGAGAGAAAATGAGGCCTTTTATATATTATAAAGGATTAAAAGTAAAGGATTATGTTCTATATCCAGGCGTATGTTTCCCCCACAGCAGGTGTTTCACTTGAGCCTATTAACACCCACTTTGCTCGCATCTTAACACATTACGTTGCGTTGCGTCACTTAATTCCCTCATAGTAAGCTTCTCCTTCTGTACCAGGGACGTACCAGTGTCCCGCTCAACATTAATTAATAAACAATTATATTATGTAAAAGGCATTTGAATTCAAACCCTTTTCATAATATTAGCAGTGTTTTATATGCTTATTGCTAGTTTTCAAATCGATTGAGGGAATGTGTCGGTAAGCACTAGCTACTCAAGCTTGTTAAACCTCCAGACATGCAAGTGACCTTGTTATATCGTATGCATGTTATATAGTCAGTAACGGCACGGTGCCAAACAGACAGAGATGGCAGAAAATTAAAGATAAACTGAACAAGGAGGAAGCGAAAGGGTGAGTTAATATGTTAATACAGATAGTTGCAAAAAGTGATTGTCTGTATTACACGATACATATGCTGATTACCCTAAGATCATTAAAATCTCAATTTATCTTTTTAAAATGAAATTTAGAAGGCAAAAATGACAAGCTTTGAGACTAAAAAGACAAGCAAGCAGTGCTGCGGTTTTATGGAAATCAGAGTGTTGCTGCCAAATATACATTTAATTGTGAAATAAATAGTTTTACTGACTTTTACAGTAAGTGACATACACGGCGTGTGTCACTACATTTGTGGACAGTAATACTGTCATTTCTTTTTATTCCAATTTTCTACAAATTCAATATTCTTTTAAAGATTCTTAAAAGTTGCCGTTTTGTTGTAATTATTTCTATGAACGTAAAAATAAAACACCGTTAGGTTATGTTAGTAGTGTCATTCTCATATTCATTACTGTGACCACACACAGTCGGTTTACAGCTTCTGCCAGGGTGATAAGAATATGTAGTTAAATTAAAGTTAGTTCTTTGGTGATGTGATTATAGCTCTTTTTTTTTTTTTTTTTACATTTGAGCCCCTGCCCCTGAGGAACTCTCTGCAGCCACACCTGTAGCACCGAGCGGGTGTCCCTTCGAAATGAGCCCTCCGCTCGGGTTAACCACCCACATTCCCCCGTACGTGTTGTCTCCTCTGTCTATCAGCTCTCCGGCTTTACCTGCAAGTGGACAAGAAAGCAACATGCAAAAGCCTTAATCTTTAATTAATATTTATTTTCCAGCAGTAATGAACTAAAACCAATTAAACAAATCGCTAATATATAAATTCTGAGGAGGAAATTATATAACTCTGCCATTTTGTGGAAAATATAATAAATGCTAGATATGTGCCGTTTAAGCAACCAAGACTACATTGTCAATAAATGATCAAATTTGTAAATCACAAACCTGATGTTTTTATAAGAACTAAAAAAAAAAAAAAAGAAGAAGAAATACCTTCAGGACAAAGACCGAGTGCTTCGTACGTGATGAGCTCGTTGGCCGAGAAACAGTCGTGCAGCTCGATGACATCGACGTCCACAGGATTCAGGCCTGCCGACACGAAGCACTTTTTGGTAGCGAGGCGCGTCATGTCATAGCCGACCTGAAGAGAGGAGCAGTAAAAAAACAAAACAAAACAAAACATTTTTAAACTGTTAGATGAAGTGCGTGATCGCTTAATTAAAACTGTAGCTTGAAACAATTACACCACCTTCAGTGCAAAAAAAAAAAATCTCTGTCCGATTTAAAACAAACTATAAAAAATACAAATACGAGTGCAAACAAGAAATCTGCTTCAGCTGTATTAATGCAAGCTCCGCCTACATGTAGCTTATTTGCATACCATATGCATATACCATGCCTCCCCCCATTTAATCATTCTACACATCTAATTTGCATGAAGCACGTCCTGATTTATAAAGTGAACCGTAAAAGGAAAACTATTGAGGGCACAGGAATCGTGTTTCATGCAAATTATATGCAGATGAAGGGAAACTGGGCGTGCTGTATGATATGTAAATAAGGTGTAGGTGTTCACTCTGTGTGGAGCTGCTTTATTTATTATGAAAAACCTTTTTTTTTTTTTTTGCTCCTAAATTTAGTTCCCTTGTCCTCCACAAACCATCTTGATGCAGCTGTTTTCCTCGAATGTCGTTGAGAGATCAGTGACCATCTCCTGAGCAATGATCTCCACGGCTTTGGCCTCCAGACCATGCTTCCTCACAAAGCCCTCGCTGGCTAGCACTGCTGCTCCTGCTCCGTCGGACGTAGGGCTTAACACACGCACACATGACAAGACGTTCTTACATAGAACGGATTAAGCCCTAAGCTGTATGAGCCCTAAGCAAGCTACTTACCAGCACTGAAGAAGTGTGAGGAACTCAAAAACCTTACGGGATTTAATCACCTGCTCCAGACTGTACTCGTCCTGGAACTGAGAATACCTGAGAGGACGTGTGGAGAGAGATTATAACATATATAATGAAAGAAACGCCACTTTTTTTTTTTTTTAACCAAAGGCAAAATAACTCAGCATGGAAAACGCTATCTGTAATGGATGCCTTTCTCTCTAATTGCATGGGCGGGGTTTGTCTAACGTACGGGTTGTTGGTTGAGTGCTTGTGATTCTTCCAGGCAATTTTGGCAAAGTGTTCTGGCTTGGTTCCTACAACATACAGACAACACGCACTCACGTCATGAGTCTAAAGCTTTTTGCAATTGCGAAAAGATTTCCTGATTTGACGTCTTACCATACTTCTCCATGTGCTCTCTCCCCGCGTTGCCGAACATCTGAGGTGCTGCTGGAGCTGCAGCCATGCCGTATCGGTTGATCATCACCTCCATGTGTTTGTCCATAGGGTTGGTTCTGTCCATGTACTGTTTAAAAAAAAACAAAACACAGTTCTAGTTCACTTTTATTCATTATACCATTATAATGATGATACATTCCCAGACCAAGAAAGCATAAATGGCCACCCTTTCAGAGCGGAAAGATTGGTTTCCTTGTTTGTTTAACCCTCCATGTCGTCTCATGAATGTGAAGCTATAGCTTCTGTTCTTTCACCTTAGAGGACAAAGAACCTCTTTCCATCTTCTCGAAACCCAAAGCAAGCACACAATCAGCCAAACCTGTACAGACATGCAGGGTTTTATAGAACATAATCAAGAATATTCTGGATCATGTACATATACACATATATATATATATTAGGTAATATGGGTAATACACACAGCCCCACAATCCTTTTGAGAACACTCAGAAATTTAATAATCGAGACGCTGAGATAGAATGGATTCTACAATTTCCAGAGTTTAGGACGTTTGTAAAATAAGTTCTAGTCAGAACACTAACTGGAACTAACTCGACAAGATCGAACGTATTATTAATACCGAGATAACATGCCACGTCTCATACCTCCCTGGATGAGCTGTCGGGCCACGAAGAGCGCTGTGGAACCCGTGGAACAGTTGTTATTGACGTTGATGATAGGGATTCCCGACAGTCCCAGCCCGTGGTATATAGCACGCTGTCCGCAGGTAGAGTCGCCTTTCGGGAAGAAACACAGTACCAAGAAAAACATTAGGTTTAATATCATAATCGGAGTATTTGACTAATTCCAACAGGCAATGACACCACTATAAAGAAATGAAAAGAGTGTACCATAGACATAACCCACGCAGGCCTGCTCAACAGCAGAGTATGGCACTCCTGCATCTGCCAATGCTTTCTCTCCTGAAAACAGATAAAGTGAAGTCAATAAAGATGTTGATTTATACAGATTAAATCATTGGGGGGGGGGGGGGGGGCCTAAAATCATACCTGCTTCTTTGGCCATTTCTGGATAATCTCCATCTCTCGCACCTGGCTTATCGAACTGCAAATATAAGAGAGGGAGAGGATGAGACTTGATTTACTGTACTGACAGAAGGAAAAGAAACAAGGTAATAGAAACAAGAAGTACTCAATGTACCTGAGGCATCGTGATTTTTTTTTTTTTTTTTTTTTAAAGTAACAGTCATTCTGCATAAGTATGTTGTACGTTCTATGTTCTATGTTCTCTCTTTATTTCTGTCAGCGCGGGTTTCCTCCAGGTTCTCCGGTTTCCTCCCATGTCTCAGAAACATTGCTAGGATCCATACTGGCGAATCTAAACTGCACCTAGGGCGCATTAAAGTGTGCGAACGGTGGACTGGCGACCCATCCTGGGTGTGTCCCGGTCCAAATCCATGATTCGCCACAGTCATGTTTTTTTACACCAAAATGGGGTCGTTTTGGGGGAAAAAAAAGGTTGGGAAAGAGAAGGAAAGTCTACGTTTGACGGTTGTTGGGCGAGTTTTAAAATTAGTCTGTGGTTCTGCTTTCAAGTCAGGTGAATAAAACAATGACTTTGGGTTTGGGGTGAGACCTGACAACCCTGTCCACCACCACCACCATCATCATCATCCTGACCAGGATAATGAAGATGAAGGAATGAATGATATAGTAACTGGGAAACACTGATGTGCCAATGAACTATGAACTCTCACCTACTATCGCATTGATTGTGTAAAAGCAAGCTTGAACTCTGTACGCAGATTAAAGTTATTGCAAATGAAATATGAGATCTTATAAAATGTAGCTAGAATCTTTAATGTGTATAGGCTATGAGGGGGTGGAAATAAGTCACAAAACAATATACAGCTTTTTTTTTTTTTTTGTAGAATCCAACAACAGTCAAATTATCAGTGTTATCTAGGCAAATAATACTTTTAAAAAGATATGTAACTGCTTGACAGCTCACTGATAAGCTTCCTAAGATTGGCTAGAAAATATATCGTGTAGTTACATACTTTAAATTACATGTATAAATCCTTCAAACAAGTCAAACTGTGACAGTCAAACCAAACCAAGCTAAAACCCTAGCAAGCTAGCATGTCGCATACGGGTAACTAAACAGACGTTTGTTACATTAGTTAGCTTATTTAAAAATAAACAATTCAGCACCATTTGTTTTACCTTTGTCATCCCCACCCCAACAACAAACACTCTGTTCTTCGCGGGAGCCATTTTCCTGAAAGTACACTTGACTAAAGCTGACAGCAACAAGCCAACTCCCCAACTGTAGTGACACAGGGCTGGGAGTCGATTCCGAAGAATCGACTCTCTCTCTAATCTGGACAGCGGGAGTCGACTCTGAAGAGTCGATTCCACACGGTGATTTTGATGTTGATTTTGTCGACAGGTTTTTGTTTTTTTTTACGTCCAAGTACCAGCCTATTACATTTAGTTAATGGAAAAACTCCACCCTGAGTAACATTACACATGTTTATATTGAAATGTTTGTGGTGTTTGTAGTGATTCTGGTGCTGATTTGATGGTTGGTGCTGTATTTGTTATTCCTGTGAGAAGTTAGCAGTGTGTGTCGGGATGACGTCACACGGTTTACTGCTAGCAAACTTAAACTGGCGCTTGAATAGGAAAGAAGAAAATTGTAACCTCAAAAATAAAATGATATATTAGTCAGGCTTTACTGTTAGCTCCTAAAAACAAACAGGTGAGAGCTTCTTTTCTCACTTCCAACATTTTCCAGTGCGTCGTATTCATGAGAAATCCAGCACAGATCAACGTTTGTACAAACGCCGAACTTAGAGTCCCAGAATGCAATGCGGCTATACTGTACGACACAGCCATGGCGAGTTAAAGCAGACACGCTGCTCAGATAGTCAGCGATTTACAAGATGGCGAGCCCGATGGTGTTGACAGTGGTATTGAGCGTACAGATGAGGACGTGAGAAACCGGGACACAGTAAAGGACTAAAACGTCGCTGCATCGTTCTCTTTAGGTAGAGATGAAGCAGGGCAAATGCTGTCTTGAAGTGCTGTTAGAACTGTTATAATTACAACGTAAGCGCACTTGAACATCACTACAACGTTACAGTTACAAATTGGAAACTTTTCCAGGGCGCTGACTTTGCGAGACGGGGGTGTGTCGGTAACAAACAGTAATGGCGGTTGCTAACATGAACGTGACGACCTACAGCAGACGGTGGGATTTAAGTGGTCATTTTGCATGTTTGACATGTGACATTTTTTCTGGTTCCAGGTTGTTGGAAGAAACCAAACATTGGTTTCATTGTATCTAGTTTTGGCACTCTTGCCCTGACATTACCTAAATATCTAAATTAGTGTAATAGTGAAAACAAAAAATCTCACATGATTAAGACTGTTTTGGACTCTACATCAAGACTCTAGTAAAATACTGTCCTTTACACAGAACAGAGACTGAGTTTATGCTACGAAATGAACCAAAGAGCAATTCTTACAAATCACAACTTTATTTAAGTGCAGACCTGCATCTCCAACTGGTCATCTTTCATGTAGTGAATGCTCTTGCCTGTTTCCCCCCCCAGACACGTCCATTTACAATTTCAACAACAACAATTAAAGTATTTTTGTTGAATTTTATGAATGTTCCTTGTATAAAGTCTCTTTTTCCTTGTCAGATCTCCTGCCACAACGTTTGTGCTCCATCTCCAGTGCTCTCAACACTTGATAAACTGATGTGTGACTTCATAGATGCCCACTGACTCACCGGCTTTCTCGTCATAGTCTGTCCAGTCCTAAAACAGAACGGTTGGTTATTCCGCACGGTCTACTGGATGTTCTTAACAAGTGCAAAGTACAAACTCTGACTTACTTTCTCCTGAAGGTTGATTTCAGGGAACTGGGTGGTCGTCTCTGCGCCCTTAGCCGCAAATCCAGCCTGAGAAGAAAGCAGCGTGGAGATTAATCTCGGTCTGGACTTGGATATTGGGGATGGGATGGGGGGGGCGGGGGGGTAGGGGGGGGGTGAAATGGAAGTTTCGTTCTCACCTGAGGTTGGAAGTCGACCGGCTCGAGGCCTCGACACTCAAACTGCACCATCGTCTTGAACCGCTCACTGTCCTCCACCTTAATGAAAACCTCACGTTAGAAGCAACTGGGATAGACTCGAACCACCCTTCAACTCATGACTTATCATTCATGAAGTATTTATGAACTACTATCAATTAGTCAATAGCTACAGCAATACTAACAGGAACGGATTGTACAGTTGAGTGCATCTTTTTGCATCTCTCTTGATTTCTGGGTGAAAAACGGATGTGTTTTAACTTACGTTGTACGGCGTGATGGTGTCCTTCAGGATATCTGTGGGAGAAATCCATTGTGTACACGTCACCACGTGGCATTTATTTACACCTGTATTTCACCACCTGTTTTCTAATCAGTGTTTCTGGTCGGAGGTGATTTTTGAGTAAAAATCGTAGTTTTGCTCAACACCTGGTGTCAGATCTCTAGATTGATTCCCCAAACAAAATCCAAACACACAGGATCTTTTTAATGATTATTTTAATTTTGTTAACGTGCGAACGATTTGCCGTTGCCTCCAATAGAATTCTCACCTGTAAGGTGACTTGTATATGGCAACAATGTTAGTGGCCCTGCACCCTTTCTTTTACATGGACTAGAGGCGTGGCCTGAAGTATAGCGTGGCCTCAGATAACAATGCAGTTCCAAGTTCATTTGAATATTTCTTCTTTTTTTTTTTCTTTTATTCATAAAGTCAAGGTGTGTGTGTGTGTTTACCTATTGAGTTTTCCCGGGAGCACAGTTTACACTTCTGAACCATACTGGCACTGCCTCGGCCTCCTTTCAGCAGCATACTGTCCTGAGGAAAATCTTTATATCAGTAATTAATAAATACATACAATTCCTGCTACACACAGTCTGTTAATAATAATAATAATAAATAATTTTATAAAAATACATCATTTATAATTACCAGCAATGTGATATACTGCCATTTGTCTGAGATCTCACCGCAATTCCCACACTTCAGCTACAAAAAAAAGAGACAAAACAAATCAATATCATAATTCCATACTGAACAACTAACTTTTCATTAACGCTGCTGACATGCGGGCTGAATCCTAAACCAATTCACACTCCCTGTATATGTCCACTATCGAGCGTATGAATTAACGGCGTTCTAGCGCCTACCTAGTGCACTATTTATCCAATATTAAGGCATTTGGTATTCACCCACACCAGCACTACTAGCTAACAGAATGACGAGATGAATTAAAACGACAAAGACGTTGTGCTATACTTAGATATATTTAGCTAAACTTGTATTTAGCCTTAAAGCTAATTATATTTATTTTTAGCTAGCTAACGTTACCTTTAAATACCAGCGGAAGTCATCTCCGTCTGGTCTAACATTTGTAACGTTCTCCAGCGTCGCTTTAAACTGCAAACCGAATTTCTAAAGAAAAAGTACATATATCAGTTTAATAATAATATTTAATAAAAAACTAGCCACACGCGTTAAAAAAAAAATTATAAAAAGGGGTGAAAACGAGCGGACCTACCCCCATGTTGACGTTCAGAGCGTATGCTAGTCAACCTGCGTAAATAGCGTTAGCGTCCTCACGCAATCTACGTAAACGGTATTGTTTGTTTTGTGTGCTTTTGCATATACGTGCTATTCATCAATTCAGCCATTTCATACACGTCAGTATTGCGTGCGGTGAAGGCGCCCTCTAGCGGCCATGACAGGAACACCACCCACCGCTGGCGCAATACTAATACGTCCCATGTGCACTACTGTATACGGTATAAAACATTAGCTATTCCGCCCTACGTAGTGCACTAGATGTCCAACACGTCACCGTTTGGGATGCGGCCATTGATAATGGCGCTGGAAGAAGAAGGAAAAAAAAAAAAAAAAAAAAAAAAAAAAAAAAAAAAAAAAAAAAAAAAAAAAAAAACGTACAATACAATATACTTGTCAAATTATTAGATTTTTTTTATTTCTGTTTGTTTCATTACAGTTCTCAGAGAAATTCGCACATAAAAAGTTATCTGGCGAAAATCCTCACCCTTAAACTAATATCAAAAGAAAAAAACAAAAACGAGTTGTCTAACTTTCTAGTGGTCTAACTAACTGCTAATTCAAGTACTTGAGAGGATGCATGAAGATGCAGACCATTTGAACTCCCTGACCATCACACTGAGTTTTAAAGCATATGTCGTATAGAACATGGCATTTTATTTAACTGTTGAGTCGAGAATTCGTGTTGCATTCTAGCTTTAAAGTCTTCGCTAGTAGGAGCAGCCATGTTTTATACACACTCCATCTTGTAACGCTCCGATATAGAAGGTCTTCACAAAAAGTTCAGTATAAATCCATCAGTAAACCAAATACCTACACTAGAGTCAGAAAACTTAACCCCACACACACACACACACACACACACACCTTATAAAGGGTGGGGATGTACGTAAACACTTTTGGCATTTAGGATAAACGTCTTCCTGAGTTCTGACTTCAAGTTTTGAAAGGCATCTCTCTCTCTCTCTCTCTCTCTCTCTCACACACACACACACACACACACTCTCACACACACCCCTAGCTCATGAACCATAGCATTCCGACACCTGGAGTGTTTTTTGTTTAAGTCTGAGCCAGGACATAAGCACCGATTAATTTCTACGGACAAGAATCATGATGATGATGATGACGAGGATGAACAGAAAGCACTCCCAACCGCAAATATACGAAAAGGTGAAAGCAAAAGAAAAACAAAAAATCTCGTATCAGCCAGGTGAAGCGGCTCTGCCCTTCCGTGCAACGAAAGGGCGCTGAATGTCATTCCACAATTTCGACCCTGTCCTGCGCAGGAGGAGGGATGTAGTTAGGTTAGTGCGGTCTGCTGGACTCAGACGAACGTCTCTGTCGGGGAGTCACGTGACCGTTCACGTGGCCGTTCTGCCATTTGCTGAAGCCGCCGTTGAGGATGTCCTGAATGTGCTGCACGATCAGGTTTATCGCAACTGCAAAACGAATGAACTGTTTCATACGCAGCATTCAAAAGATATGTGAACATTCTTTTCTTTCCAGTATTCTGAGGTTGTTTTTTTTTTTTGCTAAAAAAAACTAATCCAAAACAAATATATTCAAAAGGCGTCAACAGCTATTTTAGTCGTAAACGAGTAGGTTTACGACAAAAATATTCTCATATTCTCGCTTTTGTCCTAAACAGACTCACCGAAGTTGTCGGCTCCGCGTGGGATAATGACGTCCGCGTACTTCTTTGTCTGGGGAAGGAAGGAAAAGAGAAAAGAAAAAAGAAAAAAATGAAAGAAAAAAAACCAAAAAAAAAACGCAGCGATATCTTAAAACACGCAAGTGTAGACAGAAATACGCGAGTGGAGACGGAAAAGAAAGCCGGTACTCACTGGAAGACAGAATTCCTCGAAAGCCGGCTTTACAAAAGTGATGTACTGGGACAGGACCTGCTCCAGCTCGCGTCCTCTCTCGTTGATGTCTCGCAATACTAACACACACACACACACACACACACGCACACACACAGAGAGAGAGCTTTAGATGAAACCTCTGCATAAACACTGCATTGTGAAAATCCAAACCAGAGTTCTTCTAAGCGTCTCAGACATGTACCTCTGCGCGAGAGCCGTGTGTCTGGATCTGTGTCCACGAACAGTTTCATCTGGAACAGGTCGCGGATCTCCTGCGAGTAGAACATGAGGATGCCCTCGAACAGAACTACGTCGGCCGGGTACAGCGTCACAAACTCGTCCTTCCTGTTACAGTCACAGCAGAAGCGAGCCAGGCTGTAAATAAGTCCAGAAACTCGTACACGCTCTATGTATACAGTGCACCAGAAAAAGTCATTCAGGGATTCAGGCTGTGATGAAAGAGTATGGAAGAATTCTCACCAGGACCATGGAAATAGTCAAAATAAAGAAAGAGACCCGTGAAGTCAAGAAAAATGGTGAAAATGTGAAGGCTGAATGAATTAACCATGAACGCTAAGCTCAACTCATCCAACCTACCTGGAATGCGTGACAAAGTCATACACCGGGATGTGAACCGTCTTCCCCTGAATGATGTCATGAAGCGTCTTTAAGATCAGCTCATTGTCAAAAGCGTCTGGACAGAGAAGGTGTTTAAATTATTTTTTTTTTTTTAATAGATACAAATAAATGCTGTGTCAAACATATCCAAACTAGCAGACATGCATGCGCGATACACTCTGACTGATACACAGCGTTTATTACCCGGATGATCGAAGTTGAACTGTCCTTTGACTGCCTTGGCTTTCTGTTCAGGAGTGAGCGCCTTGTAGAAACTGTCCTGGCTCAGGGTGGCGACCTGACGCTGCCGATGATCGATCTTATTCTGCCCCAGCATCTCCATGATCTTGGCACATACCGACGACTGCAGAGAGAAAAGAGACCAGCTGGTCATGTGACCAATCTTTCTTTATCAAGAAAGTAATCCGGTTTAGAAAATACACACACGTTCAGTGTTGACCTTAAAACATTTCAGACACTTCCCTACGCTCCAGTGGTAAAAACCAGGCATTTATAAGCATTTCTTTTTCTTTGGGCAATCCGTGTGCTACTCGTATGGCATCCGAGTGTTCGGTACAATTTTGTTACTGAATTTATACTTTCTTTACAGCAAAAAGGCATATTTCACATTTATTGCAAAAGTCCCAAATACTTATAAATAATAAATGTGCTGACAGAATTTGGAATTTATTTCTGAACATATCCAAGTACTTGAAAACAAACAGTAATGGTAATTTTATATATAAATATATTGTATATTTATTATGTTTATATAAGTTAACATAACGAAAAAAGGTTTTGGTAATGTTTATATTGAATTATATTATAATTACACCTCCACCATAACATCGACGGGAGTGGAGGAGTTGCTGTAGTCATTTTTCCATCATCGTCGCACATTATCGACGTCATCATGTAAACAAGAGCAGGAAGGGAACCTCCAACGCGCTATTCGCTGCCTCCAGGGTTTGAGATGCTTCCAAAAGAACAACTCGGAACAGATTACAAATACGTATGAATGCGTCAAAGTGGTATAATGGACACCTTGGATTTTTTTTTTAAAACTTTGAGTAATTACATTTGGTGAAACCCAATAAAGCTGACCACATTGTTGTAACACTGTTTGTAAATAGTTTTTGTTTTTTTAAACATTTTTTTTATAATATAAAAGCAGCTAGTTATCAGATTTTTTTTAAAATAATAATAATAAAAAAAACATTACTCAGCTGTTTGTACTTGGCCACGTGTTTGGAAATGAGCTCATCCCAAGAATAGAAGTCGCGCAACGATGACGTGTGTAGACAAAGGGAGGGGAAACCCACGCGCCACCAACATCCAGTTAACTGGAAATTCCGATAGTTAGCGGAATGGTTTGTTTGTTTTTGTTCCTTAATCCGACGTAAATGTTAATGCGTTATAACGGTACAGGTACGTGTATGTAAACACAGTCATAATATAATTAATAATAAACTTAAAGTAAAAGCCACGCGGCCGGAGCGCGCGTCCATTCGCATCCTAAATGGCTACAAAAGGAATTTGGTTAATTTAGAGAGAGATAAATAAATAATTGAGTATAAAAAGGTGAACATGCGAACCTTTCCACTGGCTGTGCCTCCAGAAACCCCAATAATAAACGGCTGTCTGATAGCATTGCCGTTTTCCTCCTGGTCCTGAAGTCGGCGTTCACTGTCTCCAGCCATTTCCGAGTGCAGGTCCAGGTCCAATCCCAAACCTCTCCCAGCTCCCTGTGTACGTGCACTAAAGTGTGAGATAAAAGAACCCAACTCAACACTCCGTTTCAGATTGAAGCCAAAGCCCTCCCTCTTTACCATCGCAGCCCAAATCTCAAATATACCTCTAGTGCACTACTTAAACCCTGTCCGTTTCAACCCCTACCTAGTGCACTTGCATAGGAAACAAGGAGCAATTTGGTATTCAGACATAGGGCTTTTTTTTGTTAATATACCTAAAGTTTGTATTAAAAGGATAATAATAATAATAATAGTCATCATCATCGCCATCAAGGGGTGGTTAAGCAATACAAAATGGGTTGTTTTTGAAAAAAAAAAGAAAATTTGTAAACACACAAATGTAAAATATTACTCACACGACACTACTTTTTTAAATAAAAAAAAATGTAAATGTACGTTTAATTTTAATATAATTTCTTCTTTAGCTTCTCTGAAGTTGTAAAATATAATCAGTTAAGGATGTGTGACTCAGTGTTTCGTTTTAGTGCTTTATTGCACAGATGTGATTCATCGCAATAAATAAATAAATAAGTTTTCAGGAAAGAATGTTATTTATTCATTTTATTGTACGCATTTTAATTATAAACGTTTATTAACGATGATTAATTAAAATATTGAATGTATCATATTATATATTTATTTGCTGTTTGAACAAAAAAAATCCAAACCAAAAATTAGTCATATAATTTTAAATAATATTTTGCACACTTTAAATCAGAAAGAATTCTCCCCAATAATAAATAAATAAATAAATAAGCAAACTGACTAATAAATAAGTGAAGGCATTATCCACTTGAAAACAAAATTATGTATTAATTAATTAACTAAACGAAATATTGTATATGTGGTAAGTTGACATATATTATAAAATATAACTGTCTATAAATTTCAAACCAAAAATTAAGACTAGACACGCTAACTGACGTTTGTCGTCACCAATAGGAATCGACCATTTGAGAAGACCCGCCCCATCTTCAATAAACGCAGGTAAGATTTACAGAAATGTTTCAAACGAAGTTTTTATCAAAATAAAACAAATTTTATTATGAATACATAAAATATTCAGTACATTGTAAATTGTCATTATGTTACAAAATATAACGTAAAAGAATGTAGAATATAAAAAGTAAAGAAGTCAATTTTGCACATGCTGAATGGCGTCTGTCATAACCAATAGGAATCGACCGTTTGGAGAAGCCCCGCCTCTTTCCAAACTAACATGGCGGCTGCTACATTCATTCCAGCGTACTAGTTACCGTGGCAGTGTGCGGTTTAAGACACAACCAACCGCTAAAGAAGGGAACTTTCTTTCGTACAGAGTATAGTGAGTATGTCATGTTTATACAGTGCACTAGTCCGAATCACATTTGCTTGCTTGATTACTTCACTAATGAACATTTGTCAGATATCAGGAGTGTTTGTTGAGGTTTTATGAAATGTTGTGTAATGTTGTCCTCCTGCAGCAATGCGTGTGCTGAGCTCCGTGCTTCCCCCGCGGGTCCGAGCCTCTCTCCTCGCCCTGAACAGGGCGGCTTCATCAGGGAGCATGCAAATAAGAGAACCGCTAAACTTCTGGGGCGGAAACAGAGTCAGCCTCGAGGGTGACATCGGATCAGAGCCGGTCTACGAGCCTGCGACAGGTGACTCGGTCTGTTAAAGCTCCTGTGAAGACTAAATCAGTGTCCATTACACTGCAAAGTTGTCTCTGTCGTGTTGGGAAGTTAAACTTTGTCCAGCTATCACATGCTCGTGTTTCACAACTCACTCTGGCAAACCAGTTCCATGCAGGGGAAAGTAGCTAAAGCATGCTCGAAAAGTCAGTGACATAATTGATTAATTTGCATATTTATATAAACATCATGATTATTCGCATATTTAACTGTGTTACATGAGGAAGATTGTCTGATGACACTTAAAATGGCTTAGAATAGTTTTATCACAATAGAAAATATATTTTTAGATAACATTTTTATAGAAGATTCAGTGAGTGGATGTTGGGAACAGTGATGGTCAGTGATTGGATGTTGGGTCCAATGGTGATCAGTGATAGTTGTTGCAAAGGATCACTTGGGCACCTCAGACAGGCTTTACACACTAGTGTTGCAGAGCAAACCTGCTCTCTCAGCTCATAGAACCAGCAGATGTGTGGCAGGAATGTCGTAAGGAGAAAATTTACTCGTTTTACGAACAATGCAGAAATTAAATTTAGGATTTGTGTTTTTAATATGTATTTGTGATTCATAAAACTGTACTTTTGACAGTAAAATAACTCCATACATATTAAATGTCAATGACGAAGAATGAAAAAGCATTCATAATCTGCATTGTGTGTGTGCGTGTAGGACGTGTGTTATGCCAGCTGCAGCCTTGCCGAGCGGCAGAGGTCAACGAGGCTGTAAACAGTGCCCGCTCCGCTTTCACACACTGGAGTAAGATGGCTGGGATGGAGCGAGCCAGGATCATGCTGGAGGCAGCACGACTCATCCAGGTACACCGTGGTCAAAGGTCAAGTAGATAAAGGTCAGAGGGATCACACTTGGGTAATGCAGGACAACAGTGCTGCAGGGATTTAAGGTCATGTGATGCAGTAAGTAAGGTTCGCACATGCAAACATCTGTCATTTTGGCACCCTTGACTTCATTTAGGTGCATGTACACACATTTTGACATCTAATAAGGTTTTGTTTTAAATCTTCTTATGACAGATGTTACATTAGAATCATTTCTAATACAATTACTGAAGAACACAACAGAATGTTTTTCCTTTCTGAAACTGCTATTAGCAAGAATGCTTGATGATCTTATATTTCCTCTTTACCTTTAAATCCCTTAAAAAATTCATAATTCAGAAAAACAGAAAACATCCATTTGAACTTTTTGTGGACAGAAAAGAAGGGAAGAGATTGCTGAGGTGGAGGTGGTCAACAACGGCAAGTCGATCACCGAGGCGCGGCTGGACGTGGACTCTGCCCGGCTTTGTATCGAGTACTTTGCGGGTCTCGCCATGACTATGGCAGGTTTGTTAACGTGTCAAAATTTCCTATTAGTGTTCGCTGTAAAAGAGAGATTATGGAAATCGGTGCGTACTGTAAAGTATTTTGGAGAGCACTAACTAGATTGAAATACTGTATGTGCCGTATTTCGGTGAGAGAAAATTGATTGTCACGGTTAATATATCCGTTTATAGGGCAGCATGTGCAGCTAGCAGGAGGATCGTTTGCTTACACACGCCGGGAGCCGTTGGGAGTGTGCGTGGGAATCGGAGCTTGGAATTACCCGTTCCAGATCGCGGCGTGGAAATCGGCGCCGTCTCTCGCCTGCGGTACAGTTTCTCGCATGAAACAGGAAATTCTCATTTCAAAAATTGTAGTAATATACTGAAAATCAGTCTTAAAGAATTTCAATACAAATCTGTGGTGGACTTCCTGTCAGCTGTTTGCATCTTTTTATATGTACAGTATATTTACGTTCGCCAGGATGTTGATGTTAGTAATGATTTGTGTTCTCAGGGAACTCGATGGTGTTCAAGCCGTCCCCGGTGACCCCGGTGAGTGCGGTGCTGCTGGCAGAGATCTATGCGCAGGCTGGCGTTCCTGACGGTCTGTTTAGTGTAGTGCAGGGCGCTCAGGAGACAGGCGCTCTGCTGTGCCTACACCCTGCCGTGGCCAAGGTCTCCTTCACCGGGAGCGTGCAAACCGGCAAGAAGGTACAAACTCCATTTTCTTGCTCCAGTAATCAGTAGCTGGTGAAGTATTTGAATACAGCGCTGAGGAAAAATGGCACCTAACTCTCTACCATGAGCACTGGCTAATTACAAGGATATTTAAAATCTGGTTGCCTCTGCCAGGAGGTTAAGACTTGTCTGTAGATGGTGCATCATAATGTATTGAACATGACCGTATACACACTCGAATATGACCGAGATTAAAAAAGGGGTCCAAAAGGGCAAGTTTGCGATGCTGAATGGTGCGTTTTCGTCCTTGCAGATAATGGAAATGGCGTCCAAAGGCGTGAAGCCGGTGACCCTGGAGCTCGGTGGCAAATCTCCACTGATCATCTTTGAGGATTGTAACCTCGAGAACGCAATCAGGGGAGCGCTTATGGCCAACTTCCTTTCTCAGGGCCAGGTACTGCATTTAAAATGGATCCTGATGATCAGTTATAGCGTGATATTCATGAAATAAGGATCCGTGTTTGGGTCAAAGTGGTCAATTAAATAGGCTTAACAGCTTTGGACCAATCATGTAAAATAAAACCTGTCCTGCCAGTAAACGGATGTATGTTTATAACCGAAACGGGTCTTCGGGTGTCATATGTTTTATTCCGATGGTAACACAAACAGTGTTCATTGTAACGACTGGCACCCGCTCTTCTATGATGCGTTATTGACTGCGCTTTCACCCGTCTCTGTTTCCTCTGTACACAAGGTGTGCAGTAACGGGACGCGGGTGTTCGTTCACAGGCCAATCCTCGCCCAGTTTTTGGAGGAGGTGATGAGGAGAACCGAAGCGATCCGGATTGGAGATCCCCTGCTGGAGGACACGCGTATGGGGGCACTGGTCAGCCGGGAGCACTTACACAAAGTGCTGGGATATGTGGAACAAGCCAAGAGGGAGGTACACGAGCTCACTGTCTTGAGGCGCATTTCACAAGCATTACTGCTTACTTTTAATCAGTTCACGCTGAATGTTATAAACACTTCTAGACGTTAAAAAATGTCACTCAAAATTACTTTTAAAGACCATAATAAGATTTAATGTGAAGGAAAAGTTGACAAATTGGCACTTTTACTCTCGGAAAAATCCACGTTGTATGAATATGCAAATTGAAAACAGCCCGAGACAACATGCTCCACCCCCTTTCCCAAGAGTTGCATGCCCTGTATTTGCATATTGGATTCTGATTGGCTCTTACATTTTATGATGCATTTATACTTACTCATCATTTGTTGTTGTTGTTGTTGTTGTTTTTTTTATTCATTTTTTTATGTAAATACAACAAAAGAACTGCACATTTCTCTGAAATTAATTCCGCGGAAAGGATGTAATAACAAGTCGGATGTTATTTTTGAAACGTTTTCCTCGTCAGGGGGCTCGAGTGCTGTGTGGCGGAGAGCCGTTCACGCCGGCCGACCCTAAACTGAAACATGGGTATTACATGACTCCCTGTGTGCTTGGTGAGTTTCACTTGTTGTCGCAAATAATGTCGCTTCACCACAAGCAAGTAGATTAGATTAGATTGCAGAAGTGCAAATCCACGTTTTTAACAATTTTAGGCTTAATGTATTTTTGCTAATACCGCCCCGTATGGCGAAACGTATCAAAAATGCGTTTTGCACAAACATTTTAACTCCTGGTTCATTTGTTCATCATCATAGACAACTGCACAGATGACATGACATGTGTCAGAGAGGAAATCTTCGGGCCTGTGATGTCGGTGTTGACCTTCGACACGGAGGACGAAGTTCTTCACAGGGCGAACGACACCGCCATGGGCCTGGCCGCTGGAGTTTTCACCAAGTAATCAGTGCTTTTTTACATTTATCATAGTTGTCCAGAAAGGTCCAGCCTTCTAAACATGAAGCACTGACGAGACATTTATTTAATTTACCAGCACTAGACGCAAACCAGATTTATTGTTTATAACGCGTGCCACAAGAGGGCACCACTGATCTAACCTTTACACGTAGAGACATGAGCCCTTGTCCTCAAGAATATATCATCATATCAACAGCTGCCTCAAAAGATTAATTATAAGAACTCTGCAAAAGCCTGAAGGATTATTAACTCTAGTTATGTGCTTCCTTCTTTCCTCGCTGTCTATAAGAGACCTCCAGAGAGCACATCGAGTGATTGAGAACCTGCAGGCTGGCTCCTGTTTCATCAACAACTACAACATCACGCCTGTGGAGGTGCCGTTTGGAGGCTATAAAACTTCAGGTAATGGTAAAGAACAATAAGGTTGACTTGGACGAGCATAACCATGATAGTCCGGCTGATAATTTATTAAATATTGATCCCCAGAGCATCCCAAGTCCAGAAATGGAAGGCAATAAAAACTCACTGCACAAAGTGAAAACGGTTTAAAGAAGGAAAAAAAAAGGAGTTGTTTTTATACTTTTTAGTGAGGCCAAAATTTGAGTGAGATTTATCGTTTGCTATTTGGTTTGTTTTCATGCTGCACATATTGTACGCTATATAGACAAAAGTTTGTGGACACCTGACCATCACGCTTGTATGTGTCTTTGTAGGTATAGGAAGAGAAAACGGCCAGGTGACCATTGAGTACTACTCTCAGCTCAAGACTGTAGTGGTTGAAATGGGAGATGTGGACAGTCTCTTTTAAAGGACCGGACAAACAGAGAACGTACATGAGGTCGCATTCTGAACTAACAAGTGACTTATCAAAGCCTAAAGGACCCACGGTTCGTGACAGCAAACATGGAAACGTCGTAGCTTTGCATTATTGCTGTTTGGTAATTCACTACCTTGTATAAGGAACGGTCATATAATCAGGTAATAGCTAATTATACTGTATGACCTCTAGGCTGTTTCATTCACTGGACACGTAACATTACATTCTGCTGCTAAAAAGACATGATTTATGATCGTGTTTGGAACATAACCATGAGGGGTGTCAGTATTGTAGATCTACTCGCATGATCATCCGGCTCAAAGATGTTCACTGTTCAGATATCTTTAAATGGAGATTAACAATTAATCAGATTATTTATTCTTGATATGTACTGCTGTCGATTCTACAAAGTGCCTTATTATGAGGAGGGATGGAACGATACAGGGAGAAGAAAGTCCAATATTTACTGGTTTTGCTCCGATATCTGCTTATTATTACTATAAACTATTTATAAGACCCATTTGTAGAAATACAGTTTTCTGTTATTACCCCTTTAACTTTAATGATACAGAATTTCTTTTTAAAGATCACCCTTTTCATACTGTTATACCAGTGTATCATCATACATACAACATTTTCCTCATGTATAACATCATTATACCAAACATACAGATGTTACCTTTTCCTTCTACTCAGCAGGTCCAGCCGTTCTAATAATAATGATGATGATGATGATGATAATAATAATAATAATAATAATAATAATAATAATAATAAATTCAAATAAGCTACATTATGACAAAACAAATGGAAAATAATGCAAGCTGCTTGTATAGAGGCAGCGGGACGTCCTTAAAACCATCTTATACAGTGTATAAGATGGACATTGATGTTTTATTACAACACTAATCTATATATTTTGTAAAAAAAAAAAAAAGAAAGAAAAGTTTTATAATAATTACATCATGTGATTTGTATTTAAGTTGAGAATTTCATGTACAAGGAAACAGAATATAATAAAAGTATTTCTGTTCTGCAGTCGTGCACTGTGGTTTTTTGTTTTGTTTTTTTTTTTATTACATTTTTTATCTACACTTTTACTGAACTACAGTCTCTGAAAGGGGTGTCACCAGGTAGATTAATAACATTTGAACAAACAACAAAATTAAACAACAACAGCTAAATAATAATAAATACATGGATATACACACAATGCGAACATACAACCTCGGTCCAAACAAACCGCTACATACAGTGCGTTTCTTTCTTCCTTCTCTTAGCCAGTCTGTTGCCTCCTCTCTGACAATCAAAACAAATTCCAGTTAATCATTTTGGTAAAATCCAATTAGTTTTATTAAATGTGCTTAGAATCTTTCCTACCTTCACTGGGGCTTTTGTGGGTTGCTTGAACTGTGCGGCTGATTCTAAAGATAAACATTTATATAGAGCTGATGACGAGGAAAAAAAACTCTGAGGATGTCCAGAGAAGATAAACTAAAAATAAACTTACCATCCTCAGATGGCAGATCCTCCTCTTTGTATTGTCCAGGCACCTGTTTCAGAAATGGAATTGAATGATATGTGAACATTTAGTAGTCTGGAGACACTTTGTGGCATCGTGGAAGTTAAAAGCTTGTCTCTGCTGTTATATACTCTATATATTCATGTGTACATTTTAGACTTGACAATATCAGGCTTTTATTGTCTCACTTCCTGCACGGAGTCCTGGATGCTCTCTCTCAGGTGGTCGCCCTCCTGCAGTTTACTCACGCGGCCCTGCTCGGCTGCCACTCCGACCTTCAGCACGTGGAAAGGAGTTTGCAGGTCTCCCACTCTGAAGTGCACCGCCGTGCCCTCGAACCACAGGCTGTCGCACACCCCCTCCTTAAAGCCCGGTGGCTCGTAGTCCGGCGGGGTCACTGTCGCATTTCAAACAGGAAACGGACACCAAGTATCAGTACTGGACTAAATAATATCGGCTGAAATGCCGTGTATATACTATGGTTTTGGGGGTTTTTTAGACTCTTCCCATGGCTGTGTTTACTGATGCTCCGGATGTTTGTTTTTACCATCATCATAATAGTAGAGCTTCATGGTCAAGTAGACGTCGTCTGGCAGCGTGTCCAGATTCTGCATGAGGAGAAAAAGCTTCCGGATCAGCAGGACCGAGGCCTTCTTTGTGTCCTCCATGGTCACCCTCATCTCGATGTTCTCGTTTCTTGAACGGAAGAAGTCCGACGTGTATTAGTACAAATGCTGACACTGGGTTTTTAATATCAAGTCGTTAGTTGCAAAATGTTCTTCCAGCTGTTTTTTTTTATTGACACTTTTGATGCCCCCATCCCAAATTTTTTGAGAAGTTACAGCCATCAAATTCAAAATTACCTTATTTTTTTCCCTTAAAATGGTATATTTGCTCAGTTTAAACATTTGATATGTTTTCTGTTCTATTGTGAATAACATATGGGTTTATGAGATTTTCAAATCATTGCATTCTGTTTACACAGTGTCCCAACTTTTTTTGGACTTGGGGTTGTAAATAATTTTTTTGTAAATGCTTTATCCTGATCATGGTACAAACAAAAGTAACAACTGTGTGAGTCGGGTGGATGGTCAGATTTTCTGCAGGAGAGACTTGGAGTGCCTTGTGACAACACAGGAAAAAAAAAATTTTTCTGCACCCATATCAAACATAACGAGGGGTCTGTTGATTAACTGACGTTTTGGAGCAGGTGACATGCACTGAAGAGGTGCTCGGGAAGTCCTTGGGATTTAATGACTCGTTTCTTACCTGAGGATGTCCATCTGAGGCCCATGGTCTGTGTATTTGAACTTGAACTGGTAAGACTCTATGACATGCTGTAAAGAATTCAAAAAGGTACATTTATGCCATTCTGTGTGTGTGTGTGTGTGTGTGTGGCTCTATTCCACTATATACAGATGGCACATACAACTTACTGTATATATACAAGGTAATACATATGGTTACTTACATTTGTGTCATCTGGGTCTCTGTGTACCTGTTTAATACATTATAAATGACACTAAAAGGACATGATATTCATGATATTCCCTGGGTTAATTAACATGTGTTCACTTACCCCAATAAGCACAATTTGCAGCTGTAACAAATAATACAGCACTGTTAAACCTTCAGTCACCACAATCGTGACAATGTAAAACTTCAAAAATGACCCGAACTTACGTATCTTTTCTCCAAAGCATCGAAACACCCCATCAACCTTGGAAGAAAGACATAATATTATTGTGTATACAACAGCAGCTCATCTTTATTTCAGATTCAGGAACTGTATTGTTTTAAGCAAGGCCTGACTGATACATCGATATATATCGGCCGATATTAAGGTTTTACAGAAAGGTTTTTTTCCAATCCGAATGTCTGGTTGGTCTGAATGATTCCTCGGACCAATCCTGGCACTACACGTAGGCTGACGTTTCTTCATTCCCCCGTTTCATTTCTAGCTGCAATTAATTCTCGTTTGATGTGCAAAAATGGAAGAAACACTTATAACAGTTATTTCATCTTATCCTGTCAGAAGCCAGACAGTAGCTGTCAGAACGTTTGTCATCGAGATTGTTTCTGTAAGTCGATCACTAACGAATCACTTACCACTTGACAATTTTGTGGGCTCCGGGAGAGGCGCAGTCCTCTTTAAGAACTTTGATGCATAAATCTAAAATTTTGAAAAAATTATAAACTTTGTGAGATACCTTGAGCTGAGACCCAAAACGTCACGTTGCCTACCTGACTACAAAAAAAATGGTAGACAAAGCAATGGCAGGTTATTTACACAATGTTAAAATCACATAAAACCCGTTCCCTTTCTTACAACTCGACCTAGTTTTACGATATTGCATTTAGAATAATAAATCATAATAGTTGACAAAGTCTACAAGGGATTTAAATAAATCTTTCATACTGGATCATGCTTCATCACTTATTTAAACAGCATTAGCTAATATGGATCATACAACCATATAATTTTTTTGCTTTTCTGCAGAAAAATGTCAGTGTACCTCAAGTACGCAAGATGGCGTGATTATGAGGTTAAGCAACAAACAGTGAAAGTACTTCATGTTTTAAAGAAAAAAGACCACCTTCTAAGTAGCGGGATCGATACGCGTCTTCTGGAAAGATCCCACGCAGGTACGTTACAGAGGACACGGCCAAAACCAGCATTCGTTTAACAAACACCAATGACTGCTCCTGGGTTCTCAGTTCCTGATGGAATAAGCTGTCCCACTAAACAAAAAAAAACATTATCATGACCTAGCTATTATTCACAGCTATATAAACATCTCAGTATTTGAATGTTTACGTTTATAAACATCAACCAGATATTTGCTACAAGATATCTGCTAACTATGAGACAGGATGGGACTGGTCAGAACGTCACCGTGTGGACGGAAAGATTTCTGTGTTTTAATTGGTAGGAAACAAACAAACCAACAAATAAGGTCAAGGTCTTCCTTCCTTCCACTGCTTTAATATCTATTATGTCAGTTGTTTTTGTTTAACGTTTGTTACTTCTATTAGTCCTATAGAAAATACCACCATAAACATAATAAAATTAATAATTGACACTTAATTTGTCTAACAGGTTTATCTAATTTTAAATGTTTCCTTTCTTTTCGTTTCTTTTTAACATTTGATAATTGTTTGGATTCATTAACTCATGTCAAACTGTTGTCAAATACAACAGGACTGAACAGATACCTAGTTATTTTAATAATTACTAATAGTAATAAGTAATATTTACTATATCACTTGATAAATTATTTTATTCGTAATATAACAAATAATCCTGAAGATATAATTAGCTCCCCAAGTTGTCCCCCCCCCCCCCATTTTATTTTTTCCACCCTATTCTGGTGTAGTTAAGCCAAGTAGCTAGTTATAGATTTATTTGTAAATAAATGCTAGCTAGCTTGCTGTTTTTGGGTTTTTTTTTTCCTTTTACCTCAACAGTCTCCTGCTTTGCTTTCCCTCGCTTTTTCATTACGGTTGCCATGTCAACCTCACCGTTAAACATTTAAATATGACAAATTCTTTTATTTCTAGCTAAACTAAAAAAACTACTTGCTGGAATTAAAATGTATAAATGACACTTTTAAGGCGTTTATTTCGTATAAAAGACATCCCAGTCTCCTGAGGGGAGACCTGTTATCCAAGAAGCTAACACCGTTGTCCTTTCGAGGAGCTCCCGACGAACGCTCGCGCGAATGAATCAACTGAATCATTTGCCTTATCAAAGGAATCGATTCTGTGATCAGTGTTGCCATGTATGCGGTTTTCCTGATGTGAGTCTTGTTCATTCATATTGCTGTCTGAAGTGCACTTCAATTGGAATTATATTATCCAAATCGCGCGTTAGACAACTTGTTCTTTAAACTTTGGATATCTAAATGCAACAGCATAATACAAGAGTTTATTTTAGGTTTGTGGTAAAAAAAAATGTGGCGATTTAGGAGTATAATCTGCTCAGTGGTACCTGTAAATGTCTCAAATTTAACTTTCAGCCAAGTCTTGGTTGATCAACTTCATTTGGGGATAACGGATGAATACTATAGTTTTGACTTTAATGAATTTCTTTTAACTCTTCTGCTGCAGGTTTGGAAAATGACATTTCACAAATTGAGTTTTAAAGTTTATTGTATAAACATCCTAAATAATATGCTTGATCATCAGGCTACAAAAGTTAACTTAAAGCAGTTATTTAAAAAAAAAAACAAAAAAAAAAAAGAAGCTAGCACTTGCCCAAGTTCCGGTCATGCCCACAACATGCGTTACAAAATCTGTTCTTACTGAAACCAGAATTTTAAAAAAAAAGTCTGTTTTTTTTTGTTTTTCCCACTCTCTCTCCTCACACACACACGAGAAGGTGCAAACATACAAAATAGTAGTCTTCTACATGAGTATCATTTCTCACAAAGTCACACAACAAACATCAATTACAATCCTACACACCAATTTTAAGCTTAACAGAGTCATAATTGTTACTGAGATTTGATACAAGTGCCAGTGTGGGGCTTGTTAGACTACTGTGTTGAGTCTTGCATGTTTAGTTTTGCTTGGAGAAGAAATCTTTGCTCTTCTGGACGTCAGGCTTGATCGTGTCCTTTCCAGGCTTCCATCCAGCCGGGCAAACTAGAAAACAATACGAGAATAAGTGTCAATGCCTTATTAATGATCAAATTATTAATAATCTGGCTACATGACCGAAGGCATTGTGGGAATTTATTCATCAAGGTACATTTTGTATAATGATTAAAGAAATGCTCACACTCAAGGAATAGGATATTTCAATATAGGTCTTGGATATCACTTAGATGAAACTCAAGACAATGGTTACCTTCACATATGTTTTTGTGCATTTTTTAATGTCATTTTAATGTCAAATTAGTTTTATTAAAGTTTACAGCCAGAGTCATGTTCCAATGTTTAAGAGATTAACCATCTCAGGCAAATAAAAAAGGATTATAATTCATTAGTTTGTACTAAAGCCTATTAATACCGATTTGTATTAATCATATTTATTACAAATATCAATCAATCAATCAATCATTCACTGCACCACCATCACTCACCTTCTCCGTGTTTGTCGGTGAACTGAAAAGCCTGCACCAGACGCAGTGTCTCGTCGATCGAGCGACCAACTGGCAGGTCATTAATGGTTATCTGCCTCAGGATGCCTTTATCATCGATAATGAAGAGGCCTCTGAGAAGAAACGATCAAAACAGAACTTTAGGGGATGCACACGTACAGCCCACCAAGATACCCATGGTTCTGTATTAGTGACATCCTCCAACCTGCCACAGAAACTGTAAGTGAGATTTCAATTCCAGTATGAATTGATTTCAACTGATCATTCAGAACCACAACTTACACCTACAGATATGTCCCAAATCCCAACCCCTGGCTGATCTTTTGTTTTGATTGGTAGCTTTCCAATGACTGCACAGATCACAATCACCTCTGCTCCCAGGAAACACTTCAGCAACTTAAAAACACACCTGTAAGCAATGCCTTCGTCCTCCTTCAGTACACCATAGTCTTGAGAGATGGATCGTTTGGTGTCAGCCACCAGAGGGACCTTCATGTGTCCCAGGCCACCTTGCTTCCTGGGGGTATTTATCCTGACACACAGACAGAAGAAATCTTAATATTGATGAATCATCTAAGCAAACATTTGATCTTGCATATTGAATTCTTCCATCAGGAAAAAAAAACAACAAAAAAAAAAAACCCAAAGTGTACACTCACCAGGCCAGATGGCAGAAGTGAGAGTCCACAGACGCACCGATGACCTCGCAGTTGATCTTTTTGAATTCCTCTGCCGCATCGCTGAAGGCGATGATCTCAGTGGGACACACGAAGGTGAAGTCCAGAGGGTAGAAGAAGAAAACTACATACTTCCCTGCAGAAAAAAGTCACTCTTAATTAGCAGTCTTGTGACTTCCTGTATTTGATATCGTGCGAAAATAAGAGGTCGTACCTCGATAATCTGACAGCTTCAGATCCTTAAACTGGCCATCAGGCATCACCGCCTTGGCTGTGAAGTCAGGGGCAGGTTTGCCAATTTGTGCTTTGCCAGCTGACATCTTCTGTTGGACTGCAAAGAGGAACAAAGTTTAAAAAAAAAAACCCATACACAAGGAGATGATTGAAGGGTTGCAGGTATCTGTTCTCAAAAGTGCATATTAGTCAAAGTCAAGATCATGTAATACTAGATGACAAAAACAAGAACAAATGCATTAAATGAATGAAAATGATTACTGAAAACCAGTAACCTCCATTCGATCATGCAATAAACTTTGCAGCTAAGTTTGAATGAAACCTAAATACAGGTTTATCACTTCCTCAATTTCGCAACATTTGTTCGAGGTAAAGTCCAGCACAACCGATATTTACTACAGCCATTCATCCATTAAAATAATCTAATTCATAACAAATTAAACATCATTTAATCATCTATTCCCGCTGTAGGTTGGATAAAATATTAAAACCGCCATTTTAGAACAAAATAAACGCAGAGTAACTTTTTGTGGCTGCGTTCCAAATGGGTCCCTAGTCCCTACACCGGCGCACTATACCGAGTATTAAATAATGCATTCTACACCCTACTTATTGCACTATATAGGCAGTTCGGGACCTGCTTCAGATTCAATCCAAGCTAGGGCCCTCCCATTCAACAGGTTCTGCCTCAAAACAAGCACGTCATATAAAAATATAAAGGTTAATAAGCATGTAATTTTTGAATGCGCTTTATTTTTTTATTTTTTTTGTTATATATACGTTACTATTTATTGTCACTTATATTAGCAGCGAAAACGTTGTTAAAATAGCTGCAAGTGCATTTTACACAGAAGTAATACGTTTCAACACAAAACGAGTATTTAAACCATATACATATACACAAGTATATAATTACAAAAGTTTTTGTATTTTTAAGTATATTAAAAAGCATACCTTCGATTCCGTTTCTCTGTGGGAAGTTCGGAAAACCCGTTGATCCGCTGTCGCTCGCGCTTATATACTCACTCTGAAATCTCGCGAGACTTCATTGACCCACTGCAGGATACATAGCGGTAGAAAAAAGCCTAGAGTTGACTGTTCTGGGTTCTGCCTCGGCTAGCATGACTCTGCACATTTTCTGTCATCTAGCATAACTGTCATAATGCCAAGGAAACGATAAAGTAAAACAAGGATTATGTGATATGATCCAGTGCCTTGAGATTAGCCCCAGTTTCTTAGTAAACTAACATTGCACTCTTGAAAAGAGTTGAAAAAAGAGGCCTGTCTCATGTTTGACTATAATACTTACCTACTCCTAACTCCTAATTACTACTTTTTGTGATTTAGCTGACTTTTTTGCAAGGTGACTTGATTATCAGAGATTTGATTTTGGGGGAAAAAAATCTCTTAAAGATGCAGCCCGATTGTGGTTTACACAGAAATCTATATGACTCAGATATAGGGGGATAAATGCATTTCTGGGGCACTTTAATGTTAACTTGGTAATGTTTCTTGTCAAATCCTCGCTTTTCCATGGAATGGAAAATAGATCAAACAAATTGAACCATAACTCTATTAAATTGGTTATCAGTTCTGGGATGAAGTTGGGGTTTTGTTTTTTTTTAATGTAAACTCATGCAAGCCCAAACTATCACCATGCTTTAAAAGTCACAGAGACCCTCAGGGGTTTCTGCAGGTTCCTGGTGGTTTCATATTGAAAAATATTAGATTTCGGTATTTGTTGACCCGTGACCAATTCTAGATGCGTTTGATGGTTTTCAGAAGAGATTTTAACCCCATAAACTCCCAGTTTATTATTCTGGTATTAATTTGAAAGTATATTACTCTATACTATACTACTAGTAATTTCTGAGTAACTACCAAGATATCCAGTTACAAAGGTGAGGAGTGTGTGAGCAATTTTGATGGGTCTGACATGTTTCAGATGTTAAAGTTGTCCTATGGAATTCATGTAGTGTCCGATTGCGGCTGATTGAACCCCCTAAAATCTTGGCTTAGAATTCAGTTATCGTCTTAAAAGCAAGTACTATGAATTAGTACAGTTTTATCTACAATCTACTACAGATTAAGTTAAGGGAAAGCAGTAGTGATTTCATTACACACTCAACCCTTTGTGCTGTGTCACAGTGATAGAATGAGAGGAAGCCAGTGTTAGCTCTTTTGTCATCCAAGTTAGTTATGACTCTTTATACAGTACATAGCCACACCTTTAGGATCTTTGTGGCTCTTACTTCCTCTTGTTTGGTGATTTTACATGCTCGAAGAGGTGCTTTCTTAAGATTTGCTCACACGGCCTCTTGCAGGAAGTCCTGTGTGTTTATTTAGTGAACATTCCTTCATCTGTATATGCATAACCTCATTTCAGCAGGAGTTTATACCACATTTTGGGCACTGTTGCTGAATTTCGGTGATTCTCTGACCACACGTGAAGCAAGAGAAGCTGTCATTTGCACATTTCGTCCCTCCTTTCTCGTCCTCTGTCTTGCATTGCTTTGTCTGTCCATCTTGTTGCCATGGGCACGGCATTGAGGGCACTGATAAGAGGGGTCTGGAAACAAAGAGCGTATATTAAAACACAGCTGCCTGCTTTCATTCAAATAAACCAGCAAGTTCAAGGGTTAACTGCTTCAAACACAGGAACACACAAATTATTTGTGAGTAAATTGCGATCTATAATGTTAGAGACGAGGCCTGTGTGGTGTTTTCAGGGTTTCAATGGCTTTATCACAAACACAAAGCATTCAATTGGATTGCTTGAAATTGGGTTTAGAGTGGAAAGAAATGGTAAAAGAAGGCATAATATGAACAAAAAGCGACTGTCCTTCTTACGCACAAGTTAATGTATACAAATTACCAAGGGTTCCTCTACATCTCTGAATATTCATTTATTATACCACAGAAATGGTATTCTAATTGGTTAGAAGGTATTGATAAATTTGCTCTAACAGTAAACAGCAACTAGTTCAGCTACAAATCACAGGTTTATATTAATATTTATTGTTTCTATAGCAACAGTTTATACACATGTTCTCGTATGGCAGACACTCCATATAATCTAAGCCTAATAAAAAAAAAACTGGTGGGGAAAAATAGTGTTATTGACCTTATAATCATTAATATGCTGAGATTTTCTGTATGGAGATGTTTATTTAACAGCTATGGAAGGAGTCTCCAGTGTCAGAGATAAAGCTGTAGCTTCTTTTTTTAATCTTATTAACCTCAAGAGAGAGAAAGAAATAGAGGCTGGTGATGTTTAGGGCTGTTATAACAAGTCACAACAGACTAACTTGTTTCGTAGATGTTTCACAATATAACTAGTATTCTGCATCATATTGAAATATCAACACAACCCTCATGTCTAATCACAAGGCAGACTCTTTCACTTTCAGCTCCTGACCACATCCTCATCTGAGCAATAAGAAATCACACGACCACCACACACCCAGAATAGCACCTGCAGGACTTTGTTACTTTCTGGGACCAAGTCAGATTTAATGTAATGATGACAAAGGGAAAAATCTCATTCAGGGGATTACACTATACAGCTTCAGATGTATGACTGAATACTTGTCCTACTTATCAAACAGATGTACGATTTTAAGACTTATCCTACTTGCACAGCAGCACTGATCTGGCTGTGTGTGTGTGTGTGTTTATGGACTACATGTAATCTAGTTACTAAAATGCCTACTTGTAATCAGAGAGGGATACATTTGAAATCAGATTACAGTTCGCTTTATTATTGATTATTTAATTGACATCAGTGAAGAATAGTTTACAGGTTTGTAATTAGGATGTAGTAGGTATAACTGAGATGCTATGACGGCGATCCTAACAAGCATCATTATTATCTGTTCCTTCCAGGCCACCATTTTCACCTGCTGTGCTGCTTCTATTTAAAACCCACTCTGGCCTCCTCGTGGTTCTCCCAGCTCTCTCTTGCATCTCAGCGCAGACAGGCCTGGACTCATCCATGCGTTTCTCACACAAAGAGACATGAAACTGATTAGTCACAATCCCAAATGACTGATTAAAGCTCAAGCAATTAATAGCTAGATAATGCGTCATTTCAGATTTTGCGTTTTTACAACCTATTCGGCAGCTTTACTCGTTTTACCGGAGAAGTCTTTTAAACACAGTAGTGGTTAATGTCTCATATGAAAGAAAACATTTAGGACTTTACAAATTAGCAGTTTTCCATATGTATTTCTTTCTTTTATTTTTTTTTACAATCAAAAATTCGTTTTGCTGTTCCTTTTATCTACATTAGACCAATGTTATTGTGGAGAGGTGTGAATTGTTTGACCAGCAGCGGGCTCATGCCCCTCCCCTTTCCCATCGCCCTGCTTACCAGCACCTAAATGCACAGTCATGATACTCTACACACAGAAACCCAACAGTGTCCTGACTCATCTTATAACAGACTTGCGGCGATAAAGTAATTAATTTGTTTATTCTGATTGAAAATGTCTGATAAGTCGATGTAACGCCTGTGTAGCTACTGAAAAATGGACGAACAAATAAATATATAATTTATGCTTTTTGAAATACCAACGTTGGAACCTTCAGATTGTGACCTTCAGAAATATTATTGTAGAGTATTATTGTAGCTTTATTATGTCTTAATTGTTCAAAGCCAACCTGAATATCGCTACTGAAACACGCTACAAAAATACGCTACAAATATCTACAATATTTTCTTTATGCATTGTTTTAAAGAAAGCAGATGATTTTTTCGGCCATGAATAGAATACGCTACGATTACTACTGTTGATTGTTATAGATTCAGTTTGTTTGATTTATTTAAGAACTAAAGTAACCCCATTTCATCTTTTCTTATTGATGTTATTCCTGAAATAAATTTAAAATGTGAAATAATTTGTATGATATGTGAGATATCTACTGCTGTGCATATTTTCTACTCTATTTATATATTTTGTTATGAATTATTGTTTGAATCAGTACAAACAGGAATGATGATGATGATGATGGAGGCCTACATTGGAAATTTTACTACGAAAACTATGAAAATTAAAAAAAAAAATTAAATAAACACAGTTAAATATATCAGAATGGATTACTCAAAATGTAGGGTAAAAAGTATTTGTTTTAAATATTTTTTTGTTTATAGAATAATTGTTATTAGTATTAGCGCGCCCCCTACAGGCACGTTCTGTTAAATTCTCGTAGTAGGGCTCCCAGCTTCTTTCCCCACCCGCATTCCGATAAAACTGCCGTTTTTACCGGGCGCAGGAGGCGTGTCTTTTGGAATACAGGTGTGTAAAAAAATAAAGCGTCGCAGCTGATTGTTCCGCCATTTTGACAGAAGCGTAAACATTCAGCCTCAATCGGTCTGCTCAGGAAACTAACTGCGAATCTATCTACAGCTCAATAAGACAGAAAACGCGTGTTTCCTGAACTTTTGTCAGCAAATACATCTTGAAAAATGAGAGGTCGGTTACTGAAACTGCCCCATAACTGCGTTTCATGAGCAGCAAAACAGGTAAGGTTGTCTATACCTAGCTAGCTGGAGTAATACGCTAGCTGATCGAGCCACGATAATGTCAGTTTTTATTTTACACCTAACACTGATCAAACAGTTAATTGGAGGTGTTATTGAGAGCAATATTGCTGCATTTAGATGTTTGTTTTCTCTCCCAAGCAAACCGTTTGTTAATTACTAATGCTAGTCGTGTTTATGATTGTCAGGTAGCTCCCATGGCAACTGTGTGCACTCCATGTGCAGCTAGAATATAGTACTGGTTTTTACAGAACGACGATTTAATACTAAAGTGCTAAAGACTTTGGTATGTGTTTTCTCTGTTTGGTACATGAGCATCCGTAGTGTTGGATAAACACCTGCGCTGTGGAATGTAAACATACAGGGTTGAACATGTACAGAGTTTAGAGACGACTGAACCCCCTTAGAAGAGATTGAGCAGCTTTTAGAGCTGGATGAATACCAATGGAGACAGATTAACTACTTTTGAGAAAGGCGAACACCTGCAGGGTCAGATCGACACCTTTATAGTTGGACAAACACCTTTAGAGACTGGAGTCATATCAGCACATTTAGATTCAGATGAACACCTGCAGTGCTAGATGTGCACCTTTTAGAGTGAATGAACATCTGCCTTGTTGGACGAATTCATTTAGAGTCAG
>JANDJT010000206.1:9564328-9578948 GCA_024331685.1 Stegophilus panzeri | reverse complement strand
GGCCACGCCTACTTCACTGAGACTGACAGGTTTAGAGGCCACGCCTACTTCACTGAGACTGACAGGTTTAGAGGCCATGTCTCAGTCACTGAGACTGACAGGTTTAGAGGCCACGCCTACTTCACTGAGACTGACAGGTTTAGAGGCCACGCCTACTTCACTGAGACTGACAGGTTTAGAAGCCACACCCTTCACTGATACCAGCAAACATAAAGACAACGCCTCCATTACTGAATAGAGACTGACAGGTTTAGAAGCCACACCTCCTTCAATTAGACTTACAAACATAAAGGTCATGCCTCCTTTACTGGGCCTGACAGGTATAGAGACCACACCTCAGTCACTAAGACTGACAGGTTTAGAAGCCACACCCTCTTTACTGAACTGAGACTGACAGTTTCAGAGGCCACACCCTCTCAGCTGTTTTATGTGACATCTGCAATACCGAATATTCCCCAACATCGTTTCCACCTATAACTCTAACGCCTTCTGTGGCGTTAACAGGTAGACTGGTCAGCTGGAAACCTGCTCAGTGTCGGTCTTGGTGCTTGTGTGTACTTGTGGAGTGCCTGTACCAGTCAGGTGCGTAAAGGAACGCTGTAGCAAATCATTTTTGGTCTGCTGATTCATCAGCGTAGTGGTTATTACGTGTAGTTTTTGTTCACAGGTGACAAGGTTGTGTGATTTGTCAGTAGATGGAGACTCTGTGACATCAGTCTGCTGGAACGAGAGGGTGAGTTCAGAGTTCTTTAAAACATTTTGCAGACTTTTAATGCAATCTGACATCTTTATTTATTTATTTTTTATTAGGGGGAGTCTCCTTATGACTCAAAGTTTTGGCATTAAATGTTACTACATAATGAATCCTTTATAAGAATAAAACTTGGAAAGAAGTAGCATTTAGCATCTTATAGTCCAAACATCCTAAAATATGATGTAGCTGTGTCATATTTTACAACCATTACTGCTTATGTTGCATCGTAGGGAAGCTTGGTTGCTGTAGGAACCCACAAAGGCTTTGTGCAGATATGGGACGCAGCCGGAGGGAGGAAGTTAACCAGCCTAGAAGGACATTCGGCTCGTGTCGGTTCGTATTAACGCTTCCCTTTGATCGGATGAGTTATGGTTAGGCTTAAAAAAAAAAAGTATCAGTGCAAATTTTATCTATCAATTTGGAACGTAATGTAATAACAGGTTTGCGTCTCAGGAGCGTTAGCGTGGAACGGCGAGCAGCTGTCGTCGGGCAGCAGGGACAGGGTGATCCTGCAGAGGGACGTCCGCGCGCCACCTGCTGCCGAGAGGAGACTGCAGGGCCACAGACAGGAAGTCTGCGGCCTCAAATGGTCCCCTGACCACCAGCATCTCGCCTCCGGAGGCAACGACAACAAGGTGAGGACGCGGCACAAACAAGGAGGAGGATAAGTCATACTGATGACGTTCTAACAGATTGCTTTGTGTAGCTGCTGGTGTGGAACAGCTCGAGTCTGGTGCCCGTGCAGCAGTACAGTGAGCATTTAGCGGCAGTGAAGGCCATCGCCTGGTCGCCCCATCAGCACGGCCTGCTGGCGTCCGGAGGAGGCACGGCCGACCGCTGCCTGCGCTTCTGGAACACGCTCACCGGACAGGCGCTGCAGAGCACAGACACTGGCTCACAGGTCTGCAACCTGGCCTGGTCCAAACACGCCAACGAGCTGGTGAGAGAACACGCACACGTAGAGAGTAGCGAGTGGTTTAGGACATAGCGAGAGGACTTACACACACCCTGTCTGTGTCTTGCAGGTCAGCACGCACGGCTACTCGCAAAACCAGATCCTGGTGTGGAAATATCCGTCACTCACGCAGGTGGCCAAACTGACTGGACACTCGTACCGCGTGCTCTACTTGGTGAGCGGGAACTGTGTTTGATCACGTGATTGAATTAAATTCCTTTACAGAATTCTAACTGTGTGTGTGTGTGTGTGTGTGTGTCTTCACCAGGCTGTGTCTCCAGACGGCGAGGCTATAGTGACAGGTGCAGGAGACGAGACACTCAGGTTCTGGAACATCTTCAGCAAAACACGCTGCACCAAGGTTAGACACACACACATACACAAAGTAGAAAAACTATATATTGCCATCAATACAAAATTTAGACGCCTCTGCTTAAAAATACTTTCAGAATGCCTTTACAATTTACACGCACCTACGTTTTCCACGTTCGCACAACCGATTTCCTGACGTTTCTCACACTGCAGTGCATTATGGGTAACACTCAAATGGCTGACGTTCTTGTCCTGCTGTTTTAGGAATCCAAGTCGGTGCTGAATCTGTTCACCAGGATACGGTAGCGTCCGAGGCTGGAGGAGGATCTGCAACTTTTCAGACGGAAACCGGACGTCTCTTCCTCCTCTCCACACTCCTCCCAGTGTCTTATCTTCGTTAAACCACACCCCCCCAAACCCCCCACACCACCACCCATGGACGAACGAGTCTTGTTTTGTTATCGTTCCGATGACTTTCTTATTACTGTATCACGTGAAAGTGCAAAAGGACATGGTGTAATGTAAAGCAGAGAGAAAACGGTTTATCTACACGGCTGTCGTAATGGCCGCCGGCCCATTATGCTACAGGTAGAAACGTACGGAAATAAACACACTACTGCAGGATCTCTGTTAGTGGTTTATGAAAACTTTGTTTGTTTTGGTTTTTTTCCCCCATCATTCAGCGTCGAGATGAATTAGAACGAGCACTTTAAATATAAACCCTGAAGCAACACCTGACCGATCGGAATGGAGAATTCAGGTATAAAACAGTAACAAAGTGTAACACCCGAGTGCAAACTCTGTAATCAGCGAAACCAGGGAGACGAACCTGGGACCATGTCGATGACTTTGTGAAGGCAGCTGATGATAAAGTAGTGCACGGTTCTCGCTTAGACTGAACACACATTTTTTTAAAAACCTATACAGTATAATATGAAAACAGTCCGAAAACCACGACCTTGTGATTTTAAAAGTCTGAAAAAAAGGCAAACGCAGAGACCTCTGTGCATTGGGTTTTTTCCTCAACCGTGATCTCTTCACATTTGATCGTGAAGTGTCCGTAAATAGGTGGATGTTCAGTAATCCGCGGTGTCCTCCGTTCCCTGTAGACCCCGACACGACAGGGAAAACTCCTTCACGATGTCCCTCATCTTCCGCTTACTCACTTGTTCCCTGCGGAGGAGGAGGAGAAACAGCTGTGAGCTTTGATACCAGTCCCTAAATGCCATATTTCTTGTTGCTATAAATTTCATTTCTTTGTCATCCTCATTTGCATGGCACTTTTCTTTTTTTTTTTTTTTAATCCGAAGTTTTTTTTGGGGATTGAGTATCTCATACCAAGGACTCGACAGTGGCAGCTATCCCCGCCCCCCGAGAGACACTGTTTCTACCTTGTACTGGGGTGCACAAACTTTTGCACATCTGAAAAGACTTTCAATCCACCTGACCCTGAATCTTAGCTGTTAAGCGGGATGTGAACTCGAAACCTTCTGCTATCACTGATAAGGGCCAGTGTCATCTCTAAAGCTTCTTCGTCCTTTAGTTGAGTTGTTAAGGTTCTGTAATAGTGACTGAAAGGTCGTTAGTTCAAACCTCTTGGCAAGACGAGGCCAGCGTATGTGATCTGTTGCCTATTTCACCTGAGGATCTGCTGGCAGAAACACTCTTTGCGCTCCGGAGTGAGTAAGGGGAAGAAGGGGAAGGCATCAGGCTGCAGGGCGTCTCTCAACCGAGTCGCCAGCAAGCTGGGACAGTGGAGACTGATGGAGAACAGAACCTCGGCCAGGTGCTCCTGCAGGCCCCGGAGAGCCTGGATACCGATAGCCTATGTGCACACACACACACACACACACACACAAACACACACTCACACTACTACTATAATGTAAGTGAGAACAGGAATGAACCTGTTTTCAGATGTTCTGCAACACTAAAACATAACTAAATATAGCTATAAACACTTAAAAGATGAACATGTTACACATTTGTTAATAAATTTAAAAAAATTGTACTCATCGGTAATTCGCTGCTGTACGTGAGGAATAAAACACTTCAGGGTGTGCTTGAAAAATAACTCGGTTTATTGGCGGTAACAGTAACTCCAGGTTATCACTGATTATTTTCCTGGAACGGCACTTGCCCAAGTGTTTTATTCTTTACGTGTTAAAGCGAGCGACGTGCCTGACCTCCAGCAGGGTCTGAAGAAGCAGCAGGCCTTCCTCTTGCAGCACGCCTCGGACGGCGGGGACGTCCTCGCAGCGAGACATCATCTCTGTCTGAACGCAATTTGACATGATTAAAAAAAATAAAATAGGAGATGATAACAGGTACCAGATTGAGGCAACGGGCTTCTCCCGGGAACAGATCAGTGTTTCGGTGCAATCGAGGAAAAAAAAAGCAGCGCAACTTACAAACAGCACGCACGTGGACTTCAGAGTGGGCGTCTCGGGAAATCTGAGAGCTAAAATCCCTGCAGGAGGAAGCAGGGGAAAGGAAAAAATAAAACAAACAACTCCCCTGTGAGCTGTGAGGGATTTCGTTTATCTGAAACAGTGGGTGTTTGGGTATAAACGTGCCACTTGAGGCTCTCACCACAGTAGAAGACCGCTCTGATATCAAGACCCTCGGAGCAATACAGATCTGCTTTCCTTTTCAAAACCTGTAAAACCAGCAGGAAACATCTGAAAAAGAACTACATCAAACATCGTTGTACATCAAATGTCAGTGGCAAAGGTTTTGGGTTTTTTTTTTTTTAAATGCAAACGTGAAGCAAAGACCAGAGTAAAGAGAGAAAAAAAATCACCGACCTGTGCGTGAAGCTTCATAAACGACTCGACCATGTCAGGATGGTCTCTTGCACCTGCAACATCACACAGTGATGACTGTAGTAGTGAGTATTGACGCTCGGCATGCTTCGCGTGAGATGATTATATACAACCCCAATTCCAAAAAAGTTGGGAAGCTGTGTAAAATGTCAATAAAAACAGAATGCGATGAATTGCAAATCTCATAAACCCATATGTTATTCACAACAGAACATAGAAAACATATCAATTGTTTAAATTGCGGAAATGTACCATTTTAAGAAAAGAAAAAAGAAGGTAATTTTGAATTTGATGGCAGCAACACGTCTCAAAAAAGTTGGGACGGGGGCAACAAAAGGCTGGAAAAGTAAGTTTTAACTAAAAAGAAACAGCTGGAGGAACATTTTGCAACTAATTAGCTTCATTGGCATCAGGTCAGTAAGATGATTTGGTATAAATTTTTTTTTTTTTTAAAGAATATCTTAGAGGGGAAGAATCTCTCAGAAGTAAAGATGGGATGGAATCTGGATGGAAACATATGTTGCTCTAAAACCTGTATATACCTTTCAGCATTTTAAAAATATTTTTCTATGTTTTATTGTGAATAACATGGGTTTATGAGATTTGCAAATCATTGCATTGTTTTTATTGACATTTATTTACATTTTACACAGTGTCCCAACTTTTTTGGAATTGGGGTTGTATTAGAATCAGCCCCGAAGATGGCAAAAAAAAACCCCGATCGAAATAAAAGAAGGAACAGCACTTTTCATTAACGTCGGCGCACGACCATGATGAAGAGGATCCCTTACCATGCTGAAAAACAGACACGGTGACGTTCGTGACAAGTTCCAGAACCACAGCGATCGACGAGACGTGTTCCTTGTCGCAGTCAAATATCTGAAGCAACTACAAAACAGCGAAGAGATTAGTGGTTAGTGTGACGCGTTCGAGCAAAGCACAGCCGGAGCTGTTGAAATGCGCGCCCCCCCCACCCTGTTCCACCTGTCGTACGAGATCCAAAGCAGAGGCTTGCGGAAAGGCGCTGAACAGCTGACTAATCAGCTCACAAAGCTGAGGTACGAGAGGAGCGAAATCGCCGCCGAGGGTCTTCAGCGATTTCTCGAAAACGGCACACGAGGCCTGTGGAAGAACGAAACGAGAACAAGATGGAAGAACGAATACAGATTATGCTTACTGTTTCGGGGTACTTTTTTCTTTTACAAAAAACTATAGGCAGGTACGGTCGTTCACACTCGACTCACCTCCACCACTTCGGTGTCTTTCAGCCACTTGCTCAGGAGTGTCTGGATGAGAGGAAACACTTGCTGTAGCACGACTACTACCTGAAAAAAAAAAAAATCCAGAATGATTCATTTCCTAACCGCTAATCAGTTATCAATAAACTTTATAATTATGCTTCTCAGGCTTCTTTTACCGGATTGCTGTGCGCGGCAAATCTGCGACCTTTAACCCCATCTGGTCCTTCGCCATGCGCGCTCAAGTCAAGGGTGGAGAACAGGCTGGAGATCAGGCCCAGAACCTGAAGTGTGGAGCATTTAGTGGCAGGGCTGGGCTGTGAGATTATAGCACAGGACAAGAAAACACAACAAGCGTTATTTACGAGTGACCCCTAAGATAATCACTCGAGTTAATGTCGAGACGTGTAAATCAACGTGCCGTACAACAGTGATTTGTAAGGAATAAAGCCGAGCTGTTATAGAAAAATAAGCAGAGTTACTTCTCCTACCTCAAAAGTTGATTATTTTCCCATAAATGAAACGAAATGATTCAGGCAGCTAACATGCAGCAGATTTTCTCGTTAGAACACGTTATCTAGAATCAGATGCCTTCCGTAAGTAATAATATTACTGTTACGGGGACCAAGCTGCGTTCTCCGCTGAGTTTTACGTGATTTTTGTCGGTTTGGTCCGTACCGCCTGATCGGCCAGCCTCTCCAGTTCCCGGATGTGAGGCGAGAGCAGAGAGAACAGTTTTTCCGGGATCTCCTCGTCCGGCATGGCTGAGAGTAAAAATCCCAGAGCCTGCATGAGCCATGCGCTTTGAGGGCTCTGTAAGGGGGGAAATTATTTTTATTTTTTTAATTAATGCTCAATGATCAATCCCTAACAGGGATGTAAAGAGCACTGGGTGTGATCTTGTGTGGATGAGAGGAATTCTGACCTTGTGGATTTGTTTAACGAGTGCATCCTGAAAAAAAAAAGAAGAAAAAAACAAACATGTTTTCAGAGCTGTAATTCCAAAAAAAGATAAGATCATTCTAAGGTTTCATCATACGGCACCTGGTACCAAGCGGTTCAGTGTCTTTCATTCATTGTTCATTTTGCTTTATTACTTTTTTTTTGAGATTCCTTTCATTCTTGTTCGCATCTTCTTTAATCTTTATGTTATTAGAAAACAATAAAAAAAGATAAAAGTGGTGGCTCTCAACAGATATATAGTTCTCAATGTCTTAAAGCTTAAAGGGGGTTCTACTCGTAGGGAAGAAAGACAATGAAGGATTTTTTTTTTTCGTGTACCTGTGAGGATGCCAGGATGTCGTTGGCCTGCGGGTAAAGGTGACGTTTGCACTCGCGGCAGATTCTCTTCAGCGCTGAGACGGCCGGTACGGAGAGGTCAGCGTTTGACAGGGTGGGCAGGACGATGCACAGGACGGACGGCACCATGACTGGGTGATCGGCCAACCATTCGGCCAGCGAGCCTAACAAACACAGACGAAAGCTCTGTGTATACTGTACTGTGTGTACAAAATACATACAAAACTGTAAGGATATGATACGATAAGATGTTTTTCGACACATGCCTAACACGGATATTTTCACACATCCTGGTTCGCGTATCTGCTGTACTGTACCTAGTGTGAGCATGATGGTCTCTGCGAGCTGAACGCTGGTCGCCGAGATGAGCGGGATGAGGCCGATCAGACCTGGAATCACGTCCGAGTAACCGACGTCCACCGTGTCGGCTATGGACTGGAAACCAAACAGCAGAGCCTCTATATCCTCCGTATAGAGAATAAAGTTGGTAAAGATGGATAGAACAAATATGATATATACAACAATATATAAATCATGGTATCAATTTCTACAGTTAATAAAGGTTTATGATCGAGATGCTGACCTGCCACGAGGAGGAGTGCGAGCGTGTCGCGTCGGTCAGCAGCACACCGAGTTTGTCATACAGTTTTCGCAACAGCTCAGGGCCCAGCAGCTCATACAAGCACATCAGAGTGTCCGAGATATCGACTCTGCAACACGGCAAACACCGTTCGCTGCTACTCCAACACACCTTTAAGTGTTTACGCCTTTTCTAAACAATGCTAGTTGTTCGAACATGCTTAACTGTCGATGTTGGTGACACAACTCTACATATTAGATCAGATCGTGTAATAAAACTTTCTCCGGTTTGTTTGATCGTTTTGGTTACCTGTACGTTCTGAATTGCTCCTTGTCGTCGGAAGACCATGAGGTGGCGTAGTTGTGCTGGTTGGGAAAGCGCGCTTTGTGCAGCAGAATGTCGACCAGCTGGAAGTACACGGGTCTGTAGAGCTGCAGGTAAAACGTCTGTTTCTCTGTTTCCAGTGACATGATGTCGTCCTGTAAGAAAAGTTGCGGCGATCGCTATAAACTACTACAGAGATATAGACACTACCGATCAAAAGTTTAGACACACTAATTTCTTTCTTTATTTATTTCCCCCCACAGTTTAGAATAATAATAAAGTCATCAAAATTTTGGAATAAAACAAATGTTACTATGGGAATTATGCTGTGATTAAAAAAAAATCTAAATAAATCAAAATAATTTAGTATTTCAGCATCTTCAAAATAGACACGCTTTTTGCCTAGAATTTCCAGAAATGTATTCTTGGCGTTTTCTCTTGAAGATTCTCCCTGAGATGCTTTTTAAACAGTATTAAAGGAGTTCACATCTACGCTGGACACTTGGCTGCTTTTCAGAATATTTCGCTCTGAGTCGTCCGTTTAAAAAAAAAAATTTTTTGTAAATAAAATGTTGGTTTTCTAATGAAAGAAATGAATACGTCAGCACGATTATATTTTTAAACACCGATTTCAAAACATTTAATCATACACTTTCAGATCAAAAGGTTTTTAAGATCATGAGAAACATCTCAGTCAAGTGTCCACAAACTTTTGACCGGTAGTGTATGTTCATATACAGTATGTTGACAGGTGTAACAGTTAGCGTTAAGTACACAATATAAAGGAAACATTTAAAAAGGAATGACTAACAATAATGACTTCTGTTAAATGACTAAAAGAAGATCTAAAGCTTTGCACGTATGGAGTTTACAGGCAGTCTAAAATCTGCTGATGTCCTTCCCTACCTGCAGCGTGTACCAGAATGCGAGCGTGAGTGAGCTGGAGGTCTCGTCCACCGGGTAGTGGCCAGGAATTGCAGTGCAGGACAGAATCATACCGACCAGAGCCTGGAAACCCTGCCAGTGTCCGATCTGTTCCAGCAATGTTCTGATGGCATGGAGAGAGACAGAGAGAGACAGTGTCATAGTGTCATAATGTCTGCCACCTGACCTAACCCTAACCCTAACCCAACCTGCAGTGAGTTTCTCCGAGAGCGACGACGACACGGCAGATCCCGTGAGACGTCTCCATGTCTCCGTCCTGTACAGCCCTCTTCAGCTGCTCCTGGAGCTCCAGAACACAGGGCAACATCTTCACCAGGCTGTCCGCAGACCTACAAGAAAATCGGATATTTTGAATTCGATTGGCAAGAAGAGGGAAGTCTTTCGAAGAACTTGAGCCAAACACACAGTTACAAAGAAAAGCGCAATATTTATATGTGAAGTACATATGGAATTTTATGTAGCTATAATAGGTTTTTGTATACTTGTACACGTATACAATTGACTGCCATTACATTGAACCTTTAAAAAAAAAATTTTTATGGGTCCATGAAGTGAAAATTTGTCTTCTCAAAATTTGACTCTTTGGCGCTCACCTCTGCCAGTCAGGCACCGAGAGCGCCCCAACGATGCTCTCCACAGCCGTGTCAAAAAGCTCAGGCACTTTAAGTAGCGCCAAGCTGTCCCGCAACACTCCTTCACTCTGACCCAAGTCGACGCCAAGTGCGAGCCAGGACGGCAGACAGCGCAGCGCTCGCTCCTTCACACTGCACGCCGAGCCTTCACAGTGCAGCAGCTCCCTCAGCAGTGGACACAACAAGGTCCACTCCTGCGCCAGGGTGGCCTGAATCCTGGCGCGAGTCCCTGGTGTGAACTTCCTGCTCTGGAGCTCCTCGGGCAACACGGTGAGCACCTCTAACAGGGCTGGGCACTGGCCGTCTGCCTCGGCTGCACCCTCCCCGCCCTGGAACGCCCTCAGGAGATCAGGCACGGCACTGGGCCAGGAGTCGAGGAGCGTGCAGAGGATCAGAGACGCCAGGGCCACGCAGAGGCGCGTCAGCACCATCTTGGGGCCGAGGGCGAAGTGGCACAGGTGGGTGAGGAGCTGAGAGCGAAGAGACTCACGAAGCTCGGTACTGAGCTCCTGCCAGTGGCTGGAGATCTTGTCGTGTAGCGTGCTCGCACCAAAAAACTGGATCTCGGGCACCTGCTCAGGTCAAAATAACATTCACAATTGCATATATGAAGATTTTTCAACTGAGAGAGATACATTGTGGTGTCCTTAAGCAACTCTTGACTGCTCAGTTATATACCGAAATTGGATTGACTGTTGTACCAACCTTGTCCGGGCTCAGCAGTGCCCAGCAGAAGTGCCACGCCTGCGGCGACGCTTGGGCCTGCGCCAGCCACTTTTGCGCCACGTTTTTCTGCACCATGTCCGGATCATAGTACAGCTGCTGAAGAGCCTGCGGGAGATACAACGAAACAGTTGGTCACACGCCATCTGACCGAATCAGGATTGACAATTCAACCGCACTGTATGACAAAAGAAATAAAATTTCTTTCAATTGTGGCAAACTTCTAGCTCTGAGGGCCACCACCAGCTACACAACAGATGCTGGCAGTTATTATTAGTATCGCAGAGTTTTACTGAGATATCAAGTTACTTTTCTACACGCTAAGTCTCCTATATTGACCTCGGCTGTACACACTAAATAGCATGTACTAGATTAGACTGCACATTACATGTACAACTGTAATAATTTGTAAATATATATGTATTATTTTACTCTTAGACTACTCCATACACATTCTCTCTCTCTCTCTCTCTCTCTCTCTATATATATATATATATTTTTATATATATATATATATATTATATGTGTGTATGTATGTATGTATGTGTTTACTTACTGAATGACTGTCAAACTGAACAGTTGAGCCCAGAACAATTCACTTGCACAATACTTAAATTATTTATTTATTATTACTATTATTATTATATATTTAATAGAGGTTAAATCTGAGTTTCAAAAGTAGTTTAATAAGTCCCAGTTTTCTCATAAAGAGTACTTCCTGCTTTACTTCTGTTTGGCTAGCCCGATGCTCATTTATTTATTTGTTTGTTTATTTGTTTATATTTTAACCTCGTGTAACATTGTGCTGACTTCGAAATTCACACTTTCAGAAAGCATTTCTGTTTCAAACACTTTTAAACCGTATAATAAAAGACTGAACCACGATGAACGCCATTCACAAAATTAGCACCATGCTAACTCAATTCGAAAAGAAAAAAAATAAATTAGCCGCCAGCTAACCTTAACCGTTAATTTACGTTAAATGACACTCGATTATTATATGAGTACGGCTGCATTCAAAATGGCGCCGCTACACAAGTAGACTACGTACTGTAGGTCATAATAGAGAACGGCGTTGTGCGCACTTCGTAGTGCACTACGGATACTGTTCGGTGACATTTAGGACACAAGCGCTGTATTGGTAATTTTGACACTAGCTATTCAGGTAAAACGAGAAGTCATTTATAACAGAAGCTGATACAGGTTTATCAGATGTATCAGGGTTAGACACTAGCAATATGTAATACTTATATAATAATTTGTCTTCAATTGAATTAAACTGAATAATGGATATCTCCTACCCTCTCTACTGCCTCCGCAGTAAACTCGGTGGAGTCTGAGGAAGCGGACATTATCCCCGGTTACAAAAATGTCCTGTAACAATATTTCACCGAAACAACTTTCATAGTATGTCCCTCAACTGATTTACACACACAATGTGTGCAGAGAGGGTCAAACTGCTTGTGTCCAGTCCCACTGATTAATCTCAGTATAGTTCTAGCTATTGGGGGTGTGTTCCAAATCGTGCCAAGTGCATTACTCCCTACACCGAGTGAGCACCAGTGCCCACCTGCTTCAACAAGAGATTCGGTGAACAGTCTGAATGCATAATAAAAAATGAGCTATTTTGCTAGCTCAAGACTGAAAACCCGAAAAGACGCTGCATTACAATGCTGCTTACACAGTACGAAACATAACACAAATAATTCTGGTGTTAATGCGTTAGTTAGCACTATATTTTCATTATTCCTATGAGAAGGTAGCGGTTGTACGCCACCTCGATGTCACGGGGGATGTTGCTGCTAGTGCAGTTACAATGGAGTTTAATGGGACGAAAACTGTCAGCGATCTCAAACACAAGTGATAATGTTCTGGTTTCGCTGTTAGCACCTCAATAACAAAAGAACAAGAGCTTCTTTTGAGTGCCATTTTTCAGTGCTCGTGTTAACAAGAAACGAGGTAAGGGAGAGGTGTACCTCAGCTAGTTAGCACTGGCGTTGATGACGGTATTCGCAACAAAGTTCAAGTCTTTGAAGCTAATCCGTTTAAGCAGAGTTTAGAGATGTTGAGGCGAGAGAGCTGGACAGATTGAAGGAATAAAGCGCCGCTGCATCGCTCTGTTTAGGTAGAGATGGAGCGGACAAAATTGTACTCAAAAGAGATTAACGTGTTTAAAATCATACACTATATTGCCAAAATTATGCGTACCCCATCACATTCATATGGGTTTGTTGAGTATCCTATTCCAGATGTAGTCCCCTTTGATCGTATAATAAGCTCCACTCTTCCAGGAAGGCTTTCCAATAGATTTTGGAGCATGGCTTTTGGGAATTTGTGTTCATTCAGCCACAAGAGCATTAGCGAGGTCAGGTACTGATGTTGGGATGTTGAGGAGGCTCCAGTTCGGGTTCATCCAACAAAGGGGTTCGGTGGGGTTGAGGTCAGGGTTCACTCAAGTTCTTCAACACCAGCCTTGGCAAACCATGTTTTCATGGAGCTCGCTTTGTACACATTGTCATACTGGAACAGGTTCGGGTTTCTTAGTTCCAGTGAAGGGAATGGCTTACTGCGTAAGACAGAGTAATAATAGGCCTAGTGTGTAGTGTGTGAGCCTATAAGGCGATGTCGGACTCACCCTGGCTCTCGCTCGCTCTCTCTCTCTCTCTCTCTCTCTCTCTCTCTCTCTCTCTCTCTCTCTCTCTCTCTCACACACACACACACACACACACCCCTTCATTCCGACACACAAGTGGGTGTGTGGTCTGACATCTGAGCGCGCGCGCAGTGGTATTACTGATCTCACATCACCTGGCTCGCGCCAGAGGTGATAAAGCCACATACACACACGAGGATATTTATAGAGATGATGATCAAAGAAGTGTAACAACGCAGAGAAGATCAGAAATCCATCGACAATAAATCCATCTGTTTGGTGTGAATTATGGATGCGCTTGTGTGTGTGGTGTTGAGTGTAGCACTCCTGACAAACACACCGAGTCTCAAAGGTAAGAGCCTTCAAAACTGCCTCCTTAGCAGAAATAATAATAATTATACACTACTTCTTGTTCTTGTTCTTCATGTTCTTCATCTTCTTCTTCTTCTTCTTCTTCTTGTTATTATTATTAATTTTGTTGTTGTTGTTGATGTCTAGTAGTAGTAGTAATATAGATGCCCAGGAATTTTAAATTTCAAGGAATATTTCCTGTATTAGGAATGTTATCTCCGCTTTAAACTATTTCAGTGATGTATGAAAAGGAATATAAAATATATCTATATATTTTAAAGTGTCAGAATTGTTTGCGGGCTCCATGATATAAACCTATTAAATACCCAGGGTTTTTGTATCTCTCTATATATGACTCATCTATTCATCTTTCTATCAGTCTGTCTGTTTATACCTGTCTCTCTGTCTGTCTGTCTGTCTGTCTGTGGTTTGTTTTTACGCCTTGTTAATTAAGGTTCAGAATTTCACTTCCAGAGCTGTTAACGAGTTACTCAAAATGAAAACTTCAACCTGGCACTTTGATTTGAAATCCACACACCACACCTTTCAGTTTTTCAGTAATAATGAATGCAGCCTAGCGCTGAATATTAATCAGTCTGGTCTACAACCTTGTGCTTTAAAAACAAAAAAAATATTTATGCTTTTTTTTAATGGGTTTTATTGTGTGATTGGTGTAGCGTCAGCTCCAGAATTATTGGCACACTTGGATAAAAAATTGTGTCTTGGATGACAGCAGTTTCATATTGTTTTTTTCTTTTTTATCTTGCCTTTATTATGATTTCTCTCATATTTTAAGCTAATTAACCACAAAGACTTTTTTTTGCATAGCTTTTTCACCCATCTTTACCAGGGGTGCCAATAATTCTGGACTGTATATATATTTTTTTACTCTTTTATAGCCTCAACTGGTTTGTTGGTCCCTCTACACTTCTGTAGCAGTTGAAGGTCATGACTGCTTTGTACTCACACATCCAAAGCCCCCTACTTGAACCTGGACTACTAGCTGATCTGACTTCCGATCCAGAATGC
>JANDJT010000206.1:9517132-9564080 GCA_024331685.1 Stegophilus panzeri | reverse complement strand
ATATAATGTGTCTGTGTGTGTGTATATATCTATATATATAACCGTTTAAGTGTCTCTGAAGTGCAACTCCTCCGAGCAAAAGAATTATAAGGATGAATATGGCAGGAACAGAAGGTGAAAAGAGCCACAGCACAGTAGATCTCAGGATCAGACACTGGCACCAAATTATGCAGCTCCATAATCTGATCTTATGAATGACGTTCAAATATCCGGCACGTTGAACAACCATTTAAAGACTTTTGCGGCTCAGTACCAGACACACCACCTTCTATGGGTTGACCCTTTGACCCAGGCTATGTCTTTATAATTCTATTCCAATATAATTGTAAAATATCTTATCTTGTATAATATCTTCAGCTTCTTTATTAGCAATATAAACATTATTTATGTCAGAAAGCTGTTCTGTCAGTACTGGAAAAACATTCGTCAAGTCTCGCATTGAAGTAATAATTGTTATAATCGTTATACTTTTAGTAAAAATGTAAATTGTGCAAGAACATATGAGTTAATAAGAGTTCTATGAGTGCTGGGAGCTCAGCAACATCTCAAGTTTGTAAATGCTGCAGGCTGGAAACAGGGATATATTTAGCACCGACAAATGTGTCTGACTCTTGGTTTAGAGTCAGAGTGATGTAAGAGCTTCTCATCTTACAACACATGATGATGCTCTGAAATCATCTTGCTTTGCAGAATCACAGATATCTAACAGAGAACTGTGTCCGATTCTGCTCTCTCTAGGTGAATCCACTACCTACCTTCCTACCTTGACTCCCATTTTGACCATAAATCATCTGAACACACAGACCACCGACACCAAAGAGCCCATCACAGAAGTTACCATCGGGACAGACGTCATTCGGCCACCAGAAAGCATCACTAGTCCTAAGTCGTCAACAAATGCAACACAAGGTATAAATCTTTTACTCATCAGTCACAGGAAAAGTTGAAGAGTCCTCTTTTCTGTTCAGGCCTAACTGAGTTTTAATTGGTATGTTCTCTAATCTTCCCCATGTTGATGAATGACTGGGAATTTGGCCACTGTGTCACCTCATGTTTACACCCAGTTGAAACAGGAAGTCATGGATAACTGTTTAAAATGTCCTTAAACACTTAGGTGAACATAAAAAGTACAATTATAATGTGCGGTTAGAGTGCATATAGCCTGCGGTTGGCCATAAAAGTAAGCGGTTTATCTGGAATTTTCTCAGGAGCAAAAGGATGGAAAAAAATATTGATATTGCCGATCTGGCTGGAAATAAAGTCCTGTCGTCCGTATAGGATAAAAGCTATAGTCGTGTTGTGATTTTTGGTGTCTTGTGAAATGTTTTAAAGAGTGGATATATTTAAATTAGTTTAACATCACCAGCCAGTTAAAGAACCACGCAGAATATGACCAGTGTTTAAGTGTCAAACAATTATAGGTGCAAGCCCATAAAAATCCCAAATAAAGTTAAAAATAAATCCAGCTAGGTAACATTTTGGTCAGGTCTGCTTCGCAAAAAGTGGGATTCTTTTAGCAAAATATACATAACTGTGCAATTTTCCAGGACCTCACTAATATTTCCAGGACATTGTATTCATTTTCTTATCTCCATGACCGGAGAACTTTGCATCTCTTCATTGTGTCTCCCATAGTTTCATCATAGCTTCTTTCCCATCTCCTAATCATATTCAAAACTCATTCCTTGTTCCAAGTCTGTTCTCTTTTCTCCTCCATTTGGCTCTTATAGATATCACTCCATCAATCATTCCACTGAGGAGCACCACCATTACACCAGGATCATCCATCCCTTCATCTACCAATCTCAGCGAGGAACATCAAAATTCTTCTCAATCCACCACCTCTGAGACGATCCCAACAGTATCTTTAGTTCCACCTTCTATTCTAGCTTCTACTCTAAAAGACTTGATCACTGGATCTGCTTCTTTAGGCAAAGAGAACCAGGATGGACCATCAGAACTAGATGTGGGAGATGAAGGTACGTGGGTGGAGTCATAATCCCGGTGCTGTAGTTGAGTATTCCCTATTGCGTGCATCACACACCATGCTGTTTGTATTTCCTCCAATTCAGACTCAGACAAAGTGCCTTCTCCTTCTCCGTTGGATCCTTTGCTTGCTGGCCTGATCTCTATCTTCATCATTAGCACTGCTCTGCTCTCCATCATGCTCTTCCTCAAATTTCGCCAACAAAGCAACCATCCTGAATTCCACAGACTGCAAGACCTTCCCATGGTGAGCCTCCATTACAAAGCTTTCACCAAATTATAGCAGTCCAATTAGTTGCTAAGCACATGTAGTAAGTTAAGGTAAAGATGAGTGGAGAAGATGTTCTCTGTAGTTTACATTTACAGTTTCAGAATTTGAATTTCAGAAGTTCTTATACAGAGGCGCTTTGTAGTCTCCATAAAAAACATATCCTCAGAGTAGTACAAATAGGCCAAGATTTAAGAATACCCTGCTGGAGAGGAGTTACTGTGGGAACTAGTGCATGTATAAAAACAGTACATGTCAAGATGTTTTGAGTGTTTATTAAAGAGGTGGGTCTTCACGCTTTGTCCCAAGACGGCCTTGAGAAGTTAATTCCTCCATCTTGGTGCCAGTACATAGAAGAGACTTGATCCATCTTTGTATCTTGAAGGATGGGGGGTCAAGCCAAGTCGGGCTTGTGACTGGATGATTTGATGAGTGTCAGCTATGATGGGCCTGCTCTGTGTTTGACTTTGTAGACAAACATCGTTGTTTACAAAAAAAAAAAAAAATCTGGTGCCAACCACTACAGGAAGCCAATGGAGGGAATACAGCAGTGGGATAATGTGGGATAACTTGGCAAGGTTGAAAACAAAGCATGTAGCGGCATTCTGTATCAGTTGCAGAGGTCGTCTGATGGTGTGCTGGGAAATATTTTCGAGGAACGATTTGCAGTAGTCCCGTCTTGAGACTGAACAAGTATTGAGTGCCCCTATGGTAACAAATAACCAGATCCCCCTGGTTTTCTTCTAAAGGAGATACCTACAAGACCGAGTCTTGTCAGAAACAAAAGCAGATAATGATGGCCATTTAGAGCCACAGCAACATTTTGTGTGTTGAATGGTCTGATCAGGGAGTTCTCTAGAAAGGTGGCATGATGAAGTTCTTCATCAGTTTTGCTGAATGGTGGGAAGTAAATGTTTTAAAAATATTGTTAGTTTATTTATTTGCACTTTCGTTATCCTAGGCAATAAATGTTTATGTGAAATTCACCGCTTTCACCTCGGATAAAATGTCTACTAATACATTACCAAATTGGCATTACTAAGTATAGTATAAGTACAGCTTTTTTAAAAAAAAATTTTTTACAGTCTTTGATATTATTTCCCACAGGACGATCTATTGGAGGATACTCCGTTGTCAAGATATTCATATTAAAGTGGTTCCTGTGGTTCCTAAGACCAGACTGCTAAAAAATGCTTATGGTGAGATATCATAGGAACCAAACCAGCTAGAGTTGTTTGGGATGAAATTTCTTAGTGTTCTCAACGTTTTTACTCTTACAGTGACTGATATTATATGTAGGATGTAAGACCGAACAAAATGTCACTGCTAACTGAATCGCAAATTCATTTTCCTTTTTTATTTAACTGACTCTGTAGTCCTGAAACTTGCTACCATTTATATAGTTTTTGCTATGGCTAGGAGGATGTCATCTTGTTCTGTTCTTCTTGATGCTTAAAATGAATCAGTTTTCCTGGAGTGAAACCTCTCATATAATAAGGTTGCAGTGCACTGCTGGATCTGATCCATTTGTATCAGGACCATACGCACTACCATGTCAGCTTCACTGTTGTCCCAAGAACGAACCAAGTTCTTGGAAGTGGTAGCTCAGTGGTTAAGCTGTTGGACTACTAATCAGAAGGTTGTGAGTTTAAATCCTAACACCACTATGCTTCCACTGCTGGATCCTTGATCCAGGCCCTTAACACTCAACTACTCAGTTGTCTAACGAGATGAATGTATGTTGCTCTGGATAAGGGCGTCTGCCAAGTGCCGTAAATGTAAACGAACCACTAGCCAAATAATATCTTATCTATTGATGGTGAACGAGGGCTAGTATTTTCGGCTACAACAAATGGGATACAGTCAGTAATTGTAGACATACAATCCTACACTGCCATAATCAAAACACTAACTGAGGGAATATCTTTTGGAAGAATGGCACACCATCCTTTCAATAGCCAATGAATACTGTTAGAGAGACTTGTAGAATCGATCCCTAGTTGCTCGCGGTGGCCGGACACTTTACTAAAATATGTCTGTTAAATAATGTTGTTGGAGGAAATCTATAGTAATTATGATCATTTTGTTTGTTTGTTCTCTTCAGACCTGAAGAGTAGATTACTCTAAAGTCGGTAACTAGAACATATGGATAGCAAAAGTGTTTTATGTGCAAACAAGGGTTGGTGCGTAACTAGTACTTTGTAAATAAAGTTCAATTAATATCAGATGTAGCAGTGAATTATGGTTCTAGGTTGTTTTTTTTTGTTTTTTTTTAATATTTGTGTTTGTAATGTAACATCTTGTTTTTCTGCCCTGCTGTTCGTACCTATTACTTTGTGCCAAATATATTTATTATTATTGTATTATTTTGTATGGGTGAGTATTCTAAAGAATCCCAGTAACACTTTACAGTTGTGTGTAAAAGTTTACACCCCCCAGTTTTTGTTTTTTTTAATGAAATAAAGGAAAATGCACTTCAATATAACAAATCAGCTACAAAAAAAAGAAAGAAAAAAAAGGAAACAATCCAAAAAGTAAGGCCAAATTTACTGGAAATTTGCCGTATGTTATTTTGGGGTTATTGTTTTTGTCCCTATTCATATATTAACAAATATATACTCATTTTTGTTACTTGTAAATAAAGGTAAATGTAAATATTGTTGGGGTTTTTTTTCCCATCACCTGCTTTGTTGAGGTAAATGGACAACGAATGATACAGTAATTCATATTAATGTCATGCAAATTAGAAAATGTCATGAAAGTTGATTTAAACATTCAGAAATACCTTATGATGTGTTCGAGCAAGATGTTACGAATGTCTTATGAATACACCCATCATATCAAGGGACTTAGCACAGTTCTGCTGGTGTTTGAACTTTTACTGGTGTCATTTTGTAAAGATTTTATTTATATTATTTATTTATCAACAGCCAAAATAAAATATTTCATTCTCCACAGCCACTCAAACTCTTTAATGCCTCCAACATAATAAAACAGACATGTTCTTAACCTATGTCGAGCTTATTTGTGCTGTTGTAATTGATTTTATTGATAAATCAGTAACAATCATGTTGTTAAATAATTCACAAATACTAAAATGCTGATTTCAGACATCATAATAAAATGAAACCTAAAAAACACAGTAATGACAGCATCAAAGTACATGACTCATTAAATTAAAACTGTGAAATAACCTCATAAAATGTTTTTTTGTTTTTTTAAAACACTGTATACAAATATCATCATAAATCATTCGAACAATGATAACATTTCAAAAGTTTCGCAACCAACATTCAATAAAAACGTTTTAAAGCGAAGAGACTCAATTATTAAGCAGAACTCAATTTCAATAAATAAATACATTCAGGGTTAACAACATATCATTTATATAATGTCTTCCTTTTAATGTCGATAACTTAATAGTGTTTGAAATGTTAAAACAATTCTTCATGAACTTTAACAACCTACGTTTCAACTCATTTAAAGAAAAAAAATTTTAAAAAAGAGAAAAAGACTGGCATGAAAATGAAAAAGCAGTCACGCCAGTGGTGTCTCGATCAGACGGGGCTGCTGTATCACAGAGATGATGATGTCACCGTACGGCTTATCCTGTCGCACGGCAACCTCTTTCATGTCAATCCGCTCTGATAACACGCAAGTTTGATCAAAATTAACCGCAAACATTAATCATCTTTTTAAATATCATGTCACTGTGATAGACAGGAGAGAAAGAGAGAGAGAGAGAGAGAGATAGCATTCTTAGATATGCACTCTTATTACCCAGCAGCCTCCAGAAAGCCTGAGCGATGGTTCTGCGCCTGACTCTAGGGGGCAGTAGGGAGTGAAACGTCACTTCATCCTCACCAATAGCAGCCATTCGCCTGTGAAAACACAACACACAGAAGAGTGTACAAGTCATTGATTTTTATTTTCTGTAAGTAACACAAACTACTGACTCTTACACTTTCTGTAAAACTGAAAATACCATTAACTACTGACTGTAATACTGAAAATAACACAAACTACTAATGCTTAAACACAAACTACTGACTCTTAAAATGAAAGTAACAAACTAATGACTCTAAATCTGAAAATAACACACTACTGGCTAATATTGAAAATAACACAAACTACTGACTATTAAACCGGAAATAACACTTTCTGTATAACTGAAAATACCATTAACTACAGACTGTAATACTGAAAATAGCATAATTTACTGTCTCTGAAACAGAAAGTAACAAACTACTGACTATAAAGCTAAAAAGAACACAAACTACTGACCGTGAAACAAATTAACACAAACTACTGATTCTAAAACTGAAATGAACATAAACCACTTACTGTAAAACTAAAAAATAATACAAGCTACTGACTGGAAATAACACAAACAACTTTCTGAACAAGTCACATTTTTTTTTCCTGTAGCAAATAAAAAAATATTCTGGGCAATGTTGCTTTTTTGTTAGTATGCGCACAGTATGCACTACCTGAGAGGATCAACATCCATCATGACATCCTCCAGTTCAGGGACCCTCTCCTCGGGAATGTCCTCCAAACCGCACACGGACACGGGAACAGGAGACCTACAGTCATAAAAAAATGCACCGAAAAACCTGGACTGTCAGCAAAATGTCTGCATGTGCATTGGGGAGAACTGCAAATATGGTTAAAATGTGCTACATTATAATCTCTCGCTTCTCACCGACGAGTCTCGGGAGTCTCCACAGGCGAGATTTCTTTGTCTGTTACCTCCATCACCAGAGAAGAAACTGTAAATAGAAATATATCTGAATATCCAGCTCAGACAACAGACATCGGGCAATGCCACATGTTCAAATGGTGAAATCAAAACAGTTCTAGATAATGGACTCAGACTTTTTGACCGCAACATGTGTCTTCCGTATGTCTAAAGTGTGAGAGTGCCAATATCTGACCTGGTGTATCGTATCGTGAGACGCCTGACTCCACTATCTCTGTGGGTATCTGCAAAGTTAAGGGCAGAAGCAAAATAACAGAAGTAGCACTTTTAGATAATAAAATATAAAATACTGCATGACTGTTGAGTCAGTGTAGACTTTGTCATTCTGTCAGTATTCATCAGTGAAAATATCATTAACTACTGACTGTTAAACTGGAAATACCACTAACTACTGACTGAAATACTGAAAATAGCACAAACTACTAATGGATAAACTGTATGTTAACACAAACTACTGACTGTGAACCTAATAATATCACCACAAACTACTCACTCTGAAACTGAAATTAACACAAACTACTGACTCTAAAACTGAAGTTAACGTAACCCACTTAAAAACTAAACTGTAAAACTAAAAAATAACACAAGCTACTATTAAACGGAAAGGAACACAGAGTACTGACTGTTGAGCTAAAAATAACACAAACTACTGACTGACAGTGAAAGACTGTTTTGGATTTATGTTCTTAAAGAATGATTAAATCGTGTGTTAGTCTTTTGGTATATAATGAAATAGTAACAGTTTTTGGTAATGGACTTTTGGAATCACCCCCAACCCCCCCCCCCCCCCCCCCCCCCCCCACCCCACCCATAGACTCTCTGACCTCTCTGAGCTCGCCCTCTTCTTGCTCCTCTCTTCCTCTCTCCCTTTCTCGTACGGCCTCCAGATCCTCGTCTTCAACCTCCCTGCGGCGTTTGGATGGACGGATGTGAGGGATGACTGCGCCCTGCTTCCACAACTCCAAAATATCAGCGGGAAGGCCTGGGTGAAGACGACAAAACTTCAGCGTTAGGAAGATCATAGACTACAAGCCTCAAGATTAAAATGGATTACAGTAAAACTGAAAATAAGACCACTGAGTAAATAAAGCTGAAAATGGGAATGCTGAAAGTAACATTGAACACGAAACGGAAACTACTGACAGTAAAACTAAAAATAATCCACAAAATACTGATGGTTAAACTGAAAAAAACAAAACAAAACAAAAAAACTACAAAATACTGACAGTTCACCTGAAAGTACTGACAGTAGAACTGAAAAAGAAACCCCACAAAATACTGACAGTGAAATTGAACATACTGACAGTAAATCTGAAGAAGGAAAAAAAAATAACTACTTGAATTGAAAGTACTGACCAAAAATACACTAATTACTGACAATGAAATGAAAAGAAATAACAACAAAACTAAAAAACACTACTTACTGACAGTATATTTGAAAGTACTGACAGAACAAGTGAAAATTAAAAAAACATAAACTACTGACAACAAAGCTGAAAATACTAACAGTAAAACTAAAAAGTCCCACAAACTACTGACAATGAAACATACTTATAGTAAAACTGGAAAAGAACATAAAGTACTGACAATAATACTGAAAAAAGAAAAACACTACAAAATACTGACAGTTCACCTGAAACTATTGACAGTGAAACTGAAGAAAAAAAAACACAAAAAACCCTGAATTACTGACACTGGAATTGAAAGTACTGACAAAAATATTAACTAATTACTGACAGTGAAATGAAAAGAAATAACAGTAAATAAAAAAAAAAAAAACAGTAATATTTGAAAGTAGTGACAGAAAAACTGAAAAATAAATAAACCATAAACTACTGACAACGAAACTGAAAATATCCCCACAAAATACAAATCATGAAATCGGACATACTGACAATAAACCCGAAAAATATCACAACCTACTGACAGTGAAATCAAAAGTATTTACAGAAAAACAGCAAAAAAAGTGCAAATTACTGACAGTAAAATTTAAACTACTGACAGACAGTAAAAATTAAGAAAAAAAACCCAGCATCTACTTACCGAGAAAAGAAAACTGAACAAAGACCCATGAAACATGGACAGTACAATTGAAAGTACTGAGAATAAAACTTGTGAACTACTGAAAGTGAAATGAAAGATAATACTGTAGTAATTGCAGAAATCTGCATTTTTGGTGTCAGTAATTTTAGTCTTATTTCAATGTTGTTTCAGCCATGTGTATGACAGATTCAGAGTTTGAATGGTTACTCACTCATGCAGGGGTTACTCAGGAGTACTTTAGGCTCGCTCACTTGAGAAGGTGGTCTGATCAGAACATCCGTCTGTGAGAGAAATCACAACAGGTTCACGTTTTCTTTAAGTTAGGTAACCATGAACATAAACATTATGACATGGAAACTGACTGTATATACAAAGGTATGAAATTTACGCATATTTGTAAATAATTTACGAAGCCTCTGATTCCACGGACAGCTTGACCATGACAATCCACAATATACTGTATGAATTTAGGCACTTCCGGGTCTCACCTGCAGTGTTCATCTTTCACAAACAGAGAGACAAGTGTGTGCATCTTACCAAAGATTTGGTTTCAATGCTTGGATCATTAATCTGTGCTTGCAGTGCTTCCTGCGATATCTGTATGTCTTCATCCATAAACACCAGCTGCCTCTTCCTCCTCATTCGTCTCTCCACAGGGGCCTCTGGGATCGGAACAAGCTGTGACAGAGAGGAACATCTGACAGTGAAACCACATATAATACAAACTACTGACAGCGAAATAACATATTGCACTACTGACAGGAAAACTGAAGATAACTCTAAAACAACTAACAGGAAGTTGACAATAATGTTAAAACTACTGACAACAAATCTAAACACACAAAATTAATGGCAATGAAGCTAATCACTAAAACGACTGACAGTGAAACTAGCATGATGTTGAAAACTAAACACCAAACGCCAAAACTCCTGAAAGTAAAATTAAAAATAAGACTAAAACTACTGACAATGAAACCAAACATAACAGTAAGGCTGCTGACAGATGAGCTAAAAACAAAGAAACAAACAAAACACTAAAATTACTAACAGGAAGCTGAAAATAACAGTGACTATAACACTTGACTGAGAAACAGGAAAAACAACAAACTACTCAAGACCATTCTTGATTTATATTCATAAAGAATGATTAAAATTAGTCTATGATTAAATAGTGACTGAAAGTATACATAAAACTGAAATTAACACACTACTGACTGTAATACTGAAAAAATAACACAAACTACTGACTGTTAAACTGGAAACAACACAAAGAACTTTCTGTAAAACTGAAAATACCATTAACTACTGACTGTAGCACTGAAAATAACACAAACTACTGACAAATACTCAAAACTAAATGGTTTTTTTTTAAAGATTAAAACTACTGATAGTACACCTGAAACCACTGACAGTAAAACTAAAAATAAGACTAAAAACACTGAAAACTGAAGTAATAATAAAAGCACTGAGAGCGGAATTCAAAACAAACTACTGACTATTAAAAGTGAAATTGAAAACCTACTGACAATACTGAGGTATCGGAATATAAGAACATTACGGACTGTTGTCGCGCAGTCAGAATTCAGTACTTTAGTACTTTTGTAAGATTTGCATTTTACAAACCTCCTCCAGACGGGGACTCTCTCTCCGCCGCTCCCTCCTCTCTGGACTTGGTGGGGACGGTGGGATAGGGACTGGCTCCGGGGTCCTCTCTCTCTCAGCTGGCTCGGGCATCACAGCAGGCAGTTCCACCTCCTCGGGCACTGACACGATGTCTTTGCTCGGTACTTCAGTGCTTTGAGCCCTGGATGTGGTTGAAGAGTTCAAATCTGACACATTTAAATTGGAACATATGAATTTTACTCATTATCTCTTCCTCCTAAAGGCTCTTTTGGCTTTTTTGACGCTGACATACTGCTCCATGAGGAGGGTAGACCCCGTCAGATCCCTCGTCCTCTCTATTTCTGCTGCTGCTCGTTCTTGCTCTACAACCTCTTCTCTTTCTCCCTCTCTTTCCCTTCTCTCTCGCTGCCTTGCCTGTTTTGCCTCACGTTCTCTCTCCTCCTCACCTGGAAGAAAGACACCCTGACCTCTACCTGATCTCCTCCTACAGTCCTTTATTTCTTCAACAGATATTGTTGTGATTAGATTTTTTTTCAAACTATTTCTTTAACTCATTCATTCTACAAAAAAAGGGAACACAGAAAGCACTTACCCTCTGGGAACTGATCCGATTGCTCCAGCAGCATTTCGATCATGTCAATCTCCTGCAGCTCCGCCCCTTCAAACTGCAAAGACGTCATGAGAAAAGGTCAACCTTTCATGTTTTTACGAAGCTTTCGCTACGGCAAGTTGCCATGGAAATGCTAATGCTTGACACCTCAGAATCATGCATGAAAACGGGTTCCCGCTCTGTCATCGTGATAGACTCCTGACTTGCTGTGATGCCTGCAGCGAGAGAGAGAGAGAGAGAGAGAGAGACAGAGAGAGAAAAGATAAATCCTCCGCACTTTGTGTATTCTTTGTGAAAGAACACAGTACAGTACAATGATACTGTTCTCACTCACCTTCTAAACGTGGAGACAATAGACTCTCTGGAGAAACCACACCCATTTCCTGAGCCAGCTGTCAATCAAGGAAACAAGATTATATATATAGATAGATAGATATATATATATAGATAGATAGATGGATAGATAGATAGATAGATATAAGGTTACCTGCATGAGGTGCCTCGGACTGGGCATACCAAACTCCATTGATCCAAAGAATGGATCTTGCGCCCCTTCCAACTCAGTCAGAAGCACGAGTGCATCAGGAAGTGTTTGCGTTTGTCTGTAACAAATAAAGATACACAAACTGATAGGCCGACAAAGCAGAAGCTCTGTCCCACCCGCCACTTGGTTTCTCGTTTCATTTACAGATGAGTGTAAAGTGTGACCTCTGACCTGATCTCCTCAGGCAGCATGTCGATCGGCACCTGTACACGGTAACGGTGCAGCCTGTCAATGGCCTCCTGGACCTCCTCTAAGAAAGAAGCCATTAAAATCAAATGTAACAGGAAAAAAAATTCATTAATGATAACGCCGGAAGTCTAAATGCTTAAGCTTCATTCAAGAAAGAATGAAAGGAGGAAAAAAAGAAAGAAAGAAAGAAAGAAAGAAAGAAAGAAAATATAGGATCAGAAAAGAAAGAAAGAAAATATAAGGATCAGAAAATAAAACAACAAAGAAAGAATGAATGAAAGAAAGAAAATATAAGGATCAGAAAAGAAAGAAAGAAAGAAAGAAAGAAAGAAAAGAAAGAAAGAAAATATGAGGATCGGAAGATAACACAACAAAGAAAGAAAGAAAGAACGAAAAAGAAAATGCAAGGATGGGAAAATTAATAAATAAAAAACAAGACTGGAAAACTGAAAGAGTGAAAAAGACTGAAAAAAGAAAGGAATAATAACAAATAAAACAACAAAGAAAGAAAGAATGAACCTATACTGTATAATGCAGTCTTCTCGCCACACACACACACACACACACACACACCTAGCAGCAGCTGGCACTGGCGGTGGAAGACGAGCACGACTCCGTACTGCAGCTGGGAGGAGAGGTAGAGGGAGAAGCGAGGCCGAGGAAGACCTGCAGCCAGAGGAGGAACTCGCACCAACACGTAGTTCATGATGTCAATGCTGCACGTCCACAAACCCGGAAACACACATGCAATAACACAGCCATCACCAAGTGAACATCATCTATACAGCAACACCTTCTGACCAATCACAATCCAGAGTTCCTCAGAGCGGTGCTATAAACTACATGAGTTATAGATTCTGGGCTTTACCTGAGATCTAAAAACATTCTCACCATGTGCTCTGAATGTTAACCTTCAACAGATCTCGCCGGTTCATCTTTCTGGCCTTCGTGGCTGCCAGCCTGCACACACAGACACACACACACACACACACACACACATGACGTCATTCTGTACATAGTGAGAGTTAAGGTTAATTTTAGCCCATTATTTTATCATTTTAGAGAAGAAGAAGATGAGGCAAACAGAAGCCATTTAACTTTAATATTTAAGTAAAACATCAGCCATTTTAATTTTAATAATCAGGTAAAAACATCCGCCATATTAATTTTAATTAAATGAAAATAAAGACAAAACTCACCATATTATAGCGAAGCATCCAGTTCTGTGATTAAGTACATTAGGATAATAAAACATTCTTTTAACTGAATGTAATTTAATAATTTTAAAAAAAAGTTTAAAAACTAGCCCTCTGTCGCTCCTGGAACGAATAAACTTTTAGTGAATGAATGAAGTCCAATGAGTTAAAACTCAAACCCGAACGCGTCCCTTTTAGACATTTAGTGCACTACACAGGGTGTTATTGCTATTGTTTTATAGTCGATATAGTGTACTTATATAGAAAGACAGGAGCCATTTGGGATTGAGGCCACTGTTTATGAACTCTCTCCAATCGTTCGGAGCAGAGAGATCAGCGAGCCAATCGTTAACGCCATTTCCAGACAGAGACAGCTAATTGGTCTAGTCTGGTTACCATCGCGATATTGCCATGGCACCGCTTCTTCTCCATCTCCGTAGAAAAAAATAGAGACCGTGTCCGAAATACTATCCTATTCCCTATTCCCTACAAAGTGCAACCTGGTTTAAGTGAATCTTATGTTCTCTAACAGCGTTTGGACACTACCTGTCTCAGTACATTACACCATTTTCATAAATACACTCTTCTCCACTGTGTTTTCATCAGTGAATAAAATGAGAAAAACTCGCAAAAATAGTACCCTATGTAGTGAAAAAGGTGTGGTTTAGGACAGACGCTCATACATATATGTGATGCTGGAATTAAAAAGTAGGACAACCCAAACAACAACAAAGAAATAATATGTCTGTGTTTGTTTAATATAGTAAAATTAGCTTCCTATATCAAATTATCATTGTGTGAATATGAACTCTCTTATTAATCACTCAGAGATAACTTTTTAACGATTTAAGTGTTTTTATATACTTGTATTGTGTCTGTAAAGCAGTTAATTAATTAATTACTTACTTTTTAAATTCTTATAACTAAGTAGTAAGCGAATGGTATTTATATACATTATATGGCCGAAAGTATGTGGACACCTGACCATTACACCCATATGTGGTTCTTCCCCAAACTGTTACCACAATGTTGGGAGCACGTAGTTGTATCGAATGTCTTTATATGCTGTAGCATTACAATTTCCCTTCACTGGAACTAAGAGGCCTGAACCTGTTCCAGCATGAAGATGCCACTGTGCACAAAGCGAGCTCCATGAAGACATGGTGTGTTGAAGTTGGAGTGGAAGATCTCGAGTGTCCTGCACAGAGCCCTGACCTCAACCCCACTGAACACCTTTGGGATGAACTGGAACTGGAGCCTCCTCATCCAACATCAGTACCTGACCTCAACCTCACTAATGCTCTTGTAACTGAATGAACACAAATCCTGACAGTCATGCTCCAAAATCTAGTGGAAAGCCTTCCCAGAAGAGTGGAGGTTATTATAACAGCAAAGAGGGAGTAAATCTGGAATGGGAAGTTCAACAAGCCCGTATGAGTGTGTCAACAAACCTTTGACCATACAGCCAGTCCCTCCAGGATTACACGATTTTGCAATCGCAGAAATGAACGCAAAACCAAGCAAACGTGACAATATTCGGAGGAGTGTGCACAGGCAAACGCGCTAACCACTAAGTCAAAATTAATTACTGTTACTGTATAAACAGAGTGCATGAAATCACAAAGTAAAAACATGTAGGTATAATAAAACAATAAAGACAAATTAAGACAGTAAAACAAAAAAAAAAATAAATAAAACAGTATTATAAAGTAAAGACAGTAACGACTAATATAGCCTAGGGAACTACTTATTTGTAATTAATCAGATGTGTAATAATTGGTAAGCTTCTGATTTGGATGAATTATGTGGAGACTAAATTATGTATTATATTATATTATATTATATTATATAAAATTACATTACATTACATTGTATTACACTATACTACATTATATTGTTATATTATATTAAATTACATTACATTATATTATTAGGTCTTTAAAAAAAGACCTAAAATGAACGGTTAAATACAAAGAGCGTTCGATTTTGACTCCGCCTCCCTCACATGACCCTCTTCGCTTTCCGTAGTTCACGCAGGCGCAGCCATATTTTATTCCAAATAACGGAAACTGGGTTCTCTCCGTTCCTCCGGCGCTTTGTGAGAAACTTGCCACAATGTCTGGAGCGTCCAACATTAATGCTATGAAGAAGGTCGTGCAGCAGCTACGATTCGAAGCGAATATCGACAGGGTGAAGGTGTGAAGATTGTTTCGTTTTTGTGGTGTTTCGGTTTGGGTTGGTAGTTACATGCTAACTCCGCTAGCCGGAAAAGGGCGTAGGCCTGTGTGCGTCAGAGCGTTTGGAAACGAACCTCAATAAGCTTAATTTTGCTTCTTTTATCTTATCTCATTTCCTTATTCCGAACATACTATGTAAATGTTAATAATGTTAATTTTTTTATTTAACAAAAAAAGATACCTGAACTAGCGTTAGATAACATCAGAGCTTGCTTTGTTAACGCTGCTTAGTTCTCATAGAGCGCGCGCTTTAATTCATTTAAAAATAAACTACAGTTAAATGTTTCAAATAAACGGTCTCAAATGTGGTATTGACTACATCTGAAGCTGTGTGTGTGTTAATGAGGCACAGATTTGTTAGCTAAGCAGGAACTGACACAAAGAAGCTGACTTCCGGTTTCCGGAATTTGCTGCTTTAATATTGATTATATTACTATAACAGCACATTTTGAAGTGTTTTATTCCTCTTATACCGCAGCTGTTTCCCAACAATTGCAACACGTACATTTGATCAGTTTATTGCTACTTAATGTTATAATCTCAACAATTCAAGTTGGTTCCTCTTCTTTTACGTTATAAAAGCTATAAACAGTCGTTTCCTCGCCAGCCTGTCTTTATTCTTCTCCGGAAGTCGCTAAGATAAAAGAAAATTGCCTGTCGTGTTACCGAGAGACCTGAAAGCTCAAGGTCCTGAAGACCTTTGCAAAGCTTTGACACTGGAGACTCCTTCCGTAAACGCGATCGGGATGGAAGATTTGTCGTGGCTGTGGTGTAACGTGTAGCGTTGTTTTTTTTTGTTTGTTTGTTTGTTTGTTTGTTTTTGAACGTGTTTGGTTTCAGGTGTCTCAGGCAGCGGCCGAGCTCCAGCAGTTCTGCATGCAGAATGCTCTGCAGGATCCGCTGCTCACCGGCGTGTCCTCCAGCACCAACCCGTTCAGGACACAAAAGCTCTGCTCTTTCGTCTGATGCTTCCTGCCACTGGTAAGAAACGATGCGCCACGACTGGGCGTGTTGCGCTTTGACTTGTTTCCTTGTACGATAGCGTTGTTATTGTGAAGAAATCGATTTCAGGGTGCGACTCGTGATTAACACACACACAAGCAAGTGGTGGAGCAGGATTACAAAATGTAAACATTGTGCAAACAAACAAAAAAATATATACCGGGTAAGTATTATTTGTCCAGAGTTTCTGAAGGTTGTGTAAGTACTCTATAACTTCATAGAACAAAAAAAAAGAGAAAATATTTGAGGACAGCTGAGTCCTAGACAGAACGAAGTGCAAACTGTTTCCCCCAGGGGGTCTGTTTATAATGGACTGGAACGTTTATAGTCCTCAAATCTCATGAATTGAAAAACAAGTCGCACTATCAATAGTCTGGAATGTTGAGGATTAAAAACAGTCCAGTAAATATTCCAAATATTACCGTACTGAGCCTATTATTTGAGTAAGTCCTGAAATAAATCAGTGCTGAGGGTGTTCAGGGAATTTTAAGCAACAGGTCTTATCAATTTAGTTATCGCCCTGGACACCCACCTCCTTTGTTTTCCATAATAACGAGGAACGTATGATATATATTTAAAAAAAAAAATCTTTGTTGGTGGAAATGATGTGCGTCATTATTGTGGTACTGCTTGCTGCATGTTGGCTAAAGTCTTGTCTCGCTCTCGTTCCAGGTCTCGTTTCCTGTTCCTGTGTAGTTTCTGACTTCGGAGACCTCTGCCATAACCTACAAAGCCAGCCAAATGTGTTTTCCGTACAAAACCAGGACCTCATTCATTTCTGAAACATATATCCCTTGCACTGGATTCCTCGTTTCAGGAGCTTATATACTCTGAAACCGGCATTAACTATTGAAACATGGCATAAAATTAACTTTTTTTTTTTTTTTTTTTTTTTTTTTTTCTTCCATATGTCTCAACTCGTAAAGTGTCCTAAATGATTGATTGTATGTGGATCACAAACTAAATCTCTCGCCTTAAGAAGTGGTCAGCCATGCTCGTGTCTTAGAACCGCTTTTGTCAACCGACTGACAAAAGACTTTTTTATATTTCACATGGCAAAGCAGTGGAAGTTCTAATTTATTGTGCCTTTTTTGTTTTTTAAACCGTGTGCTCTTTTTCTATTTTCCTTTTTTTTTTGTACTGAATAAACCATTGATTTGTACACGATACTGCATTGAAGTGTTTTATTTAGTTGCGTTTTTATCAGAACATCATCGCCACAATGTTTTTGTCCCATTTGGAAAGACAGATGTCTTCTAAGCTCTTTGTTTTGTGACATGTTAAATGTGTTCTCGGAGGATACTCTGATAATCTTTGCTTAACGTGGAAACTTCGTGGACCAAGTACTGAGAGAATTTTTTTTATGATTATATGTTTTATATAGATGTGATGCAAAAATAGAATAATATTGGTTTAAATGGAGGGATTTGGTTTTTATTTTTTTTTAACCCAAACAATATTTTCAAAAATTCTTAATTATATTATTGTTAATATTATTAATTAATTTATTTTATTTTTTTGTAGCTTGAAAAAATTAAATTTTTTAAAAGTTGAGTAAATGTTTTTGTTGTGAAATCTGCAATTTGTTCAGCAAACACATACATACAGTATACACTAACTACATTCATGCTCGATTCATAAAAAAGGGGAAATTTTTCACATGGATATTCATTGGTTTAAAAAATAAATAAATAAAAGAGGGTGGGAGGGTTTTCACCCATTGTGTCAAAATACCGCCCCCTTTACACATTTCCACTCAAAGTGGACCAATATTAAAAACTGTTTTTTAACATGGAATCGAATGAGGAAGAACATGGGGAAAACATTTCAGTATGTACCATATAGGATAGAAATTGTAGTTACAAGGTCGTGAAGTAAAAAGTAAAATGAAAAAGTTGCATAAAATTAAAAAAAATTAAAAGAGTGTTCACATAACATGATTTACTGTAAGAGAAGTACTCATTCATTTATTAATGAATTTATCTTCGGTAACCACTTTATCCTGGTCAGGATCATGGCAAGTTCTGCATATTTTAAATAAATGTAATATTTAAAAAAAACATTATAATAATAAATCTGGATCAATGGGATACTGGTTGCTACGGCAGGAGATTTTGGGTTAAATAGCTACTTCTTTATCGACTTCCTGAAATTTTTCACCGTCTCTTTAATGTTGTTGTTGGAGGTGGTTTCCACCAGGTGCGCCAGCCTCCTGAACCCTTCCGGAAGTCCGGCGCCGGTCTTTCCTGAACACGGCTGAACGAACCAGTCCCTGTCACTGCACGTCTTCCTCAGGTTAAAAGTCTCCGTGAGCTCGGTTGCCGTTAAGGCTCCTTCTTTATCCTGCTTGTTGGCCAGAAAGACCACAGGAAGTCCTTGGAGGTGCTTGTTCTTCAGCACACGCTCCAGTTCTCCCTTTGCCTCGTCCAGACGTCTCCGGTCCCAACAGTCGACGGTGAATAGGAGCCCGGCCGTGTCTTGGTAGTAATTCCTCCAGTGCGTTCTCATCTTATCCTGTCCTCCAATGTCCCACACGGTCAGGGTGATCTTCCTCCTGTTCCGCTTCAATTCCATCATCTCCACGTTGAAGCCAATGGTCGGGGCCGTCTGGAACAACTCATTGTACTTCAGTTTGAAGAGGAGCGTCGATTTCCCAGCTCCGTCCAGGCCAAGGAGGAGAATACGAGCGTCGGGGAGCTTCGATCCCTTTAGGCCCATTACCAATGTGCAGGAACTTGGACTTGCTGCAGTTCTGTGTTTGCACAGTGTGTTGCTTTTTTCCCTCTTCACTGGTTGATTTATTACACATGTCCTTGCTCACTTATCTCATTTCAGAGCTTTATGATAAGGCACATGGGTCAAAGTATGAAGATGACTCCCACAGGAAGCCTAGAAATGTTAAATGTTAAACGGCTAGCGCAGAACTTTGTGCAATTATTATTGCATCATTGTGCAAATTCCGTTATGCCTCAGCACTGCTGAATTCTTCAATCTCAATGTCTGATTCGGGTTCAGACTTGCTATCAGAAAACGTCTCACAGTTGACCTTCATTTTCCCAGCTTTATGCCTTATAAAGTTAAACCTAGAACCCTGAACGGTTCTTTGGTTTGTTCTTGTTCCTTTAGAGCCAAAGCTTTTATGTAGAGCCATTGTTGATTGTTTCCATGTAAAAAAAAAACCCTTTAAGGAAGCAAAGAACCCTTGAGGAACTAATTTCTAGGAGGCGATCAGTGGCCATTTTGTCATGGCATCAAGGCAACAAACGAAAAATAAGCATGCCAGGGCAGAAATTAACATACCGCATCTCAGCAGCTGTGATTGTGTCTGGTTTCTGAAAAGCATTACAAAGTCAAGACCATCTTAACTGATATAGGGGTGTTCAATGTGATGCTCATTATGACATTTGACCATGATCTTTATGCTGAAGCGTTTGGGAAACTCAGCTAAGATCAGTCCAGTGATGGTCCTCCATCTCTGGTGAACCAGCCTGAAATTTCCACAGATATACATTTTTTGTTGGATAATAATCTGCATACTAATACATTATAATACTTCCACAAAAATCTGCAAAACACCTCCCAAGATTCCAAAGAAAGAAAGAAATGAAGGAAGGAATTAATGTTAGTCCATCAAGGCTGGATGTTGGTCCAACACTTTCCTAAACTTCAGGGAATCAAGGGATTTCTCTAAAAAGAAGGAATGTCTATAAAAAAAAATTTTAAAAAATGAAAAAATTAACTCTTCTCAGTGGAACTTAACACATCTTGTTAGCAACACGTAATTCCAGGCCTTCATGATTTTCTTCTCCTGTCGGTCAGGCCTTCTAGACCACTCCAGAGCCATCGTCACCACCGTGTATATCCTCAAGGTGAAATCAGAGACTGTTTTTTCCTTCTCAAGTTCTTCCTCTGTTTTCCTCCGGCGTCATCCAAACTCCTCCAGCCAGGTCCTCGACAAAAACAAGAGCTGTACAGTTGCAGCTGCTTCTCCTGCTCTTCCTGGTCGACCGATGCTTTCTTTGGTCCTCGGAGACACCCAAGCATCTCTTCAACCTTGAAATGAGACATATCACGTTTTCTAAGACCCGAACGGCAGGAGTCGTTTCGAAGGACCTGGTTAAGTTCTCACACATTGATCCCGTTGATCCAAGACAAAGCATTTGAGCATCAGTGGATGATTTTGGACCACACTGACCCATATTCTTCAGCAAGCTTGTTCTGGCAGGGTTTAGAAGACCGAGGTTGTCTTTGATGCTCGAGAGCTGAGTGTGTGTTCAGCTTTATACCAGTCCCTGGTATATACAACTGCACTAATCATAGTGGTCGGTTCCAGTAACAGCACAGATAGTGAGAGAGGACATTGTGTGAGTTAAAGTAACAGGAGTCAGTGCTGTGAATGGTTCAAATATTTGGATCTACAACACAGGCGCTATTTTGAGAGCACGCATCTGACACCGTGGTCATGATGGAATGAGCGCCACTGCCAGGAACACAGTCGTGAATCAACACCGAAGCTCAGGGATTCAGATGCACTAATTTGCATACAGTTAGCCCAAAGGTTCTGCTACTATAATATTCATTATGTTACTATTTAGACGTTTTGTAACTTTGTTTTTTGGCTAATACTTCCCTTTACAGACCCATAAGTTCCAGGTAACTCATTAGTAACTACTAGGTAATTATCTTTTGGTATTTAACTTGACCAGAAGTTCAGCCACAGGTCAGGGGTTTTCCGGGGTCCTTGAAATAAAGTCAAGGTGTACTTTTTTTTTTAAACCCTGGACTTTTCCACATTTTGTAGTCTTACTGAAACCTGGAACTGATATCACGTAAATATGTCATGATTCCACAGTATACAAAATAGCCCATCCAGTCTGACAGAACATGACATTTTGCTAAGACAAACATCCAGATGTGCAAAGCGTATGTATATACACATATCCCCAAAGACAAAAAACTGATGCTGACCAGGAGGGGGTGAATACTTTTGCAACCAGCAATTTTTTTTGTTTGTTTAACCTTTGTGGCCCAATGAGTCCTTATTTACTCCACATAACAGGAAGTGATACTAGAAAAGGAACTGGGCAGTTAGAACTCAGGGAAGGTGGCCCTCTGCTGGTGTGAAGGTGTCATTGCCTGAGCTAGCAGAGGGCCACCTTCCCTGAATTATGACTGCCCACTTCCTGTTCTAGTATAACTTCCTGTTATGTGGAGTAAATAAGGACTCATTGGGACACAAAGGTTAATCAAACAAACAAACAAACAAAATTGCTGGTTGCAAAAGTATTCATATATATGACTGTACTGCTATAAAAAAAATCAAAGTGAAAGTAAATGTCTGGCAATTTCAGTGCACCTTAATTATTTTATGCAAATCAATAAACCAGTAGTTTGGAGCTGTACCACTCTTCCGTAGTTAATACCTAGAATATAGGGAACTGTAACAGTAAGGGTCACCTGTTTTCTTCATTTTGTTCCTGGAAGTATGCAGAATCCATGGACGGATTCACGCTACGGTGATAGCTGAATTGTTGTAGCTGACTGTTATTATGCTATAATACTTTAACTTCATACAAGTGATCAATACATTTTAATGTGTACGTTCTTCCATCAAAAAGTGTGTTTTCTGAAAGCTTGTAAACTAAATCGTTAAAAAGGATGGCTAGCTGTACTGTTGCATCTTCAAAAACAGGGTACGCTTATATAATATTTCTGATTATGAGATTATTACACAATTTCTTTATTTCACTCTCAGAAAATTATGCCTGCTTTAATTCTGTTTAATATGCAGTCATGCAGAAGCTTGGGATTGAATCAGACTGTATAAAATGATTAAATTGATTAAATATGGCCAAAAACCAGTTTCTGCCAATAAATAGGAAAACCAGTTATTGTCTTTATTACATTTTAATCACCAGGATTGGTTTTAACCCAAGCACATTGGTTAGCAGATCACAAGCAGCATCCATGTAATTTAATCAAGACCCATATCATATGTTCAGGCAGAATTTGATATTTTTATATTAAATAAAAAAATAGATGCATGGTCACTTGCCAGTTCATTGGCACTGCTCCTTCAGATAAAAGTCAGTCGGGTTAACTTATGGAAACATTTAAAAGGTCATCCATTTGGCACATTGGAAAAACAATATTGATCATATTCTTGGGAAGTATGTATTCCTATTTGTATAGAAAAGTTCTACAGGAAAAATAAAAGCACTATTCTCCGTTCTTGGTGCTTTTGAACTTCACCACCATGACAGTGATATTATCGGGGCAGCCGCGATAGAATGACTGTAACACGATGCTCTTGGCTCCGAAGTGCGGCTCGTCAAGGCGTTCACGGACGAAACGCACGGCCTCCTCGTTGCTGAACGCGTCCCACAGGCCATCCGAGGCCAGGATCATGAACTCAGGCTGTAGTTTGTCAAGGTCGAAGGTCACCACATCAGGGTCGGGCACCACCACATTGAGGTTCTTCAGCGGGTAGTCGCCCAGTGAGCGCGACATGGCCAGGATGCCCTGCACTCGCCACGAGCCGTTGAAACTGATGAAGCCCCCTGGATGAGAAAGGAAGGTCTGTTAAGTCCCTTAAGAAAACAATATGTTTCTATGGACAAAAAAAATTGGAACTAGCAAAGAACCTAGCTCTAGACTATTCACAAGTCTAAAAACACCAAGGCTTGATCTCTCAGGCTTTCAAAAGCTCATTTAAAAGGGCTTATTCTTTTAAATAAACTATGGTCCTGAAGAAAATACATTTCGTTCAAACGTATACAAGTCATATGACAATAAAACCCACTTCACTTGACTTGTGTACTCTTGCTCACCTGCACGTTTGATCCTCTTGCGCTCTTTCAGCTGATAGGGCTTGTGGTCATGAGATAAAGCCACAGCGTTACCGTCCTTATCGCACAACACGCCGCGTGAGTCACCCACGTTCGCCACCGTCAACTCTCGATCAGACAGCAAAGCCACCAAACACGTAGTACCTACAGCGGGAGGGAGGGAATAGTGTGGACCAATAAAGAAGGTTTTAGCTCCACTCCACTAGCTTTTCTGTTCATCCAAATACAGATTTTTTTGGATTTAGGTGCTACTGTTTACACAGTAAAGCATATTGTGTTAGAACTGGCTCATCCCAAGCACCAACCCATACTTGGTCAAGTAAAGTGACCCTTGCTCCACTTTTGCACCCACTGCATGCTGTTGTGATTACAATGGAACCAGTTTGATACTCAGGAGCAACTTATTGTCTGGAAAATACAGCAGTGCATATCAGTTATTCTCAGCTGTGGTTCTCAGATTAGTTTGGTAATGTTTCTTCTCAAATGCATCTGCTTGAACTCGTCAGTTCCGAACCTGCAGAAAGTTGTTTCTAAAACTTCACTTAATGCTTCACTTCACCTCCACGGCTAATCTGACACTTTGCTGTACACCATGGTTTCTCTTGCTCTTTTTTTTTTCTCCACTCACCTGCTTCCTCATGTGATGCTGAGAACTTCTCCACCATGTCTCGGTCTACAGCGAGGATGCGCTGCTCCAGGATGGAGGCGTACGAGATTTGGCTGTCCTTCTTCTCGCGCTCATAAGCCTGCAGGTGTTGCCTCAGAGCCTCGGGCAGGTGAGCCTTCACGTAGTCAGCAGCCGCCTGTAAGAAGAACACAAAAGCGGAACAATGACGCAATTTTCTGACGTGAAATTTATTTTAAAATAAAGATGAGAAAAAAACAATGATGTTTATAAATTGACTGGTGTTTTCCATTAATATTTCCTGTAATTCTAAAAACTGAGACGTATAATTAGTGAACGGAATAAGACGGTTTTGGAAGGGCGGATACCTGACGCTTTCATATGTCAAATACAGATTTAACATTTATGACGCAGCTCATTTAAAATACTGCATCATTTCCAGAATCCATGGTGAGAGGATTTGCGTGTTTACTGATCTTGTCCTGTGACATACTAATCTAAAAATCGCAAACCCCCAAGCGTTTTATTACTTACATATCCTTTGTAATGTGTCCTCCTGTGTGACGCACAATAATATCTATCATTATTCAGTATGAATCTGAGCTTTGGGAGCATCATCTCTCATCATATCTTCCCTCTGTGTGTTTTCTTACACTGCATTTCACAAATTGATTCACTCTTGATTCCTCTCCCTGACGATAATGAAATCAGAGAGGCAAACATGATTTAATAACCGTCTTCGAAAGAACCTGGCTTGTATTCCCTGCTGCTATTTTTAACCTCCTGAGGATACACTTTAGATTTGTTCCACCTGAATTATTCCTGTGCACAGAAAGGACTTATGTGAATGGCGAGAAGATGTCTGCTGTATGGCTCTCTTAAAATAGAAACGTTTTACATGATCACACTGAATTATTGAAGGGATCCCAGTGTTAACTGGAGATCAGGAGAGGGATTAGGAGAACATATGACCTGAGGTGACCTCTTTACATAGACCACACACACACACAAAGACTGAAATACCATAAATAGCCAACATCATGTGGATCTACTTCAATATTGTGCACTTGATTACATTTTATGCACTACTGCCAAAATAAGATATCACGATAGTGGTATGACATGTTTCCCTGCACCTGGTCTCACTTCTCAGAATGGAACCATGAAGGAATCTTGATGGCTCATTTTAGCTGTGATATAATATATACACGCGATGTACAAATATAAGGTGAGCTGCACACTGAGAACCGGTCATTATTCATGAGCAGACAGCCTTAAGTTTGCACAAGAGCACCATGGCAGAAGCTCAGTGCTACAGCTGATGTCCTCAGCAATTACAGTAAGAGATCTCTTCCTCAAAGGGTTCACACATCATTATATAAGACTCCGTGGCTATAGAATGACGTAACATTTGAGATTCAATCTGCCGGCTATTTTTAACCCAAGCGTTTGTGTGGGTCTATCATGTTACAACGCATGTAGCCTAGACTTCCAGCATCAGCTGGGCCAACTGGAATCATCGCACATGACCAGACAGAGTCTATTTCTGGATAATGATTCTGTGATAAATGAATGGCAGAGGTCGGAATGGTAGTTTCCATTAATAGCAAGCACTAAGAGCAAGCCATTTATCAAAGTCAAAATTTTCCAGCTTGCTAGCTGTTTGGAAAAATTACAGTGTGCTGGGCATAACTGGTCTGCTCTTTTTGGCCAATGTAAGCAAATTATCTTATTCATTTTACATTACATGACTGTTACAATTTGTTATCTTATATAAGTTAAAAAAAAAAAAAAAAAAAAAGTAATTGTGTCATTTTCCTTTGAAGTGCTAACGGTGAAACTGCAGCAGAGAAACAACGTCAGAACAATTCATCATGGTAACAAGTAAATGCAAATTGTCACTGATTGTGAACAGTGCTGTAGCATTTACGATGTTTGACCCCTTGCTACGGCGATACGTGAGACACCCCAAAAGCTACGCTTTTCTGCTTTTTCAGATACCGAATCTGAATACGCCTGCAAATAAGCCAATTCACTGACGGGGAAAGGACGAGAGACATTAAAATCATGAATAATAGTTGTTACATTCACTTTATTTTCACCTGTGAATTCACAAACCTCGGTCTTGTGAGCCAACAGAAAACATGAAGGTGGGTCTGTGGTGTCTTTAGTTGTTTTAAAAAATAATAATAATAAAATAAAAAAAAAAAAAATAAAAAAAAAAGGAGGATGTGTGTATTATTTATTAATTAGCTCTCACACCAAACATTTGCCTTGCTGTTTTCTTACTGTTCCTTGGGGCACATCCTGCCATCTTGTTCAGTGACATGTGTCAGGTTTTTGTGATCAAATTCTGTATTACATAGTTCAATGATAATATGGGATATTGTCCATGGCAAAAAGCCCTAGCACAAACTAGGCACCTGCAGATCCATTGACGCCTGCAGATCCATTAATCAGATACATCCATTTGATGGATCCTTTTATCCACCAAAGCAACTTACAAGACAGAGATGGAGTATAACACAAGCATAAAACTAAGCAATTGAGGGTCGATTGTCTTGCACTCACAACACAAAACCATCTGAGCACTAGCAACCACTGATACCATCTTGGGTAAAAGCTACTCAACCTCCTCCAACATAATTTCTAGACCAATAAATGTCCAAGGCCTTTTGCCGTGGCTAGAAAAGCCAAATAGTTTAATGAGGGAGCTGAGGAGATTACAACTGACATCCTGCTCCACTGAATAATTTCTAAACTAGTTTGATGGATCTACATCAACCTACACAAATTACCTAGAGGTTACATAAATGATCTTTGCAAGCTATCTACTCTTTAGAAGCAGATTTGTTGAATCGTTTGGTCTGACTCGAGTCTATTCCTAGAGAATGATGTGGCATTAGGGTTTCTCAGTGGAAGAACATCCACGATCTCAGAGCAGGGTGTAATTTTAAACTGATAAATATCTAGAATGGAATGAAGCTGAGCATCTGGTATAATCCCTAGAGGAACTAGGGTTTGGAGGCCTAGGAGCAGATGGCTTCCAGACTTGGGGGAGGGAAACTATGAACAAATACAACGGGCAATTACCTAAGGAGTTCACTGGCTCTCAGATTAGCCCGTTTAAGTGAAGTCATTGTTCTCTGAATGAGACTCTGGTTCTTTCTGATTATCTGAACAGATCGGCTGGTTGGCTGCATCGATCAAAAACAGGATCCAAAGTCTGTGTGCCCTAATCCAGGGGTCGTCAACCAGACTGCGATGCAGATGTGGCAAAGTAGTACAGAGAAGTATGTTTATTCTCCACTTCAAGTTCAACACAGATTTCTAATCTGAATGTGAGTCTGTGGCATACATCAACAGTGGCAACATGAACACCCACTACAAAGCTAAACATAGCCACTTCAAATTGTCTTATTTATAGCCATGAACTAATCATTATTGGCTAAGCTTTAAAAGGCCACTACTGTTGCCATTCAATCATGTTAGTTGATCATCCGAACCTTCATAAGCAAGGACATTTATATAACTGGAACTTCACAAATTTTAGTTGACTACAATCTAACCCTTGATAGCATTAAAGCATGCGTTAAAGTTAAGTAGCTATTACAAGATACCAGTAGGGTAATAAAAATGTTTTAATGTTGTGAAAGGTTGTGGTATTGCAGAGTAGCTTCAGTAGGCCTCCTGAAAGTTTAATGAAGTTTAATGAAATTTTATTTGAAGCCTTTTGCCACTGTTTTGTGTGTCTGAGTTATACTAGTAATTAGCTATTTATCCACAATCCACCATATTGTGCTGTCATTTTGACATTTCCCCCCCATAAAGATTCAGATTTTGTGTCACAGACAAGTGGCTTAAAACATATAAATTGATAGTAAAACAAATTGATAGTACGGTATTACGAGGTCTCAGTCTCTCAAGAAACACTTTTCTCTCTGAGGGATGTACAATACGTTATTTGTTAAACATTCACATTTGAACCCTGAAGATTTATTAAAACCCTAGACATTTATCATTCAAGAGTTAAGAAACTAACAAAGCCTTGTTTAACTGTTCATTCTTTAGCACATCATTAGCCATTGCGCGAGCCATTTTGTTTATTTAGCCTGCTAGCTAAATATTTGAGTTGACTAATTTGTCAAACACTTGTTTGCCTTTACGTCTGCCCGGTAGTTTCATTTTATTATTATAGTTATAATGAACATTTGCTTGAGCTTGTGTAATTTACTTGAAATGCTACATTTAAAAGAAATAAACAAAACAGTTTACTGTGCTAGCTAGCTAAGAAAACGAAGGCGACCTGGAATGACCCATTCTGACAGGGGGTGGGATTTGTTTTGCTTTCATCCAATATTGTACTTTTTTTTAATTAAACAAATTGCTTGCCTTAAAAATATTTTCTAATAAATACAGATTGAAAACTGCATTTGCTATAATAAGCAACAACAACAACAACAACAACAACAACACAAAGACAAAAATACATGTATCCCCTCCGTTGGGTTAAATGGAATAGCGCGCCAGCTGATCCTCACATCAGGACCAATATGTGGAAAATGTCCGCTAGGGATTATGATGCGGGATTCCCTGTATGGCTGAATGTAGCCTATAGAAACCGCATCTATATGTGTAATATAAGCAAGCCAACGTTATAAACGCCACTGGGTTTTGTTTACCTCGCCACCGTGGCCGTCAAAAATGGCAAATATGGACGGGTGGCTCCTGTTAGTGAGGTCTGTGAGCACCTCGAAGCGGTCCTCCATGTGGTCTCTGCGGCCCTGGATGGAGTACACGGCCACGTTGTGGCTCTTGAAGCCCCACGTCTTGGAGAACTCTCCGTCCACCACGTGCAGGCCGCCGCCGTTCACGTCCTGCATCATCATCATCTCGGCCACTTTGCCCTTGACCATCTTGACGGCGTCCCGGCTGGACCTGACGATGGTCTTCACCTCGTCCGTGTGGAAGAAGTAGCTCCATAGGGCCAGACTGATGCACAGCAGGAACAAGGTCTCTGGCCGGAGCAAGAAATAACGCATGATGCGACCCAGAAGAGACAGCAGCGTCATCGCGTCTCCTATCATCACACTGCTGACTGTTCACTCATAACACACACACACACACACGCGCGCGCGCGCTTCAAATCACTTCCATGATGATCCAGAACTAAAGATCACGTGCGTGTAGGGCTAAAGACCTCAGTTCCTCCTTCTCCCTGCTTCCATTCTTGTGTCCTTGGGAATGAAACGCGCTTTTTACGCACCGCTGTTTCTGGATATCGGAGAGCGTGTGAAGTTGTGAGAGCAGCTGCAAAATTAAAACTGAGGAAAGCCCGTAGTCAACAAGCAAGGTTGCTAATCAACAAGAAAGATTTCCAGTTATCTTTAGTTTTTTTGTTTTAGTTTTTTAAAGTAATGCCCCGGTTTGTCATGATGAACACTGTTTAGTCCGCATTTATACCACAGCAGATCATAACAATGGGGATGAAGTGGCCTGTGCAGGGTGCGGACCAACCACCCTCCAAACTCTGAGATATGGAAGGCCAAAGGGCTCCAAACCATCCGAATCAGGACAGGTTATTATAAAATGGTGCTATAAAGCCCTCCCTCACTTTCATGAACAAAAAATAAATAAATCATGGAAAACAAGAACAACAGGGACTGCTTTCTTTCTAGCCCATACTGCAGATTCACACAGTTTATCAGTAGCTCTAGATTTAGTGTCCATCAGGACAAATTTTTAAAGACCATATCCATAACATGTCTTCGGCAGCAAATACTCAAAATAGTTTTGAGAAAAATAAATTTAGTTTCTCATCAAAACATGATTATTGTTTGCTTATAGCCTACTCAATTGAACTGAATCAAGTTTATAATTGCCAGATTAATCTACGTAGAGTGTGATCAAGTCACGTGATATTAACATGATCCAGTTATGTTATAAAATCTCATGAGGACTTTACTGCAGATGGGAAGAAATGAGTATTGGCATATAGTGTTAAATTAATGTTATTAAAACATGTGCGGTCGAGTAGTGCAACGGTAAATGCTGCGGTCTCATAACATGACACCAGCAATCCTGGGCTTGGTGAGAGTGCCGGGCTTGGTTTTATTCAGGGCTTTGAAATGACATCATCATTTCAAATGAATTGAGTTACATCATCATAATGTAACTCAATTCACTCACATGAAACCGAAGTATGTATCTGAATTAAATAAATTCAAATGAGGGTTTTTTGTGTGTATGTGTGTAATGAACACGACCGAGGTGTATTATTCGCTCAATAATTCTTTTTTTCTTGAAAAGTCCCTGGAGGAGATACTAAAAATAAATAGATTATGCATACATTGTTCAGTCAAAGTACAAATTACAGGACGGGACAAACAACAGAACCGTACGTTTTTGTGTGGTTTGAATGAAAGAGTTAAGGGCTGGTGACTAACACAGTTTTCCCAGTCAATAATTTAAACTAAACAAATTCAAATTTTAAAATCAGCGAATCTATTTCACATTTATACTAGAAGCACTTTGGAATGACAATACACCGCTGTGGTGCATCTGAACCTGAATTCTTTGAAATGTTTTCTGTTGCCAAATTCTAAGTTGGAATAAATCAGTTAAGTCGAATTAAACCAAGTCAATTTGATTTAATTCAGCTTTAAGTCTTGAGCTATAATTTCAAAACAAAGCAAGAAAAATCAGATTTAGCACACACAAAATGTAGTGGCAAAACTATTCCATTCGAAGTACTCTTTATACTCGGAGATCATACTCGAACATCACCTGTTTCCCATCATACTGAACATTGAATGCTATTAGGCTCAAAAGCTACTGGATCACAATCTATCTCTGTTCTTAAATTACTTAGTATCAAGTTGTTTGGAAATCAAGGGCTTACTCCAAGAAAGAGCCCAAATTTGCCACATGTATGGACCATTTGGCTTTTCACACTTGGCCACCCAATGACGCTATCCCATGTGGTGTTTATTGACGATGTCATTGCTGGAAAGAGTTGTTGTTGTTGTTTTTTTTTGTTTTTTTTTTGTTTGTTTTTTTTGTTTTTTTTTTGTTTTTGTTTTTTGTTTTTTTTTTTTGTTTTTTTAAAGAAAAGAGATAAGTTTGTTAATAAAAGATTGGTATAAACGGTAATAATAAAAGGTTTTGTTTAAATTCATATCATTGTTGGTGATCTAGACAGAATAACTGATCCAATTTCTGCAACAAAAAAAACCAACACTAATTTAATTGAAGTGGCTGAGAATTTCCTGAGGGAAAAAACAACAATAGTGGTTTCTATATAGCCACTATATATATATATATATATATATGTTCTTTTATTTTAAATATCAGAATATATATTTATATTATATTGAGAGAGAGAGAATATGATTCCTCGTTATAAACGTGCCAAAGTTGCAAAAAGTTAAGTTTTTTATGACACATTCTCTTTGATTCATTTGATGAAGTGATGGTCACAATCATTTCATTACAGTTTTCTTTAAATCTCAGTAAACATGCTAAATAATTGCTAAATAACACATAGGTTGATATTCATTTTGTTGCAAATGACCGGCCTTATTTAAGGACAATAAATAAAACCTGCTGAAAGGCAGAGGCATGTATAAGATCTTTCGTTGGTTAATGATCTTTGATTTCTGAGCACCTGACACCAAACCCGTGCCATTTAGCCAAGGTTGCTTGAGCCTCTTGAAGTTAACGCATGGTCTCTGTAGGAGTCTGTAGGGAGACAGAGAGCAGGTATCTGAAGCTCAGGTAACCGTTCTGTCCTCCCAAATGGCGCCCTTGTGTCTACTGAAATAATAGGAGGAGAACTGTAAGATGAGAGGACCAAGCGTATGTACATTCAGTCTTATGGATTATACGCTGAACTGAAGTTGGACTTTAAGTGAAGGTGTTAAATCTTTTCCAAATCCTATGTTGAGTGTATTTAGTGTAAAACTAACGCTGTGTCAAGTTTCATGTCTGTTGCAACGTAGGCACTTTTTTTTTTTGTAATTAATAGTGTGTTATGTGATCAAGTGATCACGTGACGTTTCACAATCTACAGCCAATCAGTGACATGATCAGACGTGGTCCCGTTACCACTCTGAAGTTAATTATTTTTATTACAACAATTACAATTTTTTATTTATTAATGAATGACGATCACATTAACAAGAACAGTGATTTGGTTTTCAGTTTGCACTACTGACAGAGCTACTGTTATTGAAAATTTAATCCACCAATCAGAATTCAATTTCAGTGGCCATGGTAGGTCATCAGTTAAAAGGTTGTGAGTTTAAATCCCAGTTCTATCACAGAGTCCATGTTTGGTTCTTCAGTTAGAGCCTTTAATGCTCAACGATTCAAGACCATTTTTTTGATAAACGCCTCCACCAAATAAATTAATGTAACGTAATCAATGCACCAATCTGAGTTCCGAGTGTTCTCCCGTACGGATCAGATTTGAAGTCAGATATGAGGTCCTAGAACCATAAGAACATTATACACCATCTAAAATGAACACCCTTAAATGAACACCCTTACAGTAACCCTTCTGGAGCCTAAAAGTCACAAGTGCTAAATTTCCTTTAGGTGGGCTACAGAAATGCTGCCACAGCTTTGGTTTGCAGTCCAATCTCTCCTCGGCTTTGATTATTGAGCTTCCCTTTGAGCTTCTGCCAAACGGAGAGGGAGCCTTGAAAACAGGTCACGTCTCTCCAGAAAGTCTTGACCCTGGGTTTCATTTAGGAATTTTTCCTTGTTTACTATTCTCAGAAGTCAATTGTGTGTGTGGAAAAATAGACGTTCTGGTGAAGGGGTTACATTCGGTTGTGCTGTTTGAAGGGGTGTTAGGTATGAGACCATACGCTCCCAAGTGTACAGGGCCGAGACTACAGTGAAATCCCCCAAGTTCCTAAATCTCTTTGATCCTTGGGAAAACCATGACTCATTCAACCTCTTGCTTACCATTTAGATTTTTTTTTTTTTTAAAGAATACGTTAGCAGCCTTTCTAAAGTTACAGATGCAAAAGTTTGCATCCCATATGGTTTTTGAATGAGAAAAAAAGCTAAATGTACCTCTATTCTACAACATATCTACGATGTTATTTAAAAAAAAAAAAAAAAAGTTTAAAAATGAAGGTGTGAGTATTGTGAAATCCAAAATACAATGCAAATTGTACCAGAAAATAGTGTTGCCATGATCTTCTCAGTTTCCAGACCTTATTTTAAGAAGGTGGTATATGATAGATCAGAGGATATACACAAAGGAAGCAAGTATCAAAGCAAATGTGGGCATATACATTATTAGAGAATATTTATATGACATTCAGAAAGAAAAATATAAACCATTTTAACTGATATTTTGGTTTCTTTTGCTATTAATATCTTAACATGTGCTTCATTTTGTCCCAAACTTTTGCATGGCTGCAGTTGTAATCTAATGAAAAATTCAGCATAGCCTGTATTAATAATCACATCATCTGGAATATATTAATATGTTAATAAGTGAGTGTGCGTGCACGTGTGTTTATGTGCACAAGTGTAAATTAGTGCACTATTTCTACCCCAAGGATGCCTGGGAATGAGGCTGGTTGATACGACATGGCCTCGAAAACATCACATTAGCCTCCTCTCCTCAGGTATCGCACCCCCGAATCCATGCCAAGGACACGCCACATGGCATTGAAGCTGAACAGCCTTTTCTTGGACAGGCCCAAGGGAATGCAGAGGCCCAGGCTGTTAAAAGGTGGTGGCTGCGATGTTGTTCCCTCTCAGGTTAGGAGGACGACGGAGAAGAAGACGCCAGAAGAAGTGAACCGACAAAGGTAAGCGAGGTCTCGTGAATCGACTTACATGAAATGAAAATCTGCGAAAGAGCATGAGAACCTGTATGTTAATTTTGTTTGTTATGATAATAGTGAGTCCTATATGAATTATACATACTTAATTTACAGATATTATTTCTATTTTGTGTCCACTGTGCACTGGTAATATGCAGAAATCAGGAAATGTACACACAAGTAAAGATAGTGACACTTGTCACCATTTTGTTGCCAGAAATGTGCTTATTACATCTATTTTAAGACATTTTAACTAATGCTTAAGTCCTTTGTTTAGCAACTAGCCAGCCAAATCAGCTACCTGGCAATAATAATAGAAGTAAAAAGCTCACACACTTGCTAGCAGGGAGAAATATTAAAACATTTCCTCTCCATATACAGTATATATACACACACACGTGACTTCCTATTGTATTGGCCAGCCATGAAATTGTGAAAAGTCCTCGGAGTGGAATTCTTCATTTGTTTCTTTATCGCTAATGCCACACAAACAACAGAATGTCACTAGCCCCACCTACTTTTCATAGTGTTAACATACCCACAACTAAACATGTTGCAGCAACAAAATCGAAACTTTTATGAACGTTAGGAAAAAAAATGTTCTAATTTTCTATTCTACGTTCTAGCAACTTTTAAATCGTTGTTCCCTCACCTGCCTCTTAATTTCTTAATTTCTCGATCATGAAGCAAACAGAAAATGGTATACAATAAGTTTATAGATATATATATAATTAGATCCTATAGTATGTGATGTGACTAGAAGTGTATCTGAAGGTTTACTGAATGTCTGCAAGGTTTTGTAGAATTTGATTAGGTATGCTGTGTGATACTGGATTTAACTGCCGCATACATGGTGTCTTCTCTTGTTTTTCCTTCCTTTCACATGCTGTAGATTATAAACTGCTACTCATCACCATCATCAACGAAATGACCAGTTCACTCAGCTTGGTCATCCTGGTGATGGCCTCAATGGTGGTAGCCGTGGCCGAGGTGTCAGCACCCAGGAATCCACAGCGACTACGGGCTAAACCTACTAAGAAGCCCCCTCAGGGTGGGGAATCTTCTTCAGCACCGCCTACCCGCCTGAGTGTTCGCTTCACCACCACCATGGCTCCTATCCCTTCCAGCAGCGCCTTGCCTGAGGAGACCACGGAGTCCATCACGGATTCATATTCGTCTTCCACCGAGAGCAGCACCTACTCCAGTGACGCCTATTCAGCTGACTACCATACAGAGGCTATGTTGCCACCTGGAATGGGTCCCCGGAACTACACTCTGGACTACAACGAGTGCTTCTTCAACTTCTGTGAGTGCTGTCCACCAGAGAGGGGCCCTCCAGGACCCATCGGAGAGAAGGGGTCGCCAGGTCAGACAGAGGAAATGAAAGATACAGTGTAGAGGCTGAGATGAAAGCTAGAGGTGGTGAACATTCCAGAAGACCGGCACTCCCAAATCATCCATTTCAGCGATAAATATTGAGTAAATATTTAGATGGAATATATTGTGTTCAGATTTGAGGTTTTGTTGGTCCACACAAGAGTGCATTGCCCCTACATTAAGGTTGGAGTAAGGAGTTACGCTGATGGATATTGATTTAGATTTTGAATTACGGCTATGTTTATATATATCGTCCATCCTGATTTTTTTGTCTGTTTTTCTGTTTGTCCATGTCAGGTGTTCTAGGGCAGAAGGGAGAGATGGGACCTCAGGGAGCAACAGGACCAGCAGGACTTCCTGGAGCTGCTGGACTGCAGGGAGAAAAAGGTCTGTGAACGCTATACCTAAGCTGGTGGTTCAAATTTGTTCCAAATACTTATAAAATCATATAGAAATATTTAGTCAAGCTTTTTGTAAGAAAAGATCAGAATCTATCATTCTTTCAGATCTCTCAATGACATCAATACAAGCCAGAAGGTTAATACAGTCTGGATAGACTAGGAACATCCACTACCATACAAACCTTACAATTCTAAACTGATAGAATTGTCTAGAATAGCAAGTTGCAAAAGATTAGATAGATGATACTAACGATGACTGTTCTTGATACTGTAATTTATTGTCTTCCATCTCTTCCCTTTTATAAAAAGAAAGGAAATAAAACAAGATATTTCTTTGCCAAACATCAAAATATTTTATTATTGCCCAATAGAAAGATGAGCCCTTTGCTAAGAAGGTATAAAATCATTGATAACCATCCATAAAGTGACTCTAACTTTTGATTTCCTCTTGAACAAGTTATAATGACTACCAAGTAGTCTATCGACCATGTAGCAGTAAGAAGGCAATCTTTTTTTTTGCACAGCCATGAAAAGTTTTAATGACATACCTATTCTTCCTTCAGGAGATCCAGGACAAGCGGGAGAGAAAGGGATTCCAGGAATACCAGGTTCTACTGGCAAACCAGGAGATAAAGGTGTGTTGTCCTGTGAATGACTATCTCTCGAGACAGTAACACGAGACGTACTGTCACGGGAAAGTCCACTTTAACTTCTTTTTTTTTAATGTCTCCAGGTGAACCAGGTCTTAAAGGAGACAAAGGAGATATTGGCCTGCCTGGATTGAAAGGTGAACTAGGGAACAGAGGGGAACCTGGCCAGAATGGGAGCAAGGGAGAGAAGGGTGAGATGGGCCTGCCAGGACCAATGGGACCTGTTGGACGAGATGGCATGAAGGGGCTAAAGGGTGAAAAAGGAGAAATAGGGGAACAAGGAACAATGGAGAAGGGGGAAAAAGGTAACAAAGGTGAACCTGGGCCTCCAGGACCTAAGGGAGACATGGGCAAACCAGGACTGAATGGCACAGAGGGACCTCCTGGTGTAATGGGCCAAAAAGGAGATACAGGCTCTCAAGGTCTACAGGGAGAGCCAGGTAAAAGAGGACCACCTGGACCACCAGGGCAAAGAGGCATGCACGGCATGAAAGGAATGAGAGGTCCTAAAGGGGTACGTGGCCAAAGGGGAATGAAGGGCTCAAAAGGAGAACCGTTCATTCAGAAGCGCTCAGCCTTTAGCGTAGGACTCTTCCCTAGCAGATCCTTCCCTCCTCCTGGCCACCCGGTCAGATTTGACAAAGTCATCTACAACGAGGAAGGACACTGGGACCCCTACATCAGCAAGTTTAACTGCACTCATGGAGGCGTTTATGTGTTTTCCTACTACATCACCGTTCGCAGTCGTCCTTTACGGGCCGCTTTGATAGTGAACGGGGTTCGAAAACTGCGCACTCGCGACTCCCTCTATGGCCAGGACATCGACCAGGCCTCCAACATGGCACTGATCCGACTGTCCTCCGGTGACCAGGTGTGGCTGGAGACACTGCGGGACTGGAATGGAATTTATTCCAGCAGCGAAGACGACAGTACCTTTTCTGGCTTCCTACTCTTCGCTGATGCCACTAAGGAATGACAACTAAGAACAACTAAGAAAATGGACCTTTTGCTTTACTACATATGTGACCAGTGCCTGTTGCATCAGAAGCCACCTATTTTACCCGAGCCTCATACTGAAGCCTCATATGCTTACTAACAGTAACTGATCAGCTACTAATAACTCTGCTTCAGGCCGTATCTTCTGAAATTCATATCAGAGTGCACCTTCAGGGACGGTTTTCCAGACACTGACTAATTTGTGTACTAAAAAGAATTTTCGTTTTATAGGGGATATGTAGCATATGGAATGGAATTCATGCCATAGTGAAATGCAGTCATTATGGTGGGGAAACTGTGGAATGTAATGCATGCATTACTGTTTAATGATGCCAAGTGTAAAGTGGGCCAAATTGAAACGTAAAACCTTTACACTACCCCCCACCCCCCAAACATTTATAAAGTATTTATACATGAAGTAGCATTGCTGCCTCACAGCTCCAGAGTCCCAGGTTCGATCCTGAGCGCAAACTCAACTGATTGTGTGGAGTTTTGCATAGTGTCTGCATGGGTTTCCTCCTACCTCCCAAAAACATGCCAGAGGGCAGATTGGCTACACTATCTTGACTCATGGCATGAATGTATGTGTTCATTTTGCCCTGTGACATCCAGGCTGTCCTTACACCTAGTGTCCATTTTTCCTGGGATAGCCTCTGGAGCCACTATGACCTTGATTGGGATAAAGCAGTAACTGAAGACGAATGAATGAAGGAATTAATTAGATAATAAGCATGTCATTTAATTGTTCTCTGAGATAATGTGCAAGTCTGCGTTCCATGCCAAAATTTGGGGCGTGATTGAGAAACTAGTCAGAGGTAATTGCCTGGGATCAAGTACAAGTTTTGGTTTTTTGGGGGGTAAATAAACACTATTTCACTTGAGCTATTGTTAAAGACATATTTTCATAAAACAGAGAAGAAGAAATGATGATGATGATGATGTGTTTGATACTTGAAGGCCATCTTGGAACAAATCTACTAACCAACGTTTCCTGGGTATTTGCAATTGAATGGGCGAATCCTTTTAATCGAACTTGAGGCTTAATGCACCACTTGGAAGTCTATTTGTAAACATCCGAGATTTGGTAAAGGACAATAATTATATTTTGTCGTAGCATGTTTAAAACATTTCACCGAGAAATGCAATACAGCTTGAATTCAATTCTGGCATAAATTCAGCATTTTATTCTTACATTGTTTTTCAGCAAAGAGTTCGAGCACCATGAACCGGACTTCTCACTTTTGGCATGTCACTACTGAAACAAAATGTCACGTGTGCATTGCATGTGTTCTTCATGTATTCTGTCAACTTAATGGTTGCGTCTCATTGTGACGTGAATTCCTCTCCACAGCAGCACTGCTCATATACATAGTTTCCTGTTTGTACATTAAAAACATGGCACTTGATCACTGTGTCGTTTTTTTCTTTCTTCTCTGAGAGGACATTCATGTTGAGATTTGGACAATTAAGCAAGGACACGGATGTTTTAGACTGCCAGGTCCATCTCTGAACATGTAGACGTTACGATTTTGTCTTTAATAACATCCACAGGCATTTAAGAAAGACTTTATAACTCATATTTGAGTACTGGCAGTCATTTAAGCATGACATCGAATAAGATCAGTATGGAAACCCATTTCAGTTAGGTAGGGAAAAAAGGGGGGGGGGGGGGGGGGGGGGGGGGGGGGGGGGGGTTGAATGCATGAACAATTTTTTCTTGATTTTTGCCAATAGCAGTATGCTAATATTTTGACTTATAAGTCAAGCGATTTAGATTACAAAGAGATAATAATAATATAAGTCAAGAGTTTGAGATAATAATATTATAATTTTTACTTTGTAATCTCAAAAGCCTGACTTATGTCAAAATCTTTACTTATCTCAGAATGTCTTATCTCAACATTCTGACTTGTTATCTTAAAAATCTGACTTGTTTTCTCTAATGTTTGACTTTATCTCATAGCTTTGACTTATTGAAAACTTTTTTTCGTATCTAAATATTTCTGCTTATTATCTTAACATTTTGACCTCTCTCAAAATTCGGAGTTATTATCTGAAAATAACTTCTCAAAACTCGGACTTGTCTTTATCATTTTGATATATTATCTCAAATGTCTGACTTATCAAAATGACTTGTAATTTTGACTTCAACATTTCGACATCTCAGTATTTAAACTTCTCAACAATTACAATTTGATGTCTCAAAATTCAGACTTAGAATTCTTAATCATCTCAAATTTCTGACTTGCGTCAATATCTCATCTCTATCTATCTCTCATATCTATATCTATCTATCTATCTATCTATCTATCTATCTATATATATATATATATATATATATATATCTCTATCTCAATATTTGACTTCTTATTTCACATCTCACAAGTGATAGAAAGTTTGAGGTTTGACTGGTAAGTGGCAGCAGTGTTTGTTTACCAGTCAATCTACGTCCCTATCCTCACCTATGAACATGATCTGTGGATATCATCCAAAGGAGTACAGGTTCCTCTTCGGGGTTGCTGGGGTTCTTCTCAGTGAATGGATGAAGAACTCTCTCTAAAGCTGTATCAGGCACGTCCCACTGGACGGAGACCCCAGAGCAGACCCATGAGGATTTTTATATATATATCACAGCTGGCTTGGGAACATCTGGGGCTCCTGACCTTCCCAGCCTCCTGTCACTGTCCATGACGGAAGGAAAAGAAATAAATGAATTTTCACGAAGCGTGCCAATAATTCTTTAGCTGCCTGCTGATGGTTGGATGCCTATAGATGCCATTATAGAAATAAAATATACAATTTTATTCTGGAGCAGAGGAGTGTAATCCTGACTGCCCCTTTAACAGAACAGAAATTTAACTCAGTATTTAACTGCGATCGCTGTAACGGAGTGAAATCCTGTTTTATAAAATGAGATGAATTTGCATTTTGCTACTCGTTTGTCTTGACCGTTTAAACGGTGACGTCACTGCCACCGCGGCTCTGCTCCTGGCCGCTAGAGGGCGCTGCTGCTGCATATTTACACTCAGGCGGTTTGTTAGTGTGAGGAATAGAAAGTGAACAGAAGAGCTTCACGACTGTAACGCAGCAGATCTGAGAACTTGACAGATGTATAAAACAGGCGTTGTTGGTCATTGCATAAAGAGTTTAGCATGAAAAAGAAATCATGTGAGGGGAACAAAATTCTTGTAGTGGCAGGTTGAAGAAGATTCCACAAAACATCTGATGGTGTCACTCCAAGACTAGACCTTACTTTGGTAAGTGATCTTACAATGGTACCGTCCTTATCCTCCTGGATGAACACACAAGATGGTTAGACTCTGAAGTCGTGTCCTGGCTACCATTTGGTGACTGTACATTGTTAGAGATAGATCAAAGTATGGGCAAGTTTCAGGTGTGCATTTGGATGCTTCCTGACTTGCCCCGAAAACATTGGAGTGGTCATCAATCCACATGCTTGCTTCACCACCAGACCAGGACCCATCACAGGAGCGTGAATGACCAGTCTTTACCATACCAGTCTTTAACGAGAAAGCTACTTTCCTGTGGAATGCACACATCGATTTCAGCTGTTTTGAACAAAAAAAATTTGATTGCAGTAGATTCCTTCCAGTTTTGCTTGAATCAGTTTCCCCAAATAGTAAATAAACCACTAATTTCCCTATCCTTCCACTAAATAGAGTCACCACGCTTGCCCTACTCCATTGTTTTGCCGCATTGCTGACTGACTACATACATATGTTAATCACTAAATCTAGAATGTTGTCTGCTTATTTAATACTCGGTTAAAATCATCCAGTGAAACTGAAGACAAAAGTAAACAAACAATCAAAATCAAAATACATATTCAGTATTATACACCCAACATCAACAAATACTGTACATACACCAAATATCCACAAACATCACCAAATACACACACACACACACACACACACACACACACACACACCCCAAATATACACAAACAAACCAATATCCATAAACACAACATCTTCAAACACACCAAACATCAGGAGGTCATGTAACGCACAGCAGAAGATCGTTACCAACAATGGGGATCCCAAACTGTTCAAATTTCACATTCACTGGAGAAAATATATTCTTTTATATTAACTAAAGTGATATTTTATATTGTCATTTTATATTAGGGCATCCCTGGCCCTACCTCAGTAACCTACCGCAATTTTAACCAAGTTTTCGTTGCTAATGCCATGTTAGACTAGCATCTATTCCAGTAGCTAGGCAGCAAGTCAAATTCTAACTAATGGTAAATATTCATATTTACAGAGATTGAATGATGTTCACAGGCAAAAACTCTAGTCACTTTAAAACTTTCGACTTGAAAAAAGTTTAAAAAAAAAAAAAAAAAAAAATACTTTCTAGTTTCTAAGTAACACATTTTTTTCACTTTTACTAGAGTACATGTTATTGGCATTTTTTTCTACTTTCAATCGAGTACAATTTGGAAACATTATCTAAACTCACGTAAGTATAATTTCTCAGTACTTTGCTGAACCTTGTCGAGAACTACCGTTAAAAGAAACTTCATGAGACTTCAACATTTGGTTTGTTTTACAGGTGGTGTAGAGAGGGGGGGCGGATAAAACAAAATAAATTAATTAATTAAGGAGGACAAACAGAAACTATGCTCTCAATGACATTTTATTTCAGTTTCACCCCATGATCTATTCAAAGCTTCCATTAACCGCACAATTTCTAGGTCACTATGGGGTATCCCGAAGAGTATGTGCCTGAGAACTTTAAATGAGACGAAGCCCATATGTAGCCCAAAACTCTGGCGCTAATCAGAACTGAAACACACACAGAGGCAGCCAACGGAAATACTGTTAGAATCGCAAAATCATACAGGAATGAAAGAAAATTACACGAGTAGTCAAAGGGAGAGGGTTGATCACTCAGGTTGATTGGGTTACATGCTCCTGTTCCTGCCTTATTTATTTATTTATTTATTTATTTTTTTTAATATCCTTCACCTCGTGCAAATTTCCCACTATTTGGTCAGTTAAATATTAAAAGAAAGGATACATCAAGTGCCTTCATCTAGGGATAAAAAATTACCACAAGCTCCAGCGGAATGTAAGAAATTAAGACAAGTCACATCTTAGCTTGCATTGAAACAACAAAGCGTAGTGGACAGCAGTTAATTGCTTGATGAAATCTTCTCATGGTAATAAGGCACAGGAAGAGGAATCACACGACGATCGACCTCAGACAGAAGAAATCGCTCAAATTAAACTGAAGGTGCGAACAGAAATTCCTTTATTGCGAAGGAGCAGGAAGTAGTACGTAGGAATGGCAAGTCGTCGCTGGGCGGTGCATCTGTACTTCCTGTTACATTCCCATTCGGATGCTCTGGATGATCTGAAATATGGCTGTGGAGACAAAAAACAAAAAACAAAAACAAAAAAAAAAACAAAAACAGAGTCCCTTTAAATCAGGGGCCAAGATTAAACTTCTACTACTGCAAACTACCAAACAGAGTGTGCATTATTTTCCTAGAACAACATGACCTGAAGTATTCCTCGTATACCCCAACCAGTTTACCAGCTAAAAAAAAACGTTCGACCTTCAAGGGCTCATCCAATGTAGCTCACTTGAGCTAATAACCCTTTTCTGCATAGTGTTGGCATATGGCAACAATTAATTTATCTCCAATTTTTTGATAGGCAATAATTCAAAACTACTATGTAACTGGAAAAGGGGGCTTTAACTAGGACTATGACAAATGCCCCCCCAAACAAACAAACAAATAAAATCATATGGCATGGTGCCACAAGGACACTATAATCCTCTAATAGTACAACCCCAATTCCAAAAAAATTGGGACGCTGTGTAAAATGTAAATAAAAATAGAATGCAATAATTTGCAAATCCCATAAACCCATATTTTATTCACAATAGAACACAGAAAATATATCAAATGTCTTAACTGAGGAAATGTACCATTTTAAGGAAAAAAGAAGGTAATTTTGAATTTGATGGCTGCAACACACCTCAGAAAGTTGGGGCGGGTGCAACAAAAAGCTGGAAAAGTAAGTGTTTGTAAAAAGAAACAGCTGGAGGAACATTTTGCAACTAATTAGGTTCATTGGCAACAGGTCAGTAAGATGATTTGGTATTTTTTTTTTTAAATAAATAAATAAATAAAGAATATCTTAGATTTGCAGATCATTGTATTGTTATTTACATTTTACACAGTGTCCCGACTTTTGTGGAATTGGGGCTGTACATTTACTTTTTCACATTCGAAGTAAGAAAATCTGTCATCATTTCAGAGGTTTTGAAATTGCACGTTATTTTCTAAAATTTGTGTTTCAAATTTTTTAAATATATTTTTTATTACTTGAACTAATTCAATAATTAGTTCTAATAAAGAGGAAGCCTGGATTCTCCAACTACTTTTTTTCACCAGAGAGGAACTAAGGGAAATAGAGTGTCGTTTTGTTTGTTTGTTTGACGGATCTGCTGAGATCAGATAAAAAAAAAGTCTGCCAGAGCTCTAGGGCGATAAAACCTAGGGCAGATAAACAAGAGGAAAAAAAGCAGGGTAACAAAAGCATGTGACAAAATGTCAAACGTTTCATGCAAATACAGTCTGGAATACGAACTGGAAAACACACGGACAGCTGGACCATTTCTCCTTCTAAACAGCGTTATGAGAGCAGCTCCACCTGCCAGAGTTTTTTGTTTTGTTTTGCATCCAAATACACCTTCCCATCAGGCCAATCTTGCTTATCATGGTTTAACTCGAATACAAGGACAAAAACTGAGAGAGGTCTGATTTTGACGTGGGAAAGCACACACTCACCTGACCCACACACGACAAAGATAAAGAGCGCCAGGAGCCATGGTCCCACTGAGACTTTGTCATCCGTGGTGTTTTTCTGCAGAAAAAAACTTTTACGTAAATAAAATTACAGACAACTTTCATGTGGTAAACATCGTTATGACACAGGCTTTATAGTCTCTCTTTTTTTTTTACCTTTGCTTTCGTATAATATTCTGATCTGGAAATATTTTGTAGCGTGCCATGATACTAGTTTTTTCCCCCCTGCTATGCAGTCAGTCTAATTCAGTTTCTAGGCCTATATTTAGTAGAAATGCTACATTATGTTCATCAGCTCCTGGTCAGGGTCATGGTGGATCTGGATTCCTGGGTGCAAAGCGGGAGAATTCATCCTATTTGTCATGGGATATAAAAAATTATTCCAGTAGACATTTATCAGCGTGTAGAGGCTTCTTTATTTTTTTGCATTATATTTCTTGCTAAGATAAGAACATCTCACAATAGCGAATGATTTCAAAAGGAATCAGAAGTTTAAAAAATAAAAAAAAATAAAAAATAAAGTTTGATTTTACTAATTCTGTTAGTCAAAATACACGAGCGTGTCGTCGGTCTATACTATTAGGACGGTTCTAATAACATGTACACTTTATACTTTCTACAATCATACTGAGGGAAAAAACGAACAAAACAAAAAAACATGACTTATGTGAACACATTTTTGAGCCTGATTTTATTAATAGGCAGATCATCAACTATTAAGTAGAACAATCTGATGTTTTCCATCCGTTTTTAGGATACTGTAAATAAATAATCAAACAAAAAACAAACAAACAAACAAAAAGGTGTCACTATATTCCTGGCTGTGTACAAAACCGCGATTAATTAGTAGGTCAACATAACTAGCTACGTTTCAAAACTGCATACTATCATACTAAACAGTATGTGAATAGGTTGGTAGCTTTACAAAGAAAATTGCATACTACCATAATATTTAGTATGTCAATAAGGCCATGGCTATACATGCAAAACTGCACACTAAATTATTATGGCACAAATACTATAGATACGTACCAAAACTATATACTAATTAGTATGCCACTAAAACTATAGCTACGTTCAAAAATTGCATACTATTATACTAACCAGCATGCCACTAATACTACAGCTACGTACCAAATCTACATACTACAATACTAAACAGTGTGTCAGTAAGCTGTACGTGCAAATACTGTAGTACGACTAATAAGTATGACACAAACCCTCGTTCAAAACCGCTTATGGTTGCGCACTATTTGACTTACCTACCGTCTAATATGGTTATAGGCGGCGTTAATAAAAGCTCCATTACTAGATTTTTTTTAACTTAAAAGTTTGATTTTGCCGTTTTGAAAGTGAAACAAAACAAAATTCAGACAAAGCAAATAACGTTAACCGTTGTTGTTTTTTTATGTTTCACTTCACGAAATGTTGTGCCTGTTGTACGTCCCCGTTTAGAAGGAAGTAAGTTAGCTTAGCTCTAAATCTGACACGTTGAACATCTCCATGGATACGGGTGGCTTACCGTCGATTTGACGTTGCCTCGCTGCGTGATGTTTTTGCTGTGCTTCTCGTTAGCCATGCGGATTCTCTGCTTTGCCACCATCTTGACGTTGCTGTGTTTAAAAAAGACTGCTTCTCTGAAACCGCGAAAAAAATCTGTGACAGGCTTTCGGAGTAACGAGGAAAGAAAGTTGTCTCGCTTTATGGCTACGTACTCACAAACGTAACTCCGCCCACCTACCGGAAGTTTGTGTGGATGCAGCCAATCAGCGTAAAAAGGCTGAATCCGAAACGGAATCCTATTGGGAGTCTAGTGCACTAGATACAGCTCGAAAGCCACTGTTTCGTATTATGCTTAGTGCACTTATACCGGCAGGAAGAAGCCATATGGGAATTGAGCATACATGTAAAGTCACACTTGAGTGTGGCGATAAACAAACAAACAAAAATACAAAATGCGTTAAAAAAGATGCTTTTATCCCTAATTTAGCAAGTATATACACAGTACATACAATACAATTTTGACGCATGAAAGATGCATACATAAATAGCTTACACAAATAAATTAAATGTAAAAAGTACTAAACAGTAATAAGTCACTCTGGATAAGGGCGTCTGCCAAATGCTATAAATGTAATAAATGCAACCAAATCAGTATTTGGCGTGACCTCGTTTTTCAGTTCTCTTGGCTGTTTCCCAAACATCTTGGAGAACCTGTCACAGGCCTTGGAGATATTGACTCTCACATTTGCTATTTTGCAAATTTGCTCACATTGCTAATAATATCAACCTCAGTTATGTTTTTTTTTTTTAAATCTGAAAAGTGTTCATAAATAAATAAATAAATAAATATATGAACATGAATGTTTGAAAATCTACGATTTTCTCTTTTCTATTGACACATAAATACAAAAGGCATACAATAAATAACTTTTGTAACAGTTGTTAGGCTTGTTAGGTTGTTAAAGACTAAATTTGGGGATCATTTTGAAAAGTTTACACTTGTGTATAATAAAAAAGCATACTATTCCCAATATACTCATCATCAGAATCTTTATGTGAGAAAAGGAATTTTAAAAAAATTGCACAAATTGTACTGTACTTTGTTTAGTTTATTACAGCTCTTTAAAGTATTATTTACGTACAAACTATTAGTTTTCATTACGTTTAAAGACATCTATGGTTTACAGTTTTTATTTGCACAGTATTGCATGCATATTTCCCGAAATATATATCCCAAAGTTTGACATAAGTATACAAATGTCCTCAAAAATAAATAAATAAATAAATATACAGAACAAAAAAAGAGAAAAGTCGCAAAATGGCGGACTTCCCTAGTGACCCGCATGTAAACAAATCGCGTGAAAACTATATAATCTTTAAAAAAAAAAAT